>CM069432.1:210528440-211778440 GCA_035610365.1 Aquatica leii | reverse complement strand
TTTATTTTTGTTGTTTAGACATTATTATTGGATATTACGATTAGCTTACTTTTCACCACATTCAATTTTAATTTGTTTGATTGTAACCTATTTGCAATAATTTCTAATTCTAAGCTTAATTTTATAATAACTGAATGCATATTTTTATCAATAATTAATAGAAGGGTATCGTCTGCAAACAAATTAATATTACAGCGCTTAAGATTAAATTCTAAATCATTAATATAAATCAAGAAAAGCTCTAAGACTAATCCTTGAAGTATACCTAAATTATTCTAAATTGGTACAGATACGTAATTTTAGTACGTTTAATAACCTTACAGCTTTAACACCTGAACAACATTCCTAATAGAAATGTATTAATTCCAATTCCCGAAGGACGCAAAGAAATCATTAACATCAATTAAATTGCTACAAATAATGCCACAATAGATGCAACATTTCTAGCAGCGCTGGTACACGGAGTATGTGTTCTGCTTGCAAAAAAACCAAAATAGCGCAATTAATACAATTAACTAATTAAGGTGAAACAATTGTTTTAGTAAAGAAAGACACCACCGTTGTACTAGTTATTAGGCAGAGTCCTGAACTTATATTCAGAACCTGGCGGTATTTCTAGAGTGGTTTCGATAAAAACTGCCAGTGGCATTACAAAGTACGCTGTAGTATTATTATTTTTGCTGTAAGTAACTAATCTTTTTTTAAATGCTTTTCCTTTCTAAGGTATTAATTGTTGTTTGACTTTTAATGGGTGACCGGTTGTTTGGGTGTTATATAGTCAAGGAAATTATATACTTACTACTGGTACACTCTGTATCATGTTTGGTAGCATGTTGTCAATTGGGTGATTGAGTTAACTATAGCTACACCCAAAACGTTAAATGCTGGTATATGACAAAAATTATTAAAATCGTGTAAAATGTCTGCAACTAACTTTTAAAAAAAATTCAAGTCGATATCTCCAAAAACAGAACCCTGTATTTACATTATGAGTGATAAAACTAAAAATGTTCGAATTAATAGTGAAGGTTATCGGAACTATAAAAACGTGTTGATTTCTGCAAGGCGACTAATAACTTGTGCGTGCAAAAAATGCACCAAAAAATTCTCGATATGGAAAAAAAAGAAATATTTAATAAAGTTTACAAAATATCTTTTAAAAACAAACAAGATGTGTTTTTGCAATAACTGATAATCTATAAAGAAATTAAACGCAAAAGACTACTTAAGGATGACGCAAAGAACAGAGAAAACTTTTTTTTGTTTATCATATTACTATGCAACGGTATAAACGAAGTTTGCAAAGATGACTTTTACGATGTGTAGGGGATTTCAAACAAACGTGTAAAGCGTATAAGACGACTTTTATCAAAAAAAATTTCTACCTATCATTCGGAAGACCATGTATGTTATATATTGAAACGACATCTTTAAATCTTAAAAACAAATTTGTTAGTGACAGTGCAAAAAGAATTGCTGCAGCAGAACTCATGATACACAAACTATAATCTGAAAAATCCAGAAAGGCATATGGCAATTAAGATATCATGCTCAAAATATGTTTTACTTGTGTCAACTCGATGTGAGTGTGTTCGGTGTGCACGATATGAAAACAGATGAAGCAGTTTTTTTCTTGTACCATGAAAGACAAGTAAGAAAGAACCCCAAAAAGTTTGTTCGTTTCTTTTAATGTATATAAGCAGCTACGTTAGTGACCACATTGCCAAATTACTTCTGTTTTGCAATAATTGCACAAAGCAAAACAAAAATACTTTTCTTCTTCGGTTTTGTTCAGCTCTTTCTTGTTGGTCGGTTTGCAAAATTTGAAGTTTATTCCCATACGCGTTGTGATTTGTTTCTACCGTGTAATAGGGATTTTGGTATTATAAAACGCAAACTGAAAAAAATAAACAGGTTCTATACGCCAAGAATATAGATAGATGATAGTAAGCTCTTAAGCTAGACACACTTTTACAGTTTATTTTGTAGATTCCTCACAAATTAAAAACTTTTGTTACTGGTAGGATAAATATTTTAAAAAAGACGTTATTTTAGTGTAAACCTTAACCAGATTAGTGTCGAAAAATTCAAAACCACGTTTTAATATTTTAAAATTTCATTACTTCTTGTTTGAATTAGAAAACGGCAAAAGTGTTATCGTTACAAGATATTATATATCTGGGCTTACAGAACACACTTTTTTACTGTTATTGCCGCGTGTGGTGACTATTACTTTTCCAATTTTCTGCTGCTGTTAATTTATTTTGACATACATATTTGAACTACTGGTTTGAAATTTTACGTTTATTTTGTAAAAGAATTCAAAGAAAGTGGTTTTACAAATGTTTTTTTAGGGTTACTTAATACATTTAAATAAAGTCTAAAACGAATTTACATCGTTATTTGATATGGAATTATTACTAAAAATCTATCTAACGTATTTGTGATTAACATTTCCTCTCGGAGGACTTTATGCTCTAAATTTAA
Source organism: Aquatica leii (assembly GCA_035610365.1). NCBI lineage: Eukaryota > Metazoa > Arthropoda > Insecta > Coleoptera > Lampyridae > Aquatica > Aquatica leii. Next base: position 211,775,953 of record CM069432.1, on the reverse strand, counting down.
TTAATTTAGTTTGATAGTTGGTTTTTCTAATGCTATTCTTATCTATAATCTGTTAAATTTTTGTTTTTATTTATTTTCATTTTACTTAATTATACTATTAATTGTTCTAAATTGCGCAAATCTGAAAAATGTTTAATGATTGCAGTTTTAATTGGAGTCTAATCGTTTAAATCGTTGCAAGGAGATAATATTTCTGATCTACTTTTGAATTTGGAAAAAATAGCTGCTCTAATAACTGTTTGTATTTCTGAAAACGCAAGTTTTAAATTTACTCTGCCGTTTCTTTCGTTTCTATTAATTAAATTTGCACGCGCAATTTCTAATTAGTGGAAAATATTACATTAAGTAATTGAAAAGAAGTATGTTAGTTACGATTAATAATATAAAAATTAGCTTGTCCTACCTTATTATAATTTTTTTCTGTTGTTACTCGTTCGTTCCTTGCAGCTGATCTTTAACCAATGCCGTGATGCACTTTTTGATGGTAACTCGAACTGCTCCGGGTTGTTATTTGAACGTATTTTTGCAATATCTCTAATGCCCTCGTCGAATGGGTTAATTACAGCTTTTTCGCGTTCGTTTATTTAACTTTGCACTTTTTGAATCGTATTTTATAATAAGTTTATTTTTTGAATCAAATTAATAAAAATGTAGGTACATAAAATTTAAGTAAAGTTTCAAATGTATTACCCGCCTGATAAAAGATCTGTTCTTTTAAAAACAAATTAGCGAACATCAATGTTTAGATATTTATAAAACTATTGAGGTAAACATTATAATTAGCCTCCTTTAAGGAATATAAATATCATTAATTGTTCACGATTAACGTTTTGATTTTATTTAATAAAAAAATACAAAGAAATTAAATAAAGATTATTTTGCTAATTTTACATTTATTTATTTTTTTACTTTGTGCAAATTAAATTAAACACAAAAGTGCTTATTAATCATATTTTGTATTTCTAAAATATATTTTTGTTTACTGTTTACTGTTATTTAAATAAATGTATACAAGTTAATAAGAAAGTAAGAAAACCGTTATAAAATATTCAAACACTACTATGCAAGTGATGGTTGATAAAGTATTTGCTTTATAATATTTATTAAAACATTGATTTTTTTAAATATTTTGATATATTAATTACTAGATTTTTATTGGAATCATTTTTTTTATTTAGATGCAAGAAACATTTTTAACACAAATTTGAATAAAAGTTTAAATTTTATAGTTAATTATTATAACACAATGTATTAATATTGTTTTTTTTTTGTTTCTAAGGTTGTTGCTATGGGAGGAGTAATGCGTTACTGCAACTTATTACGTGCTGGAATTACATGGAAAGGACCAGAAGTTATTGAACTATGATCCAGAAATGATTGCGACGTTGATAGTGATTGCTCGTTATTAGTTGGTGTGTCTTCTTCGTCTCTAAGTTACAATACCGATAATTCAGATTTTGTATGACATAGTTGGAGATATAGAGGGTGAAGTACGAAAAATAAACCTTTCTATATTGTTATGTATTACAGTAGACTGACAAAATAGCTGATATTTTTTATAAATAAAATACGTTGTTAAACAAAATTTTAAATATGATCCAATTTATTTTTAAATTTTATATTTTTTATTCTATGTATATGTACATAATAAAACAAAAATAGTGCCAAATTTTTGTTTTTGCGTTTATTGTAACACTCAAGATTTTATTCTGCATAACCATACCAAAAGCACCGGATATATTAATTTCACAATTTTTAAATACAATAACAATACCAAGACAATTGCACAAACAAATTTTTAAGCGTGTAGTTATAAATAAAAATAATACATTAAATTTAACAAACTACTAAAATATATAACACTTATCAGCAGTAAATCATTTAACACTTGTCATAAAAATTAAACAAATTAACTCGCGTTGTAATAAAAGCGATTACGATGATGTCTATTATACAAACAAACCAGGTTTAATACCCAATCCTTTAATTACTTGCAACGTATTACTCCGCTTCGTTTACAAAAAACAACACATTAATTAAAATTGAGCGAATAACTGTAAAATGTGTTGTTTTTGTGTTTGCACAAGTAATAATACTAATGGAGCAATAAATTTTTTGATATACATTTGGCTATTTTGTACGCAATCTTTAGGTACTTTATATGAAAGTAAATTTTTTGTTTACATTTTCATTAACTTTTTGTTTAATGTTTACAGTTTTTTTATAACTATTATAATCAAACGTTAACAATTTTGTTATAAAATCAATTAAAAATGGTTTATAATACTAAACATATTGTTTTAAAAAATCAACTGAATAACAAATACAGAAAATGCTAAGAAATTTACACTTGCTTGCAATATTTCCATAACTTTTAAAATTTCAAATTCCCCAAAACTTTTTTAATAAATTACTTACATCTTTTTAATATTTCATTTTTAAAATAAATTCTATAAAAATAGAGCGTTTTAAAATTACTTATTATTATTAACTTGTTATTTTAATATAAAAAAGTCGTATTTTAAAATTTTAAATGTTTCGATATATTTTCTAAAAACATACATATTTTTCTTGATGGTAGCAATTAAATATTAATATTTAATGTTTGAAATAAAAATTCACAATTATTTTAAACTTTTAAAGATAATTATTTATTTAAAAAAATTGAAAGAATTATAATTTAAAAATTTGTTAAGTAAAAATAAAGATATTAAATAATAATATTAATTTACTTTTATCATTTGAATACGTTCAATATTGATTATTTTTACTATCAAAATTAATTAAAATATGAAAACAATGTAAAATCTTTACTTATAAACGTTTTAAATGCGTTTTAATAAAAATCAACTATAAACACCATAAAAAATATCATATAAATATGCAGAATAAAATTTTTGAGCAGAAATTTAATTATGTTGTTGAAATATTTGACATTTAAACTGTAGATATAATGTACGTAAAATATTGCTCTTTTTTTACTTTTTACGCCCAAATGGTTAAATATATAAAACGTTCGTTAACACCAATTACTCTAGTTAAATAGTACAGCATGTAATGTAACTAAATACAAACAACAACGTACAGCAATTTTAAATTTCTATTTTTTTTATAAAACTTTACTTGTAATAGTTATAAACTTATTTTTAGTAAAACTAGTTAACATATCAAAATTTGAATTGTATTTATTTTATGTGTATAAAAAATTTTAATCTTACTCTATGTATGATTTTTACAAAATGTGTTTATATACAGTTGTATTTTAACGTAGAGTATATGTAAAAGAATTAAGTATGTATATAATTAAACATAAATGTATTTTTTAAACACATAACTGACAATAATATTCCAATATGAAAAACATACATACCATATACGTATCATGACACTTAATTAAATAAAATTACATATCCACTAAGCTAAATGTAACTTTGTAGAAATACATAAAATAACATCTGTGTAGTTTTTTTATATATCTTTTGTTTTACTCAAATTTACCTAATATTTACACGCATAGTAATAAGCAGTGTTAGAAAATTGTAATCCTGAATCGTTACGTCTCATGATTGCTCGTTAGTTGAAATCATATTGAAAACCCCGGAACCACACTCAAAGGGATCGTTAACAACCTCCGGAAACGGTATCTACGATAAAAGTCTTCAAGTTACTTTGTTAATGTTTTTCTTTATGTTCGTCCTTAAAACAGTGAACAAAATTGTAGTGAAACACGAAGAAACGTAAATACTTATATATACATATGTGCAGTAGCAAATCAGTATATGTTTATTCAATTACTGCTTGTTTAATTTTTTTGGCATAAGTAATAACGGATTTTTAAAATTAGAAAAATAATAAAAAACGCTTTATTTATTTTAACAATATTTAGCTAATCGAAAGCTATTTTTGTTAGTTTTATTAGTTATATTTATGTGTGTTAAATCAATACATATATGCTGTTATTAAATAGAATCTGCCTAAATAATTTTATAAATTATATTACATTCTACATTTTAATCAACAAAATTATAAAAGAAAGCTGTTGTTATATAAAAAACTTATATTTTTGTTTTAAAATTTTTTATTCAGGCTTCTAAATATATTAAAATTTGTGCACCAAAAAATTAAATAGAAATATTATCAATTATTTACAACTAATTATTAATAATCAGATCTACAACTTGTTATGCAAGAGTTTCATTGCATACATAATTTTTCTTATATAAATATCAACATTTTTTTATATGAGATAACAAACAAAATTGTAGTAGAACAAAAACGTTTGTAAATTCCCCAAAGATCGTTCGCAAACCCCTAAGAGTTTTACAAGCTACAATGTAAAAAACCACGCGTAACACATGCAAATTGTATTTCTTTTTTTTTTTGTTGTGTTGATACAATTTTGTGTACCTACATTTTAAAATTTCTAATTTAAATAAAAATAAACTCAATCATTTAATAATTTGTAAATATCAAATTCATAAGATAATTATATACTATTAGCAAACAATAATTATATCTAACGAAACAATTGTTCTAATTTTACTGCACTTTTAAATTACAGTTAATATTAATATAGAATAATAAATAATAGAGTTTAAGTTAATATTTTCTTTTCTTTCTAAGGTTTTTAATAACAAAAATTATGTAAAAAACATTATAAACATAGTAGTTCTAATAATCAAATAATAATCTAAAGTACGTTAGTAAAAAAATACACCAACAAATACAATAAGACAAAAGTTCTTTGATCTGTCAAGAACTTATAATAGCTGATCATGTGTTCAACGCTGCACGGTTGTCACAACGTAAAAAATGTAAATTATATTAAGAAGACAAATATTGCAAACTCATAACAAGTTTTATAAATAAAAAAAAATTACAGAAAATGTTGTGTTTTATTGTTTTTGATAACTGGTATCAATATTAATTGTTATTATTAGGGCCGACCGTGTCAACACTGTCAACTGACTAAAGAATGACATACTACAACCGCCGTCCGGATCTGTAAGCAACTCAATTTAAAGTGCCTTTTCACACAAATACCCAGTCTTTTATTTTTCAAACTACCAGTACCTTAACCGACACGGACCCTTAGTGTTTTGAATGTCGACACACAGTCTAATGCGACTTTGTATTTTAAGTAGGTCTAAAAAACTTCACTGCGGTCGTTCGTACCTTACTTAAAAATAAAATAAGTAAACTACAAAAAAATTGCTGTCAAAGCTGTATGTGTTTACTAACTTGTAAAACCAAATGATAATGAAAAAAAAAAAGAACAAAATGAATAAAAAATTGGAATTTACAACGAAAAAGATATGGTCATAATATAAGTCGTTAACTTGTGAACTTAGATGCAACTAACAAGACGATTTAAAAAAATACTTTAGAATATGTGATTCAGTTTTTGACGATTTGCTAGGGGCATAAGCTTAATAATATATTCTCTCTACAGTCAACTGAAAGATTTATTTTGGTTATAGGGTTTCTACTTAAAATACAATGGTTTTTAAAAACACAGTGGCGGTTTAACATAGTAGCACAAAAAGCCCCGCGGTCTATGGGCCCCGAAGTTGATGAGCCCCAAATAATTAGAATGCAAATTTTTACATTAAATACCATTTGCTTCACTGGTGGTCATGAGAATTAAGAGAATTTTTAGTATTTATAATTTTTAAGGGTTGTTTATGACTTTAAACTATACCATATTTTGTTGTTTCTTCTTCCTTACAATATTGTTGGCAGTTCTTTACTTAAGCAATGACCTAAGCATTCACTTTACAGATTGGTAAAAGTAGATTTTTTTTCTTACAAAGAACTGGTAAAAATACCTATTCACGTGAGAACTAATCTTCCTATGTTTTTTGTAATGGGGCGACTAAACCATAATATTACCATAATAACCTGAGTACCTGGATTTTTTGAGTAAATACGTAATGAAATGCTTAAATGCATAAAACGTACCGATGCATCGCACTTACATTATACATACACAAGCAGTTACAGTAAAGTAGTAATCAGAAGTAATAAAAGAGAATGAAAAAACGCACCGTCATCGTTAGTCAACAACGTGCGATATAGTAGTTTCAGGTTTTAATAAATGCACATATGCTGATAACACAATATATAAAACAAACCATGCGAACGTGATTCAAATATAAATAAAAATATATTTACTTCAATTAAATACTTCAATTCATAATAAGAAAAAAATATCTTGAGATGTTTTATGTCTGCACTATTTATTTGTTTGCTGTACGTCAGCAATAGATCTGCAGGTCAGCTAACAGTCGCGTAATGAAAATGATACATAAACTTTTTGAATTTAAATATAACCACAATTGTTATGGTGACAATTAGATTATAGTGTATATATCACTGTAAAGTCGCGAGCGTGATATCGGGCGTCGTTATATTTTGGGTAGTGCCAAAAGAAAAGCCAAAGAAGAATAAACAAGAAAGGAATTAGAGTTTGTGTCTAAAACTCCAAAATTAGATGTTTTCTTCAAGAAAAAAAGTAATAATACTCCCGAAAACGAACATTTAGATAAATTCTATGAACCTTCAACTTCGACGTCAAATGTCGAATGTACGTGTAGTATAATGCACGAGAAAAAGATGTGTTCTGATTCTGAACCCCAACATATGGAAAAAAATTTGAAGAAGATAAAAAAAATGAGGAAACTGTATGTGGAAATAATACGGAACTTAGATTTTGGCCTTCAAAGTTAGATCAAGGTACAAAAAACTATTGAATTGCTAGAGGAAGTAAGGATTGTCAATATTATAATAGCGATTTTAAGTCCTCGATGAAATATTATAAAGGCGAAAATAAAACAAGATCTTGTCAAAAGTCTTATTTTAGTAGGATTCACAAACTAACGGCTACTAAACAAGAAAGAAGTTGGCTCTGCTACTCTCCTATTAAAGGTCGTTTATTTTGTTTGTAATGTACAGTTATGAGACCAAAATTCCCAAGTAAATTCTCTGAAGAAGGATTTAATGATTGGAAAAACACTAATATGGCACTTGCTCGACACAAAGAAATCACTTTACACAAAAAAGTGGGAAATGAACTGCAGTATTGGAACCAAGTATTACATCATGTAGTTGAAGTGATAAAGTTTTTGGCAGAACGAGGTCTTCCTTTTCGTGGAAGCGAAGAAACTATTGGTTCTTTACATAATGGAAATTACTTGGGAGTGCTAGAGCTCTTGGGTAAGTTTGATCCGTTTTTATTCGAGCATATAAACATTCATAAGAACAAGGGAAATGGTCATACTTTATATTTGTCTAAAGATGTGTGTGAAGAGCTGATCAAATTAATCGCTGATAAAATTCATGAAAATATAGCAAATGAAATTAAGATGAGCAAATATTATTCAGTGTCATTGTATTCAACACCAGATGTGGCATGTGGATCAACTCACTTTGGTTGTAGGATATGTTTTACCTAGTGGCCCAGTCGATCTTTTTATTAAATTTTTAGAAATAGGACATACTTCTAGAATATCTAAAGTAAAATGGAATTAATATCAGGGATTGCAGAGGGCAAAGTTACGATAATGCTAGTAACAATAGTGGCAAGTACAACGGACTTCAGGCCAAAATCAAAGAAAAGAATAGATTTGCCGAATAAGTTTTTTGCTTTGCACATTCCCTAAATTTAGTTGGAAAATATGCAGTGGAATCTTGTCCAGAAGCAACCCGTTTTTTATGTTTATTAAAAATTTTTATACGTTTTTTTCTGCATCCACTCATCTATGGGAATTTCTTAAACATGCGTTGTCAAATAGCGTAATTCGTTGTCCTATGCTGAAAAGAGCTTTTGATACTAGATGGTGTGCACGAGCAGAAGTAACTTCAACACTTTACCGTGGTTATTCTGTTATCATCCATACATTGGAAGATGTAATTAAGAGCGTAGATAATAGAAGTGAATGTAAACAACAAGCGCATGGACTCTTAAAAGCTATGAAAAAGCTAGAGACTGGAATTATGGTTGTACTTTGGAATCAAGTTCTTCAGAGATTTCAGTTGAGCAGTACTTCGTTGCAGTCACCTGATCAAGATCTCAATTCTGCTTACGCGGTTTACGAATTCTTGGAAAGATACGTTGAATCGATCAGAAATACCTTCTGTGTTATTGAAGATAAGGCTAACATTTTAACTAGTATCGTGAGGATATGTCACAAAAAAACACCAAATCGCAGGCTTGACCACCTTCAGTTTCATTTAGACGACAATAGTTTTGAATCTCTTAATCTATCCGAAACATTCAGGGTTAATACATATATACCTATTATTGACTGTTTATTTTGTCTCACAAAAACGAATTGCATATCATAAATTACAAAATATATTTGGATGTTTTCGGCATCTATCTAACATTCGCCCAAAGGAAATTAGAGCATGAGCGTCAAAGATAATTCAGGCATATCTAGAAGATGTAGAAAATGAATTTGAAGAAAAATTAATTCAGTTTACAGAACTTTTGAAGACAGAATTAGCCAATATTGTTTCTGCAACTAAACAACATTCTTATAAATCTTATGAACTACAGCTCGGCTGTCCCATGAAAAAACACAGTAACTGCATAAAACTTCTTTCGTAGAAAATTACAATTTTATGAAATTGATCAGCCTACCAAAACTAATAGTACTACACACTTCAAATTTGTACTGAATCATTAAAATTAATTTGTAAAGCTTCCTTTCTTGTCTATAACCATTTATTTTAGGAAATGTGAGTAAGGCGCAATAAACTTTGTTTTACTGTAGGATTTTTTACAGTATTCAAACAAACTGCCTGCAAATAACACAGTAACTTACCTTACATAAACATGCGTCAAAAAGGTCTCTATGTCCAAAACACAGTAAGTGGTTTTACTGTGTTTTATCTTAGGAAAATATCGTAAACTACAATTTTTTCCCCGCTGTTACTGTTTTTTGTTACTAGTGATAAAAAATAAGACAAAATTAAAAGTTAAAACGAATATATTTACCAATCTTATAAGAAACAACGCCACTAGGCAACTTAAAAAAATCATTAATATGAAAGTGAACTCTGCTTATTGGTCATCGCCGTCACTTTCAACATTTTGTTCTGAACTGACTAAGTCTAACGACGACTGAGACTCTGAAAGAGATTCCCAAAATATTCGCCTATTAAGAGGCATTATGGATAAAAGTGATTTACAAATATTTTCCTTTTTAGAAGTGGAGATTCCTCTTGGCGGTAAAACTTCAGGACAAAGAGGTAAATTGATTTTCTTTTGAATGAAATCAAGTTCTGTTGGTTCATCATCAAAATCTATTTTATATTTTAGATTTCTACTTCCTTTGGTAAAGTTTACTTCAACCAATTGACCTATTAGAAATCCTTTTAAAGGATCATCCGTCTTCTTGGTGTTCCTTTTTTTGTTTTGCCACAAGTGAAATTGGGTGAGTTGAAGAACATCCACATTTTTTCTACAGGTTTGAATAACCTCTACTAGCTCCTGAAAGTCACTAATTGTACGTTTTCGTCCTATTTTTCGTTCAATATTCCCATGTATTCCGTCTGCGCTCATATGGGTGTGACCTTTGGTTAGATACCGGATTGTTATTTGGTTTGGACCAGTAGCTAGATTAACTGCATTTACAAGACATGTAAACAGTACCCAATTCTTATTCTGGCGTGTACAGTTGTCTGCCCAAAACAAAAATTCAGTAGCATCTCTTTCTGCATTTATTACCTTTAAAATGGAATCAGCTATTGCTTCTGCCTTTCTGCCACCAATAGCCTCATGCCACAAAACGCAGTAACTTTTTTTGCGACTATCTTTGTTTAAGGTTGCAAAAGTTTCGTTAAATATTACTAGCCTGCTAACGAAAAAAGAACTTTTACAAGCAGGCATCATGGGTAGAAGCATCACTTTTTGTAAATCCATTGAAAACGTACGTTTTGACGAAGTGTTTTCAATGGCAGCTGCCTCTTCTGCATCTCTCTTATACTGTAAATTAGCTTTTGCGGCTTTATGTTTATGAGTGTCCAATTTTTGCCTCGTTTCATCATCATCGATGTCTTGCATAATCTCACATTCTTCACAAGCATCTGATTTAGGAGGGCACATAGATATATTCATATCCCTTAGAACTTTTCTGTAGGTTTCAACTTTACATACATTAGGATTTTTTTCATTAAAATCAACGTACAGTTTATGAATAGTTAATTCTCGAGGCAAGTATTTACGTAATGGAGCATTTTTTCGACGATAGTGACTGACAAACGGGTGAAATGATTCAATATGGGTTTTAATTGTTGTTGTGTCGACAGACTTCTTATGATTAATTCCTCTACATTCCTTTACCATTTCCCCACAAGGTTTCCTTTTAATAGCTCGCGCCAATTCAGTTATAACGGAATCGTTTGTGTATCCCAAGGTATTTAGGAATGTAAGCCGACAAACTCGAACGTCAGTGGAATCAGCAAGCGGCAAAGAAAATAATCTTGACTCAGATCTATTTCTAGGTGACATTATTCTACGCTTAACAGCGATAAGAGAAACATGGTTGCTCAACCATTTTTCTACTTGTATAGTCCAAATTCCAGTAGTGATCCCATATTTTGTTTCTTTCAGCATCGGATAACTTAACACAATCTCTTTTACATTTTCCTAAACACAAATTTTTCATAGGGTGTTTCGATTTACCATGTTCTATTTTCTCTTGCTTTGTACGGCGATATTTTTGCTTTCCTTTTATGCTATTTCTGGGAATATTTTCCTTTCCAATAATTAACTGATGAGAACTTTCTCCTGATGGAACCTAAACAATAAACAAAATAATGTTAAAAGCTTCAATTCATAGAACATCGACCTTTGTAAATTGTCGAGTGTTCCTACAAATTAAACCTAATTAAACTTTTGTTATCTTTGTTAAGTTGCTAGTTTCATAATTATCATTATCTTCTATATTTTCTTCCTCATGATTATTACTATTTTACACATTTTCATGTTCAGGTCTTAACAGCCTACACATAATGCACTTTATATTATTATAATTATTCAATAATCATAAAATTAATGTTTACCCTTTTTATATTTAGGTCTGAGCTTTTTTGAGATTTCCTCTTTTTTTGGTATTTTCTTCCTCCTCCGATTGGCTACTGCTACTGCTAGGCTGGTAATCCTTATCGGCGTCACTGTCGTCGCAAAGACTGTATACTTTTTCAATATCATCATCTGTTTTATCTTTCCTAGAGAGATCGCATACATTATCCGCATCTTTGGATGAACACTGTTTTGTTTCTTTGGGTATTTTACAAAAACTCGCCAATCTCTCTAATGCAGCTTCTTTATTACAGGCATTTTCAATCGTACTGTTAAAATACAAACTTGTTTCATACTTAATGAACGGAAAAAGTGGCAATTCATCGATTGTCTAAAAAGTCAAGTTTTATTTGTTTTGTTATAGTAATTTATTATGTTAGAGAAATTTTAGCAGTATGCACCTTTTAATAAGCAGAAACTCGGTACAGACACTTTTTGTCAAAAATTATAGATATGTTTTAAACTTACCACTGGTTTACGTTGTACTCTAAAATTTCTTCGTGCTTCTTGCACTAAAAATTTAGTTCGGGAACTAAACGCCATTTTTCACTTTACGGTGCTCTAATACACAGACTGTTGAAGGGCTTAATAACCAACATTGAACGTAAACAAGATACTAAACTAATTTTATATTTTTCATCACATTTTATTCAAAATTTAGGGGTGGTTTAAATCAACGTAGGTATCATAATCTTAATAGTTCTTGACTTGCATTCGTTTTCTAAGTACGAAAATAAGCACGTACACACGTACATATTTATTATAGGTAGAGGTTCACGAGTTATAGACAAAGAAGACCGACCTAAAGTATATCATAAATATCGATGTGAACGGAAATACTTTTCTTGTTATCTGTTTATGGTAGACCAAAGTTACAGGTTACACTGCAATAAAATACATCTGGCGCTTTCTAAATGTGTGTCTTTGATTACACCGGTAACAGTATATTAATAGGTTTAAAAATGTTTCATGCCAAATGCGTACTTACTAAATTTGTTAAGGGAATACTTGCATACTAAATCTACTTAGAATTTGGTATAATTTTATTGTACTAACAATAACAGCCCTGAATAAACCGTAGCCAATAAAATAAATTCAACGGTTGTTGGTTATAAAGATAAATTTTTGCTATGCGTTTTAACAGTAAAATATAGTAATTACGCTCAGTGTGATTTTCCATTAGGAATTTTTTTTAACATAAACAAAGTAAAGGCGTGCACGGTGTTATTTCTAAACTAATTCGACTCTACTTACCCAACTAAAAACACAGTAAAGTCAATTACTTTGTTGCACTGTCAAAGGAATTTTTTTAAATTACGCATAGAAAACACAGTAACTGAAACCAAATTTAGTTACTGTGTATTTATGTGGGAAAAGGTAAAAATTATCTTCGAATGAAATCTAGTAATTACATTTACCACAAAGAAACACAGTAACTGTAAAGTAGTTACTGGGTTTTATAATGGGCATTTGCATTTACTGTGTTTTATAGTAGAATATTCAATTTGGTGGAGACAGTTACTGTGTTTGGACATTACAAAATCTTGAAAAATATTGCCATTTTTGCCAGTTTTAAACAGGAATTATACGATACGTTACCCAGTAACTCTAAAAATTGGTAAAACGCATTTTTTTAGGAAATGTCAGTTACTGTGTTTTTTCATGGGACAGCCGAGCTGTTGCGCATTATAGTTTCTAATTCTCTGAGTTCTTGTTTTCCAAACCTTCAAATTGTACTCAAGATTTACCTTACATTAATGATTATCAACTGCAGCGACAAACGATTTTTTTCAAAATTGAAAAGTATTAAAAGCGAATTGAGAGCGACTATGGGCAAAAAACGTTTAAATCACCTCGCCTTAATGAGTATTGAGCATGAACTCCTTAAAAAGTTAAATACATCGTCGATAATTGAAAAGTTTTCTATTGCAAAATCGCCTAAGTGCAATGTGTAAATGCGACTCTTTAGTTAAGTGGATTCATTAGATATACTGTATATAGTGTGAGTACATACATTGCATTTAATATTATACTAAATATGTAGATTTTTTTTTAACATTAAATAGCTGCAAGATTTTAGACAAAACAAAATTGGTATCTAATTATAAATACGATTAATTAAGTATCCCCGGTATGTGTAAGGGCCCCATGGAGGTTTGTGCTAAAGGCCTCTGGTGGTCTTAAACCGGCGTTGTAAACAATACTAACTCTTCGTATGCTTTTCTCTTGAGATTCTTATTACCATGATCTGGGTATTTTTTCCATAAGCACTAACAGACATATCGCATTGACAGATTTAGTCTGAACCATACAAGATCGCTAAAAATGTCGCTTCGTTTTTGTCTGTTAGTAGTTAACTGTACACCCGGTCGGTGAAATATCCGAGCACTAAACAAACAAGTTGCTGCTTTGATTACTTTGCGGAAAGATTTATACTACTAGCATTGTATAAATATGTATGTCTAATATTTAGAGGCAGAAGTCATTACTTTGGATATTAAAATATTTAATACTCAATTACTAACTTATCTACGATACATGCATTACTGTATCTTTGCACTTTAATCTTATTTTATTGTTTATTTATGCCTCTTGCTTAGGCGCCATTTTACATGCGGTGAAAAAAACAACTATTTATTTAAACTATAAATTAGTACGGAAGGTAGCGGTATTTTTACCACAGGATGGCGTTCCAAAAACATTTTAAACTATTTATTTATTATTAATACTTGTAAACAAGGCGTTATATATAGTTCGATAATATTCACCAATATTACTTTTCAATAGCCTTGAAATCGGAATTAAGATACTTATCTTAATTCTGATTTAAAATTCTTGTTTTTAAAGAAAAAAATCTTTTTGTTTTATTCAGTTATGATTTCTACATACTCATGTTGTTATCCAATACAAAAATAATAAACATTCGCTTACCTTAACTCGCAATATTCCTTGTAAAGATTACAAACACAGTTTATCACACAAAATTTTATTGATTTACCCATTTAAGTAATATGGTTCCATAGAAATTTTAGAAAATATATTTTTTTTAAACTAACACTTATAAGTAAGTTTCCCAAAATAAAAAAAAAATTAGTGCGCACATTCCCTCCTTTTTTTACACTTAAAAAAGTACAGTTCTATATTATTGTTCAATACTAACAATGTGTTGTTTATTGTATTTTATTTTATCACCACATTCTTCATTTGGTTTCACTTCGGCGAAAATACACTATTATTTCTAGTAAATCTTCTTTTAATTAATCGAACTTAACTTTTATTATTGTATTTCATTTTAGTTTCGGTTATTCACCAAACAATAAATCTCTTATCTTCTCATTCTACCAGCCCATCTTTTTGTTTTTTTTTCTTTTCAAGTCATGTAGGTCAACTTTATTTTGGTTACAATCTAAATCTTTCTATGATTCTTAAATCAGATGGTATTAATAAAATTCAAACTGAAGAGCCCATTATTTCATTTTAATTTTTGATGATTACAACGGTGTTTATTTACATTCCCAACTTTAGTAATTTTTTTGAAATTGTAACATAAACTTAAAAACCATAGTTTGATCATACAATACAGTAAATCTTAATTTTAATACAACTCTAACCTCAACTTACGTAAGTTATTTAAAAGCATTCTTTTTCAGATATTCTACCTCATCGGATACACTAGAGCTTACTTCTAAAAAAGAATAAAAAATTATTGTAAACGTAGTCTTATTATTAATATAATTCATTAATATTAAACAAGATTTATCAGTAAGTATGTCAATTATTTTTCATTTAAATAAGATGCTTTTTTTAAATTAAACTTCAATTAAGAAATAAAGTAACTGCATGTCAATTTATCTTCTGTATTTTAAATTAAAATTAAAATAAACAAATAAAACCTTTTTATTCCTTTTTTTTCTTTTATCCCATAAATATAAAATCAGCTATATTACGTTCAAACAAACTAATTGAATGCAAAATCTACTTTACTTATAAGTGATTATTTTCCTTACCCTGTATTGATACCAATAAAACATCAAAAAGAAGAAAAAAAAATTTTGCATAAAACTGAAAAAGATTGGTTGCCTACCTAAAGATATTCATAAATCATTACAATATATATATTCTTATTTATATTTTTTTTAATACATGTAGCTTGACGTTGAAAAGAACAAATAATCGAATAATTAAGAAAAGCAAAAAATCAGAAAAAAAAAGTTGAAAAGTATGACAAAGCTTATTTAAATTTAGGATTTACATTTACTGGTCTAGAAGATTTTCCAAAACCTATATGCGTAATTCGTTACAAAATTTTATCTATATTAATTTATGATTTAACGTCTCTATTGAGAAAGCACTTAAGGCGTCATATCGTGTTTTGTTGCTGATCGCAAAAACTGGAAAACCTCCAAAAATTAGAAAAAATCTCATATTGCCAGCAATTAAAGAAATCGTAACAGTAAAACTTGCTGAGAAGTTAAGTTAGGAAAACATGTGATATTCAAATACTGTAGTTACGTCCTCCTTTAATATTGAATTAATGAATAGGTTGTAGAATATTCTTCACTAGGAGGGGCAAATTAAACCACTTAAGATTTTTTTATGGCGACGTTTCGTGCAATCAGGCGTGCACTTCTTCAGGCCACTGAAATATATTGTGAGTAAGCTACACATTTCTTATTACATAACAAATAATACATTTTAGGTACAAACAACGTAGAAACTTACACTAAAAGGTTAGAGTGGAATAGTCCTTAACTCCAAACGCCATGAAAACTAATTACACAATATAAATTAACATGAATAATTGTTAAAATATTTCTAAAAAAGTCAAATAAATTAAAATAGTGTAAGTGAACAATTAACTGTAAATGACAAACATTACTTAAATTGTTAGTGTCTGTATTGAAGTTAATGTTGTTTTTGTAAACGTTGATGAATATCATCTCTGAAAGTAATCGCTTTTTATAGTTACAATCTCTGTCTAAAATTTTGGGATTGTTGAAGTCAAAATTATGTCCCGTGTATTGATATGATGTAACTCTAACGCAGTTTCACCCTTTTTATTATTACAATCATACATGTGATTATTGATCCGATTTTTTATTTTCTGTTTCGTTTGTCCTATGTAACACGCTTGGCATCCCATACAATCTAGCTTATACACTACATCATGTTTTTCAGTTATATTAGTTTTATCTTTAGTTCTACTGTACAGCATGTTATAGATAGTATTGGTTAAGGTTTTTCGTAACGAACTGTAGACTGCTTAAACTTAATATTTTATTTTTCATAGCCTTGATCGTATTAATCTTTTGATGGTGTGGGTGTGGGTGTAATTTAACGTTCTGTTAGAGGCTATGGGTTTAGTATACCATTTACTAACTATACAACCAGTGTTAGTATCCTTACTAAATCTAACATCTAAATACTATAATGAACCTATTTGTTCAATTTTATACTTGAATTTCAAATGTCGATTGTAACTATTAAAAGTGTTGAGGGTGTTATGAATTGCTGTTTCGGGTATACAAGCAACAATATCATCAACGTAACAAAATAAAAAGACCGGTGTGTATGATAAATTGCTTTTTACATATTTAAGTAGGTCATGCATAGCAAGATTAGCCAATATAGGTGACGCAGGATTACCCATGGCAGTACCAAATTTTTGAGTATACATCTTGTCATCAAATGTAAAGTAACTTGACTCAAAAAGAAATTCGATAATATAGACTACATCAACTAATTCTAAAGTTGTATGGCTCTTCAAATAATTCTAATATTTATTTATTAATTTAACAATAAGATCTGTAGTAATGTTAGTGAATAAAGATGTAACATCAAACGATATGATTTTATAATTACTCGGTATAGTAATACTTTTGGTGTTTTCAATAAGTTTGTAGGAGTTCTTTATGTTATGATCGAATATGTAAGAAATGTTTTAAATTATACTAGAAACATACATATTTAAATAATTAATAAGTGGGAGCTCCTATACAAGAAACAATAGGTCTGGCCGGATGTTCATCTTTATGTATTTTAATTAAACCATATAATTTAGTGGCCTGAAGAAGTGCACGCCTGATTGCACGAAACGTAGCCATAAAAAAACCTCAAGTGGTTTAATTTACCCCTCCTAGTGAAGAATATCCTACAACCTATTCATTAATTAAGTAAGGAACTAAGTACAATTTCATTGTCAGACAACATTATTTATTGTAAGATTGAAGAAATGGCTAACAACGTAAAAGATAAGTTAGTATTTAAAGTACGTGATAGTTCTTATTACGATCTGCAACTAGATAAGTCAACAGACATTGCCAATCAAGCAAATATTATTGTTGTTGTTAGATATGAAAGCAATAAAAACGTATACAAAGATTTATTGTTTTGCAAATTGTTAGATATACGAACAACTTTATTATTGAATTATTACTATTAAAGAAAACAATTTTGACTGGCGTAAATGTGTTGGCGTAAGCACCGACAAAGCTCCAGCTAGACAGGTCAATATAATAGTGTTGTTTCAAAGATAAAAAAATTATCACCAGATGAAAAGTTTATACATTGTTGCATTCATAGGGAAGCGTTGGCAACAAAAAAACTGAGACGTTGACTATATCGCAGAGAAAATCTTTTACGCTTTTTTCAATTCCGTAATGAAGCAAATTTTTTTTTATTTGACTCAAAATTTTAATATTCGAACTGCCTAACTAATCTTGTTAGTAAAATAAGCGTATCTAACCGATATATTTGGTCAACTAAATTCAACCAATCAATCGCTTCAAAGAAAAGATATTACTTTGGTTAAAGTTCATGATAAAATTGAAGCGTTGATATAGAAAATTAATTTGTAGTTAGTACGCGTAGAACAATATAATTACGAATCATTTACCTGTCTCTATGAGTTTTTAGAAACGTCAAAAATGCATCTTTATCCTGAAGATAAATTGGTTATAAGTGAACACTTGCGAGTTTTGCAAATAAACCTACGTGAATATTTTTCAATTCTCGATACATAATATGAATGGATACAACTTACGAGAATGATCAAAAACTAACTTTGTCAAGAGAAGAGAAAGAAAGTTTAATAAATTTATCTTGTGACAATACTTTGAAAATTTATTAGTTTATTTATTTTGTCGAATCGAGCATCCACAAATTTTTAAAAAAACTGTAACATTTTTAATGCCCTTTTCCACGACCTACGCTGGCAAAACAGGTTTTTCTGCGGTTGCTGCAATTAAAAAAAATATCGCAATAGACTGAATGTAGAATCAGACTTAAGCCCTGAATCGTTCAAATATGCAACCAGATATTCAACTTCTAAAATCAACAAAACAACACCAACTATCATACTAGTGCAACTAAAAGTCTAATAAAAGTTTATGATTTTGCCAATAAAAATTTTTCTTTTCTTATAAAAAATTAAACACGCTTTCACACTCAAATATTTATACATATTAAGAGTATATTGTTCTAATTATTTTTTTTTACATTTTTTTATAATTCTATAGATCGACATTGTGTTGTATAACTTTTATTTTTAATGATAAATTCAAATATCATCGTTTGTTGTTTTTATTTCTGAGATTTTAAATGAATGCAAAGAACGTTTTTAATGTTAAATCTGCAGAGGTGACAATTTTACTCAAAATTTAAATGTTATTGCCTAATTCTCATCGTTTAATTTCATCATTTTTTTATTTCAAGTTCTAAAGGATGCGCAAAATTTTTTAAAAGTTTTTGGGGTCCGTCATAGCAAAAAAATTGAAAAACCACTGCTTTAGAAGATATTACTAAAGCTAATTTTGTTTGTGCTTTTGTAATGTAGATAGCAGAACAATAAACTAAACTATGGTAATTTTAATTACAAACTATAAAACCGATAAAGTTGAATCTTATCTACATTTGTTATAACAATGTACATGTTTCTAAAATAAACAAAACTGTTATATTTTATACATTGCGGTATAGTTTAAATTGCATTTCGGTTAAGTTTAAACTGAGGCACAAAAGAAAAAAGTGTTTATTAAATATATGTGCTACATAACAGTTTACAAAACATTTAGTTTCTATTAATAAATGTACACTAATAATACATACGAGGCACTAGAAGTGCTTCAATTATGTAATTTCTATGTTCTTAATGTTGATCGACATCTGTATCAAAATCTATATTTCTTTGATTAATTTTCTTTAAAATTTTGGCTACAATAGCTTCTTTTATGTTTTTTTAATAATACATATAATGAAAAATTTTGTTAAAACTTCACAACTGAATTAACATATATTAATTAGATCTTCATATGGCATCCGTAACCCTCGAAAAAATAAAAATAGTTTTTAGTACATACGATACATAACTAATATTCACTATTATTAGTAAAAACACTATTTTTTGTTAAGTTATTGTCACAGTTCTCACATTTACACTTATCAAACTTTTGGCAAGATACCCTAAAAAGTACGTAATGGAATACCTTTTTAAATTGCTGAAATGTCTGATATGAACGACAACGGTCGGTAGAAGTAGATATTAAAATATTGTGAATAATTGTTTCATTACATTAGATGGCAAAGGTTTCAGATACAAAGTAGTTCGAAAAGTTAAGCGGAACATGCGAGCTGTGAGGTTTCTGTTATAACCACCGCGTTGTGTAATAGCATAGAAAAAATTTTGAAATCATGCTTCAACCTTCTAGATAAAATTTTATCATTTTTTAAATAATTTCAAAATGTATTATCTTGTATATTCATTACACTGAAGTTAGATTTTTACTTTCAACGTCGTTTCGTTTTTACTTCACTTCTTGTCAAGACGTTAAACCGTCCATTACTTAAAATCGTGTTTGCGATGTCTAAATTAATTTTCTAACATCATCGGCGTGTGGTGAAGCTATGATATAAAACGACAACACATTTCTTATAGTTTATTCATCACAGGGTAAGCTTTTACTATTAGTTTTTAGAATTCATTTTTAATTTCTATGTTAATTTGCTAGCACGGTCTGACACATGTGTTAGTCCACATGTATTCGGTGTATTCTCTACCAATAAAGGGTGAATATTGACCAAATACCTTAAGCAAAATATTATAATTTGGAGTGCTGTTGTAGATTTTTCCTGTTGTCAGTGATTGTGCTGACACAATTTGTTCTGTTTATTAATATGCCAGCTGGACTCAACGAGAAAATTTTTTTCTTCTGGCAAGTATAGGATTGTAGTTAAATCTTATTTAATTGCATTTTCGTCGTCATTAAGGTCTCTCACGGAATTTTTTAAATTCTAAATTACGTAGTTACATCAATTGTTTTAATACTGTGTAGGTATTTTCATTTATTATTTTTGTGTGTCGCATACTGTTAATCATAGACAACTTGTAATTATCAATTTATTTTTTTTTATAAACGCTGTTACTGCCGGCGTATATATAACTATCGTTGAATAATCTTTGATAAATTCTTGTGCTCATTGTTAATAATCGAGGATATTAAATTAAAGTTGTTATACATGTCTATCTTTCTTTTTTGTGTCCGTTGAGGGTTACGAGCCTGATGTTGTTGCAAGCTTGGACCTTCTGCTTTGATCGAAACAGACGTTTTTACTTAGTAAGATCTAGCGCCTATTAAATTCAATTTACTTGAACCCACCCCCATTTTTTCGACTAGTGCGAGTTGGTCGAGCAAGGTTCGTCAGTTAGTTTTAACGCAGTATCTCTTTTTACTAAAGTATCAGTCGACAAAGTGTTGTTTTTGATCAAGGAGAGAATTACTGAAGAAAAAAATTTCGCTTATTAAAACCTGCTTTAAAAACACTTATTTTAGTTATATCGACAACTTATTCAAACAAGTAAAAGGAGCGGCCATAAAATAAACGCTCTCTCCAGTTTTATCCATTATTTATAAGAAGTATTTTCAAACTAAAATTATAAAAAATTGAGTTAAAACGAAAAATTTGGTACAGATATGTTGATGATACGTTTGTTGTATGGCCTTATTGCAAAAATAAACTAAATAAACTAAAGTTACTACAATTTCACTGTTCTATTTATATTACTCAAAGATTGTTTAAACTTTCAATAAAAGCGTAAAAGCAGTTTCAATACAAAAGTAGACTATAAATTATATAGTAATATTAATGTTTTGGAGTAGTATTTCTCTTATTTACAAGTCAATATATTTATGACTACTGATGTTTTGTATTGTATAATATTGGCATTTGTTAGCTTGTGAATTCTGTAGACTAATAAAATTCAAACAATTTTGTTGTTCAAGTATAGCGCAGTATAAATTGTTTATTTATTTATTACGTACTTTAAAAGTAATTAAGTTTTAGAATGTATACAAACAGCAGTAAGTTAGAAAATACAAAAAATAAATAAAAAGAAGATTGTTTTTGATATAAAACTTTTATTTATATCAAATATTAAATTTTTATTAAGATTAATTTTAGTTTAATATTACTTTGATAGTACACAAAAAATACAAGAACTTTAAATTTATTAAATTATATTTTTTTTATTAAATTGTAATTTTTTTACGTAATTTAGTTCTAATAATTATTGTTAAGTAACACCATGCGTTTACAAGTTAGCCAAAAGTTGACCGGTGGCACCATGCGCTTACGTACGATTCGGAAAATATCATTTTTATGGTAATTAGTAATCATAGTATTACCAGTATTACATACAAACTATAATTTACTGTATAATAAAGTTATTTAGCGTCTTTTGTGTGGAAAATTCAACATACGTATAGTATTTTTTCTTGTCATAAGATTATTGCTATGGCTATCATCATTGTATTCGCAATATCTTCAAAATCAACAGATAATCCACTTCAAAAAATCTCTCACTTCAACAACTTGAAATTAATTATTTTAACTTAAACAAAAACTTGAAGTGTTATTTGTCGAGATACTCTGCTACCACTTTGTCTACAGGATTACATACATTTTGTCACTACACCAATTTCTTGAAATTTACTTCCTGCCAACTTCAAAACATTAGCTTATACGTTGTATTGTGTGCAGCTACCTGACTTTTTATTAGTGCCTATATTTTTTCAATTAAGATTAGTTTTGAATGATAAGGGAGTAATCTTAAAACATGTCCATGTTCCGATAGTAATTTATCAACTGCATAATTTTTATGCTGTGGTTTGTTTATTTGAATCTTTGCATACACTTAAACGTTTGTTTTGTATCAACCAAACAAAATACTTCGTTCTGCTAACCATTTTTACATTAACTCTTTCTTTCATGTAAATGTAAGATTTGGGCATTCATCTAACAGTAACACTAAATTTGATTTGATAATCGTTGACTTTTTGCAACTGGTGACTTTAAACATTTGCTACTACCATCATCATCAAATATATTTTATCAAAATACACATTGTTTTTTTCTTCTTCTTTATACTGTTTTATTTTTCTCAAAAACTTACGTTTTGTTTTATTACTCACTTGTTTTATTAATTTTTTGCGTTTTTTTTTAATTAATAGCTAATTTTCAGTACAAGTTTTCAAAAGGAAGATAATTTTCTTAGTGGCGTATTGAATTCTTTTCATTTAAATTTTGAAAAGTTGGGGGTAAACGATGGCACAGGGTGTAAAATATTTCCTCTAACAATGTCATCTACAAGATTTTTATTTCTATTAAGATCTCTAAGAATCAACAATTTTGCAATTTGAGTTGAAAAACAAACAAACAAGCTTGCTGTTAGAAAATTTATTGATGTGCTGCCAGATAATTTCTTTTCATTATATTTGATAGGACCATGTGTTACAATCGACGAACAATTTATTCTTTTCTGTGGCCGATGTGGTTTTAAGCAGTATTTACCAAACAAGTCAAGTGAATACGGTATTTTGGTATAGTAGAATTTAGGTTTTCACGGGTTACATTTTAATACAATTCTTTGTTTTGAACAAAACTGTTTTGTTCCGAGCTCTGAAGATGTCCACTGTGACGTGCGACAAAAGCTTAGTTTGTGTAAGAGCTACAATACGGGTATTATCCAGAATGGAAAATTGTATTAACGATATTTAAGTGTTTGCCATGATTGATGTCAGAACATTTTATTTGTCAACCTTTGAAACCTACATTGTGAAACAATTAGTTGTACCTATAAAGAATTCAAACTGCAACGTGGCTACCGATAAATGCTATACTAGTATACTTCTTGCGATATTACTATTCAATAGTTTCCTATGTGTACAAAAAGTATTATCCTGTTGTCATCCATGCACCATGATGACAAAATTGATGAGACAACTGGAGATTTGCGAAAACCGAAATTAGTAACCTTCTATAACTTTACAAAGGCGGGGATAGATGTTGTAGATCAAATTTGTCAAACATACAATATGGGGAACACGAACAAACAGATGAACCATGGCAGTATTCTCCAATTTCTTAAATGATTCTGCTCACAATGCATTACTTTACATAAAATAAAAAAAGAAAACACAGAAACAATTAAAAGTATTTTTTAAACAACTTTCAATAAAATTAGTAAAAGATTACCAAATATCTCGCTCCTTGTCTCACGATCTGCCTAAAAACTTACAAAGAATTTGCATCAACCGGGTGCACCTGAGAATATTCTGCAAAAAACAAATGTAGCTGGGCGTTCTCGAGAAAAGTGTGCAAAATGTTCAAGAAGAAACAACAATAAATATTCGGTTAAGTGTTCTAAACGTTTAATTTGATTGCAAAATTCACACGACAGTTTTATGTATAGACTGTGTTCACAGTGGTTAATGTGATTACTTTTATTATTTTTTTGCATTAAAATATAAGTACTTTACTTGTTTTTAAATTAATTGATGTATTTGGTAACCTTCAATCCCTGTTTTTATTTTTAAAAGTAATTGCAGTCAGGATGACCCCACGCAACTAATTATGTGATTTTTTTTTACGCGACTACCTAAGGGTGAAGTACTAAAGATATGTAATAGCAAAGGCTTTCACGGCGAGAGTCTATACTAAGATAAGAATGTCTTCCGGGTTTGGACGTGAGATATCTCACGCCCTGATGAAGCCATTTACAAAAGTGGGCGAAACGTTGGCAACTTCGGTTACAACAATGACACGGTCGAAACCCGGAACACATTCTTATCTTAGTATACTAAAGATATATTCCTAAAAACTTAAATTTTTTAATAGATGTATTATTTAAACTTAAATTGAAGTTATTACGATAAAGTAAGGGTAATAACAAAAAAAATCATTAACGCAAAAATAAGTAAAATTTGAAGTCAAATTGAAAAGAATTGTAAGCTCTTATTAAACTAAGATTCGTTAAAAAAGTAAAAAATTTAAAATAACCACTTAAACCCTAATCATATTAATTTTTAAAACACATTAACAACTGTAACAATACAATAATAATCAAATAAAAGCAAATTTACATATGCTTGAAACCAAAAATTATAAATAATTTATTAATTGTTAACATCTAACAACGTGCTTGTAAAGTTGTACAAAATTCGAAAGTCGACAGTAACGATGTTAACGGTAATAGAACCAGAAGGTTCAAGGTACAAGAAACGAATATCCATTTCGATGGTGAAGATTTAAGTGTGAATCCAAAGACTAAACGATCAATAGCACAATTGGACGGTAATTATGGAACACTAGTTAGTATTTACTAAATATAGCATACTCTTGGTAATGTTTAGTAAACTAATTTAAAATACCTAAACGGAATGCACTTCCGATAATTAGCTGAGGACTAACACCTTTTTTGTTACAGCATAATTACGACTCAAAGATTGTCAACTAATAAATGATTTTTTCCTCAGTATCGACACAGGTATATATTTCAATTACACCAATCAACGACAGAAATTTGTTAAGAAAACACTAGTATTACAATAAACAAGAATACGGTTAGAAAGGATGACGCAAAAACAAAACAAAACAAAAACACGTACAAGGCAGTTAGGTACCAGGTCCCAGGCAACACAACAAAAATAAACAATAACTTATTAACTTATTAGAACTTTTAAACAAACGAATGTTTCTTGAAAGTAATTAAATCTAAAAATACGTCAATGAACTTCTAAAATACAACGCAAAACAATAAATAATAATATAATAATAAATTTTAAATAACAAAGATCATTTAAAATACGTCAATCAACTATCAAATTTTTAAAAAAAACTCAAAAAATTACAAATGAACAAATTAAAACGGACGTAAATACAAGGGTCAGAACGAAAGTAAAAAAGTACAAAAATTGAAAAACAGTTATATACACCCGACAGTTTTTACGCTTTATTAGGTTTGTTGTAGATTGCTTGTTGAATAGTCGGGAAAATAATCAAAAAATAAGCGATTGTCTATGAACAAATACAAGCTACACTATAACATGTAAAGTATCAGCAGGATAAAATAATGTTTTACTTGTTATCAAACCCATTATAATCACCATCAATAAGTAACTCTTTCGATCGAAATGATGTCGTAACTTTGACTAACTTATTTATTTATAAACGCACAAAAAAAATAAGTTATTATGCATAAGTTAAAATTGAAGACAAAGATTAGCATTTATAAATTTACAATTAATAACTTACAAAAAAGTAATTTAATAAACCACATTACAGGTATACAAATAACCAAAACAAAAAATTCAAGTAGCGTCTTTTTGCAAACAGAAACACCAATGTAACTCATTTTATTATTTTAATAATCTTCAAATGTAAGCATAAAGAGTTAATTATAACAGTTAAATTTCCGACACTTTAATGTACTATGTAATACGTTTCAAACAATGTTCTACAACACGTCGATTTAGTAACTTTAAGGTTTAATTAATATTTTGTAAAATACATAGTTTAAATATATCACTCAAATTGATTTTAAAATGCGTAATACATTTACAAGTAATATTAGAAGATACAATTAAACAACTATGTTTCAAAGGACGCGACATGTTTTAAACACAGAAAACTAGTGCTGTTTTATAATATTAAAATTCTAATATAAAACGCTTAAAAATTACAGCTAATTTTCTTATCCCTTACGATAGCTAACTATAAATTTACTTTTGATTTGTAATGATCGAATTAATGATCTTTCCTTATAGTAGGTAGTAAAAGAAGCAACTAATTTGGTTGATTGCGACGTTGCGTGTTTGAAATGAACACTTCATCAAACTCGCTCTACTGAGTCATAAAGATTAATAAACGTACGTTTGTCAAAGTTCGTCGATATGACGCGTGTTACATATTTCGTGTTTTATTTAAATGTATTATTTATTAATTATGACTTAGTGGAGCGAGCCTGATGAAGTGTTCATCTCGAACACGAAACGTCGCAATTAACTGAATTAGTTGCTTTTTTTCCTACCTTCTATAAGAAGAAAAATAATTACTAGGAGGTGAACTGTTCTATAATATAAATTTACTTACATGTCAATAAATAACACAAACAAAAACCAATTATTACACAATTTTAATATTTTCCTTGCTGATTATACCGCGAGTCAAAACCTCTTTGGTTTTGACGTTGAATATATAATATAAGCTTATAACCGTTTTGTGTTTAAGGGTTAGAAATAGATTCTTCCTGCGGTTCCTGTCGTACTGAGCAGGATTACTATCGCAACGACGACCTCATCAGTAACGTAAAACTAACCTGTCTCACGACGGTCTACCCAGCTCACGTTCCCTATTTCTAGATGAACAATCTAACACTTGGCAAATTCTGCTTCGCAATGATAGGAAGAGCCGACATCGAAGGATCAAATCGCTATGAACGCTTGGCCGCCACAAGCCAGTTATCCCTGTGGTAACACCTCTTGCTTAAAACTCTTAAAAACCAAAAGGATCGATAGGCTTTGCTTTCGCAGTCCCTATGCTTACTGAACATCGGGATCAAGCCAGCATTATTCTGCATTATTCTTTGACAGATGTACCGCCCTAGTCAAACTCCCCGCCTAGCGGTGTCCTCAAATCGGATCGCGACCGAGCATAGTTGCGATTTTCGACGACGCGCGCAGAGACGAGCCCGCCGACGACACCGACCACTACGACATGACCGCACAGAAATAGTTTTTAGCAACTGAAGAATCTTTTAGATCGTTGTTGATGTACATTACTAGAGTCCACAAAAGTAGAATATCAAGATTTATACCTGAAGTTTGTAAAACTATATAGCATCTACACCAAAATGATGACAAATTTTAAAAGGTTAACCCTTTAGCGACTGAATTATTATTTTCTTTCAAAAAACTTTTTGTGTACTCTAGCTATAGCTATAACCATATATGAGTCTCATAATAACAATAAAGCATTTTTTATTGTAGGGTACTGTTTTTGGGGGAAATGTATTAATTTAGATACTATAGGCCATATTTTGTAAAACAATTTGAATGTTTGTTAAGACATAGATTGACTTGACATTTAACACAAAAACATTAGTTTGTCCTTTACACTTAAGTTTCTTACATCGTTGCTTTTTCTTTATTTTGATAGAAGATCCATTTGTAATGTTATGCTACTTTTAAAAATTGACAATTTCGGGGATGCAGCAACCAGCAATTTACAATTACCAAATCTCCAAAACAGAAAACCAATCGGTGGTACCATTTTCTTGATCGAATGTGTATGCGATAATATGCGATCAAGGCGTCTAAAGTGTCCACCCCATCCATAGACAAATTATAAGTTCTTACAATCTGTGAACACTGAATCTCTAAATAACTAGTAGATGTTGGTTAGGCACTAGAGAACGTGCTTGCCAACACAACAACTTAGTTATCAAACTATTTCAGACATTTCACCTCAGTGTTTTCAAAAACTATTTCTTTTTTTTTAAAGCATCTTCTACCTTTTTTTTCTAAGCTTTATCTGTTGAAAATTCTATTCCAGCAAATATATTGACACAAATTTTACCCAGTCAAAGAAACCCATTTTTGCTAGATCTAATTAGTGAAGAAAACCAGTTATGATGATAAAGATTTTATAACTCCGTTTGTAAGGTCTATTAAGAATGTACATGTAGCCCTGATTTGCCCTTAAACGGTACTATCTGCTCATCAACACTAAGTATTTGTTTCTGTGAAATTTCAAGAAATTGTGAGTACAATTTATTGATGTACGGCGTTGTTTTGTATAATTTATCTCAATTTGGAATAGTGCGCTTTGGTGCTTTTGAATTATCATTCAAATGCAAGTTTTCTTTTATTTGCTATCACCTATCTCTGCTCGTTATATCTGCCATATGCGCTACACGACCTTTTGTTGCCAAAACCGATAGATTTATGGCCCAGTATAGAAATATCAGTATTACATAACAAAAACCAATTCTAAATCATTTATATGACAATTAATATGTTACAAATATAGTGGCTTGTTAGAGTTTTGTTAAATTGAAAATAGATTGTTTTGTTTCACAATTGTACCAAAAAGCTCTTCTTCAAAGATTTCTCAAAACCATGCAATTGATGATCTTTACTTTCTTCTACAAAAACTCAGAATATAAACAAGCCCTAAACAACATATTACAAACAAACGATAGTTTTAGTTGGAAGTGGAAGTTACAGACGGCGCAACCCAATCTATTTATTTAAATAAGTATATAACAAATGTGAGACAACCTTCAGATAAAGAAAATTCCATTTCATGTTGCCATAGAATTATATGGAATCAGTACGTCGCAAATTATCTAAAACCGGCGTTAAGGGACTAATAATCTGTGGCAATTTTCAAACTGCATTAAAACCTTTGATGGTTGACACGTAAAAAACCACCAGATTTAAAATAAAGATACTTACGTAAATATATGTTACAACGGTCTTGTTAGTAATGATGGTGTTTGTAGAAAATCAATGTTTACAAAAGTTTTATGTACTAACACACCAAACCAAACCATTTGCAAAACCATTACTAGACCGCACAGTGCCAGTACCATATGTCATAGTTTTAGATGATGTTTTTCCTCGTAAAGACTTCATTATAAAACTACTCCAACGAAAGTAAATTTAAAATTTCTTTTAATTCTATAAATTCTTGTATAAAAAAACTTAATTACATAGACTTGCTTCTGTCACTTTTTATAATGATATGAAAATCGAAAAATATATTTGAAATGTTTTTGGAACGCCATCCTGTGGTAAAAATACCACGTATGATAATATAGAAAACTATAAATTAGTACGGAAGGTAGAAAAGTTGTCATTGGATTTAATGACAGCAAAAGTCAATGATCTATTTACAGGTAACGCTGTCAAAATCCCAACTATAAAATAGGTTAGAAACAATGTCAGTATAATTGTGAAAAAC
This sequence comes from Aquatica leii, assembly GCA_035610365.1. NCBI lineage: Eukaryota > Metazoa > Arthropoda > Insecta > Coleoptera > Lampyridae > Aquatica > Aquatica leii. The sequence continues at coordinate 211,746,567 of CM069432.1, read as the reverse complement.
AACATGAGAACTAGCGGACAGCTGTTTCGTTCTTTAGGAACTCGTCAGCGCTAGGATACACCGATGTGTTTCCACAACTATACTGACAGACAACCGTACTCTTTTATGTCGTGTAGACATTACCAACAAATTTAAAATGTTTTTGGAACGCCATTCTGTGGTAAAAATACCACTTATGATATAATAGAAAACTATAAATTAGTACGGACGGTAGAAAAGTTGTCATTGGATTGTTCTTAACCTATTTTATAGTTGGGATTTTGACAGCGTCACTTGTCAATAGATCATTGACTTTTGCTGTCATTAAATCCAACGATAACTTTTCTACCTTCCGTACTAATTTATAGTTTTCGGAAAATATATTTATATACATTTGTAAGTTATAAAATTTAAGAACGAAAAACATATACATGATTATTTACGCTATATGGCTCGGAATATTGTGATCAAAATTTGCGATTTTCAAAGTGTTTTACTTTGGAGATATATGGCGGTCTATTATGGTTACTTTTTTTAATTAGTTTTATATTATACAATGTGCGACAAAGACCGTAAATGTATCAAAGTTGTGTTTTTTTAAATAAAACCTATTGTATATTATTACATTTTTAGATTTTTTGATCAAAACAAGGATGTTTTTAACGTTTATGAGGCCTAAACCTTACATTTTCTTTAAATATTTTAAATTTTGTCAAAATATAATCTAATTTTCATGTTTGAAATTTAATAGAACCTATAAGCAAAGTATAGTGATCGAAAATTTTTTCATTAAATTTTTTTGCATAGTTTTACGTTTCAAGGTCTCATAAATAAAAAAAATTCATTTTTGACAACAAATTTTGGGTGTCTGTGTGTGTGTAACGATGTGTACCTACGATAACTCTCGAACCAAAAATCCTTCTAACTTGAAATTTGGTAAGGAACTGGCTTTTCATATTCTCTTGGTTCTATCAACATATACATAACTTTTTTTTTTCATAATAACACTAATAGTAATAGTCCGTAAAATTTTAAGTTTATTTTAATTTAAAAGTTTTATATTCTCAAAACTAAAAATGTTTTTCTACAATTAAACTTATTACATAACATTTATTGTTGTAGAATTATCAAATTTTTAACTGTGATAAAATATAGTAGTACGTTAAATTAAATTTAAATAATTACACAGAAAATAACATAATTCTTTAAAATGTTTTTACTAGCATGAAATTTTGCTGTAATTTTTTCTATTTTCAATTATATTACAAATAAAACAATTGATATTGTCACAAAAAGTATTTAAAATTTAAATAACGTTTAGCACATAATTCTCTTTTAGAGTAAATAAAGTAAACGTGTTTAATACATATTAACGAGATCTTATTTAAATATTCTCCATTATCAGAAATTAAAGAATCTAATCACAGCGTCTCTGCAATTAGAATTCAGCAACACTTTTAATTTACTAAGAAAAGACTATAAATAAGAAAATAAATGTAAATGGATTAAAACAACACCACTAAAGTAATTTATTTGACAAATAAAAAATTACACAAATATAATTAAGTTTTTTTACATTTTGTGCCCTTCTATTGCGATTTAAGTTTAAATGTAAATTTCTTCGTTAAACGTAAATGTTTCACATACAGTCTGGGTGGAAAGGATGCAAATAATTTCCTGATACACATCCTCTTGTGTTGCGTCCTAATTTGACACAATGTCCTAACGTTTTCTTTACAACTTGATATTCCATATGACAAGGTGCGTCGTCTTCAACTATTTTATCTACGCTAATTGCTTTAATAACAGGTGTATCTTCGTCAACTAATATTTCTCTTGTATATGAAGATACCATTGTACATGCTAATGCGACGCCAATTAAAATTACTTTTAAGAATGCCATTGAAGTACTGAAAACGGATCATTTTCACTTCCATTTTATTACAAGCGACAAACCCCCATCTTTTACAATTAACGTCATAAATGAAGCCTTTGCAAGCATGGAGTGTTAAATTAGTATTCTCGAGTTTATTACGCGAGTGTTTATAAATAAGTACTAGGCAAATTAATATTAAAAAGACGTCAGAAACTTTCTGTATTACGTCTGCAATTAAAAAGTTTAAAAAATACTATTTTAAAACAAATGTATTTTTTACAAAAGCAATAATTGTTAAAAAAGTAATTACTACAATATTGTATTATTAACTTTCATTATTAATTTGTAGTTTAAAATACAAATAACAGTTGTCAAACATAAATTCAAATTTTAATAAAAATATAAATTAAGAAATTATTGTTAAAACAATAATGTATTGCATTTTTTTTGCAAAATAACTTAAGAAAACAAAAGTACTAATTTGATTTTAAAAACATTGCTTTAATCTAAAATTTATATTAAAAATAGAAAATACCTACAATATTTTAGGCAGATTTTATAAATAACTCTATATTATAATAATAATTTAATACATTTAATAATAATTGTCAAAAACATACTTATTCACCACCGTTCATAGGTTTAATCTCGCTTAATAAAAATGTTGTTTTTTATAATATAATATGAAAACTATAAGTTTTTTTATCTTTAAATTTATTTCAGCTTTAAACCCAGATATTTCAAGAAACGTTAAAAATCTGGAAAAAGTATAATATACTTAATTATTTTTGCTTAAAATGGGTGTATTCATATACAAAGTATCTCGGATACCTTAACCTATTAGTCACAACAATGTTGTTTACTATTTAGCATCTATTCAAACGACCTGGCAACTTCAAATCCCGGTTTCTTAAAAACCGTTAGAAATTTGGAAAAGCAAATAAAATTAATTTTGTTTAATATAAGTAATAACATTCATATGCAAAGTATCTTAAATACCTCAACGCATCCCTAGTGTAATCTAAGTGTTGATACAGCGCACGCCGCTTATTGGATTCAGGAATAATGTTATCAATCAGGTAATGTTATCACTTTATTAAAGAACGGACCGGACGCATAAAGAAAACATCGTTTATAGTAATCATAATTTCAGTTAATCTTATTACTTTTGTTCTTAGGATTGCTTCTATACATGAACAATGAACTAATTTGCATACATTTTTTTACTTGAATTTTCGCATTACGCTGGTTTAGATTAAAAAATGTTACCATATGTATCTGTAAATATGTTATCTTTGAAAATTAACTTAGAAAGCATGTGGGTTCTTAGAACAACATTATTTAACTACGTCTTGTATGATAACGTTATTTTGTATTTATTTTTATTTTAATTACTAAGAAATGTGTGGTTCTTAGAACAGGAAAGTTGTTTTTTATTTATTTTTATTAACGGTGTTAATAAACTACTTAATGCTATAACTTCGTAATTTTCGATTTATTTGACTTAACGTTTTTCATTTTTTCAAACGTTTTAATTTTTATTTTTAAATTTTCTTGCTTGTACTCATGCTGATTTCACCTTCTAAATTAAGAGCCTGTTAAACAAATAACCGCTGTATGTATGTGGCGGTAACTGCGGCCTGTGTGGAGACCTATGGTAGAGACTCAACCAAAAATGGGGTTAGAAAAAGCGCGGTTAAAAAAAGAAACAGCGTCGGCACCGTGAGTTTTGCATACGGTTAACATTTACTTTATCAAATAATATTAGTTAGTTTTGTGTAACATTTTACATTTTAAGTGCATTTCATGTTCATTTCTGTGGATAAAATAAATTAGGGAGTGACTTCCCTATCTACATCTTGCACACTGAATGTATTTACTGCTTTGTTACAAGATTATAGGTTTTACGAACCTTGCACGGCCAACTCACGCAGTCGGAGATAGGGGAGATTCCATTAAATAAATTTTAAAGGGCGCCAGATTTTTTATAAGTAAAGCTTCTATCTCGATCTGGACAGAAGGTTCAAGCCTGTAACGAATTCCAAGTTCGTAATCCTTGTTGCACTGGTGTTCGTGTAACTAACCACAAAGAAAGATGGATTACCATAAAAAAAAGATAAGACCGGTATAATAACTTTAATTTAATGAGGTGGAGTTTGTACAACTATAATTTAGCAACGTAGAATATTAATAGGAATGATTTAATAATGTAGAGTAACCAGTATAAATTGGTAACGTAGAAGATTTATAAATATTCAATGATATAGAATATTAATAAGTATAATTCATTAACGTCGAGCCTTGATAACTATAATTCATTAACGTAGAGGATTAGTAATCATAATTCAGAAACTTTTATGCTACATTATAAGTACATAAATGAAGGAAGGGTCAACAACCCACAATACATAAATACACCTCGGGTTTCAATAAACAAAGAAAATTTCCCATCAACTAACGAAGGTTTACAGCATGCAATATCACAGAATTAAATATTGAAATTGCGGATATCAGGTAAATTAAATTTTGTGAGTGACCTTCTTTGACAGCAACATAATATTTAAAAAGAGAACTTACCCACAATCCCAAAAAAAACGTTTTCCTCGTTGAGTAGCCTGAAATAGTATGAATGTAACTCGTGTCAACGCAATGACTCACGAAAGTCGAAGTCTACAAAATTATTAATATAAGAAATTAAATATAAGAACCCGAATGCTGTTTCTTCTAATTATTAAAAGGTGGTATCGCAATCGACTGATGTCGAAGAAGTAACATTTCTTTTTGGTGTGGATAATTAATAGGCCTTTAATTATTTATCCATGTCCATTCCTCCTGGTACTTAATTAGTTAAATCGGAATATGTAGCCAAAGCGTGGCGGAACGGCTATCAAATTAAGAAAGAAATTACAAAAGAATCCTAACAAACCGGATGCAAATATCTTACCTTGTGCCGAATAAAATACGTTAAATTCGTAATTAACTTAAAATTTCCTCTCTATCACAATGGATGTACTATTAAATCTTTGAATTAGGTCAATTCAAAACGACACAGACCGTCTTAAGTAGTTGACAGCTTGAAAATGAATTCCGCAACATGCAGAGTGCACAAATTACGCAAAACATTAATTCTTTAAACGCTTCATGATATGGTTTATAATTATCACTGTTTTTCCCCTTAAATTCCTTAGATTTTGCAATTTATAAAACTAATATTATTTTTATTTATATCGTCTTTAGTTATTTTGTTAGTTGTTCGGTTAAACGGCAAAATATGTTCTTTGTTACCATATATTATTTAGAATGGGGTAAATTTGGTAGCATTGTGTATACTATTATTGTTAGAAATGACAGACACACGTACTTGCGTTTTAAAAGATAATTAGGATTTTTCAATATTTACTACACGTAAAAATTCAATGGGCGTTAAATTTAACCTTTCTACTATTTCATTTGATTTAGAATTTTCCATACAAGGTTTATGGCGTTCAATTTTGTAAACCTTAAGAAATTCGGACATTAGGTGACTGCCGGATCGTTGTCTGTGATGATGTGAATTACAATAAATTCTTTTCTCTTATGTATTAAAAATATCAATGCGTTTTATAATGGGATGAAATGAGCTGTTGTGGATATCAATAATAATTTTTTTGTTACATTCAGTGATGATTCTTTATAAGGATATCTATTTGTACATTTCTCGTTGATGTGTGAATTGTTGCGTTATCGTCTTTTCTTCTAGTCCTAAAATTTCCAGTATTCTGTCCAACTCTTTGATTTTTTCGTCCGAAGGTGCTTTTGCGTTTGCGATCCTTATATAAGTATCTTCTACTTTTTATTACTTTAAAACATTAATCTAATATGGTTGCCATTCAAAGAAACGTATATTAAGTAGGTATTTTTTTATGCTCGGGCTACAATTATTAGAGTCTATAATTGTATGAGTAATAGTGTATTTTAACGTGACGTCTCGACTGCCACTACAAGATATCATATACAGTTTGACGTGCTAAAAGGCTCGTGCGTTTGTAGTCCGCAATGGTTCCAATCCAGTAATTATAAAGCGGTCGGAGTTGCACGACGTGTCTTAAGTAAACAGTATAGTTGTCGTACATATTTTCTGAAAAATGCAAAAAATACTGCACAATTGTTTTTAAAATAAAATTTTAAAGCTGTCGTTAAAAGTCGAAATAAAACCTTTCGGAAATCTATAAAAATACCTCATTACAGTTTTATCGATAAGAAAACAATAAAATAAAGTTAATCGTACATATCTGTTAAATCATACTAATTAATACTTGTATTTTTAAACGTCTACACATATTTAAATAATATTATTTTACCTTTATTGTTATTCAGAAATGAATGTCGAAAAAATTGTCTTTTGGTAGCTTTACTAATATCAAATCTCAATTCACACAAAATAAAAATCCGTGGTTTCCAATTAAAAGCAGTAAATTAAAAAAGCGCAATTATTATTTATTTGTTAGCAAAATGTAAAATTTTTCAATTATTCAAAAAAATGCAATTACATTTTTCCGGTCTTTAATAGCGCTGCTATTTGTAAAATTACGAAACCAAGACACATACGTTTTAAATCTTGCAAACCTGGACAATTTTTAAAATTATTATAATGTAAATGCAATTATGGAAAATTGAATTTCTTTAGTACAATGTATTATTATACTTACGTCAAAAACTGTTCTTAAAGAAACAGTTGTGAAACAGAAGAAAGTGTATGTGTTTATTGTTTTTGTATTCATTACTAACAATACACAAATGCATCATATACATACATACAGGGTGTAACAAATATAACTACCCTAGTAGCACAAAACATCTGGTAAATATTAAAATTTCACACTGTTTTATAGTGGCTATTTATTGTAATGTTATATTAATAATTTATATAAAATAAATATTTTCTAAATATTTGTTATAGATATTTTCTAAATATATGTTTTCAATATCTGGCAGACATTAGATGTTAATATCGTGTCAATATTTGTTTCTAATATATGGAAAATATTACTTTTTAATCTGTTATAGATGTATCTCACTATTATTGGTCAGACATTTAAAAATATATACCTACTACATCTGTGTATGTTCGCAAATGATATTTAATCTGGTTTTTTTGCTACACATTGTACAATTTTTATTAAACCGTATTGAAACACTGCAAATGTTCTGTAAAAACACGTATATTTATAAAAATTGGCACTAACAAAATAAAATTATAAATGATGAATAAAATATAATTATAAAACTTGTACACATTTTAAAGATTTTTAAAAAATAAGTAGACAAAAAATAGTATCTTAAAATTACTATTACTATCATTACATATTATATAGGTACCACATTAATTTGTTCTAAATATGTTCTAAAAATTGCCAACGCAACCGATTTACGTATGTAACACCTGTGACATTAAGATGTCGTTTTATGATGGCATCTGAAAAAAAACCAAAAAAAAACATACAATTAAGATTTACTGTACCAAGTTGTATTAAAAAATCATTACTACATTTACTAATAATAATTATGAAATGCATTAAAATGTATTAATGTTGTTTTAATAAGTATGAAATATACCTACAAATGGTTTCAGTTTGAATTTTTCAATAAAAAAACAGCTTTAATGTTATTATATTCTATGAAGACATAGTATATTATTATTTCTAATTATTTAATTACTTTAATGAAACATCTACTATATTGTAATGTTTGTCTTTTTAACGACTAGTATTAATTAATAAAGTTAGAAAAAAACATTATTAGCGAAGCATTTTGTTGGGATTGCTATACAAAAAATAAGGACAACAATTAAATAAATTTTTTTTTGCTTATATTATTTATGTATTTTTTAAAATGTGTTCATAAAGTACTGACCATAGTTAAGTAAATAAAAGCATTTTTTTAATTTATATTTCTTATTAGTGATGACCCTTAAAATTTCTTTGAATTATTTTCTGTAAGTTTCAACAGCCAACTAAACGAAGATCAAATTTGAGGTGTACTGTGGTAAAATAAGGTTTTTTATAAAGTGGTTTTTTGCTTTTCTATATATAGAAAACATGCAACAATAAAAGAATTACATTATATATGTAGGCACTTACCTGATTATACAATTGCATTGCACTAAAACTCGATATATAAATTTAAACTGGACAAACTGCAAACACGAAATCAAAGATGCATATTGGTAAAGAAAACTGATTATTCTTGTTCAGGGTCTATATAACTGTTTCTGAACTCAGTAAGGCAGGTAAATAATGTTGCAAAGAATTCTACGAAATTTAATTAAATGAACTTTGTGTAACCCGTTTAAAATGCCACAAAAATATTTGGAAAAGATTTGAGTAATAACTCGTTTTTTTTCAATTAAATTCAAGCACAAATGTCTCGATTTCATATTTTCCTTGTGCAATTTTTTTAAATTTAAATTGCGTTTCTTCTACATTTACATCAATTATAAGTATACGCATATAAAGGTAATTTTTAAAATAAGCATATTTAAATAGTAAGAACATCGTATCAGTATTTTTAAGAAAAATAAAAAAAAAATGTAAAGAAAACACTTATAAAGCCGTAAATTTAAAAGTACAGTTAAAAATAAGCATAAAAATGTCAGTTGCTGATTAAACATAAATCTTTATATATAGCTATAATATATATTTTATGTTGGTCAAACTTTGGAAAAACATTTGTGACTTTAGAATACACAAACGATATTGTTGGTACATATTTTTATAACATTGTTTTTATCTAATTTTACAATATTTAGAATACATCTTCTACGTCTTGCAAAAAGTATCTAGAATTAAAATATTTACCTGATATCATGTAAACCTTGAAAAAATTTATAAGTTTTTAAAATATATCAATGACATGGTTCGTATTTATTTTTAGATTATTAGTATTCTGCACTTTAACAATATTAAGAATATATCTATTACACCAAGCAATATTTAGCCGACTTTAAATTTTGTATCAAGATCATTAGAATATCTTACATATATTTTGTGTTACTACCCAAGTAGCAAAAATCAGTTACAAAACGGTTGTAAAACTCTCTTGCAACTATGGTTTCAGTAAGGTATTTAGTTACAGAATAGTTGCTGAGTCTTTCCTGATACGTTGTCAATACCGGATTTGGTCAGTTGCAAGGCAACTGCAGTAATATTATAACCGTTTTACAACGTGTCTGAAACCGTTGCAATTACTACTTTGTAACTCTTTTGCAGCGTTGCTATAACGGTTTTTTACAAATCATGTTTGCCTATTCTGAATCGTTTCTGTAAAGGTTTATCATCACGGTTTTGTAATTGATTTGTAACATTGTAGTTACCGTTTACAGCAACTGCTATGTAACTGTTTTGAAAACATGCTTATTACTATTATTTGAAACTACTTTATAACCGCTTTGTTAAGCAACTTATCCAACATTTTAGTTACTAACTGCATCATAAAGATTAAAACAAAAGTAGAGATAAAAATATATTAATAAAAAGATACAGATATATAAAAAGTTATAATAAATGTACATTATTTAAATTTTTATAGTTTCTTATAGAACTAAATTCAAACAAAAAAGATATAATAAAAGAATTTTTACATCTGTTGCAAGTAGGTACCAGTAAACAGGTTTTTACGGCAAATTTTCAAGAAAAGCGGATTATGTCTATTATTTATAAATTTTGTAAATAGTAAATGCATAAATTTTGTTAAGAGAAAAATGTCTTTGTGTTAAAAGACCATGGCGGATTAAGATATTCCTCACATGTTATATGTTAATGCGTCTACGTAATACTTAGTTAAATATTTGTATTAGGCTACAAATGCACATGTGCAATTATAATCGGTTCAATGATCATAATCTCGACTGGTTTTTTAAAGATTATAGGTGTTCGCAATGGCGATCTAATTTACACGTTCTGATCACTGTGTGTAATATTGTAATGTCCTTGCAATCAAATTCTATTTTATCCTAGAAGAAAATAAAATCAATTTAAAATTTGCCTACTTATAATTGGCAACTAATTCTTCAACGTTGATTAAATTAGAAACAGTAGTTTAAATGCACGATTAAAATTATAGTAATATAATATACCAACAATTGTACTTACGTAGTTTGGATTAGAAACACTTTGGGTACTGTTTATTGGATAATGATAATGGGCTATGTGTCTTATAAAAATCTCGTAAAATGCACTTCTTCTGTTACTGTTTGAACGTATAGATTAACACTGCAGTGTAGTTTTAGAAATTCACACTTGTAACCATAGTTTCAAGACTGTTACACTCGAAACCGAAATGAAAGTTTTAATGTCACTAAACTGACACTGTAGTTACATAAGGGTTTAAGAAAAACTTACTTATAACCATAGCTGTAAAATGGTTATTTCTGTAATAGATTTGAAACCTCAGTAAATTACGAAAGTTGCTGCTACGTTGCTGCAACGGTTTATTTACCATGGTTCTAATGTTACTAATTTGCAACTGGTTACAACGTAACCTCGGTTACAAAATGTTGCTTGGGTAGGGTAATAATCTATTAATGGGAGATAGCTGTAATGATTTAGACCATATTTGCATTATAAACATAAAGTCCATTCTTTATAGTTTTTGGGAAAAAATAATATTAAAATTTAAGACGGTCCTGTTACAGTCTATTGTAAATTCGTAGGAAGACCCAATGAATGACCCAATTCAGGATCGTTTATTAGTAAACAACACGTACAAAGTGCAAGAATCCAATAAGATTGTTTTGCTTAGTGTTACTGTAGATTGTGTTAAATTGAAGTTATCCGCGGACTTTATCTTTCGTATAAGTGATAGTGCTATATAAATTAGTGTAAGTGTTTTTATTAGATATCCTTAGATTTAATTAGTCGGTTAATTATAAACGTGTACATAATATAAACAAATTAGTTTTAATAATCGTTACAATAAAATAAGGATATGTAGCTAAAATTTATTTTTCTGTCCATTTAGAGATTATTGTGTCTATTTATTATATATTATTTGGTATTTAGTTTTGTTATTTGTTTAATTTAGTTTCATAGTATTTCGTATTATTTATTAATTCCACTTTTTAATTTTTACATTTACTTCAAAATAACCGATTGACATTGTTACTCTAGAGCACTTAATAAAAACATAAGTGTGAATATTATTTATTTCTAAAGATGACCATTAACATAATTTTGTGTTTACAACATAACATAAGCGTACATAACTACATAATCTTTATAACGTGTCGCGCATGAACATCGACAACATCCGATCTCTATCATCCAGTGCGCGCCGCATAAAGGTGCGCAAAATTCAAATTCAAAAAAGTTTTTTACATTACTTTACGTTTCTCAGTTGTTATTAAGAACCTTGAAGTAACTTAAAAATAACCTTAATCTTAGCACGACACTATACCTCTTTAAATATTGTTATTTTGTCATATGAAACTTAATACTGAATAGTAAACTTGAATTCTAACAGTTTCAATTATTTTATATTAAGTTTTCTTATAACGAACAACCAGGTCCGTAATTACATCTAATTATTACAAAAAAAATTTAGAAAAACTGATGAAAAGCTATACCACATGTTTATGAACATAGTTGGAAATTACCATCCCTAGTAGAAAAATTTGTTTCTGTAATATTACAGCAACGATTTTCAGAATTGAAAAAATGCTTCAGAATCGTTTCAATTTTGTTACAATTTCACCAAATGTCCCTCCTTTGTAACGTTTTTACAAATCATTAACATGAATTGATTTAAAAATGTATTTCAATGATGTCCAGTTTGATTCAGAAAGTTAGTTTCGGAACACTTTTGGATCATTTGTAAAATTAAACATAGTAATACAAAAAATGTTTCATAAAATCGTTTCTGAAACGATTTCAAACATTCCTGTAATTCAATTTTTTGAATCGTTTCTATATAAGCTTTTGTTACACCATAAATGATTTTTCAAAATCATTTCCAATTGTTTTTGAAGAATAAGGGAGATAATGTTTTGAATCGTTTTTGTAACGATTGCAAATAATACTTTATTGCACATACCGAATCATCTTTAATACATTTCGTAAATATTCTAAAAATTGTTTTTATAATCATATCAAAGTGATTTAACTTTTGCTTTCATAAATGATATTAAGGGTTCGGAAATTTCCACACTATTTATTCAACAGCCGTAGCATGTACTAAAACACGAATTCTTATAATTTCATGAATCATTTATTTTCGACGAATAGTACCTATATAAAACAATACACTATTATATACTTATTGATTACATTATATTATCATAGAAAACTTTACATAACGGTAGTTTTATATATTTCCTAAAGATTGCATATTTTAACTTGTCATTAACAGAAATGAGTTATAAATGAATTAAAATCAAAAATAAATTATTTAATAAAATACATAAATACACAAAGCTAAGTAATTTTTTGGCATTCAGTACTAAAAATCGATGCAGATCACAGTTGAAGCCTGTTTTAGATCACAACGTTTCAATCTTGTTGTTGCAGAACGGAACCATACGCTAGCTTTCAGTCATTTCCGGAAATAATTTTCGAGCGACAACTATAAAAAATCAATTTACTTTTAGAACTAAATAATACTACTATAAGTACTAATAATTGCAAATAATATACAGAATAATCAAAACCGTTCATATAGAAATTAACCGAGTGGTTTGTAAAATTGTTTGAAATTTCAAGATTTAATAAATCCCATTTATTGTTATTTATATGTACACAATAAGAGAAAAACAAGTAACACAACAAATAAATATTACCTGCTTTTAAAAAATCAAACCTTAGAAACAGACTTATTTATACAATAGGAATACATTCATAGGAAAACAATGCATATTTTTATGTATAATCCCTTTCTTTGTCGGTAGAACGGATTAGATAGCTTGAAAATTTGAAAATTTTAGTACGTACGTGACAGAAAAATGAATGTACTGACGTAAAGGTAGGTAGGTTGGATGCATCTTGAACAAATCCTACAACATTTTTTAAATGTGTTAGACATAAAGACATAAAATTAAAATAAAATAATTTGCACTGGCAAATAGAGCTTCGAACAAAAGCCATTTGCGTATGACAAATGAGAAGTTTGATAGATTACCTAATTTAATAAATTAGAAGCAATACTTTTTTTACATTGTACAGCGATGCAGTTGCGAAACTAACGGTCCTGTAAATCCCTCAATCTAGGGGTCCCGAACCGTAAAAGGCCCCCAGAACTCCAAACGATATGGTGTTTGTTTCTCTAAAGTTTCTAAATAAGATTGATAAAGTACAATCCTATTCAAATAAACTGAATTTATGAAAAATAAAACAGTATGTATGTATAGTTTTTTCAAAAAAATTATAATTTTTCGATTTCAATTTTTAATTTAAATAAAAATGAAAATGAAAAATTACTAAGAGTCTTAATACCCAAATTGCAAAATTATGGATTAATAAAATTGATTCAAAGGTCAAAATAAGCACTTCAGGTTTAATATTTCACTGCAACATATTTCATAAAAAAAATGTTTATATTAGATAAAGATAAAGCTTGGTCTTTTCCAATACTGTATTTTTTTTTCTTCACAATTGTTACTTTTGCCTTAATATGCAAACCGTCAGAAGAAATATTACAATTAAAATTTCAATTGAGACAAGATGACGTAAAATAATTGAATTAAACAAGCATGATGTAAAATCAACAATAAAATTTTTCAGATCTACAAACAAATAAAATTACAGTCACCTTTAAAATTAAGTTTTTCAGATCTACCAACTTTATATAACAATTTTTCTCAAACTAAAGTTTCAATATCCGAAATTGAAAAGATTGGAGTCTATTAACTCGTCAGTTCTTGTAAAATGCTCTATATATGCGTCAAACTAAGAAGTCTTAAAAAACCAGATTAAAAAAATATTTGAAATAGATCAATAATTCTACAGGATACAATCCAAATTAAATAAAATCCACTTTTGCTCAACACTTATTAAAAAATAACCATACATTCAATCTAAACAACTTTTTTCAAATCCAAATTTATTAATTTTAAACGAACTAGAAACGTGTTTTATAATGCAAACTAATGAAAACGAATTAATCAATGATCAAAAGAAATGCCCATTAAAACTTAATTATAAATCTTTAAAATCCTTCAATTTCATTGTTTCAATGTTTGCACATTAAGGCAAAAGAAACAATTGTTAAGAAAATTAAAAATAAATTATTGGGAAAGACAAAGCTATATCTTTATCTAATATTATATTACACTCAATGTTAAAAACATGGATCGATTCAACTTTATAATATTTGTACTTATTAAAAACGATTAATTAGTATCTCAGTAGCAAAAATGTAAAAATTCATAAATTATATGAATACCAATAACAATACTAAACTTACCATTGACATTATTAAAAACGTAAGAACACTACACTGCAACAAATGAGTTTTTCTCGATTCTTGTATAGAGGTTAAATTTCATTTACTGTCGACAAACTGTAACCTATTTAAACCTTTTAAAAGCAGGTATACTTTATTGAAAATATTTTTCTTAGTATTGTCAAACAAACCTGTTTAAAAATTCTGTGCACGACAAAATAAATTATCAAAAACGTTTCTACGAATCATTTTTTAGATCATCTAATATGATGATTTTGTATCAATCTACATTGTTACCAGAATGATACTGAAAATAATTCAACAATTCATGTTAAAATGATGTTTTAAAACGATGTTATATTATAAGAAATTCGTTTTACCAAATAATGCTTTATTAACTTTTAGAATTGATCATGAAAACGTTTCGTCTGCAATACATAAACAATTTTAACTAACTATTTTTTGAATCACTTATTAGTTATTATGGAATTGATTTGGATATACTACAAAACTGTTTTCATGTACAATACCATTGGATTAAAGTTGTGACAAATTAAAATGATTTGAAATCATTTTGTTCTACTAGGGATATCTACCTCCTATTAAGAGATTATTGGTTATACTTGTTACACCTTGTATAAATGGTTTAAAGATAGTTTTAAAATAAGAAATTTAATACATTAAAAACAAATATTAAATTCTAAACCAGAAACCTTGCTCAAAACGATTTTTTTAAATTAAATGTAAACATACATAATTATTATGATACTTTAATTGCAACAACATTATCTTATTATATTTGAACATCTTTCCTGTCAAGAAAAAATCTGTAAAAATCGACACGATTATAGTCCTTATATTAAACGCGATAATTAGTATTCTCTCGATAAATCACTAAAGATTAAGCTAAGAAAAGATTCAAATTATGAACTAAATCAGGCAAATAAAACCACAAAACATATTTTTTTACACGGAATGTTTTTATTAGTTTATAAGAGTAAGTAGGAATGTGAATGTACAATAAATGCCTTGTTTTGTTTTCCAGGTTAGGATGTAGATACAGACTTGACACATTTAAATGAGAAAATTAGGAAACATAAAGTTTCTGCACGCCATATATGTTGTACATTGCTTAACGGAGTTTGTAAACTTACCGCACCGTTACGATAACTTGACATAAGATTCAATGTGAACAACCGCAAGACAAGAAAATAAGAATATGGCAGCAAAATTCTTCGATTTTAATGCATATTGCGGTAAGAAATTAACTTACGTCATCACAAATGTGAATGAAAAGTTGCCTTCATACCGGCTTGAATTTTATAACATTTAAAATAAAACGTTACAATAACTTGAATGTATTTAGTATGCTTAATTAATATTCTGTAGTTAAGTTACCACTAATTTTTAGTTCGTTTTGACACTATTTGAAGAACTTGTCAAAACTTCTATTAAAACTCCAATTAAAAAGTTTATTATAACTATTAAAATTTAAATATAATATATAATGTTATTTAAAACAGATTAAACAAAAACTAAACACAAAAGTGACAAAGCTAAAGTTATACAATACAGCATGCCAACATAATTTATCAAATATAACTATCATTCATTTTGTCAGCGTATCATGATCCTAAATGTTTCCGTTTTTAAACTTTATAATTACGGTGCACGGAAAATTTATACAAGTCTTCTAAACTTTTATTATCCTGTACGGTAATTGTTTTGAGCTATACAAAAATAAAATTGGTCAAACACAATGCACAACGTTGTCAAATTGCAAATAAAGATACAATAAGGTATCCAATTATCTGTTAGTAGTAGAAAAACGTCATTTCTATTATAAATATCTATAACGTTGTATTTTAATTTAATTTTTGTTAAGAACCGTCATCTCTAAATAAAAATTAAATATACTATCTACAAATTAATAAATTGTAATAAGTTTAAATAAACAATTATTATGAATAAAATGTAACACAAACAAAAGAAATTAATTTTAGAAAAGAAAAATAAATTTTAATCCCCATTTGTTGACAATGTAAGAATATACTTCACGTCCAAATACACCAACTAGTTTTTGAGTAAATCTACATATATACATAATAAATCAAAATACGTGCTTATTAAAACTGCTCACATAAAATTAATTGCTTTAATTAGTTTTATTATTGTCCAACAATTATTAGTAAATTTTATTAAGTGAATATTGCTAAGATAACATTTAAACACTACTACGTATACAAAAATGTTGTTAAATAATATTAGTACAATTCTTTTATTAAATTTAAAGCTATTTGTTTAATTTTTGTCAATTTTACAGTAGAACAAAGATTCTTTAAAAATGTTACACTTCATTTCCTGTTCTTTTAATATTTTAAAAACGTGTTAATGTTATCTAGCTATTATAACATTTTTGAAAATAAACACTTTTTTGTTTTGTTTTATTTTAAATAAATTTGTTAAAGTCTTATAAACACAAAAACACAAGCTGTGTTCATTTGTTTAATCGAATAGTTTGGTATTGCTACTTCTTGCAGAAGCAACAATATATTTCATATAATTTTGTTTCATTTATTACATAACTAACTAAATAAGGACAAATATTCTCAAATAATGAATTTAGTAATAACAAAATACACGTATCCATAAAATTCTGCCAAACTTAAAAATACTTCTATATAACTATAACAGACACTGCTATATAAAAGCAGGCAGTAAGTAAATTTTGCCATTTAACGTCGAGAATTTATAATATAAAGTTATCTAACCACAAATTAAGGATAACATATATAGACATAAAACCTTCACCATAAAACACATTAAAATAATTTAATATTTTAATAACATATATATTTAGCAGACTAGTGTTTTTACAATTTTAATTCATTTAGATTTAACAAAACGGCAAAAACAAACATTTATTTTCAAAAACTAATTTCAATAAAAATTTGTAAGCAAATGTATATTGCAAAAAAAATTTTAGTCACTGTATGTTTAAGAACAGTAACACATTTAGTTTTGTTTCAAATTACACCTCACCGTACCACAAACAACATATTTTCAAGTTTGTTAAACGCAAAATTCCATAATTCAAATACTTTCAAACCACAAATATAAAATTTGTGTATAAACTAATTATACAAAGTTAATTTGGAAAATCTCTTAAATTTAAGCTCCTCAATTTTTATTGAGAAAAATTTGCTAACATTAATTAATTTAACAGAAAATCAATTTACATTGGTAGTATTGGCTCTACTAGAAATGTTTTTAATATAAGTATTGATAAGAAATTATTTCTTATAATTAAGTAATTTCTTTTCGAGTAGTCATTCTTTAATAAAATGTGACGCCCGTCAAATTCTACTAACAACATTCTGCTTATAGTAATCAGTTTAATAAGAACTTCAATTACATCGTTGATATTGGTTCTACTAGAAATATTTTTAGTTTAAATATTGATAAAATTATTAATTTTATGAAAACTCTAAAAGGGTTGAAAATAATAGCATTAATTGCAATTACAAATTTTGTACTAATTAACCATAAATAAATAATTGCTGTTTAAGGCTGTTTGACACGATACTATTTCTTGTACAAAAAACGTTACAGGTTTTGTATTAATTGATTTTTGAAGTGCTACTACACTTTGTTTTCAAGAAAATGTGAGGCATTAAATTTTCTGTTTACACTATAAGATTTGCTTGTAGAAATCTTACACAGCCTGTTGATTCTGTTTTTAAGATTCAAAGGTCAATCTTTGCATTACTATTATAAAGTTTGAAGTAATTAGTGGTAGGTGTAGCAATGGAATCAATAAACATAAAAAATATTGTGAAGCTATTACATGTTTGTTTCTGATAGTAAGCGTAATTAAGAAAAATAAGAAGAAGCAGCAATTGAAGAAAAAAACAAGGAAGTTTTGGGCTAGAAAGTAGATCAAAGAGTGCTGAATATGTTAAAAAATGAGGTACGGGTTGAGGATTCAAATGCTTATAAAAATTTTCTAAGGGCAGATAATTCTCAATTTGAATTTTTATTAAGAAACGTAGGACCTCTGTTTAAGAAACAGGACACTGTTATGCGTGAATGTATATCGGTTAAAAATAAGTTAGAAATAACATTAAGGTTTTTAGCTACTGGTGAAACTTTTAGATCGTTAATGTATAGTACACGTGTTCACGAATCGACAATATCCCGTTTTGTACCCGAAGTCTGTTCAGCAATGTGCAACGTTCTTACTGATAAATACTTAAAAGTAAATATATAAATTGAGTTATAAAGCAAATTTTATACTAACATTTTTAAGACTCCAAACACAACAGAAGAATGGTTACAAATTAGTAAAGACTTTGATGAAAAATGGCAATTTCCACATTGTTTAGACGCATTGGATTTAGGGCTCTTATATCAGCCGGGTCTTTTTATTATAATTATAAAGGGACTAATAGCATAGTATTACTTGGATTAGTTGATGCCTTTTATCGATTTATATATATAAACGTTGGTGTTAATAGACGCATCAGTAATGGAGGGGTATATGCTCAGAGCAACCTGTCAACTGCCATTATTAAAAATACACTAAACTTTCCCAGTACACAACAACTACCGGGACAAAATAAAAAAACTCCATTCGTGCTAGTGGCTGATGATGCTATTCCATTGTCTACGCATGTCATGAAACTCTAACCGGAACGAGGTTTGTCACACGAATATAGAATGTTTAACTATAGATTGTCAAGGGCACGTAAAATAGTTGAAAATGCATTTGGCATTTTAGCTAACAGATTTCAAGTGTTATTAAATCACATCCGATTATCAGCCGATAAGACCGAACAACTTTCCAAAACATGTATCATATTACACAATTTTCTTGCCAGGGAAAATTGTAAGGCTTACATGGTAACAAACAGTAAAATTCTACATCATATGGAAAAACTAAGAATACTCAGCGTTAATCGGACAACAAATATATCCAGAGAAGTTCTAGATAATTTCAAAGAATTTTTCCATTCACCACAAGGACAAGTACCAAGGCAAGAAAATTCTGTTAAAAGTTTAAATTATTAATGTGTAAACATTTATTAACATGTACAGAAAATATAATTAAATTAAATGTCAAAACCATATGTACATAATAATCTACCTAATTCCTACTTTAAATGTCGATCATTATGGCTTCAAACAATGTGGCAATAATTTTTTGCTCAGTCACAAGTCTAACATTCTCATTTTTTATTTTACTTAATTTTGATATAACAAAATTGACAAACACTTTATCATCTTCAACATACTTAATCTTTTTTACCAATCACATTTTTTTCATGAGCCTCAATCGAGGATACTAATTTATTAAACGTTGCAGTTGCGTCTTTAATTATACAGTCTTCTGCAGAAACTTCTACTTTTTTATTTTTCTTTAGTTTTGGTGCAGTACGATAATGTTTCAGGGCAGATGATGACGAACTACAGCTACTACCTTTAGAAGTTCCGGGTATACCTTCCCCTTCGTACTCCATCGCAGGTGCTTCCTCTAATACGCCAGTGTCGGTGACAGTATAAACACTGCATATGCTTGTATAAGTTCTACAAATTATTAACATATATATGTATTATCATTATATTAACGCCCGAGATTAGGGTACCTGCATATTATAGTTGTCGCTAACAAGCTCTTCGGTAATAACTACGTCGCTTGACAGTGTATTTTCTTCTAATTGAATACTTATTGAATCCATCGATTTTTGAGGTTCGTTATGATCTAACAAGAACACTACGTCTTTAAAGTACTAAAGAGAAGGTTCGTAAACCTGAAAACAATATTGGCTACAATAATAGTGGTTTTACTAATTAATGATTATTTGCCTCATTTTCGCCTGCACCTGAAAAAATACTTTCTTTATACTTTTTATATTCCGCATAGAAAGTTGATTTTAAAGCAGCAAACTTGATTTTAATGTCACTGATGAAAACGTCAAGTCCTTTAAAATAAACGCATCTTTTATGGCGTACCTGATCTCTGGTTCAAGACAATGAATAACTAATACTATTATAGTTTTATGTAAAAATAAAAGGATAACACAAGTTGTTATAACACGTTCACATGCACGAGATATTAAAGGTTAAGTTGAAATGTAACTTTGCAAATAGTTGGAAATGCAACCACTAAAGTACGCATAATTGTTGCTAAACTTTTTGTCTGTGCAAATTTACACGCCATTTTACAGAAAACATTAAAACATGTTCTAAAATTTCTACAACAATTTATTGTAATAAAAATTGGTCCTAATTTTGTCGTTTGCTACTCTACAATTTCTACAGTAACTAAATAATGTTATTTAATAGCAATTATTGTACAAAAAATAGTACCGTGTCAAACAGCCTTTAAACAGAAAAAATTATAATAACTAGAATTATAAATACGTACAAATCTTTTTCACTTTATTAATATTTAAAATAAAAGTAGTTTGACAGTATTTAGTAATGTAACAAGTAGAATTATTATTTGTAATTGTAATAATTAATAAGTTTCTTGTAACAATTATAAATACCCTTTGTAATTGAGTTTTTACGTTAAAGAATAATTTTGCATTATTACTGCATACAATTAAAACGGCAAAACACAGAAATTTTATAAGAATTTATTTTTATTCTTTATTTTTTATAAATAATAATGTATAATAAAGTTTTTTAATATTCATTAAACACAAAACAAAGTTAAAATTACTCTAAATTTGTAAATTAAATATTGTTTGACTTTGATAATTGTACTGAATAACTAAATATTAAATTTATTAATTAGTACCCACCTAATGGAAAAGTTAGATTTTGTAACTTGCAATTTAACGTTATTTCTGATATCAAGATTTGTTAGTAACTTGTAAAAAAATATTACGCTAACTTAAACTATAATTAGCTTTAAATTGTTTAATCAATAGACGTTTAATTTATTTATGTAAGTTCTCAATAATTTTAAGCAGTATCTTAAAGTATAATTCAAACAAAAATAATTAAATCAAATTAAGTAATACAATTTCTGAGTATTGTAAAAGTACGTTGGACAATAACTATAAAACAGTTATTTTTAAAGGGTAAATTTTCTTTAGCATGACTTTAAAATTTGTTTGAATTTTTTTAAAACCAGTCTTAGTCTCCATTAGTTGTTGTTTACATCAATTTAAAATTAATGAACTTACGTCATTGATTCAAAATATGTTTTAAACTTTACTACAGTGGGGTGCAGAGACATCAGTTAAATGTAGTCGCTAAAGAATCGAAGCGAGTCTGTAAAACAGTAATTTTAAATTTCGATAATTGTTTTGAGAAGCTGACTTTACTGTGTATCCGTTGACTAACAATCACATTATGTAATTTTATTATAATCAAAAATCAGTTTTTTAATTGTATACGTAATTATGTAAAAGATTCAATGCTTAATGTAAAATTATTGTTTTAGTTTCATTTTTAATTAGAGAGATTTTTTCTTTCATTTTAATTTTTTGTAAATTTTACTTCTTCACAAGTTTTTGCTAGAAATGCTTTCAAGTTATTTCTGTAGTGTCATTTGTGGTATTATTTTTAGACGTTTCGCTTTTTAAAATAACGTTATTCAAGTTGGGTATCTTTTAATTAAGTTTGCATTTCTCATTAGTATTAATTTTTTGTCTTAAAGCGTGGGTTATAAGTTCATAGTTTTTTGTGTGGTATCTTACGTCATTATAACATTATACAATAATATCGTTCTTATTTAATTTGTACTTTAATGTTAAAAAGATGTCAACGTCGAGATTAAGGAAGAAACTATTATAGAAATTATTTTTGAAATAATGGAATGAGAGTTATAATATTGTAGTTCAACTTAACACACAACGCGAGTTTATAATACCAATTGCATTGCGGTTCAAAATAGTTTTAAAGAACGAATATTAACGTTTTATACATTTTTTTTGGAAAACAATCATGTTCCATTGATAAGTATAAATTTAGTGATAACGCTCTAAGATCTCGTCAGTGAAAAAGATTTAAGACCTTTCATTTCGATGGCATATGCTTAGTAAAATAAATCTTTATTGAAGTAGTTAAAAACCTAGATCTCTTAGTACAGCCATAGCGGGTTGCACAAAAGATAATTGACCGTTAATTGGAGTTTCATCTTTGATTAAAGTATGATTATCTTTTAATTTTAGTTCAACGGGCCATTAACGGTCAATTAAATATTTAATTGAAGTCGACGTTAATCAGAGATTAACGGTCAATTAACTATATTTTGCGTTGCACAAAACTTTAATCTCCGATTAAACTCTTGTTAGCAAAAGATTATCTAATTGGAGATATTTGGCTGATTAACCTATAATTAAAGCTTTTCAATAATAAAAAGTTCATGATTTACAGTCAAAACTAAGTAATACATTATAGCTACGTCTAATTCAAGTTTCGTTTAATACAAAATTATTAAAAAAATAATTATTAAACAAAAATAATTATGTTGTTCCATTTGTCGTCTTCTTCCTCAAGTAGCTTTGTAGACAGCTTCGCAGCATAAGGTTTATACGAGATAAAGAAAATCCTTTTGAATTGTTAGACGACATTGATTTCAAGAAGAGGTTTCGATTAAATAAGGCCACCATAATAAACTTGGTACATGCAATTATAGATAGAATCGAACCAACAAGCTATCGAAACTAATCGTTTGATGCAAGAGTACAAATATTAATGCTCTATTCAGCATATGATAAATGAAATGGTCAGGCTCTCCCATAAATATATAAAGATGTCTAGAACTACCAAAAAGTTAATGGAAATAAAACAATGGTTCTTTCGCATTTCTGGTTTTTTATGTGTTGTGGGAGCTGTTGATTGCACACGCAAATACAATCACCCGATAGACTAAATGCTGAATCGTATCACAACAGAAAAGGATATTTTAGCATTAATGTTCAAGCGATTTGCAATGCTGACTTAAAATTAATGTATTTTATTGTTTATTAGCCAGGATCAGTACCAACAGTATTATTTTCAATAAATCTCTTCTTCCGGTTGAATTTTGCATCGGAAGATATGGCAACGGTTACCTATTAGGTGATAGTGGATATCCATGTAATCCTCATCTGCTTACATCCAGCAAATACCAGTGAAGTAGCATAAGCATAGCACATATTATGACAAGTAATACCATAGAAAGGTTCTTTGGAATTTTGCAGTGAAGATTTCCTTGCTTGCAATATGGTTGCAGACTCTTAATTAGCACAACATTAATTGCAACAGTTCTTAATATGCAAAATGTATAAAAACAACATAATTTATTGTAATTTTTTATTCATAAAATTAATACTGTGCTTTGTATTTTCTTAAAACTTGATTAAACAGTTTTACTTCTTTCAGTAGTTCACAGTTTATAACAGTGGCGGCTTCTCTATTAGGTCACTCGGACAATGACCCTCCAAAATGAATTAGAAAATTGTTTTATTTACTTTAAAATTACAAGAACTCGCGTTTAAATCAAATTATCAGCGTTTGCATTGCAATTTTCATTGTAAACGCAACATATGCGAAAACTTACGAATTTACCCGAGGCTGTTGTGTTTTATAGTCCCTGTGTATTATATTGTATTATATAACGCAGCCGAATCGTAAATGATAGTTACTGTAGTGAAGAGTACAACACGCATAATACAATCTTATGCGAATTAAAAAAAGACAACTAAATGGTTTCTGCGGTTGTCAGCCGAGTCCCATTTCGCGTACTCAATGCAATGCTTACGTCATTTATTATTATCTCCGCAATACGTGTTTGTAAAACAAAAATGCTGAAATGCACATTTTTTATCTCATACGACAAACTTTGCACTCGTTTTTTTTATTTGTTTGATAATATTCGTTTGTAACCAATGTCAATGACTTTCACAAGTTAAAAGAAAATTAATTATGTTTAAGTACATATTACCGTTTTTGTTTAATAAAAAAATTAATCGCTTATAATAGTTTAAATTTGGAAAGACGTTTAGAATTTAAAACCAATGGTCGTCCTCGGCCTTTACTTCAAATTCGACAAACAAGTAAACATAAAACTAAAGAAGTACACCGTAATTTTAAAGAATCTATGTACGATTTATCAGAATGGATTTGTGGATGTGAAGAAACATGGAAAAATTTTTAATTGAAAACATTGTAAATTTTAATGAACTTGTTATCGATCATTTTGCTAATTCTAAAGATAGAGGAATAGATCTTAAATATAAATCGCTTTAATGCAAAAAAGTTTTTTTTTACTTTTTGTGATAATTGCGTTTTTTTGAATATTTTAAAATGACCCTCTGGTATGATTGACCACCAGCCGCCACTGGTTTATAATTTTTTGCTTTTGAAATTTTTCTTATAAATAACTCGAGAGGAGTTGCCACAGGTTCTGCAATAAATAGGAGTGTGTGAAAGACAAGAATACGAGATAATACAGGTTGAAGTTCAGCCACATATAATAATTCGCATTTGCCCATTTTTACTAAGGATACAAAGTAATATTAGATTTCATTGTAATTATCTCCCAATTTACCAAAATAATAAGCTGTAAAGCAATTCAAAGCAATTTCTAGGTGGCTCACTTTGGTATGCAATGTTCGCCAGCAAAACCTCCTGATCGGCAGTTATTAAGAGGTTGAAAACTCCACGGGAAACAAATTTTTTCATCATACATAGTACAACTTTTAAGTCCTTGCTTACATGTCCTGTTTCACAGATCTGTTTTGTCTTCAGTTTCATATATACAAACAAAGTTTCAGGTATTTCGCTGTTCGGTTGCCTGTTTTAGTCGATGCATTACCTTCATTGGTAATGTTTGTTGGCAGCGAACATTTCTTTTCAACTATAAATCTTGTAGCCAGTTACTGCTTTATATTGTTATCTGAAGTAAAGGATAAAAAGAATTAAGCAAGAAATTTTATAGAATTAGAAATTTTTTATCGGTAAACATAAAATAAAACTTAGCTATCTATACAGAAGCAATATTTTCCATAATGATAATATAACTATTTATAAGAAAACATGAATAATATAGTAATACCATTGTAATACTCACTTTACTACAATATTTATTAACGTTTCTTTCTTGATTTAAGTAAATATTTGTAAATAACCTCCTTTTTAGTAGTCATTTTTGTTTCATAAACTGACATTAAAACGCGCGGTTGTCAAGTTGACTAGCAGTTAATGGTCGATTAACTAATGGACCGTTAATCATAGATTAAATTGTTTTGTGCAACGCAATCGAATGTTAATCAACCATTATCTTTGATCGACAATTAGTAAATCGCCAATTAACCAGACTTTTGTGCAACCGGCTATTGGTTGTCATTTCTAAATATTTATAACATTTTTTTAATTTATTTTCCGTACCGCACGCAAATTATTTTTAGTTCCTAGTACCCAAAGATAATGCGGGTAAATACGCAAAGTAAGATTTTTTCAAGCCAGATTTCTCCTTTGGGAGTATATGTCAGGCACTGAATATCAATAAACAGGTGAGTTCCGGGTCTTACTGGCTTATACTACTGATATTTTAGACAAGCATAGTTTAAAAAAAATCAAAGGTATTTAGCATTTAGATAAAATGGTTTTTCTCTGGCTTGTTTTGTGACGAAAACGTGCTTTTCAGGTAAATCACTATCTTTCTTGTTTAACCGTCGTTCTACGACACTGTGTTGCACTCTATTTGTGTGTGACTTTTTGTTAGTGCAAAAACTGTTAAGAGTATGCTGCCTCAAAGAAAGTAACATAAACGTGATATTTTATGGTGCTCAGTAAAGATAGGGTCGTGAGTTAAATTCAGAAATCCATGAATGCTTTTGGAAAACACAAAAACAGAAAAATAAACGTCAACACTAAAAGGCGCCAGCAAGGTGTATATTTCAAAAGAAATTCTGGCCCTTGCCAACCACAAACCTGCTTCTGTTGGATAGAATCTAAATAGGATTTACCTTATCAGAGTGTATTGCACTAAACTCTGAAATAGTAATATATTAAGACAACGCGAGTACCAACGAAATAAAAGTTTTGTTACAATTTTAATTATTTCACATTTATTTCACAAAAACAAGAAAAAAAATCAAAAATAGTAAAAAATTGTGGCAAATTGAGTAAACGCAAACAAAACAAAATTTAAAGATAAAAAATACATAATTAAGATCAAATTAAAAACCTTATAAAATAAATTACAAATAAATTAATTTTTGCAAACAAAGAAATAACTAATTAGGTACATTATAAATCGCTAAGCCGTGTTGAAAATCTTAATACTTTAAATAAAAAAATATTATATTTTCTGGTTTCATCGATAAAATACAATTTAAAAATTTGTTACATATCTTCTTTAAAATAACACCAACTAATAACTGTAAAATCGATAAAAATGGTAATTCGCAATGATTTTTATTCTGCTTAAAATCAAAGCTATGAAATCACTAAGTTTGCGGAATTACATACACCAATTTATTTTAAACAGCAATAAATAAATACCTTAAATTTTGTTGAAGTAGAACCAGGAAAAGTTTTCTAGTTGATTATAAGGTTGCCAGATATTGTCGGCAAGAAATTAAAGAGTACCACTAATTGACAAAGCTTCGACGGAATATTCTCAATAAACCTCCACTAAAGCAAAAACTGGATCGTTTCGCACAAAACTTAACTTATACATTTCTACGGTACGTAAAAATAAAAGCAACTCGGAAGCACGTGAAATATTAAAGGCCGTAAATCTAAGAACTAGGAATAATTTCTACCAAAAGAGTTGAATTCACTCTAAAACCCGGATCTACATCTTGATATTTTTGGTGTTTGATAAAATTGCAAACTTTCTCCAAAAAATCAAAACACTCATACTTATAAACTTGGTCCACTACCACTTCTATTAAAACCTGTATTGTAAATCTGTGCAAAAAAAAACTGTACAACAAAAAAGGTGAATAAAAATGCAACAAAAATTTAATTAACACGCAAAAGCACAGTTCGTTGACTGCCTTTCTCATGGCAAGAAATGCAACGTTATGAAAACAAAAATATCAAAAAGCAGAATATTCAATTACAATTATTAAGATTAATTTTGAAACTCAATATTAAAAATGTCTATCAGAAGTTATAAATTATAAGGTAAACTTAAAATGTAATATAATAAAATCAACATAAATGATTCAATTGCAAACGCACCAAATATGTACTTAAATTATAATTGAAATGTAAATTAATTTGAGAAGGTGAAATAAATTTAATAACGATGCGAAATTACTTAAATAATCTTAAAGAAAACGAAAGAAATAAAACAATGTCAAATAGTGGTCACAAAAGAAATCGCAGAAAATTAACAAAGAGAGGGTTGAGGCAGGGATGTCCACTGAGCCCAAGCCTGTTCTCGTTATATACAGGGGATCTGGAAGAGACAATGAGAGGACAACAGACAGGAGGGATAGTGGTAGGGAAAGCTAAGGTATGGTCGTTGGCGTATGCGGATGACATAGTGCTGGTGGCTAAGGAGGAAGGAAATGAAAGAGATGATGAAGACGCTAGAAATATATAAAAAAAAAAATGGAAGTAAACACGGAGAAAACAAAGATAATGATATTTAGAAAAGGAGAGGGAAAAAAAAAAGGAGTGGAGATGGAGTGATGAGAAAGTGCAACAAGTGAAAGAATTTACATACCTGGGCTACACGATGAAACAGGATAATAAAGAGGAGAACACATAAAGGAAAGGGTGAAGAAAGGAAACAGGCTAATAGGACAAGTCTGGGGTGTGGGGAAAGAGTATTCAAGATGGATATAAAAAAGAAAATTGCTGTTCGAAAAAATTAATAAAGGGGGTGGTAATGTATGGAGCGGAAATATGGGGCTGGAAGGAGTGGAGGGAGGTAGAGGGGCTACAGGAAAAATACTGGAGATGGGTGTTAGGATTGGACAGGGGGACACCGGGGGTATATTGTGAGAGAGGGAGGTTCAGATAGAAAAAATAAGGATTGAGACAGGAAAAAGAGCAATAAAATACGAGGAAGAAATGAGGAAAAGAACAAATTGCAAAATTCTGCAAGAATGTTGGAAAGAGATAAAGGGAGGAAAGTGAAGTACGGGCAGGAGGGCAGAGAAGAGTATTACAAAAGAAACGGGTACGCGAGTGAAGAAGTGGAGAGATTAAGAGAGAAAGAGGGGTAGGGACAAGAGAAGAAATAATAAGGAGAGATAGAGACATCGAAAAACAAGAGAGATGGACAAAGATAAAGAGAGCAGATATAATAGGAATTATAAAGATATCAAGGGTGAAGGGGTGCCGGAATATTTAAAAGACAGTGAGACAAAAAGCAACAAAAGGGAAAAATGGTGGCAAGGTTCAGATGTGGCAACGAGGAGCTAGGGAACAAATATTGGAGAGAAGAACCAGAAAAGTTGTGCAGGCTATGTGGAGAAGAAAGGGAAGACATTAACCACATGAGAAAGAGATGCAGGGAACTAAGAGAAGAGGTGATGAAAATAGTGGATATCTTAGATGAAAACGGAAAAGGAGCGGAATGGATGGAGGAAGTATGGAACAGGAGGAAAAAGTTAAGGGGAGAGAAGGGATAAGAAAATGTAATATATATGTAATGTAATAACACGACAAAATTTGTAAGCCAAATGGCAATGAATAAAGTTAAACACTCTCTATAAGGTAAACTTAAAATGT
This sequence comes from Aquatica leii, assembly GCA_035610365.1. Taxonomy (NCBI): domain Eukaryota; kingdom Metazoa; phylum Arthropoda; class Insecta; order Coleoptera; family Lampyridae; genus Aquatica; species Aquatica leii. The sequence goes on along the minus strand of CM069432.1, from coordinate 211,717,604 downwards.
AATATAATAATATCAATATAAATGATTCAATTGCAAACGCACCAAATATGTACTTAAATTATAATTGAAATGTAAATTAATTTGAAAAGGTGAAATAAATGTAATAACTATGCAGAAATTCTTCTTCGTACTCCTAAAAATGTGTACTCTGGTGAATGGCAACGTTATAAATTATAAAATTATGTACCTCTAGATTCATTTTAAAGTACAGTTCAAGAACATAAAGCAGGAGACATACCTGGACAGCTTGCAGATCCGTAGTGAACATCAGGCAATTGCCTGACACACTAGATTCCTTGTCTGTTTACTTTTTAAGTCGACATCTATCTTTATTTGCACTCTGGCAATAGTGTGCCTCTTCAGTAGCAGTATTAAAATTTTCTTCTTTCTAAAAGCAGGAGAAATTGTATCGATTTTTCTTTGGCTAAAAAATTTAAATTTTTTTGTCAATTATTTTATCGAAATAAAAGCTTTTTTATACATTTTGTAAAACTAAGCAATAATCTTAATCAAATTAGAATTAGAATAGATATGTATTCCTTCTTGCATGATGTAATGGTAATTTCGGTATTCAAACAAGATTCCAAAAATTTTCATTTTTTACTTTACTTCTGTATAATCTTTAGCGACAGTATTACCAAATTTTTGTTTATTTACACTTTCCTTAGATAGTAATCTACGGCTTGTAGACTAAAATCAATCTGATCAGTATTTCAGTCAAGCCGTATTAAGAAACATGGATTTACATTGTTTTTTCCGTTTTTAAGTAGTATTGAAAGAATTAGTTCGTCGACGTTTTAGTACAAATTTTTTTCGCACAGTTTACAACGTATGTTTTTTTGATCTTATTTGATCAAACCCCAAAATTTGAAAAATAATGCGTTTCTACATTCTTTGGTAACTTTACTGCGCTTATAGATTTTAGAGTGCTTACTTAAACAGTTTGCACCCATAGCCGTCGTTTCTCGGTGTGTTTTGTTTTTCAAAACGTACCATGATTTTGTAAAACCCAAATAAATTTCTCATCTTAAACGTTTCTGTTTGTGAAATCAATTTTAAATTTTCTTGTTTTATGTGTTTCTGTCTTTTCTACCGTAGGTATATTTTGTAATTTTTTCTCCTGCAAGTTCTTCTTTTTTTTCAAAGTTTTTATCTTATCTTTTGTTATTTGTTATTGTTTTTTAGCTAACTAATGTCAAATTAATTTGTGTATGTTATTGTTTGTTTTTAGAACAAGTAATAGTTTTTTTTTCTATATATTGAACACTTTTTAGGTATCAGTGTACTTAAAACAGAATAGAAAAAAACTTACTTTTGTAGTGTATGAATGTTAAGATAAATAATTAGTAATTATCTTAGATGATATAATGCCACTGTACTCATCTGTAGTAATTTTATGTAACAACATACATATTTTATGTCAACAATGTAACTTTCTAAGTGCAAGTTTGTAACTTAGATTTTCAAGGTTCTTAATGACAATCAATTTAATTTTAAAATTTATTTATAAGGTTTTCTTAGTTATGCTATAGTACAGGTTTTGTATATTTATTATGAGATGTTTATATAAATTATAATTTACCACTACATTGTTTAAACAAGTGTATACAAATATTTAATATTAATAGCAAATTGTACTTTTACGAAATGTGTTTATAAATAATAATAAGTATCTTAATAACAACATCAACACAATTTTATGTAAATCAACCTGGTGTTTAACAATAGATCACTTTTGTTAAAACCATCTAATACTCTAAATGGTCTAAATAATTAATGTTCCTGGACTAACGCAAAAGCTCACACCAATCCTTAAGACAACTAATACTAAAACAAGTTTATACTACCACAATGCTGCTTACAAGATGTTTTGCACTAGAGCTAAATACATTAATATGTCAGAAATGCGTACCATCTTTTATAAGACTTTGATGATAACGTATATTAAATAAGAAAAACTAAACAACAAATTAAAATAAATATATTGGAATAGTTGTAAAAACAAGAAAAACTTGTGTTAATGACACACTATATTAATACAGGTTAACCAGCAAGTCTTCAATAAATACAAACGGACTTTTTTTATTGCAAATAAACTATGTAAATGTAACATGACCTAAATATGAATACTTAGCTGCACCAGACTTTACACATTTCATTTATTACAATTTAATACAGAAAATAAAAATGTAGTCTCCTTTTCGTTGAAACACAACTCCATTAAGCTATGTAAAACACCAAGCTAATATTACATTTACTTTATTAATTGCATTAATAAACGCAAATTTTGTAGTTTGTGTTATAATGTTATTTAAGTAAAAAAATTGTAGTAAGTTTTACTTAATTTATAAATAAATTTTGTTTTCATTACTGTTTTACGAAATTTTTACAATTAATTATTTATACACTTCATAAGTTGTAATTTAATCTATTAAATGCATGACAAGGAAGTATTACTTAATTATTAATAGTATTATATATTACATGTTTTTGTTTTCAACTAATTGAGTCTTAGTTTTAAATAAACAATAGTTTACAAGTGCGTGCAAAACGTCAATTGAGTTTTATTTTTTCCAAAATAAAATAAAAAAAAACTATTAGGAATTGTTTAATTTTTTATATACCGAGTCTAAGACAAAAATAAACAGCATGAAAATGTTGAAATTATTTAAAGTTCTATAAACAGCTGAATTGCAAAAAAGTTTTGCAATTGTTTAATTGACGTTTACAAAATTTTATTATAATTTATAGTATTCTTTATTGCTTGCTACGTTAGATGTATAAAATAATGTCTTATGCGGCGCGGCGGTTGTATTTACTATTTATGAAAAATTTAACATTGCATCATACATTAAGATTTTTTTAATTGATTTTTTAGTTGTCTTTATGGTGCTGGTCTGTTCATCACCTCGACGAAATGGTCATACATACAATATACAAAACTTTTATTAACTTCGTGTTAGATAATAAACATAACTTGAATGTCTCTAGTTAATGTAGTTTTAATTAATATTTGAAAGATAACTTTTATACCACTCTGAAGATATTTAGATAGTTCTATGAGAATTTTCATATAGCGCACAGATTTTGTTGGTAAGCTTTATTGTAATAATGGAAGATTAAATCATGTAAAATATAACAAAAATGTTAATTAATTTGTTATGTTAAAAAATCTTTTTACGGTTCCTTGCCTTGTATAAATTTCGCTGAGTTTAAATTCCATCGGCAACATTGGATTTGCTTCTTCTTCCGTTTCCGTTACCGTCTACACATTTGCATTTTCAAAACCATTAAAAAAACAGCACATGTTGACAGGGTGCTTAATAAAACTTTTAACTTAAAAAGCTTAAAGCATCAGCATATTTGATAGGGTAAAACTGGTGAAGATGCATTTCTATTTTGCGGCAAGGTTTAACTTTTTTCGTTCTTATAGCATTTAATTACCATCACGTAATAAAATTTATTTAATTAGTTCCAATTACTACGTTTGCGAATTATTTTAATGCTACTGAATGCAAGAGTTTATGTAATCATCGTTGCTTACTAAACGCAAACATGTTAGTTACTGTTACTTATTAAATGGGAAAATCGAATTCGTAATATTCTCAAAAATTTATAAGCACACCTGTCCGGCAAACAGATGTACTTTTTGTTAATTCAGTTGTGTACTATTTGTTTCCAACGCAGTTTAACCAACTCAGCTTATTTGTAATATTACGGTATATACTTATTGCTTTATTTTGTCTTTTCAAATAAATTATTATATACCACTAGCGCTAAAAGCACTGTAAAAACGTAGGTACCCTTTTTCTATATTAAAAAAAAATTAATGTTGACCGTATGTACAACAACCAACTAGCTTAAGCTTTCTTTATATTTATTAACTTTCAAATTATTTATTTACGGACTGTGCGTTTTTTTTTTCAATTTGTATACACTTCATATTTGTCAACGTGAAATGGCGAGTTCCAACACAAGTATTTGTAATACACTGGGATTTAAATTCGTATTTTAACATGGGAATCTCGCTTATTATAAGAGACAAACATTTTTTTAAAGGAATGCAAATTTGTTAAACTGGGTGCTAATTTATTATCTATTTTAAAAATTTGGATAGCTTAAACGGTTTATTCCAAACTTCAAAAAATGCAAATTTCAAAAATCAACTATACATTTTGCAACGTAGTTCGTGAAAAGGGGAAAGAAAAACAAAATGCTATACCGCAAACTTAATTTATTAATGTGAAATTCAATTAAAGCAACAAACAAATTAAATTAAAATTAAAAATTGAAGTTAAAATTTTATTTCGGCTTCCGTTGACGGCAATCGCGACGCCAAAATTAAATACTTAACCTTAACCTTGAAATTTGTACAATAAGTAATAGGCGTTTAGGATAGCTGTACCAGTATACACCATTCCTACTAAAATATTTCGATAATTAAATAGGTTTGTACTAATTATTTTTTTAAATGTTACCTCAGTTACCAATTGGTCTACAAGTTTGACAAATTGACGTAAATTAGCGGTACATTTATAAGTTTCCTTGTTAGCTGTATATATAACCTATAATATACCCTTAAAAAATTTCTCAATAATAAAAAGTCAGTTATCAAATAATGTCGAAGAGGATACAACAAATAACAGTCCTTCCATACGAAAAAAATGAGTCTGTTACGTGAATTAATGGATATATTAAAAAATAAATTATTATAAACAAATTATTTATATTTTTCATAAAGCTTATTAGCAATAAAGTTTTTTTTTTCTGTGCCAAAAACACTATCGCTTTCAACCTTATGTGATTGTAGATTACTAAAGTCACTTTCATCACTATACGGTTCAATTTTATAATTTTGAAGCATCCACAAGTTTTAAAATCCGAAATCAGCCTTTTAGTAATCCAAAAGTTTGCTATATTACACATGTAGGCAAATAAGTAAAGTTATAAATTTTTGGTGTTGTTCCTAAGGGGCCATTATCTTAGTAAGGTGTTAAAATATACTTGGTATTTTTGTAAGCACAATCAGCAAGAATGACTGTATCATGTGGCAACAACTCAGCTCCGCATTCATCAATTTTTGTTGTAATATCAGAGTTTTCAAATACCTTAGCATCCCTCACACTACCTGGATAACCTAAAAAATTACAAATTAAGTTATTACAAAAAAATTATGTTTAATTTAGTTACCGGTAAACACATCTGTAAACATGAATTTAGCATTACATATTGCTTCCAAATTATTGGATGATATTGTTTTCTGTTACAGTATATTGCTTGTTGTTTTGATAGAGCTGTAACAGTTATATGAGTTCTATCTATGCTTTCTATTACATTTGGAAATCCGCATCTGTTTTCAAACTGTGCAGCAGTTGAGTTTATTTTTTCCATAGTTGGCGAATTAATATATTTATGTAAGATACTCACTAATATTTTCTAAATTTTATGAACGTAGGTTAAAGAAGTTGACTGAAATGTTTCTGTGAATAAGAAAACTTATTGTTATCATCATTTTTATATGAATTTAAGTGAAACCTGAATACTTCTTGATTTGCTAGCATACATAAGGTTACCAACAGTTGCTTTTCAGGTGTTTTAGTTTAACTACATACAATTAAATGTGTTCCTATTTCTGTTAATAACTGCTCAAATGTGTCCCGTCGTAGCCTAAAATTGTTTTTAAAATCTGCAATTAAAATCCATATGACATACTCAATATACGTATTGTAAAAATTTATTTACTATCCAAACTGTATTTAAGTGCTTTTATACTTTTTCTGGTTTTTCTTTTACGTGAAATACAATGAACTGCATTTAAAATACCTAAAATTTCATCGTTGCTACTATCCAATAATTTAATAACTAAAGGAGTTATTGTTTTGAACTGTCGTTTGTTCATAGTGAAACGATTATTAAAACTAATCTATTTATACTTAAAACATGTACACGTTTATAACTAATCAAACTAATAAAATCTAAGGCTATTTAATAAAAACACTTACATTAATTTATATCGCACTATCACTTACTCGAAAGATAAAGTCCGCGGATAACTTCAGTTGAACACTAGTTTACATTAAAGTCACGTACAAGGCTATACTCCGTATATTTATCTCAACACGCATTAATCACTGATTTATTTAAACTTGAGTAATCTTCTTAACACTGCCAACTTCGAATTACTGAAATAACTGACCTATGATTCGTTTGTACCGCATTTATACATTTTGGCAATCCTTCGCGAATGTTCTATATCTTTCGGTGAACGTTTTGGAAAATAGATAACAACTTTGTGAAGGCTCGCAAACTTGAGAATAATTTCTCAAACGTTTCAATAGTGAAGAGTAAAAATACAAAAAACACGAATTACTGTACAAACAGCAATAAAAAAATAGCGGAAACTGTTTGCTTGATTTTTTGTAGGTTAAGTAAGATTAAGTCAAATAGCGTTCTAAAATTGTTTAACCGAATGCACCATCCAACAATCAGCTGATTACCAGTAAGTATATGGTAGTTATCTACCGGTTGATTTTTCTAAAAACTTATAATACAAAAAGAAACGTTTTAGTAAGATACACCAGATGAGATAGTAGTTTTTGCAACAGCGACATTAAACATAGTAGTTCAATCAAGTTCCACAGACGTAAATGTTTTTAACAATGCAACAAAACATTGTAATCCGTAGATGTAACTTTCAAATTGTTCGCTTAACACTAAGCAAAAAAAAAACTAAAACCTTTTGACTTTTGTAGAGAATCGTGAATTTGGGTGACTGGTTCAGTGATAATAGAAGGGGTTGCCACTTTCGATTTTCTTTGACGTACGGTGCAATGATGTTCTAATGATTAGTTTTTGTTATATGGTGGCGATACTAGGATAAGTTTTCAGTCACTTTAGAGAGCTCTGTTTAGGAGTAGAATGAAAACGTCAAACGAAAGGTGATGTACGATAGCATACATCGCATTAATTTTGAATTTAGAACATAACTGTTAATATTAAATTTTACTTTTAAAAGTTTATTTAAAAAGTGTAAAAAACATGAAGTTAATAAAGGTAAGATGTAAGTACTAACAAAATCTGACCGTAGATGGTGGGTAGTTTAGAAATGATTTTGATAAAATGTAGTCAAATCCCAGAAAATCTGGAGTATGAATAGGTCTACAATGTTTAAAGCACATTTACAAAATAGAACAGGATGGCTTGAATAAATCTATAAATAAAGTTGACACGAGTACCTCAAGACCACCATGCACAATCGCCAAACAGAAATGAATTAAAGATAAGAACCGTGAGAAAATCCTTTTACCATTTAAAAGTAATCAACTTTTATGTGATCAAAAAATTTAAAAAAAGTAAAATCAAATGATGAAAGATACTAATTTTAAGATAGGATTAAAATTAAAGAGAATTAAATTAATTTTACAATTATAGTTATAAGTAAGTTTTTCTTAAACCCTTATTTACATAGTTACCTACAGTGTCAATTTAGTGACATTAAAACCTTCATTTCGGTTTTGAGTGTAACAGTCTTGAAACTATGGTTACAAGTGTGAATTTCTAAAACTACACTACAGTGTTAATCTATACGTTCAAACAGCAACAGAAGAAGTGCATTTTACGAGATTTTTATAAGACACATAGTGCATTATCATTATCAAATAAACAGTACCGAAAGTGTTTCTAATTCAAAACTACGTAAGTACAATTATTGGTATATTATATTACTATAATTTTAATCGTGCATTTAAACTACTGTTTCTAATTTAATCAACGTTGAAGAATTAGTTGCCAATTATAAGTAAGCAAATTTTAAATTGATTTTATTTTCTTCTAGGATAAAATAGAATTTGATTGCAAGGACACTACAATATTACACACAGTGATCAAAACGTGTAAATTAGATCGCCATTGCGAACACCTATAATCTTTAAAAAAGCAGTCGAGATTATGATTATTGAACCGATTATAATTGCACATGTGCATTTGTAGCCTAATACAAATATTTAACTAAGAATTACGTAGACGCATTAAACTATAACATGTGAGGAATATCTTAATCCGCCATGGTCTTTTAACACAAAGACATTTTTCTCTTAACAAAATTTATGCATTTAATATTTACAAAATTTATACATAATAGACATAATCCGCTTTTTTTGAAAATTTGCGGTAAAAACCTGTTTACTGGTACCTACTTGCAAGAGATGCAAAAATTCTTTTATTATATCTTTTTTGTTTGAATTTAGTTCTATAAGAAACTATAAAAATTTAAATAATGTACATTTATTATAACTTTTTATATATCTGTATCTTTTTATTAATATATTTTTATCTCTGCTTTTGTTTTAATCTTTATGATGCAGTTAATAACTAAAATCTTGGATAAGTTGCTTAACAAAGCGGTTATAAAGTAGTTTCAAATAATGGTAATAAGCATGTTTTCAAAACAGTTACATAACAGTTGCTGTAAACGGTAACTACAATGTTACAAATCAATTACAAAACCATGATGATAAACCATTACAGAAACGATCAGAATAGGTAAACATGATTTGTAAAAAACCGTTATAGCAACGCTGCAAAACAGTTACAAAGTAGTAATTGCAACGGTTTCAGACACGTTGTAAAACGGTTATAATATTACTGCAGTTGCCTTGCAACTGACCAAATCCGGTATTGACAACGTATCAGGAAAGACTCAGCAACTATTCTGTAACTAAATACCTTACTGAAACCATAGTTGCAAGAGAGTTTTACAACCGTTTTGTAACTGATTTTTGCTACTTGGGAATAAGCTATGAAGTGTTAAACATGCCAAACGTCAAGAAATGCATGAAAAAAATGTGTAATTAATATTTACAAAACTGATTAAGTTTGGTTTAAAATTAATAATTTGTACAGTGTTGCAATTAAATGTAATTGTAATTTAGTAAAATGTTTATTGATTAACAATTCTTTAAATTGTTGTTTTTTAGTGAACAATGTTTTCTTCGTTGTTTTAACCATCTTCATGTGCACTTAACTATTCTAAAAGAATATTTCAATTTGTCCTGAAAACTATTGTAGTGGATTTAAAATTAATTTATTTCTACTATTTATTTAGATCTAATTTTTGATATGATTATGATAAATGTAACTATTTTTTAATACAACTAACACTAATAAAATGTATAGGTAACAATGTTTAAGAAAAACAACTTACAAATAGTTTATATATGACTATCACTAGATATTTATAAACACTGTCCGCGTTTTATTTTATTTTTATTTAGTTACATTGGAACACGCGTTAACTTAGTTATTTCGACCGACAATTTATTTTTGCAATTTAAACATAGTTATCAGTTTCTAATATATACATTGTACAAATAGAATATAGATATAATATTACTATTAATATAGTATAGCAAAAATAATTAGTTGAATAGTAAAAATTTGTTATACGTGGGCAACAAGCATAGATGCAATTGTCACTAAATGTCGGCATCTGGCGTTAATTTATAGAAACTGTGAAGTTTTGGTAATTAATGTTTACAATAAATAAATTTTTACATAATTTTATACCGTATATTCATTATTTAAACATATTTATCTTGATTTTATTTTATTTACAATATTATTAGCACACTATTGCGGTAATACAATTCATTATGACGTTCTAAAGATCGTCAATTCTTAGTCATTATATGACAGTTGTAAATAATACAATTTAATTCAACTTTTATTATTTTGTCCTTTTATGTTATAACAACGCTTTATTTATTTTAAACAAACTTTCACTAGTTTTAAAATAATGATAATTATCTTTAACTAAAAAAAATATTCAAATTATTTGCAAACAATATACAAGGTACATACTTTACTATAGTATATTTAAACACATCTATTTACATTTTACTGTACAAAAAAGATGTAATGCGTATCTTAAGCTGCATTTTTAAGTTTTTTTTCCATTACATTAAAAACAAACATGTATTTTAGTCAAAATTATATTTTATTTGAAAGGCTAACAAAAACTCAACATTAATAATTGTCAGGTATAAGTAAATGCTTTAATTAGTAAATGTTTTACAAATGTTACCAGAAAAGCACGTCCGCTCTTATACTATTGAACCCATGTTTTACCGAGATTGCCTACCGACATCCTTTATCGACATTTCAGCTTTGGTTATTGAAAGCACAGTAATTAATGTCGAGTAGAAAAACCGATCCGTTGTAGTCTGAAGGTTAAATGAAATCCACTCCGAATTTAGTTTAATTCTAGTTTTACAATTTTAAACGCTCAAAGTGTAATTAATGAGAATCTTTACATACTTGTTAAATTTTAAGAACTTATTAAGTAGTTATTAATTCTTACAATTCAAAAATAATTTTCACTACAGTAACGTAAAATAGTATTACAGAAGCTTTATGTAAAGTGATGGAAGCAATATAAAAGTTTTTTTGTTAATCTATAAATCAAATTTCTTTTTTTTCTTTTGAACTGGGATTACAACTTTTGCGGAACAAACTTTTTGAGATTTAATTGAATCAATACTTGATAACTTACTTTGCTCGCAACGTCACTTGAAAAAAAACTTATAAATAAAAAACTTTGTTTTGCAATGACTCGCAGCTATAATATTTAAAGTTGACTTTAAATAAACAAATTTTATTTTTAAGCTTAAATAAAATACCTGTAAAATAATTATATGTTATATACAAAATGAACATAGTAAACTTACGTAGATATTACAAAATTATTAATTATATAATAATTTATTTAAAAATGAACTATTTATCTTTTACTTTATAAAAACTTGTTTGTAATTGATGTTAGCCTTGATATAATTAATTAAATAAAGTTGTATTGTTATATTATTAATAAAGATAGATAGATAGAGAGAAAGTTAGAATTCCGAGTAGTTCTCTTTAGAATGTTCCGAAATTTTAAATGAAACCATAAGTCGAAAAAGGTATTGTTAAAAAGATCATTAAAAAATAAGAAAGTTTTATAGGAAAAATTATTTTATTACTATAACCCCTTCTTAGTATTATTCAACAACGTCGCAAATGTTCAAAATGTCTTGCATTTACTGCTAAAAACAGTGTTGAGCTGTTCCAGTTACGCTATCAATCGCTCAAATGCAATGGCTCGCAAAATGCGAATTCTCAGCTTTATAGCATCTTTTTTTTTGCTTTTTCTCTGTAAACAATGTGTTTGTTCCGACCCTAAAAGAAAAAAATCTAGAGAAGTACAATCTGACGATCTTGGCTGCCACGCCACTGTACTTCCTCTGCCAATCCATCTATTGGGAAATAGTTTATTTACCATGTTTCTGGCCGATCTCCGAAAAACATTGAAGGATTGACTGGCACGTTGAGGATATCTTTCAGCATGCATCCTTTCAGCCGCTCTGTAATTTTTTGTCTGCATTCTATCAAAACCATTAACATGTCGAAAATTTCAAAATTTAAAAACGGCATAATTTCACTAATTTAAATGAACTCACTTTCTAACAGAATTGAATTTTAACTTTAATGTGTCCTCAAAAATATCAATAAATTATCGATTTGCACAATGGATGATTTAACCATAGATTAATTAAATCATGATAACTATAATTATTGACATTAAAACTTGTGTTTGACATTGCTTAATTTAGTTATTGACGGTAAAATTTAATTATTTTAAAAGCCGATTTTTTAATTTTGTTTATTAACCATGAATTTAAATTTCACAACTTTAGTCGAATATTACTGAAATAAGAAATAAAATAATTTTTCTTATAAAACTTTCTTTTTTTCTAAAGATCTTTTCCAAAATACGTTTTTCGACTTGTGGTGCCAATTAACATTTTGAATTTTGGGACATTCTAAAGAAAACTGCTCGGGATGCCAACTTTTCCAAAAAATAATAAGAAAAGGTTGTTAAAAAAAAGACGTACTTTAATAACATTAAAACTCGTCGCTGGACGGACTGACAATTCCTAGTATTGCTGCATAAATGCATTGTTTCATGATGTTTTGTTAATATTTATAGACATATTAAAAAATTACAAAAAAATATCTCAAAAACTAAAAATTATAATAAAATTTTGTAAGCGATATGTACTCAAACGTGCTCTAAATTGCGCAATTTTTTTTGTTTTCTAAAGTAGCTTTATTTGATTAGATAATAACAGAATATTAACCATACTAACATTAGAATGTCTTCCGGGTTTGGGCCGTGTCATAGTTGCAAACGAAGCTGCCAACGTTCCGCCCACTTTCGTAAGGGGCTTCATCAGGGCGTGAGATAAATCGCAAAACTCAAACAAGCAATCGAAATCTAACTAAGAACTTCTCAAAAGTTAGGTTATCCACTTGTAAAACAAGCCATAACCTAAACTATGAAAAGGTAAGAAAGAAAACGATAACCTGAAAAAGCAAACGAAAATCTAACAAAGAACCACTACCGAGTTAGGTAATCAACTGTGAACCAAGCCAGATTCTAAACTCCGTAGAAGTGACTTAAGAAGAAATGGTCTCCGTATTTAAAGGAAAAGGATCGTCACGGATGATCAAGCTCGACCCTGATTGGGTTACGGTTGCTAGGGGGCGTGTTTTTGATAAATGACTAATAACCGGGAACCGAAGAGGGGATAGTTCGAAACCATGATCGCGATTGAAGTTATTGGGGTGTTTGATGATTTCTATGCTTTCTCGGAATTTCCTGTTGAAAAAGAATGGAGATTTGGCAATCAACGAAACATTATCAAAATCTATCTTGTGACCTGTAGTAAAATAATGTTCAGCGACCGCAGACTTGGAAGTATACCTTTTTCTTATACAACGATCATGTTCTGAAATGCGAGTAATGACGGAACGACCGGTTTCACCAATGTAGACTAAACCACAAGAACAAGGAATTTGGTATACACCTTGAGATGAAAGTGTAGGAAATTTGTCTTTGGGAGAAGGAAGAATTTGAGAGATTTTGCCTGTCGAGTTGAATATGGGTTTAATACCATTCTTACGAAGGAGTTTCCCTATTTGATCTGTAACCTTGTGAATGTAGGGTAAAAAGACCAATTTCGGGTTGGATTCGGGAGTAGAAATGTCCTTAGGTAATCGAGTACGTGGATGTAAACGACGATTAATAACTCTATGAATATCTCGCTTTACATAACCATTGTTCACTAAGGTTCTAGTAAGATGACGGAGTTCTGAGTCTAGATTTTCAGGTTGACAAATAGAAAAGGCACGATGGACCAAAGATTCAAAAACAGAACGTTTCTGTGCAGGATGATGATGAGACGAAGCATGAAGGTATCTGTCCGTATGGGTGGGTTTTCGATAAACAGAATGGCCTAGAAGTCCGTCGGGCTTACGAGTCACAAGAACGTCAAGAAATGGAAGAGAACCATTACTTTCAATTTCCACAGTAAATTTGATATCTAAGTGTTGATTGTTAAGATGATCAAGAAATTTAGACAATTCAAGATGACCATGAGACCAAACAATAAACGTGTCGTCAACATATCTAAACCATACTTTAGGTTTTAATATTGATGATTCCAAAACAACCGTTTCAAAGGATTCCATAAAAATGTTAGCTACAACAGGTGATAGATGAGAACCCATAGCAGCACCAGAAACTTGTTCGTAAAACTTATTATCAAATTGGAAGTAAGTAGAGGATAGACACTTTTCAATAAGAGGAACCAAACTCAAGTCCTTGCCATGTTGAGACAGAATCTGTTTGATGATAATAAGCGAATCCTTAATAGGAACTTTAGTGAAAAGTGAAGTAACATCAAAGCTCACGAGAAGATCTTGGGGTTCAAGTTTTATAGTTTCTAGACGTTGAATAAAATGCTGAGAGTTGAGGATGTGAGAAGAGGTTTTACCTGTAAACTCGCAAAGAATGTTGGACAAGAACTTGGCTAGCTTGTAAGTAGGAGATTGGATAGTACTAACGATAGGTCGAAAAGGAATACCTTGTTTGTGAATTTTGGGAAGTCCGTATAGACGAGGTGGTTTAGAGTCTGATGGGGTAAGTCGACGTTTAGTTTCAGGAGGTAGATTGGAAGATTTGATGATTTGGCTAACCTCGCGTTCAATCCTCGAAGTGGGGTTATGGGTTAGAAGAGCGTAAGTTTCCTCAGACAAAATAGAATTGATTTTTGTAACATAATCAATATGGTTCAAAACTACAGTGGCGTTGCCTTTGTCGGCTGGAAGAACAATAATATCAGAGTTCTTACGAAGACTTTTTAGAGCTGACTCTTCCGACTTAGAAATGTTGGATTTAGGAATTTTAGATGATTCAAGGATTTTGCCAGTGTTAATACGAATGGGATCTGAGATGTGGCGAGGAAGATGTCTTATAGAAGACTCAACAGCACATAGAATATCTTCTTTAGGAATACGTTTGGGTGCAACTGCAAAATTCAAACCCTTAGAGAGCACCGATTCCTGTTCTGAAGTGAGAACCAAACTAGATAAATTGACAACCGTCTTTACTGAGTTAGTAGTAGAAGAAACTTTACGATTCTTGGATTCCAATAATTGAAACTTTTTGAGATGACCTTCAGTGGTTAGTCGTAGAGTGGTATCAGACTGCTGGTAAGTAATGGTGTCAAAGAATTTCCAATCATCCGGGGATATAGTGTTGGCCAACTCAAGATGAAGATAAAAGAGTTGTTTCGAAATGGTTTCTAACTCTCGCCTAGTTTGCTTAATCCGTTCGCGTATCAACGCTAGACTAGCACGGTGTAGGATGTTTTTAGAAGAACGTGTCTGAATGTGGAACTTAATTTTGAGGAATGTAGGAATGATGTTGTGGTCACGACAGCGACTAAGAAAGATTAAATTGCACAAAAGTTTGACGAGTTTGTGGCAAAGTTTGGAAAATACGGAGGTTTTAGAAGAAATATTCTCCCCGTAGAGATTGTTAATGTAATAGCGAAGGCTTCCACGGCCGGAATCTATACTAACATTAGAATGTCTTCCGGGTTTGGGCCGTGTCATAGTTGCAACGTTGGCAGCTTCGGTTGCAACTATGACACGGCCCAAACCCGGAAGACATTCTAATGTTAGTATAGATTCCGGCCGTGGAAGCCTTCGCTATTACAGAATATTAACCAATTTTGAAAACTGTTCTTTGTTGAACGTGAACCAAATCTACCGTTACTTTCAAAGACACGTTTTCAACCCTTAACCTAGTTAAGGTTATGTCAGGTTGGCTCAAGGTTTTTTAATACATTTGGCATCGCTACGCTGAGGTCTAAAATCAATAATTCAAGTCAATAAGTCAGTTCCAAAATACTTACCTAAACTTAACGTACGGAAATTTCCGTTTGACAATACAACACCACGTATGGTATTAATAACGTAATTTCATTCCGCCGTGCTTCATTTGTGAGGCATTGTTATTAATCGATACCAGTAATCAACCCGTCGTAAATTTGAAATTAACCCGATAACAGAACATTTGCATTACCGGAAAATCTTAAGTAATTACACCAAAGTCCTTAACGTTTATTAACATACTTGAATAATTTTCCATCCTGTAATTTCCGTATTTATTCCGGGTATACTTTAATTAACTCAATGTATACCGTTTTCAAAAAAGAATTTCCACCACGTCATTTGCATCTGATCACTTTCGTTTAGAAAAGTTATTATTTTTATTTAAGGGTAGATACGAATCGTGGGCCGCGTTCGCCTAACCACAATTCCACTCGACGGGTAGGCCGCATTCAACAGAATCCCTAAATTCGTTCTTTTATTATAAATAAGTTATTCATTATACAAGGGGATTTTAACTACCTCAACTGTATAGATTTATTGTAATAAAACATTATAGTATAAAATTGTATTTGTATTTAAGGGTAAAAATACTATTACATATATTAAATGTCGAATCAATAAATTCGTTTCTAAACTTAATTAGTTTTATTGACTAATGACTTTTATATATGTAGGAAAACTCATATTCCTGAATTACATTCAAAATATCTCACTTTCAGTTTTATTACAAATACAATAAACTAATTGTTAGCCTAGTCGACTGTAATAATTGTAAGTTACGTATGCTTAACTTTATTTTTTAATTAATTCTCGTAGATATGTTACTATCATTACTTAAAAAACCATAAGCTAGAAAAGTAATATATTGTATTACATTACATTACATTACATACATGTAATAATGTAGAATGTTATATACACTTGTTAAATTTTGCAAATCAAATACTTTCAGTCAGGCACTGTGTTATATCCAGTAATGGCGTCGGCAAGATCAAATTTTAAACCAAGTTTAATCACATAGAAAATTTATATGGTTATCCAATAGTTGCCGTATGACAGTATGCGATGAAGATAATGATATCATTGTTCACACCTAATGAATTTTAGTCATATACCTTTAACAGTTTCTCACTAGATATTGACACATACTAATAAAAACCAACTCGTAACATATAAAAAAATTTAATATATAATTGCTTTTTTCTTGGATACGCATATTCATATTTTAAAAAGCAATTTTAGAACTATAAATTTGATAATTATTAGTATCATGCGTAATAAATTAACAAGTAATTATTAATTGTAAGCATAATTTTTTTTTATTTATTGGAAATTAGTACTTAAAAAATTGTAAAATGTATAAAATTATCAATAATACAGACAAATCTACTTCAATGGACAACGATCCTAGAAGCCTACATAGAACTAATACAAAGGAATTGCTTAATTACTGAATAGAATACAATCCTATAGTATTAAAAACACTGTACCAAAAAACATAAAGGTTTTAGGCTAGATTATAAAACACTTTCTTTTTTATCAGTAGATAAATTCTAATGCAAGTTGCGCATTTGTTAAATACATTTTGTTTACCACTCGTTTTATCGATAAAGTCATTAATATATATTGTTTTTGTAACAGCTTTTATTCTCAATTTTAAGAATCCTAAATATTACTTTGTTTTATTTTGTGTTTGAATTATACAAGCCTTTTTTCTTTAAATTAAAGCTTTGTTTATTTTTGTAATTGTGCACTTAATTTTTTTAATTTTGTAGATTGTTAATTAGTTTAATAATTGTTTTTAATTTTAATTTTAAACTTTGTAATAATTACTTTAATTTTAAAAACTTAAACAAAAATTACGTTTTTAGCAATTAAAACATCAACCTACATTATAATTACGTTAAATTTTTAATATTGCAAAATGTAGTTTATTAATTAAATATTTACGTAATAATAATAATTTTTTTTTATAAATATATTTAAAAACACATTTTTCTACATGAATATTTAATTCGTAAAAATGATAAAGATTTTGATAGAATTATTGAAATAGTGAATTTCTAAGTTGCTCTTGTCTGGTTATTCCATTAAACTAAATAACATCAAAGTCGGCATCCAACTAAATACTAATTCAATATTTACTTTACATCCAAACTAATCAGTTAAACATACAAATTTATTCTTATTTCATAATAATTAAATTTCAAAATCAAATTAGTACAATTAAACTACGTCTCTGTAATGTTTATTTTGCATTATCCATATATTCTAAAATAAAACATTTTTGTAATTTTTTGTTTGTTTATGCGACTAAAAAGATTCATTAGTTTACTTATAAAAAATATTTATCTATTACGACGTAGTCTCACTCATCCAACATGAATATAACTTTAGCGCATCAATCATAGCTTAAAGCACTTCCGTTGACTGCACCACCGGTTCATTGAATTTATTAACAAACCTTATTGCTCCAGCTCTATTCGATATCAGGAAAGACGGCTATCTTAATTTTCATTAAACACACTTCTCCTATTTCAAATGAATAGTTCATTATTGAATTGCGGTAAACGTTTTAAGCTTCATTAAAGTTTTATTGCAAAAATCGTCTTTTTATTGCAATAAGATTTTCTAACTTAATTTTGTGAATTTAAAGAATAATAGATATTATTTAAACTATAAACACTTTTCTTATTTATTGTTATAATTAACTAAAAAAAATAAAGTTAATATTATTAATTGTTTATTAAAAAGTATACATGTTAGTTAATACATTATAATGTAAAAACATTTCATTTATTTTATAATACTAAGAGTGTGATTTTTTTGCTGAGTAGTTAATTAAAAGTACTACTGTAATTTTTTATTTTAAATTTATATTATTATTCTGAGTTTCATCATTTCTTTCTTTAAATATTTTGATTACTTAGTTTTAAATAAAAAGTACAAACATAAACTAATCACAAGATGGTCATAGGTATCATTTATGTGACATAATACCAAATTAAATAAAAACACTGTTTAATTTATTTTATAATTTTTTTGGAGGAGTAATTAAATTACAGCAGTTTTTTTATTAAGACATGTTGAGAATTTGCATTTCGCACTACCAGTGTTTTTTCATAATCTTCAAAAAATTCTAAATAAATTATCATGAAGTTGAAATTTAATGTTTAGGATAATATATGTAATTTTATTATAATTCGTTATTTTATAATTTTTTTTTAGTTTTTATGGTGTATACTAAACTGGATTCCAATTCAATATGCATAAGTATATGACATCAAATTTTTGAATTTTTTTTAATATAAGAATCAAATTAGTAATTAAACATAATAGGAGGAATTTTTACCTCCGTACGTGATTTAAATATAATTTTTATAAAACTTATTTTATTATTAAGTATGACGATTAAATAGTTTAAAATCTATTCGGTTACTGCACATGCACGTAAAACTGTTAACTATGCAAAAATGAAAAATTTTTAAAATAAATATTGATTTTACGAAAAAGAAGCTAATAATATTTTTAATGTTATTTATTTCTATTTTATTTCTTAATAATTATTTTATTTTACATGTCAATGCTTTTGCAATAAATATTACTTTTATTTTTTTTTTAATTTCAAACATTTCTAAAAAGAGTTTCATTATGTAGAATTTTTGGATTACTAAAGTTAAAAATGTGGTCATTCTTAAATAAATATTCCACTAATGCAGTTTTATTATTGACTTGAGAAATGTAATAATTTTTTACAGAATTTTTATGTTCTATTAGATAAAAACCCAACAATTAGTAATTACATACAATTTTAGTAACAAATTTAATTGTAATTTTAAAAGTTATAATTACAAACAGCATTTTTTTAATAACAACAAAAACATTTTAAAATTTAGGTATAGCATGGCATCAACTAATTTCTTTGATTTAGAGATAATTGATGTATTCATTTAATAAATTTAAACCATAACATGTTATACTCAAACTCAAGTCAATATAATTATAGTAAACATGTCATTAATTTAATTAAAAATATAATACAAACTTGTTTATTTATTTAATATTTTACAATTGTGATTGTTACGTACGCTATCTGCAAGCCCATCTTAAGCATTATTTCTTACAAACTCTCCGCATCTCACTTATTTCGTTTGTTTGTTTTAGCATTTCAGCTTTTAACAAAATTTGGTTATTGGTAATAAACAATTAATGGCATTAACAATTCAATAAGCAAATAAGTATTAGATCGCTAATAAAACAGTTTTATCCGCACTCTCTTTTTATTTGAAATCTTATTCCTTAAATTATTTAAATTTGTACTTTAAATAATAGTAAGTCAACCACATGTGTTGATGACAGTCATCTTAAGTGTAATAATTATTTCTTCTATGCTAATGTTTATTGTGTGATTTTTTATATTTTTTGAATTAGTTTAAATAATGCTCAAGTTTTGGCAAATGTTAAGATTTCGTTGAAAATATGCTCTGTCCAAATTGTTCCCCAACTGACACATTCATGTTATACCAGCACAAAAAAGATTTAAGATTCTGTAAGTAATAAAATTTTGAGAAACTAATTATTTTAATTATTTGCAATTGTTTTATTTACAGTAAAACTTTTGGTTATTTGAGTTATAGTTTGTTTTTATAAACAAAAACCATCAAATTTGTTTATGTTTAAGTTTGTAAATCTATAAATAACTGTGGTTACAAATTAAAGCAAGACATGGTTAGTTTTATATTAATCAAAAATTTAATTTAGTGCATTTATTTATTTTTTTGTTTAAAAAGTTTAATGCTTACTATAAAAATTATTCTATCATATTATATTGTGTTGAAACTAAATATTTATTTAAATGATACGTTTTTTTATGCCTACAAAGTTGCGTAGCAAGGATAAAATAGTACGTGCGCACCGTCGTAATTACAGGGGCTTGGATAGCCCAGGCACCCTTTAGACATCACCAGGTCTAAAAAAATGTAATTTAAACATAGTAATATATTTTTCTGCACAATAGAACATAATTCATAATTTAAAAATACGCTAGGTTTTAGGCCCCCCTAGCTCGAATGTCTAGTTACAGAAAAATAATGTTAAAATATTGTGCATAAAAGTTTAGCAAGAACAGATAAAATACGTTTACTTCTATAGCATATGAAATAACAAAACAGATTGTAAAAGCACTAAATAAAGAAGGAAACGGCATTCAGTATCTTTGCAGTAAACTTCCCGGTTTATCTGGCTTAAAAAATATTTTTATTGACTCGCAAACTAGAGAATTGGTTTTGAAAAATCAGTTTAAAAATACCATAAGTGCTGTTAAAAGGAAAACCTAGATGGTTTTTAAACTTGTAATAAACAACTTTTTAAAGAATCATAAATCATAAAATTATGAAATTTTTTTCTATATCTTAGACAAAAGTGTACTACAAACACGATGGCCGACGAATGTTCGTGTTAAAAAAGTCTTTTTAAACAAAAAAATAAATTAATTGATTAATTAAACGTTTAAATTTTGATTAACACTATTAAGGAGTTATGCATTTTTTTTTGCAAGAGGCTTTTTCTAGTTGATCAGAAAAATTATATTTTACAACTTAATGTTATAAACTTGAATAACAAAGGTTATATTATATATTATGCAGTTGGTGATCGCGATGTGTAATTATTCATTATTTTGAACACACTTGGCTTTTTCTTCATAAAAGCTACAACATCTGCGATAATTTCATTTAGTTGGCTTTGTATCACTTTGTCTATTTTAATTTCATGGGTTGCCAAATATATGTTCTTAGTAACAATAATCAATTAGTTAGTTAGTTCTATTAAATAATTCAATTAATAACTAAAATGTTGCTGCAGCGGTAATATCCAAAGAAGTGTTTAAATTTTATTTTGCATAATGTTATAAATATTAATATCTAAGAATCAGGTAAGTAAGTAAAAACATAAACACGGGTAACTCTGTTGAATCTCGCGTAACTACTGACTCGTTTTTATTTTAATTTAAAAAAAGAACAAAATTATGCTGTAATACGCTACATGCTAAACGCTAGAGGGCGCAGTACATACTTTGAGATAATTATATTCAAACTCCCACTATCTCAAAATTTATCACTAAGCTAAGCCTAATTTTATCAGTGAGCAGATATACAACAATTGCCAAATTTTCTGAAATTGTTTCCGTGACGAAGTTATGCCTAACATGTATGTTTTTGGATCTTTTATGAAGTACTGGGTTTAAGGACAACTTAATACTATCATAATTTATTAATTCTAATAAAACATTTCTTAAATATAAGGCTTTCTTAAAAGTTTTAGCGAAGACAATGTACTCTGTGCTTGAAAATGCTACCATGCAAATTTAAAAACAGGCACTGTATACGATATTTTGTTCTTTTTGTAGCTAGTCTAATCAGCATCAGCATAACCTTGTAATTTGTAATGATTTTTATAAAGTTTCAATTTGTATCTCTTTGGGTCCTGTAAATATTTGAGTACCATTTCAGGACACTTCTAATGCCATGGCTTATAACAATTGTTAGAATGACATGGAAAACTTACTGTATAAGCGATATCAGGTCGAGTTAAGACTGCAAAATACATAAGACTTCAAATGAGTTTTTGATAAGGTAAACTTTTCTCGCAAATACCTTTAAAATTATCAAGACAAATGCTATTGTCTATAGGCGTAGTTACATTTTTACAATTTGATATATTATAATTTCTTAAAATCTGATCAATATAATTTTCTTAATCTAAGGCAATGCAAACGTTATTGTAATCTCTTGCAATTCTAACACCTAAACATTGCTTAGCTTTCCCAAGATTTTTAATCTTAAATTTAGAGCTTATCTGTTGTTCTAAAAAACATATTTTTTTAGTATTATTTGAAAATACAAAGAAATCTTTTACATATAAGACCACCTCAGTTAACAAATTGTATTTCTTCTTAATATATAAGCAAGGTTCAAATTTAGATTTTTTGTAATCTGCAATTCACAAAATCTGATCTACCCTTTATTCCATGCCCTGCTTGATTGCTTTAAGCCATAAATTGCCTTTTCTTTGTTTTTACTATTTTTTAGAATAAAACTTTCAGGTTGCCTTTCCTTTCCTCCAAAAAACCATTTAAAAGGCAGTTACAACTAAAGCTATTTTTTGTTGTAATCTAAATCTTTCTTTTGCATAAAGTTTATGGCAACTAACCTAGCTCTATAGCTTACCTCACTTTCACTGTTGAACTTCAACGTATACACCCAGCTTATTGGGTGCCGGCTTGTTTAAGTAATTTACGAAATTATTGAACTGAATCTAATAATTCTGCATTGTTCACCTTGCCTTCTATGACTATACTTGTTTCTTTAGACGTTTTCATCATAGTTACATCTGGACTAGTAATAATTTTTTTTTGTATTTGGTTTGTAACATTTGTAGCTCTTGATAGTTTCATCATCACCTACTAAAATATGTTTTATAGCTTATTTATCCCATTTTAGTCTACCTGCTTTTAGAACATGCACCACAGTTGTGCTGCCAAATATTCTAAAATCACTAACATCAGGTTTCTTTTGTAAGTAAGTAAGTAAGTAAGTAAGTGTTTATTTAGTAAAGATATACTAATTTAACATAAATCGTAACATATTTCTATTAATACTAATTTTTGCTTAAAATTTATTCTTAACATAATCACTCAGACCTTTTTTAAATTTATAAATATTTTGCTCGTGCTTCATTTCATCTGGTAAGTCATTATATAATTTCAGACCTTTGTACATAAGAGAATTTTGTGACTTTGATTTTGAAAATTTTGGCAATCTGAAATCACATCGACTTCTCGTGTTATATGAATGTATTTCATAGTTACGTATCACTAATTTTGACATGTAGTTTGGAAGCAAATCATTAATTATTTTGTATACCAACATTAATGAATCCGCTGTTTCACACTTAACCATTGTAAACAATCTAACATTACTGTGATTTTGGTATATTTTGAACAATGTAATATAATCCGCATAGCTCTATTTTGTTGTTTCTGTAACCGTTTTAAGTCGACTTCGTAACACATTAAAAATATACTACTGCAAAAATCAAAATATGGTGCAATAATTGTTTTATAAACAGTAATTCTTGCATTAATCGTCAATTTATTAGATATTCTTCCTAATAGGCTAATCTTAATTGCTACTTTTTTTATTACATAATTTACGTGGCTTCTAAAATTTAGATTCTGATCAATCACAATTCCTAAATATTTAATTTGTTCAACCTGTTCTAATTCTATATTTTCAATTTTTATTTTTGTTGTGTCAACATTAATTTTTGATATTACCATTGTCTTACTTTTCAGCACATTTAATTTTAATTTGTTTGTTTGTAACCAATTTGCAATAATTTCTAATTCTGAGTTTAGCTTTATAATAGCTGAATGTACATTTTTATCAGTAATTGATACCAGGGTATCGTCCGCAAACAAATTAATATTACAGCACTTAAGGTTAAGTTCTAAATCATTAATATAAATTAAGAAAAGCAATGGGCCTAAGACTGATCCTTGAGGTACACCTAAATTATTTTGAATTGGAATAGATTCGTAATTTTGGTACGTAGTGGTCTGAGTACGAGATTCCAAGTAAGTTTCGAACCATTGAAGTTCGGTGCTTCTTATTCCATATTGGTAAAGTTTATTTATAAGTCTTCCTCTGTCGATAGCTTTAAAGGCTCTTTTATAGTCTAAAAACACTGCTACTACACTATTACCCTCGTCGATTTCGGATTTCCATTTTGTCAGCACGAGATTTAATGCTGTTTCACACGAGTGTTTACTTCGAAAACCCGATTGATTTTCACTAATTATATTATTTTGTTCTAGAAAGCACTGTAATTGTTCCTTAACAACTGATTCTAGTATTTGTTCGTACACTGGTAAAATATTGATAGGTCGAAATTCTTCGCATCTTTTTGTATTTTTAATTTTAGGCGTTGGTATGACTTTGGATTGCTTCCAACAATTAGGAAATTTTCCACTTATTAAAGATTTGTTTATTAGGTCTACCATTGCATTACCAATTTCTGGCAATGCATCTGTAATAACTTGTTTTGTAATGTGATCCGTTCCTCCTTTTCTCTTAATATTACTTATGATTTTCTTCAGATCCGATAAATTAATTTGCTTAAATTTGAAATTAATGATTGGTTTTAATATTGGGGCCTCTTTGAAGTTTGCCTGGGGCTGGATTATACTATTATTTATTTGCATAATGCTGCTTACAAAATATTCGTTAAATTTATTTGATATTTCTTCTAAGTTATCAATTTCTACTTCGTCAAATATTATATTTTTGGTTCATTTTTTCCATTGATTAAATGTTTAATGATTCTCCACATATTTTGAGGTTGTCCGCTATTTTGCTGTATTTTATTTACGTAATATTTATTTTGCTTATCTTAATTTTGTTACTAAAATTATTTCTTGTGTTTTTGTAAAGCATCCAGTCATTTTCATTTCCCGTTAATTTAGCAATTTTATAAAGCCTGTCCCTTTCGTTTTGGAGATTACGTAAGTCCATTGTAAACCAAGTGTTATTCGTTCGTGTTTTTATAGTTTTCTTTATAATTAGGTCATTTACTGCATAACAAAGCGTTTGAACTATGTCATTTGCTATTTGATCCATCTGTCGATTTTGCATATTCCAATTGTGATGGCTCAGTACATTAAGTAGGTTTTGTTTTGAATATTTTTTATAGCAATTTATTGTTTTTATTTTATAATCCATCTTATTATGCAATGTACCTAAATTTATTTCTATTATATCATGGTCAGTTATTTTTGGTTCATTTAATACAACAGATCTTAATTCATTTACATTTGTAATTACTAGGTCAACTATTGTACGGCTATTTTCTGTTGTACGCGTAAATTCGTCTACAATTTGTTTCATCTCTAAGCTTCTAATAACTTGTATTTATTTCGACCTATAAAAACTTTGTTTGGATACATCTATGTTAAAATCCCCTATAGTTATATGTCGACTGTTATCCGGAATTGTATCTTCACACCACTTTTCAAAATGTTCTATAAAAGTAGCATTACTTGCACTTGGCGAGTGATAAACCACTGTATAGTATCCTGTTTGAAATCCTCCTATTATTTTGATACATATTAACCAATAGTTATTTTCTAATGCAAAATTAGAGATTACAGTATATCGGATTTTTTGCTTATAACTATTACAACCCCTCCAGTTCTTCTCGTTTGTGAATTACACCGAATTAATACATATTCTGAAAAATTAATTTCACAGTCTTGTATGTCTTCAGTTACACGAGTTTCACTTAATAATAACAAACTTGGTTTCCTATCTTGAATTAAGATTTCTAGTTCTTGGAAATGTTTTAACATGCTTTTTGCATTCACATATAATATGTTTGCACCTTGTATACTTAGCCTAAAAAATTAATCTTTTTTTTTCAATTTCATTTTTCGTTTAAATACAGCACATTCTTTTACTCTAGATAGGATTGTTAATATTTAATTTTATTTTTAATTTTCGGCCATTTGAATACAATTCGAACATTTGTGATTTTCTTTTCCATCAACAGTACATTCTTGCAACCCATGTGAGCCAGCACATTTTGGACAAGCTTTTTGTGCTTTACACTCCGAGGCTTTATGGTTAAATCCATTACATCGATAGCATCTTCTAATTTCAATAGCATCATATACTATGCATCTATCCCAACCTACGTTTATCTTTTCTTCTTTCATTATAGCCCGATACGTGTATGCATTTACTTCCGCATAAGCTATATAACTTTTCCGATTTCTACCTTCTTTTGTGTGTACAATCTTTAAAGACGATTTCTCTGAATTTATATGACTGTTCTGTATTTTAATTTTTCCTCGATTATTTGCGGTGGCAAATTTTCAGACAATCCAACTATTTTTATTCTTGGCAACTTTTTCTTTGGCAATTGTATTTTGTAGGATTCTCCCATCTTAGTTTCCGCTTTCTCTTTTAACTTACATACATCATCCTTATTTTTACATTCAATAAGTATACCACCATTACTTACCGGTCGTATTCCGGTTATATTCATATCCGTAGGGTCAATACATTTCTTAATGTCATTCTTTGTATCCACACTTTTCTGTTCTACGTTTTTCGGTTTTATTATTATAGCTGGTTCATGTTTCTTTAATTTCAATTTATCGGCATATGTTGGTTGTGACCGTTCTTCAATTATTTCAGTTATGTCACTTTTTATTTTATCTTGATTTACTATGAGTTGTTGATTAACATTATCAATCTTTTCATTCTGCTTATGGACACCATCCTTTAGTTGTTTTAATGCTTTCATACCATCCAAGATAATTGCCATGTAACTTTTTCTATCTACACAGTGTTCACAAAACCAACCAAAATTACGTTTAGCCATCAATAGACCGTATTCGTCGGTAGTAATGTTACCACATTTGTAGTGATACATCCTATCACAAACCCCTGCACAACAAACAATTTTATCACTTTTAACTAAGTCCGCATTACATTTTGCACAGCTTGCTGCTTTAGACATTTTTATAGTTTATTCTAGTAATGCCCTTTAGGGCTTTACCAGTTTTAATTAATTTTTCAACTTAATTTAATCACTACTTTCCGATCACACATAAACACGTCCGCACTCCGCGCGAGTTCGACGTTATTCAAACTTTAATTAGAGTTTTGTAGTACCTGATTCTACAAAACGGTTTTTAAGGTAACATGCAGTATTACAAACTTCTGCCCAACAAACTTTATTCATATTTGTTTTCTGATAAACAATGCCGTTATCTGTCAAAAAAATTTTTAACTCCTTACTGCAGTATTCTCCTCCGTTGTCTGTTTTCGGTATTTTAAATTTATTCTGTTACTTTTAAACTAAACATTTAAACGTTTTTAAAATTTTCTAAGGTTTCATCTTTCGTCTTCATAAAATATATAAAGCACATTTTGCTGTAGTCATTAATAAAAATCAAAAAATATTTTCATCCTCCTAATGATGTTTTGTCCACAAACATCACTGTGAACAACCTCCAATAACCCGGTTCTACTTTCTTTGCTTGGAAATGGTAAGCGAGTTTGTTTTGCTTTACAGCACACTTTACAGTTCTACATTTCAATATCTGCTTGTCCTTTGGAAATAAGCTCGTGTACTAATTCATGCGTTTTGTTTAAATACTTACTGTTTATGTGACTTAAACGCCGATCATAAGTTTTAGCCGTAATAAATGCTACAAAGAAGCTCACATCTTGTTTCTTAATGATTCATTTGTAAACAATATTTTTTAAGTTTGCTGTTGCCAGTAAAACATTGTAAATCTTTTCTTATCAAAAAAAAACTTTATTGCCATTACTGATTAGTTTGCTAACTGAGAACAAGTTTGTAGTTAAGTCGGGAACATACTGCACATCACTTAACAGAACACCAAAAGGTGCATTGTCTATTACTGTCTTTATTTACATATTACCCGCGCATTCAACTGGTATTTTTGTTTTGTTTGCTACCATAATCTCTAATAAGTCCGATTTTCGTTCATTTGTTAACCAATCATTTTTTGCAGTGAAATGAACACTTGTACCACTGTCGATGTACTAATCTGTGTTTTTAAACTGTCCTGTTGTAAACAAGGTACTTAATCCGGCATCTTGTTTATTACTTGGACATTTAGACATATAATGTCCTAGCTGTTTACATTTGAAGCAAATAATGCTGTTTTAATTTTTGTGCGTTTTGTTTACACGAATGTCTTTGTTCGTAAACTTACTTGTGCTGCCACTTCTAGATGTTTTCTTGAATGATTTAATTCTATGACTGTATTTTGCTGCAAAAGCACCTGTATCTGTTTGCATATCTAGCAACTTCGTTTTTATGGAATCTGTTGTTGTGCTAATTCCCAAGTGCTTCACCGCCATTATCATTGATGCAAACCTGTCCGAAAGTCCCGCTAATAACAAAGAACCTATCCGTTTTTGATCTATTTTAAAGACTGTTCTACGTAGCTTTTCATTTCATGATTTTCTAATCATGCGGATATCAGAGTACGCAATAACCCAATCTTTTTGTAAAAAGCCATTATCATCGTATAAATTCTTTAACTTGATTCAAATTTCCTTAGTCAGTTCAGTCCTATGTCTTACCTTACTTAAACTATCCAGTATGTTCAAAATACATAAACATAATATTTTCATCGGTTCAATTTATTCAATGAATTACACTCTAGCTATTGAATTAAGTATTTTTATGATTTAATAAGATGAATAGTGTTAGATTTAACTAAAATCTCATCAATTAAATTTATGCAAAGAGTGATAGTTTAATATATTCACTAAGTCATGTACATAGAACTTGAAAGTGTTGTACATTCCGGAGAACGCAGAAAAAGTTTATTAAAATAGTATTGATAAGCTAATTATTCAATTTAAAAAAAAATGTATTTTTTGACACGCCATTTGATCGTGTTAAAATAATATCTACTTCATTTTTTTAGTTAAAAAAATTAAAAAGTAGTTTTGAGTTACAAGTCCCAGCACAGTAACTGTACAGATAAAAGCTTAGAAAAATAATAAAGAATAAAAATAATGATAAAGCAAATTTTTGATCAATTAATGTGTAAGCAATCAAAAAATATGAGATACCTTAATATCAAATTACTAACATTTGTGACGTTGAAATAGATTTTTAGTCGTAAACTCAAGCTTTTGCGGTGTTAAAGCATCTTTTTATAAGATTTGAATAGCGTTAAAACGGATCTAACAAAAAAAACGTTAAAATGTAAACAACCAAATATCAAATTTACCATAGATATCAAAACAAATAAAAGAATCCCGTGTTTATATGTACTACTCACTCCAAAGATAGACAGCATCCTAAAACACCAGGTATAGAGAAAACGAACACACATCGACAGATACCAATGTCAAATTGCACCATCACCCTGCTCAAAAATTAATACTGTTAAAAACCTTAATCTATAAAGCCAAGACTATCAGTAAACCCAACCGCTCAAAAATTGAGCTTGGCCAACTAACGGGTATACAAAACAGACTTATTCGAGCGATCAACAGACAATACAAAATTTTCCAAACAAAGAAAACATTGTTACAACTATTTTTGTTTCATACGTGAAAGGTTGCACGAACAAAATAGTCAGTATGCTTAGAGCTAAAAACATGACGCAACATTGTTAATACAAGACAAACATTCCCGGGATTAGCTGTAACAGAGCATTTATTAAACACCGGACATACTATAAAATTTGAATAGACAATAGTCAAATCTGGTAACGTTTCGCCTAGATTATATAGAAATACCATTGAAATCAAAAAGTATGATAACTTCAATAGGGATAATGGCATGAACCTTGCACCAGAATGAAAAAAACAGGTTTCGGGAAAGAACTGGCAGACCGAAACCGATTACATCCATTTGTAAATTTTGTAAATTAAACAAAATGTGTTGATATAAAAAGCGGATTAAAACAAAAAAAATTTTATAGTTTGAAATAAACAATGATTTTTAACAAACGTTCAGCAACTATGGTTTATATAACTTATGCTTTAAATCTTTAATAATCATTGTAATACTAATTTTTTTAAAAGTAATCATGTTTAAATATAATTACATAAAAATTAAATATATCTTTGCAATTAATTTTAAAAGATGTTCATTAATAGTGTAAAGCAACGTTTATTTTAGCAGTAAACAAACTTCAATATTCTTTACTAAAGTATTACAAATTTTAAGTGAGATTGTTTAGTTTTGACACATTACAACTCATACCTAAGATTGGTCACTGTGATAGCAAATATAATTAACAAACCTATTATATACTGTATACAAACATTATATATTATAATATAGTTTAATAATCCTAAATATACTTTAATGTATATGATACTACTTTTCATCTTATATTTTTTTATATTAATAATTTTTAAACACAAGTAAGTTGTGCTTATACTTTTTGTTATTTAATTTCTTTTATTGAAGCTTTAATTATGAATAAATTCTTGTTAAGTTAACTTTAAAAAAATAATTAATGTAGCGTACAAGCTCATCATTAATATTTATACGTAAAATTGCGAGTAACATCAGTTTTCCTAAGCTAAAAACTTGAAACCAGAATCAGCGTAAGCACTGAATTACCTTAACTCAACTCTTGTTTAATTCATATTCAGAAGTTGCTTCTCCACTATAAAGTGTTTCAGAAAATTCGTTGTTTTATTTAACAATAGAGATTTAAACTTTGGAGGTAATACGAAACGTACTGTTTAAATTAGCGAAACAGAATAATTTTATGGTTTTATAAGGTTTTGCAAAATTTTTCATTATTACAAATAAAACTACTATTTTCTAATTTAATTACACAAATAAAATGCATTTAATTCTCAACAATATAAAATATATAAACGTGCAAAAAATGCTTTTGATTTAGTTAATATAACACGTTACATAGGTTTATACTTTGTAAGTTTGGTTTTATCTTTAAATCTCAACGGTACGATCATTAGACCTCATTTTACTTTGCGCAGATATTTCATTATTCCAATCCATGCTTCGTTAAAGCAAACACACATTATTGGCGTTGATAGAAATCGACCAAACAAAAATTTTATAATTTTAAAAAAAAAATGGGTATTGATTACTACTATTTATTTTAAAACATTCGTTTAAACAAGTAAATAGTTTAGAAATCTTAAATAATAATATGCAGCTCTTTACCTTAATAAAATGTTCAATAAAACCCTTAAGCTTCATATATTTTCATCTTTTGACTACAAAAACATTTTGTTAATTATTATTAATACTATTATTTTTCTGGTTTGTACCTTATTAATTTAGTAATTAATTATAACCGTTTATTAACATTATTATTGGTACGCACGTTTTAAGGCATATTCTTCAACAAAAAAATTATTATGTTGCATTTATAATAGCATTACGTTTAAGTAAAAACTCATCTTTTAATTAATATTTTTTTACTTTATTTTTACATTTCCAATACTAAATTAACAAGTACATGGAATTTGAATAACTCAGTACTTTTTATTGTTTTGATTGTTGTAAAATTGCATATATGTTAGATGTTCTATTAATAGTTACAAAAATATTTATTGTATTTAGGAAAAAATATTTTTCTTTTTGTTATTATTACAATAAAATAATTAACCTGATAATAAACATAACAACAGTTACTTACAAATACTTTACAAACAAACTGTTACATGTTGTTTTTTATTTGTCAAAAATATTTATTCTAAATTAAGATTAACGACTGCACTGGTTTACACGCCGCTACTGATTGTCAAATCACTTTTATAAGTAGGGATCAGCGCGATCATTGTTAAAAACGTTACTTCTTGCTTCTATCTTTTCGAAATCGCTGCGGAACATCGTATCAGGGCTAGTCTGCTAAATGTAAGTACATTTTCTTTCTGCTGAATTTTCCTCGTTAGTTATTTTGATTACGCTTTTAGCGTATGTGCTGGAAAAAACTTATTCAAGTATTGAGCAAATAAGCAATTTGGTTGATTGCTTGACGTTTCAGGTAAGAGTAATTTAAGATGGCGTCATCACGTTATCCTTTACTTTTTAAGCAAATTTCCGGGAATCTGCCACTTTATCCTTATACATGGCTGTCGTGGAGAAATACCTATAACCTGTAAAGTTTACTTTTTTTTGTAAATCAGAAGTCACCAATTATGACTCACATTTATTTTTGAATCCTCAAGATTGTATAATTTTAATTATTTCTGTAATTAGTCAATCAGTATTATTAACTTATCTTAGCGTTTATCTTTGATTAATTATGACAGTTTTATGCGTACTACTTAATAGTATCGTATAATTTTATTATTCTTTACTGAATTGTATTCAATATTATCAGTTAACCGTCAGCCTTAATCAAAACATTTATTATATGTAACTACAATCTGGATCATAGTATCAATCGCAAACTTTAAATCTGCTCTAATTTTATGTATTGTCGTTTGAGTACAGTGACGTGACCTCCTTGAAGGTTCTTTAATCTTTTGAACACAGTCAAAGTTAATAGGCAAATAAATGAACCGTCGTACATAAGTTTATATATTACGCATATTTCATTCGTAAATTAAATAAAAAGATCGTAGTGACTATTATTACTTGTGATAAAGAGCTGTCGGTTGGATAAGTTTTTGTACAGATCCTTTTATCTTGCTTTGCAAAACATTATCATAATTGTCGATTATCAACACGTTTTGCGACCGTATATAGTAAAAGAAGTAATTGTTTGATTATTATTTAATTTTTATTAAAATCAATCACTTATAATTCTTGTTAGCAATTGAATATAATTAGTTGAATGGTGTGTTGCTTGATCGATAAGAGCTACATCAACATTATAGCTGTGATATTAGGCGACGAATCCATAATGCAATTTATTATGACGCGGTAAAACATTAATTTATTTGGACGACATCATGGTTGCAAAAGATATAGGTTATGAGAGCATAAACATATTAAGAGAATTTTTATGTGTATTAAAACAAAATTTATTAGAATTAAGAATTCCGACTAACTACTTAATTGCTAGTGTAAAATATTTAGATTACAAAATATAAAAATAGAAGATTACCCTAATTCCAAACATGTAAAAAGAGTATTTAGTTATTCAATTGCCTAATAGCATGATTTCTGATATGGGTACAGCCTTTATTTCTACAATCTTCTAAAACATGTTAAGTGCAATGGTTATCCAGCATATTAAGATTGCAACGGGCACGCTAAAGACTAACAAACAAGTTGTAACGTGCACTTGGCTGAAATTCTTGGATAGCCTCCAAACGCAACAGCAGCTTTGATGAAGGAGAGTGGCGTGGCTAAAGCAATTAGAGCAAATTGTTTTCAATTCAAAGATTACAACTAATTACAAAACGCGCCAGAACAAGAGTAACCACAGGTGCTTGTTTACACCTATCCATAGCTACAAAAATACAAATAGAACACATATAGTACGAAGTCAACAAATATTGATGAATGCAATATCACAGTAACAGTAATTAACAAGTCAAATCATAGAAAATATACTGTTACTATTGAGTTAGGCAACACACTGTACTAGAAAGTAAATATACGCAATAGAAAAATTAATTATTTTTAAATTGAACGCGTAAAATTGATATAAATAACTGGCGGTTGAATAAGACTGGCGCGCAACAAATCAAGCCCAAAGCTTAAATAACTTGAACGTTCTTATGACACCAACGTGTGTGTAATAACGAAAGACATATACTCGATCGTAGTTCATAAAAACGAGAACCAAAAGCAAATGGTTACTTATGGTTTACAATTTTTCTCTTAGCACACGGCTTTCATAAATGATTGCATCTTACGTGACATATATGTTAGGCAACCAGCATTGCTTGGATTGGTATAACGTAAAAAAAATTACTAATCGTACTGTGATTCTTATGCACTGTGTTTTTTAAATGTCTGTAAAGGTAAAAATATAGTTACGTAAGATCTAAAGATAGTAGAGGACATAACCCTTATTATTCTTTTATTTTGTTGCACAATTGTTGAATAAATTTAATTGTAGCTCGAATACTACGAGCGTTTGCATTGTCTTGCTAAAAGTAACCAAATTAAAGTTCATTGTCATCTAGCTACTTAAAAAATTGACCCAAAATATTACGGTAAAGTTCTTAATTAACAGTATTGTGAAAAAATGTTGAACCAATTATACTTCTCTTTGACATAGCAATCCATATACTCACTTTCAAAGCATGCAATGTTATTGTTTCCACAAAAATGTATGGATTTTTGGTTGCCCAAGTACAATAATTTTGGTTATTTACATAGTCACTTAAGATAAAACCATGCTTCGTCCGTAAAGAAAGTTAAACCCAACAGGTTATTCTTATTTTAAATGTTCATTAAAAGATTTACAAAATTGTACACGTTGCGAGAAGTCAGGAGCACGTAATTCTTCATAAACCGTAACCTTAAACAGAGTCATCGAAATGTCCTTAAAAATTTACTACTTATAATTTACGAATCGAACTTAAAATAGATTACCCGTTGCTGCAGATAATTTTGCCACCGATTTATTTACACTATGGTCTGTGCGATGGCGTATTTCTTCGACAACAGGTGCAGTGAGTATAGTAAGCCTTCCTGTAGGTTTCCTCTTGCAAATGCAATTCTAATTTAAAAATCTGTTAATTAAAACTTGTTTACGTTGTCGGAAAACATCGTAAGTAAAGTTTGAAAATGCGACATAACAATAACAGTGGCTTGTTCAGAAGTAAACATCGTGAAACATTAACACTTAATATAAAATTACAAAAATTAGACCTCAAAATTACAGCTGTTTTTCAGTAGTTACCAACAGAAACACAAAAAGTGCTGAATAGTTATAATTATAACTATTTTAAAATATAAAACTAGAGAATAAGGAAAATTACAAAAAAAATACCTGATGTCAACAAAAGGTCAAGCGAGAATGTCAAAGAATGTTACTAAACGGTAACACCCTGTAACACTATCAACCTAAAACAATGTTGATGCTCATCTCATAGATCACGTAGAAAACGGGTTTTCATAAAGTATCTGTACTAGTAAAGTGTAACAACAATCCTAAAATCTAAAAATAAAGACACAAGCATATTGCAGTGGTATCACTAGTGAAATTAATTAGTTTACAATCAAATCTAAAACAAGACGTGTGCTAGATTTTCAATCCTCTATATTGTGGTTAAATTAAATACAACGGTATCGACAGACTGTATAACCAAAGTTCTATTAGTTACTTCATTATAATAATATGCTAAACATATTGGGTGTCGAAAACGGTCACAAACTGGAAAATTTCCACCAGTTTTTGAAATTTGCTTACGACAACGATAAGCAAAAAGAAAAACATTCAATCTACAAAGGAATTAACAAGCGTGTTAAGCAGATGATTTAGTAAATACGCTAAGCATTAGATTACTTGTGTTCACATTGCAGTTAACGTGATGGAAATAAGAAAGTAGGTCATCTAACAGAAAATGACACAGTATATAGTAGTTACTAACAATGTAACGGTTTCCGAGGTAAATAAGAAATTACTTCCTAAATTTAAAGATTGTAAAATTTTAGTAAGCTATCAATATTGTGTGAAGAACGTGGACGACTTTTAATCGAACAAAGATTCGTTTGAGGGTATATATGATTCCTCATCTAGACTAAAACTAATAACCTATTTACATTCCTAGATACTTTTACTGGTAATCGGGTCGATTAAAGCGCATAAAATATTCATGTATTTGTTTACAACTTCGCAACATTGTGTGCTTTAGACATATTTGGCAAAAATGTAAAAATTGTGTTAGCGCCAAGAATGTAACATTGCACAACAAATGTATTTTAAAATTTAATAAAGTGTTTTCGTGGCTAAACCTACAAAATAACTAATAAAAACGTTGAATCAAAATGATAGTAAAATTCACAAACCAATTATTTTCTATTTGTAAAAATATGTTTTGTATACAAAATAAGTAAGTAAACGTTTTTTAAGAGTATAAATAAATACAAACGTGTTATTTGTTCTAGTTTTAAATCTAATAAAATTTGACATAAAATATTAACAATTAAAAATTTTATCATACATATAATTAATAAAATCATTTGATATGTTATTCACAACTAAATACACGTACATATCATGCCTCAATAATTTTTTTATTTTAGTTATAATTACGAGTAAAGTTAAATGCAAACGTTTATTTGTAGTAACACTTTATTAAAAATATATTATTCTATTTTCCGCAATATCTACGTGTAGAAAATAAAACAATTATAAATTTTCAAAACTAGTAGAACAAAAACTAACATATATTAAATAAATTTTAGTCTGTAGTTTAATGTAATGTAATTAAAAACAAAACCAAAACCTTAAAATTTAGATTTGTTTTTATAGTGGACTCAACATGACATTTGAATTGTAGATGTAGGATCGAAGAATGAGTACAGGTGGTCCAATAACAGAATTCCTAACATTTGTCTGACAGTTTTAGTGATATTGCTGAGTGTTACATTTAAACCAACTGTTTCGAAAACAGTACAGAATTGTTTAGTCGGTGTCACTTTAAATTATTAGTTTTGTGCTTACGCAAGCTTTTACCCATATGATGTACATTAATCACACTCAAAACAATAAATTAATTAGATTTGATTTGTTTAGTGAAAACTTGGCAATTTAACTGAACTGAAAGTTTAACCCTAAATAAACGGTATCTAGTTTCTCTATTTATTTAGATGAACCTGCTTAGCAAAGCTTAAAGCTAAACTGGTTGGTACTAATAAAATTAAAATTAACACATGGTAATTGCATTGACTACTGTGGTACATGCAATAATTGAGTTAAACATTTCTGAAATTATACCTAATATTACTATATATCTTAGTAATTTAATTTTATAAA
Source organism: Aquatica leii (assembly GCA_035610365.1). NCBI lineage: Eukaryota > Metazoa > Arthropoda > Insecta > Coleoptera > Lampyridae > Aquatica > Aquatica leii. The sequence continues at coordinate 211,680,838 of CM069432.1, read as the reverse complement.
AAAATTGAATGCTGAACAAAAACAATAACAATTAAATATTGTGTATTAAGTTTTATAAAATTTCATTAAATAATATAATTTTTCTAGTTGTTCCATTATATGCTATGTGCAAAGTATATTAGTAATCAACTGTTTTGTAGTATCTTAAACATAAGACGACACTTCTTTTTTTCATTAATTGACAATAATGATTCTTTTAATATACTTGCAATGTTGCAACATTAGAACTGTTTATTAATATGTATATGCTTTCAACATCAACATGTATTTTAAACAACGTTAATCGTACTAAAATGGTTGTAAAATAACTCAATTTTTAAACGTTATAAAGATTTATTATTATTATTTAAATAGTATGTACTTGGCTGCTTTTAAAGCTTTGTTTAAAATGGGTTATTACGTTTGTTTATTCTTTAGATAGTGTTTAGGTTTATCGTCACAAAGGTAATCCCTCTATTGTACATAAACATATAAATACTAGGCAGGTAGTTTTTTTAAGTTAAGTTTTTCTGTAAGCTTTAAGCAGAAGTGTTCTACAAGCGTAAGCGTAGACAAATTGTAAGTAGTAAAATAAACTTAATAAACACAATTAACAATTGTTTAGTTAACGTCGATTCGTGCAAAATTATAATTTAAACAAAATCGTATATACAACGTGAGTGTAAAGTTTGTGAGTGGAAATATCTGGATCCAAAACGTATCTAAACAAATCGTATACTAGTTGCAAATTAAAACTCAAATTCAAGAAATCCTAATGTACCGAGGTTTCCAACAACGCACAATTGATGAATCAACAAAGTTCTAATCAACAAATACATCGGTGAGTTTATCCTTATCACATTAATTTCTTTACCGATTACTACTTAGACATATAGATTTCTTTTAAAAAAATTCAAATTGTATTAGCTTATTACGTACAAAATGTTAATAAGTCAAATAGAAACACTAATTTTAAAACGTACAGTTTTAAAAACAGAGGTTACAAGTTTTTGTTCTTTTATAACAAAATTTGAGAAAAACGATCCCATTGGTCAAATAAATGTTACAGAACGATTAAACAATTCATCACAAATTTATTCAGATTATGAAACAATTCAAAGGGAAATCGAACTAATCAATCCAGAACAAGAAAAAGATCGATACGAATGTGTTCATAGTTATTATATAGCAAAAACTGAAGCTCGTTTATTTTTGAATAATTCCCTGTCAATTCAATCCGCTCTAGGCAAATGTGATAACGACAATCTTAATAGCAACGAAATAATTAGCCAAACTAAATTACCACCGCTTTCTCTACCTTCGTTCAATGACGCGCGAACAGTAGTTTTCCTTTTATGAATCTTTTGTGTCAATGATCCATAACAATCGGTTATTAACTAATATTCAAAAACGTTATTATTTTAGAACGTGTTCGAAAGACGAAGCGGCAAAATTAACCAATGCCTTATCGACCACTAGTGATAATTATTACATTGCACTTGATTTATTAATTTAACAGTACGACAATAAACGGTCTTACAATAAAAGATCATGTAACCGCACTATTCAAGCAAATTACCAATTAAAAAAAAAACCAATTAAACGGAGACTTAACTAATCGTGGATTAATTATTTTATTTTATGTTGGTACCTCTAGATAACACGAAATTAAAAAAAAAGAACTGTCTGAAACAAAATTTGAAGTTCGAAAGTCTGAATCTTATTGTTTGCGTGCGAATTGAATGATGGAAAACTCAAGAATTCGTGGGAAAAATTTTTCTGAAAATGAAAAAAATGTTTTATTTGATTTAGTTACGTCGAAGTATAGCGATATAATAGATAATAAAAAAACAGACGGCGTAACTTTAGCCAAAAAAAACTAGCATGGGAAGAAATTGCTGTGAATTTTAATTGCCAGAATCAAAATGGCAATCGTTCAGCAAAGCAGCTGCACGATTTATATGATAATTTAAAACGCACTGCACGTGTAAATTTACAGTGTGACAAGGTAAGTTCACATACTATAATAAATACTCGTATAAGATGTAACAGATCTACTTGGTAAATTTACAAATTTTGGATATTCGACAATTTTTCCAGCAATTTTGTGTACAAATATACAATTATTGGTACTAGTGGCAAAATAATTGTACAAAAACTTTTCACATAGCACAGCAAAACCAAACAATTGTCATATAGACCACAGTCCTGTGAGTCTGTTTTACATACTACATTTTACAAAACTTTTATTTTAGAAAAATGCTTACAAAACAGGTGGTGGTACATTTTTAAAAAAAAAGTACCCCACTAGATCAAAAAATAGTAACCACCTTAAAGCCGCAGTTTACACCATTGCCAAACGAATATGATTCCTCTACATCTTACATCGACCCACAACCAAGTTGTAGCTCAAAGCACACACCTACAGGTATTCTTAAAAATAATCCTGTTAGAATCCATTCCAATTAATAAAAATGTTTAGCTTGCAACATGGTTACAAATACAGTTTTAACCTATGATGTAGTACCATCGGGTGACTTACAGTTCGTCACACCAGGTTTGATGAAAAATAGATTATGCTTAATTTGTTCATTATAATATTTTTTAGATTCTCCCTTGTTTACAGAAGACTTTCCAGGTAAAATACAATCATACTTCACATAGCCCCAAAGTGAAATATTCTATCTTACCTACATACATAGATGATACACATAAAAACACAGTAAAATTCAAGTAGTTACAATTATTCGATTTATATTTAACTTTAAGTTGAGAACTAATAGTATCCTACAAATAAACCAAAATATATCTTCAAATTTTTCAGAGTTTGTTGAAACTGAAGTAGAGGAAGTTATTTCGCCAAATACCGATATCTCGGAGCTTAGTCAGTCTCAACCAGGAGCAAAGGGAATGAAAAGAAAAATAGTCGGCAGTAACTCACAACCTGCAAAAAAAAACCGTCAGAACAAATTTACAATAGATTTTGTAATAGAAAAAATTTTAAAGATGAGAGAGATGAAGAAATACATAAGTATAGATTAGAATGTTTGAAAATAGAAAAAACCATTAAAGAAAGACAATTAATGTTAATAGAACAACAAATTATGCAAGAAAAAGAAATTCATGAAATTAAAAAAAACGATCTACTAGAAGAAATAGAATTTAAAAAAAAAATTGAGCAAAAAAAATTCAGTAGTTTAGTAAGATATTAGTTTAAATTTATTTTTTTGGGTTTGAGTTTTATTATTAAAGAAATCAATAACTCAATTCTATAGGATAAGAAGTTAAAAACGTTAGTATAGTTTCAATTATTAAAGAATTTCTTGTTAATAATCCTATCGTAAGTAGATCTATTATGTTTAGTCGTTATTTACATGTTTTTTATAAATTAGAAGTAATTCAATTTTATTAACTATCTTTCATAAGTTCCGAATTATTCAAAAGATTTTTCGGTGTTCTTATATATTATAGAATTGAGTTATCGAAATTAAATTAAATACTTTGTTTATTTTACCTAAAAGCAGTTTCTATTAGTCCTCTTCTAACATTTCCATTTTCCTCATTAACGCCTTGTAGCATTTCAACATCCATAGATGGAATGTTATGGTCTTCTTCAAAATCGTCACTAGGGTCATTTTCTTTAACAGCAATGTTGTGCAATACAGATGTTGCTACAATGATTGTCAGGCTAGTTTCCAATTTAGTTCTTAGACCAAGATAAACGCAAGGAAATCGCCTTTTCCAAACTCCAAAGCACCTTTCGATACAATTTCTCGTTTTTATATGCGACTTATTGTAAGCAATTTCTGAATGGGTCTCGGGATTCAGCAAGGGAGTCATACAGTAAGATGTACATTGATAAGCACTGTCTCCCAAGATAAAGCTTTTTTGGAAGTCTCCTGCTTCAAATCTTGCACCTACTAGCGAAGGATTCCAAATTGTGCTGTAATGAGTCGATCCTGGCCAACGAACAACAATATCTTGAATAAACAAACTAGAATCACACACAGCTTGAACATTTATTGAAAAGATTTTCTGTTTCTAAACAGTTCAGCATTGTCTCCTCCCGGGGACTCAATTGGTATATGAGAACCATCTACACAACCAATAACGTTTGGAAAATTTCCATTTGCATAAAAGCCTTGCTTCACTTTAACTTTTTCAGCATTACTCTCTGGCACTTTAACAAAGTTCGGTCGCAATTCTGCCAATCATTCAGATACTTTCTGAATAACTCGAGAAACTGTACTTTTATGAATTTCATAATCATCTCCAACGAGTATTTGCAATGCACCTATTAAAAAAGTCTATTATAAATAAATTACATTTAAATTTCTGTCACTCATACCTGTTGCATAAAATCGTAATGCAATGAAAAGTTGATCAGCTGTAGAAAGCGAACAACTTCTTGAAGTTTTCGGAGAAATCCTGTCCTCGATTAAACCGATTATGGTTTGTACAGTTTCTGGTGAAAAACGATATCGAGCCCTAAATTCTGCCCTGCTGTATTTTTCAAACGGATTGGGTCTTGCTCTAAACACTTTAACCCTGTCCACGGCCCCCAAAAGATTAAACACTTCGTCATCGGATGATGAACTTGAAGAATCAAATTCCATTTGGATTGATTTTCTAGTTACGCAAACACGGCACAAAAATTGAAAAAGAAATATTTAAAAGTTCTGAAAAGAACTGTATAAACAACAAAAGAAAAATAATCAAGAGAACACAATATAACCACGACGCACCAAAACTAACGCAAAACGAGGTTAGAAAACGCAGAAGGTTAAGTGTAGCATTGCAGTTTTCGATTACTGCGCATGCGTCCGTTAAATTTAATTGACCAAAATGCTCAGTTAATTTAATCAAGACTTAAAACAAATTCATCTGAGGTTAGACGTTCTAGAAACCCGTTTTTTAGTTTAACAGGGGATTAAACTTAATCTTCGATTAAATTCGTTTCTAGAAACCGGCCATAAAGTAACGTTCATATTGAGATTCTCAACAATTTAATTATTCCAACCGATTACTAGGATGTTTTATAGCCACCGATATCAACAATAATGTCGTTTACTATATTAACCAATACGAAACAAACAATTTGAACAACTACGATCATTGAACTTCTTTCTATGTATAGGGGAATTCGCATGTTCAGGTAACAGATCAATGACAAATTTTATTAAAACTTGTGCATTCAATTTCTGTTGCTATAAATTAATACACAATATCAAATAAATAAATCTATTTACTAAATGCACAAATTCAATAATCAACAAAAGAAATATAAATCGAACAATTTCTAACATATGTACAAAGATTACAAGTTTATATACATGAAAATAAATCAAATAATTATCATTTAGATAAATAACTGCTACTAAATTTTCTAATTTTAAACTAAGATCAGATCTGTCTTTCACGAGCTTATCAACTAAATTATTTACAAAGTTACGATGCCAATTTATCAAAATCAATTTCGATCTATACAATCGAACAACAAAAAGCAAATTTTTACTAATTTTACGATGTTTCGTCTAACAACGAAAGCTAAATATTATTATACTATTTACGAATTAGCGATTTCTTTGTCTGACGACAAAGGTTTCTATTTAAATTTTCTAATTCAATGTCAACGAAAGCGATGGTGAAGAGATGCAATCAATGTACATCCTTCAAAACTTATACGATCAACAAAATAACGAATTTCATACCTTATGTATGCACAGGTTTGACAAAATCAAACATTGAAGTTTTCTTATCGACAATACGATACTCAATGGAAATTTACAGCTTCTGCGACTCCAGAAAATGTAATCCTTCAATAAGATAACAACGATTTGTAGACATAAAAGCGAATTCCAATTATGCTACGACGATATCTCAATTGGGATGCTACTTCCAATTCTAACGAGATTTACGATTTACGAAATTGGATCGATATTATACAATAAGATGACGACATTTTTCCATAACCAAATGTGCCATGTTTCATTTCAATTTTCGATTAAATATTCGATACAAATCGATTTCCAACAACCAATTCTTAAAAGCTATCAACGACAAAACGAAATTACAATAAATTCAACAATTTTAACGAATTCTTACTCTTTTAATTACATTAGGAAGGCTTAAGAGCTAAATCAACGTGTTGATTTGCAAAAAACACAATTGAAAAAGAACGAACGATTGGTATTCGCGCATGACGATCTTGCGCGACCTACGATATTTAAATTAACTAAGTTTTCTAACCATAGGCGTGCTATAAAACATATGGGTTCCAGCGAAAATATGAAATTTCAAAATTAGGCGTTACAGTTTTATTAATACACTTAATTTGTTCAAAACTAGACTTTTCTTCTAAACGAGAGTGGGAACAACATAACGTAGAAGATATTCTTAAATTTAGCGATTTTTGTAATTTTTTATATAAACGTTCTAATACTTTAAAATCTTTAGACTTTGACACGCGACGTAGAAACGAAAATTTGCAATCACATGTTAAGCGACCAAAGATCAACGTATATAATTTAATTGACTCAAATAATATTATAAAATGCATTCATTGTAACGAAACGCATTATATCACTATGTGCAAAAAATTTAAATCATTATCAGTAAACGATCGTTCCCAACTTGTAAAGCAATTACAGTTATGTAGCAATTGTTTATAAACTAATCACTCAACATTTAATACAATCGCTGTAAAACATGTAGAAGAAAACATCACTCACTTCTTCATATACATCATGTAGAAAACAACGAAACAAAAGTAACTGGTAACGAGACCATATTAAATAACCTCAAAAAAGCAATTTCCAGAAACACTAAAAGTAGATATCAAGTTTGTTTGTTGTAGATTAAAGGTCATCTCGTTCTCGCACAACGCCGCAGAAATTTGATTAAAATGTACTACAAAGAAACTGCTAACCATAAGAAAAAAAAGAAAAGAATTAAGGCAAAATTAAATACTTTCTTCCCTACCATTTCGTTATAAGAATCCAGCGCGACTACAAAAATTATACCTGTTTTTTTAGGATGCAAAATAAGTTCGAACATTTTTTTAATAAAACACTGAGTATACAATATTTTTAAAACATAGGATAGCAAATTTTAAACAATAATTGTCTTATGATTTTTTACCGTCAAGTCCAAATAATAAACTTATTAATGGTTTTTCAATTCGTCAAGGTAGCTGTTATTTCATTAACGAAACTCGTTAGTTTTATAAATACCATTAAGATCAAAATGTCATGTTAAAGGTTTGCAAGTAAATAGTTTCCAGGCTGTGTTTTTTAAGAGCAAAATGCGTTTTTACGGATTCAGAAAAATGTGATATGATGTAATGATATATCGTTTGTCAAAAAAATAGCCACAAAGTTTTAGGGTTATTGTTTGAGGTAATATAATTAGTTACATAACTTTAGATTCTGTACTTTATCAAAGTGCATTAACTGGTGAGCGGTAGACAAAAATGTTAACAGACTTGGTTTCAACGAAATGGAGTTTTTTCCAGAATCATCATTTATCACAAGATTTTTTTAATGTTGGATTTTTATTAACTAACGGCTCTATCCTTATACTTCTTCGATTACTAAACAAAAGGCCTAAGGATTTTTCTTTTGGATATATTTGAAGAGATTTATAAATTTCGGTATAATGATAATAAAAATTTCGAGCACAGCATCATTCATGCTATCAATAATATTGATTGTAGAATGATAGTCGGACGTACTAGAAGGGTTTACAAGCGTGCTCAAAAATGCTTAAAGCAAGTCGGTGATGTTTTTGAACGTCTAAATTTAAGTTTATAAAATAATTTTAAATAAACGATAGTGTTTTGCATCATGGATATGCTATTTATTTTCCACTTCATGTTGAGGTAAAGTTTTGACACCTAACACAGCCACAATAAAAAAGTACTACTAGTTTGTCTATTTAACTGGTTTTGTAGCCTGAATAATAACAAAGTTAGCAATAATGCCGACTTAAAATTGAGAACCATGTATAAGAAATGTAACTTATTTGAAATGATACCTAAACTGTTACTGAAATTTTTACAGACAATGCTAGCAACATTTTTGAATTCTTATAGTAAGAAAAAAGTCAACAAAGAATAATAAAAATGTAAACATAACAAGGCTATTTTTATAGTTTTGAAAACTCCATTTTTATTGGCCACTAGAATCAATTTTTATCTAGAAAGAACACCAGCGGAATTACAGAATGTGGTTAAAAAATAGTGAATCAGAATTAGAAAAACTTAGGAAAAATTTGAAAAAATTGATGTCTTCCACAAAATGTTATCTTAAAGATTACATTTAAGTAGTATCAAATATAAATAAATTTTAACGTAGACCTTTCTACGGAAGGCAATGTGATTTCCGTTTTACGTATGTTATCGGATATAAAAGAAAATGTTTTTTTGCAAAATAGTATGGTTGCAATAAAACTATTACGGAGCGAACAGCGCTAATCGAGGTCAAGCCATCAAAAATGTATAAATAATCAATGTAGTGGAAACATTCTTTAAAAAAAACAATAAAAGAAATTATTTCAAAATGTGTCGCATGTAAGTCAAAAGTCAAACACCATTAGAAGCACTTTTGCACGTTTCTCGAGGAATCGAAATGCAAAAATTTTCAAAATGACAGGAGTAAATTTAGCCGAATCTATGTATTTAAACAATTAATAAAAACGTGGTTTGTGGTATCTACATGTGTAATATACAACGCAGTGCACTTAGAGTTAGCACTGTCTTTGTCTACAAATTCATTTTTTTGTAACTTATTCTAATAACGGCACTAGATTTGTCGGTGCAAATACTTTTGGATCAAATTACAACGTTTCTTACGGCAAAAAAAATCAACAAGCATTTTAATCCAACAACCGCAGCTTGGTCAAGGGGATGGTGGAGACATGTTGTGTGATTCACTAAGAAACTGTAAGACTGTAAAATAGTAATTACTTCACGTTTTTTGACATATGCATCAGAAAACTGCTTCTTCTGATACCGTCCATATTTTAAGATATCTGATTTGAACTTGATTAACAGAACACATTTACTCAAAAATTATAAATATTTACAGCAACTAAAAGATAATTTAAGTTATCGCTTCAGATGCAAATATTTAGTTAGCAATAGCAGAAAAAATATGAAGATTCAAGTTAGCGATGTCATTTTAGATGACTCGGACAATGTTAAAAAAGTTAAGTAGCCAATCAAAAAAATCATTAAAATTTTTCCAGGCAGAAAATGAATTTATTATTTTATTGTGTTTAACGTACAGAAAAAACAAGAGTTGTTAAATATCACTTCCAAGTCGATGTGTAATTTTTTGTTTTATATTATGTATTTGAATTAGAACAAAAACTGTTATAAATGTAAGCATATTGGATCTAAAGACAAATGTTTTATGGCACACTCTAGTTACAATGGTTTTTATCAGTAGGTTTTATTCTACAAATCATATTAAAAATAAATATTTTTCCTTGAAAAAAAACCTTTTATTCCTAAAATTTATTTCTAAATAACATAAAAGTTGCTGCAAACATATATTATAGTTTTAAAGGATACTGAACACGATCAATAACAAATAGTAAAAGTAGATATCACACATGTTTATTACTTAAAACTTGGTCTACTTTTGATTTTTATTTTGTTTTATTTTTATTTTATTTTTTTACTATTGTTACTATTTTTATTTTTACTTTTTTGTGTGGTACTTTAGGTTCCAATTGGTATTGCACTATTCACTAAATCACAATTTTTTTTTGTTAGAGATTTATATATTGACATTACAAACTTAAATTTAAAGCAAGTTGCATAAAAATTAAAACAACGTGATTAAAAACAAAGATAAAACGACAACCTTAATTATCGTCAACAACGACAAAAAATTAAGTTTACCAAACATTGCTGCATCTTAGGTAATCGTGTAGAAACCAAATAAACAAAAACACTATTTTTTGATTGACAACGATTTGTTTATATTTTTTGAAAACATATATTTGCTTAAAATAAAGTAAAAAGATATTTTACAATGTATTTTGTTTATTAAAAAACTCTTAATACCCAGTTTAAAGAAATTTAAACAGTATGGCAACGTATGCAACGTATGAAATAAAAACAAAAATTCTGTTAAATGTTATTTGTATTTAATTTGGTTTTCTGCAACATGCAGTTTCAATACCAAAACCTAACAAGCTTTAATTTTACTTCAAATGTAACTACATTCCATAAAAAAGCTATTGGTTATACAATGTTTGTAATATTAATAAGATGCGTTTTTTATATGGTTACATGCTAATTACTTTAAATTAATTAAAAAAAATATCAAAAACCGTTTTGTAATTAAAATAGAATTATTCAAACTTTCATTTTATTTTTAAAAATAAATTTAAATTTTTATAAACTCAAAGCATTATCTAACATTTTTGTAAAATTGTATAAGAAATATTGTATATTTCTACAGCTGTTGAAGGATGCGCATCACAAGATGAATGTGACCCATGTCATAATTTTGTGTGAAACAGACATTTTCATATTTTCACTCATAAATTTGCTGAACGCGCAGAAAAATGCTTACTACTTTTAGAAATAAAAAATGTTTATATTATTGTATAGATAATACAATGGCGATGGAATTTATGTTACTTTGTATCTACCTACAACTGTTCAAAAGTAAAAAATGCAAAAGTGTAACTAAAAATAATAGTAGATGCACATTAAAATAAGTTTAATCATTGAATAATAAATGTAAGAAGAAATGCAACTTAAGGGGCGATATCGTATCGACTGCTTGGATCGAGATATAGAGGTCGCTACGTTCGTATTGGATCGAGATTTTTCAGTTCTTGCGTGTCTGTCGACTTGTAAACTTCGGAATTGAATTGAAAGTTTTTCTTGGGTTAACATTGCGATACGATTTTTGAAATTCTGGTAGTAGTAATGTTTGTTTGAACTTTTGTTTAGTTTAAGTGTAAATATATTATTGATTTATTTTAAAATGGAAAAGTTACAGATCACAGTTGTATTTATATTAATTGTTAAAATAATAATACCGAAAACAAGGTACTAGTTTTCTTAAGTTTTATATTAGTGATAAAGTGCGTGCTAAAATGTTAGAAAAACTGTGGAAATATAAACATTGCCACAATGGACTTGGAAGATTTAAAACAAAGAAGATTTGTAGAGAAGCATCTTCGTAGATAATGTATAACAACAAAGAAATTTTAAACACACTGCAGTTCTTGTTCTACACCTTCAATCAGGTAAATATTTTTAAATTTTTTCTACCAAACGTTTAAAATGGTTTAAATTAGCATCGGAGAATCTCCTTGTCCGGATTCTTCTTCTTCTTGTTGCATAATTGTACAATAACTTAAAATAATTACTGTAAATCAGTAGCTGAGATCGCTATTATTTTTTCTACGATCAATGATCGCAATCATAGTAATTAGAATTAATTAGTAATCGACTGTTGCTAAAGTCGCTCGTGTAAAGTTAGTCATAAATCTAGCCATAAACATTCGATTTTCGTTTTCCGGGATACAATAACGTTTGGAGTATTGAAAATCAACATATCTAAGTATTTTTTAATATTGTTTCTAAACAATAAATTAATTAAAATTTATTCATATTTAGATTAAAAAAATACATCTTTACAAAAATTCACAGAAAATAGATACTACTGTGATGTTTTTTTTCGACATGACGTGCTATTTGAATTCTGATGCAAACTTACGAACAAATAGTTTAAAGCATTAATAAACAACATATTAAAAAATAAGTATCGTTCTTTCGTAAATTAAATGTTTCTATTTGAAATTGACCCTGAAAAGATTGTTGAGTAATTAGTCATAACTCGTGTTGATATTTGTCTCAAACATAAGTTTATGAATTAAAAATAAATTTGCAATTCTTTTCAAATACGTATTGTCATTTGTAGTTAATGCTTATTGTTTTTTAATTCATCTGTTTTTATGACTTACCTTGGTGTTTATATAAAGCTAGAGTTTTTCCCTAAATGCTGAATGTGACACAAATTTTACAAACGTTCTTTCCTAGAAGAGTTTTCTAATTCTCTTTGAAAGAATGCATTATTAAATTTCTGTAAACAAAAAATATAATTCAATGTTTAAATTCGTGTTACTTTTTTTATTAAAAAATCTGTATGTGGTTTAAAATTCTTACGAGGAAAGAGCAAAGGAGTTGTTACCTACAAATTTTACGATTTTCATGAACTACCTGCATACTTAAAGTTTATTATACATTTATTAAAGTAAATATTATAGTGTTATATTAGTCTTATTTGTTTATGCGACAATTAAAGTATTAATTTCTTTTCACAGCACCAATTGTTATTATTTATAAGCAATCAATGATTGCGATCGTTATTAATACAGACGCTCGATATCGCGATCATTATTTTGCATAATGATCGATTCATCATCAATTGCATAATCGCTCTGGCCATTGCTTTAAATGTTTTTGTTGATGTTGGCATGTCGAATAAAATATCGTTTTTGTAAATGTTAGACAGCATTTCTGTAGCACCTTGTCTAATAAATACTTAGTTTTTAAAAAATAAAAAATTATAAACAAAATTTTTAATGTTTATTTTAGCATGCTGAAAGCACTTCAATACAAATCAACAATACATAAAATATTTTTACAATTGTTTAAAAAATCATAAAAATTTTGAAAATACTAATACTAATTGCATTTTCAAAACTTTATTTTAAAATACTAACAACTTAATTTTTACTTTTTGGGCTTATTTAGTATAATTTTTTTACAGAAGCTGTAATTGTTGATATGAACATCAACCTAAGATACTCAAATGTAGTAGTTTCTCAAACATATGGAACGTCGATTGTTATTTATTGATGACGATCGTGAAGACGAATAAATTTATTCTTTCTACAGCTCCAGTTCACTAAACGAAGGTATAAGTAGACAAGCAATAATACGTAATTTTTAATATATGTTTTATAGTTGAAGATACGTCCTATAATATTTTGAAGATATCGGAACGACCACAGTGTGTTCTCAAATTCGTCAAGCCGTTAAGTTTGACTAAACTACGCAACATAGTGATACAAATGGATTCTCCGTCAAAAAATCCTTTTAAAGGATTAATTGGTCAATTATTCTTTGAAATTTAACATTAATTTTAATTTAAAATTATTTAAATTACAGAGTCCACTAATAACAAATTCGTTTACATATGTTTCGGCTTTAAAATAATGATGCTCATCTTCAGAAAATCTGCAAAAAATGTTTACAACTTTTTAAATACAAAATGTCATCAACATATCTTTTCCAAAATATTATTTTTGTAAGAAAATTTGGTGTTCAGAAATATATTTACTTTCTAAATTGTTTAGAAGATTTCAGTAAAAATAAGTGATAAATTTGATAATCAATTTTTAAACAAAATCTAGGTTTTCAATGGGTTCTCCTTTATCACTTTTCTCAATTTTTTTAAGAAATTAAGTAAAGGTAACGATTTCAAGATTTCTTTTTCTAATGAAATATTTATTTAATTTTAAGCTACTTAAAGGTAGTAAAAATAAAGCTATTTAAAGCTGTATAGTTGTTTCTGAAGGTGGTTTACAGTTCCTTTAGTGCTTCTTTAAAACTTTGCTAGTACCACAAGAGCTGTATAAGCCCGATTTAATGCATTAAAGGAGCTACCTAACAGCAACATAACTGAGGAATTTTTAGCTACTTAAACGCTTCATGGAGGTTTTAGTTTTTCACAAACCACTTAAAAGTGTTCTAAGAGTAACTAAAGCTAAAGTAGTTATAAAAAAGCCGGTTTTAGCTGCAATTTGCTCACTGGGAAATTCTTCAATTACTACAGTTCATTTATATTAAAATATCAAATCATTTTTTGTCGAACTAGCAAACCAATTTCAATTACGATTTTAAACTTAAATTTTTTTATATTTGTTTCTAAATTGCACCATCTTCCTTTTTTAAAATAATTAACATTTAACATTTTGTAAAACTTACATTTTTTAATTATCTAGTTACAAATTTTTAGATTTGAGATTGTTACAAAAATAAATAAATATTTGAATATATGTACATATTTTTTTGTTTTCTTAAATATAAAGCATGATATTGTTTAAGTTTATTTGACATTGAGTTGTGTCATAACAATACAAGCTATTGTTTATGATATTAACCTGTTTTGAACAGGTAAACGGTAAAGTAAACACAAATATAACAAAAGGTTCTAACTGGTACTTCATAAGAAATAAGTAAGTTCATAAAAATAGAAACCACGATTTTGCAGATGGCAGCAGGTCTTAGCCTATTAGTTTATGAAAAGAGGGGGTACAGACGGGTAAAAAAAAAGAGAAACAAGAGAGATAAAACTACAGTACGATTTTTAACACACTAGTTGCGCCTCTTCTTAAATTATTACTCAATGGTTTAATTAAACAAGTTGTGTAAAATCAAAATTTACAATATTTAATAAAGAATTATTATTTTATTATTATGTTAAAAATAATATACATTTTATTTTATGTATAATTCTCTGCATATTTTAATATTCTGTTTGTAGTAAGCTTATTTTTTAAAGTAAATTAATAATACATGTATACGTTATATTTACAGAAATCTAATTGTTTAAATATAAATGATAATAGAAAGAACATGAAATGTACGCCAAAATGAAAAGAATATTTTTATGCGCGGTTTAGACGTTATTATTTTGACCTAAGATTGATTTATAAAAATATTCAAAAGTAATCTGGATAATAAAAGTAATACTGTATAAATTTAGAATTTGTATAACCTATTATAAAATCTATAAATTTTATCTGTTAAAAATGCATAAATTGTGCTAAATTTATTTATGTAAAAATTAAAAAACGCTTTTTTTATTTAATTAAAAAGTTGTTTGAAGAAGAATTTGTCGTTTTGTTAACACGACCATAAACTATCTAAACCTTTTTTATTGAATGTGCTAGATAGTGCTGCAGGTGGTTTTCTAAAATGTTTTCCAACGGATTGATAGCGTTCAATTGTTTGTTTGGATTAATAATTAAATAAAAGTGGTAATTAAGTTTGAACTTAGTATGTAAATAGCGTACAGCCATAGTCATTGGGAATGTCCCTAAAATGAGCAATACCGCACTTTCAGTCACATTCTAATAGTATTAATCGTATTTATACCTGTAAGTATATCCTAAGGTTATGGTTTTTTCTTTTTCGTATAAATACAAAAAGGTGATTACCATTACTTAATTTTGTATGTATTTCTCAAATCATACGAAAAGACTTTTAAATATTACTCTCAAATAAACGTTTTACAAAACCAAAATTCTCTTTATATTTTTTGTGCGAATTAAAAAACAAACACTTTTTTCTAATTTTGAATAACAATTTATTAACATTTTTTAATAAACATAAGACATACTATATTGTCAAATTTTTAAGTAATAAATGTTTTGAATAAAAATACCGAAATTATATTTGCAAAATTTTTTAAAAAGTATTTGTTACGTCTAAATTTTAACTATCAATGTAATTTATTAAAATGTGTGTTCTGATAGTCACATTATTTTTGTATGTAGGATGTATAAACCTGGCTTATCAGACCCGGAGTAATGTTTGGTTATAAGAACATGCAGCGTTTGTTACTATAATTTATAAACAATTTTTCTTATATAATAATTAATAAGTAACAACAATACTTGTTTTTTGTTAAAAAAAAACTGTTTGTTTTTTCAATTTCTAAATTTTAATGTTGGTCCGGTTTATGTAAAAGTAGGTATTATACCGGATATATGAATCCTAGAGTTAAGCGGATTAACAAATACCTCACTTATTGATGATGTGTTGTCAATGAAAGTGCGGCAATGCTCATTTTAAAGACCTTTAGTAGTATTAATCGTAGTGACATCTATAAATATACCTTGAGGTTATCGCTTTTTGTTTGTCGTATAAATACAAAAAGGTGATTACCATTACTTAATTTTGTATATGTTTCTTAAAACCATACGAGGAGACTTAAATATTACTCTGAAACAAGAGTTTTATGAAATCACAACAGCTTTTATGTTTTTGTGCAAATTAATAAACAATTCTACCGGATATGCATCTTAGGATTAAGCGAATTAATAAATCCCTCATTTATTAATGAGTTTTATGATTACCTTTTGTAAATATATCCTCAGGTTATGGTGTTTTGTCGTATAAATATAAATTTTGCATTTACAAAATTGTAATATAAATTGAGAGTTCTTAGTGGTAACATCATTGTTTATGTGATTATAATATTTTGTGAATATGCCTCGAAGATTAGGACAAATGGATTCTGCCATAGAATTAAGAGGAAGTATTGTTGGGATGGCACAAGCAGGAATGTCACTTCGAACAATATCACAACATGTTGACTTATGGGTAAGCATTTTTCTAAAATATATTTCTTACATTGCATTGCAACACATTCAGTTTGTATTAAATACGATCACTAACAATACTATTTTATAAGATATTGGAATCTATTAAATTGACGTCAAATATTTAAATACATATATAATGTATAATGACTTTTAATATATTAATGATAAATGTAATCTAATACTGAGAACTTAACACTTTGTAGATTGAACAAATCCGGCAATGGATTACAAAAGGTCAGGAAGTTGGTAATAGGCCATTTGTAAGCAACATACCACCTAAGCTCAAAATTACTTCTCGGCAAGAAGATGCGGACATACTCGGCGATACATCACAAAATCCTTTTACAAATTGCCAAAAAATAAAGGAAACGCTGAATATAAATTACTCTGTTTCCACCATTCAGAGACGTTTACACAAATCAAATTTACATTGTAGAAAACAGGTAAGTAACATTACAGAGCGTCATGTTGCAGCTCGGTTGCGCTTTTGTCGCCAATATTTAAATTTGGATTGGAGTACTGTTATCTTTACAGATGAAAAAGTATTTTCTAGCACTGATCAATGTCCAACTACAGTGTAGAGACCACAAAACACTCGATACAATATAGAACATGTTTTGCCCAACAGACAAAGTGGTAGAGTGACAGCTGCAGTGTGGGGATGGATATCTCAAGCGGGTCCAGAAGAGTTAGTGCAAGTGACACCACCTCGATTTACTTCAGAGCAATATCTGAATATTTTAGATAATATCTTGATACCTTCTGTGAGAAGAATATTTCCACAAGATGAGCTGGAAATTATTCAAGTAGTGCAGGATAATTCTCCTATTTATACAGCACGAAATGTTAGGGACTGGATTGAAAATCAAAACAAAGTTGAAATAATTGAATGGCCAGCGAGATCACGAAATTTGAACCCAATTGAAAATATGTGGGGTGCAATGATCAGAAACTGGGATAGTGATATTCAATTAAGAACACCTGAAAATATTATCCAACATTCACAATTAGTTTTCGGGGATCACAGTTGTGTGAAAATTTAGTAAACTTTATGCAGTCTAGATTAGAAGCATGCATACAAAATAACGGTTATTACACAAAGTATTCATTATTTCTATACAACTTTTGTATTGTTATTGTTTTTTATATGATATTATGTTTTTTTATTTAATTATATTATGAAAATAAACTACAGCATGAACTGTAATTATAAACGTATGATAATTTATTAACATTTTATTAACGCAAAATTGAGTAATACCTAAATAATTATTATTAACATAAAAATAATATTAATGAATACAAAACTGTAATTATGATACTCATTAATAAGTAAAAGTATTCAACCGCCTAAACAAACAAAAAAGAATGTGACTATGTAAACAAAAATTTAAATAAATTACATTATATTGGCACAATTATTTATTTTTACACCGGAAAATTGGGTTTGATAGTATCATTTATATTTAAACGAAATTAAAGTATAAAAGTTTCACTTTATTTATAAATAATTTTACACATACAACGAAATATTAATAGTACCTATGTAAAATTGTTTTTATAAAATCAGTAATAATTAGATTATTATTTACAATTTACCTTAATTTTATACGTTCAAAATTTTACTATCAATAAGTATGTATCTAAAATTATAGAAAGAAATGTGTGTTTTTTATATAAAAATATAAATACGGTCATGAAAGTAATACTATTTTCTTATAGTTTGAGAAATACATGTAAAATTTAGTAATGGTAATCCCTTTTTTAATTACAAGACAAAAGGACATTACCTCAAAGTGTATTTACAAGTATAAATACTGGTAATACTATTAGAATGTGACTGAAAATGCGGTAATGTTCATTTTAGGGACATTTCCAATGACTATGGCTGTACATCAACACTGTATTAATACGAGATGGCTGTAAGATATGTTTAAGCTAAAGTTAAATATTTGTGTCAATTTTGTAATAAGCACTTGAGAAATTACATCACATTTTGATCTGATAAAGACTTCATTTAACTTTTGTAACCTAGAACTTTAATTCATGTTAAATTGCTGTAATAACCCAAGTTTTGTTATATATTTATAATTTTAAATTTGGTTCTAAATAGATGAATTTTAATTATAACAAATAAAACACAAAATACAAATAAAACAAACAATAACATACATTACGAACGCCGCTGATAATTAAAATAATTTTAAGTTGGGTTATTTTGATGTTACCAAATCGTAAAAATAATAGTTTCTTAACATATAAAAGTTACTGGTCACGTGATTTTCGGTATTTAAAAATTGCATATCTACAAATAATTTCAACTACAAGCACTAACAATAATGTGAGTATAAGAAGAAACAATAAAGTTGGTACTGCCTGAAGTAAAAAAAATTATAGTTTAGCTAGGTAATTTTAAATTTATCAAAGTATTCTAAAGAACAAGAAGCGTTTCAAAAATGCATAAATATCAATATCAATATCAGGATACCGTATGCAACATTTGCCAAAAAAAGTTTTAATCAAAAAACAAAAATAGCAATCATTATTGTCATTCTTCAGTGTTTAACATTAATCACTAAATATTATGAAACTGATGAATTTAGTAGAATGTAGTCAGGAAAAAAAGACTACGTTATCAAAGATAAAGTAAAAAAAAACAAAAGCCATCTTAACAAAGGTAATTTGCAAATAATGCAAAAAAGCACATGAGTTAAAATTAACAATGTCCGCTTAAAGAAAAATCAAAATAATTTAAGGTCAAACCACTCAAATAAAAACATAAATTTTTTTCTGTTACGATTTTTTGTAAAATCACTACAGAACAGACAAATCTTCGTACAAAGTTTGTACTATTTATGTAATAATTGAAACTAAGCAATTTTATATTTTGTTTATGTTCATCTACAAATTATATTTTCTTTTACGGCATTCAAAAAACGATTTAAAGATCTTTGCTAACAATAAATTTAATTTATAGATTTTGCGTTTTTTTAACGCATTATGTAATTGTTAAGCAATTTAAAATAATGTGTTAAGGCACGTCTTAATTTGCAAATTGCATCAATACAAAAACTGTTAAAATCATTAAATTTTTTGGTCATTTTAGTACTGTAGTCAAAAAATTGCATTTATTAATACTATAAATAATAAACATTTTAAATTATTTTAAATGTTTGTTAAATATTATAATTTACTAAACTAAATTTTATGTTCATCACAAACATTTAATTATTAACTATATTAACTGACAATATGTACAATGTTTTGTAATATTACTCTTATTCTTATATTAAATAATTTGCAGTTTCTTAAAATTACAGTATTAGCAGTATAATAATTTATTGGTCATTTTAATAATTCAACAAACAAAAAAAACAAACTTGACTCAAAAATTACAAAAACATTTAAATATTTTAATTATTATTGTTAGTTATTACCAATTAATTTTATAAGTGTGTCATATAATGACATCATGCAATTACTGTTTGTAAGATCTAATTTGTCGTAACTTTAAATTACGTATACATAATTATTTAGTTTAGCGTTTTACAAAACAATTAATTTATGAACTTAATTGCTTTCTGAGATTTTCTAACCAGTCAGTTTATTCGAAGCGACAAAGCATTAAACTGAGTTTGCTTGATTATTTCTGTGAAAACTTTTTACTACAACGTTACTTTACAGATTCAATGCAATATGTATATAACCAAATATGATAATTTTGTAGTTTTTTTTTATAAATGCGGTTGCATTTCGATGTTTATTTATATAATAACATAGTTTTTTTACTGTTTAGTAAAGTTAATTGCGGTCTACAATTACCTAAACTTAGTAATTTTTTGTTTTACATTTTTCTTAATCTTCTAAAAAACATACAGTATGTATAATTTATATATTATCCTACAAAAATTATACTGCGAGAAATTTATAATGATAACTAATTTAGATACTTTAGTTAGGAGAAACATACAAAACCAATTTGGTTTTTTTTCTGTGGCAACGTGGTGTGATTTTGTATGAGTGAAGAGTGTTTTAAAAAAATTAAAACCAACAAATTAACTTAAAAATCATAAAAAAATAACATGTATTTTTTTAGAAACTTTGAAAATAGAGAAAAAGAAAATTTTAACACTTATTTAACAATAGAGTGACACAAGCAATGCGAGAAAGACACATGACAGGTGTCGAGTGATATGATAGAGGAAGGTAAAAACTTAGATGCGAGAGATGCCATCATGTAATCGAATTCGAATATACAACATACATTATGTTCATTGTAGCGCCTGAATAAATTTAAATTAGTAAACTTGCATTTATTCGATTACATTGTATAACATCAAATTTTAGTTTAAATAATTTTAACACACAACATTGTTGTAGTTAACACTACTACACAAAGTTTAAATTTTGTCGCGCATTTTTTTAAAAATGTTACCTTCAAACTTTTGAGAAATCTACTAAAACAAGAGTTTCGACAACTGTGACAATTGCGGTGAATTTTCAAGTCTGTTTCACAAAACTAAACATACTGTTGTTGATTGTTGGGCAAAACCAATATGCTAATAATTAGAATACATATTGTGCATCGGATCAATTCTATGTATTTAAATTTTATTTAAAGTAACATAATTCCAAATAAAATCAATACATTTATAATGTAATGAGTTATTTATCTAAACTAAAGTGTTTCTTTTTTAACCGAAAGAGCAAGTGTTGATATTGCTAAAATTTGCAATAAGCGTTATTATTATATTTAAGTAATATTTTTGAATCTATTATAATTTTGCTAAATATGGCATCCTTTTTGCAAGACAAAATATATTGATTTTATGTCATTGCGTGTTATACTGCCACATTTGTCAAGCACAAGCGTTTTCTTGAATAAATAACGATTCTAAATTATTTATAACGTTTACAAAATTAATGCTAAACAAAAAACAAACAAAAGTTATCTCACTTTTAAATAACGAAAACTGACAAAACTAATTTTAAAAAATTTAAAACAAACTTCTTTTACAAGATAAAATTATTAACAAATTAATTCTACATTTTCTTACAAACTTTGAAATTCACCACAAATTAAAAAAAAATGATTACTAAAACAAACAAAAGTAGAAAGTTAATGTAAAAAAATATTTTTTGCCAAAACAGACAATAGCATAGAATTAGTAAAAAAAGATTTAATTTAAAATAATCAAATTAAGATTTTTACAAAATTATAAAAAATTTTAAAGATGCATAGATTAAATAAAGCCGTAGAATTAGAACAGTACAAGAAAAAATCAGAGTAGTTAAAAATCACCATAAATAAAAAGTTAACTGTTTTGTTTAATTCAGTTTAGTTTTGTAAATCAAACTAGTTATATTTTAATAAAAATAAAATTTAAGTATAACCTAAAAACAGTAATGTTGTTCATTTCTAATTACTCTTTAAATTAAAAAAAAATTAATTAATTTAATATACAACAATTGCAAACACGTTACTCTGTATAACATTGTTTATCAAAATAATTAAAATTTTCAAAGGTCAAAAGTGAAATGTTGCAATTAAAACACTTTACACGATAATACTTTTAACGTAAAACGGTTAAAATGCTAAATGTAATTGAAATCGATTGAATTTAAATATTAACAAAGTCATGAGTACAAAACTATCAACTTTTGCTTTTAGTGTTTTATACATTACAAAATTATTAACTGGTGATATAGATTTCTACCGTACTTATCTTATGTTATTGTGTTTGTAAAATCTGCATGATTTTTTGAATCCACATAAATGACAATTCAAACGTCAATATTTATTATAATATAAGTTTTAGTTGTTTATTTAAGTGTTATGACGGTGCCGATCTATTCTAATTGACTCGTTTAATGCGAAAAAAAAACAAAACCCCATCAAGTTTACTAATTACGTGATTTATGAGCAAATAAACTTCATCAAAATAGTTTTTAGGGTAAAACTCATTTTTTTTCAAATGCTCCGCTACCATTTATTAGTACTATCAATAAGGAATTTATTCATACCCATCATTAAATTGTGTGATAAATACAATCGAAATGACAGCTAAAAAAATACTTACCTAAGCATAATTTTGTTTTAATTAAAAGTCTATCTAAGGTGACTTGCAAACAATGATACTATTTTTTTAGTTTGTCAAATAGGTATTTGTTCATTTATCGGCGTTTTTCACAAATACAATATTATACGAAACCGAGAGTGAAACAAAAAATTACTTGAATGTCAAACAGTGCCGCTTATTATGTACATATATAAGATACCTCAAATTTCAATCAATTATCTTCAAAACTAAAGGAGAAACGAAGGGTGTGCTGCGATCCTGTTACACACGTATATTATTCATACCCTGAACAAAAACAATTAGTACACTTAATTACCACAGTGTACTAGAGTAAACATTGACCAATAGCAAATTAGATGTATTTCAGGAATTTGTGTACTACTTGTGTACTTCAAAATGTTGTCATTAACCGTCTTATAAATTTTAATTTATAGGGAATTAATAAGTTTTAATGTAAATTATCGTGTTTATTTAAACTTTTAAGTAACTTTTAAGAAATGTGTAATAATCCACTAATAACAGAGTTTTTTAAGTCTATTAATATTCATATATTTTTATTATATGTACATTTTCCCAGCAACAAAAACAACAAACTTTTTGATACTAAAGAAATTTGCGAATTAGAAATTTTCCGTAGTTGCAAAGCAGTATGTTTATTTATGAGCAAAAAGACCAATTTTTTTAACTAAAACAAAGGTGTTCCAATCCTGCCGTCAACATTAGAAAGTTCCAACGATTTTACCTGTTACGTTCTGTTTCCGTTAAATTTAAAAGGTTAAAGACAATGAAGAAAACTTCTGGAAACTATAAGAAGATAACATTCCAGATATAAATAGAAGCTGCAACAAACAAGGGGATTCATGGTGTAATCAGCGCGGGTTTAGTTTAGTGACCTTTACGTTATCGTATGCGCGATAGTGAAAAATAAATGGTGTCAAAATAAATCAGTTATTAGTAACTTATTGTTAAATTGTAAATATTAGTTTTCTAATTGGTGTAATCGTTAACCGCAAGTTTAATTTAGCTCTTAATTTATATTTGTTCATTTTAATTTAGTTATTTTAATGTACAATTAATTTTATTTCGTTTAATTATTTGTTAATGTATTTAGCCCTTATAGTTTTTAATAAACGATTTTTAATTCACGTTACATACCGTTACAAAAAATCAAAAAATTTTTAAAGTGACAATATCAAGCACAGACATTGATTGTAGCAAAAAAATCATAAAATTTCTGTAATGTTTGTTAAAATTTATAAAGTAAAATAAATTTTTAAAAAAGCTAATAAAATTGTCAAACAATATCAACTATGACTGTTAAATTTTAACTGCACAGACTAATATTAGTTACAATCAATAAAGAATAGGCTACTGATAAACTATAATATTATGATGGTGTAATGAAAAGACTTTATTTCTGCGACAGTTAATACGATAATACGACTAATGAATTATAAAAGTATAATTTAGAAAACTTGTACAATTATTCCGTAAATCACAGTTATAAAATTTGAAAACAAAGACGACAATCATTTAGAGCCGTATGGATGCTATTGCATTAGTTGCGACAATACGTACAGAATAAAAAAAGTTTTGATTTTAAATTAAATGTTTTTGTTTTTCATTAGTAAATATTTTAGATTTCTTTTTAATTAAATATAAATATATTTTAGTAAAACTAAGATCAAGGCAAATAAAATTAATCAAAGCAACCAGTTATTATTATAAGAATTTTTCATTGGTTGTTTAAAAACTTTATCTTTATTACTAAAATTTGCACGTTCGACGTCTTAAGTAACCAAATCAATCAAATTAGAAAATCGCTGAATTTGAAATTACGACATGTTTAAATTAAATTAAAGAAGTTAGTATGCATTAACATCGATCAGTTTTTTGAACTGAGTAACAATTTTGTCAAATTCTGCTTCTGAAGATGCTTGATATTTATACGTTATTATTTATGTTAATGCAATTTTCATAAGTATTTGCACATATTTTTACTATTTATGTATTACATTATCCTATGAAAATAAACTTAGGTTTATTTAAAAAATGCATATTAAGAAATTAATCAAAAATAATTTGGACATTACGTTATAATAACTGTTATAAAAACAATCAATTGTTAGGGCGTATTGTTATGAAATCAGTGGTGCAAATTCTGTGTTTATACATTAAAGAAATTACATAAATAAATAGAAACAAACGTACTTAATCAGTTTTTTATATAGATAGGCAATTAACCTTTCCTTTAGAGTACTATTTTCTAACATTTTTCTTAAGTAAGATTGTTAAGGTACAATACATTTGTTCTGTTAACAATTTCTTTTTATCGTAGCATTTCTGTATTTATACTAAATTTTCGGCTTTCTATTGCACTAATTAACTTTGTTAGATTGGTGAGTCAATACAGCAAAAGAATAACAAGGACATAAAATCTTAAGTTCAGTTAAAAACACAAACTTAAACCGTTCATTGTAATATTTACTGAAAGATAACTAACTTTACAACGTATGCTCGCCACTACGAAATGAGCATCGATGTATTTGTTGGTCAGCATATTTATTAACCACTTTGCTAATTGTAGATTACTGCTGAATCTTGATTTTACATTATAGCAATGTTATCATGCAGTACTTTCATTACTATGAAGTCTAAAGTTTTGTTTATCAAGTGTTTGTAAGAACTTTATCAATCTTTTATTGTGGGTTAATATTTTAAAAACAAAAACTGCGTGAAAACAAATTACCAATTTTTGTTATGGAATAGTTTATTTAATACAAATAATTACATGCAAGTAATAAAATTATCGTAACAGAAATTAGTTAAGAAACGATATTTTCATAAATCGGTGATATTTGAGATTTGTTTACATTTAATCCTTTGGCCAACTACAACTTTAATGTGCGATAGTTTAAGTAGTGATAAGTTTCTCTGATAACCTGAGCCGTCAACTGACGGATTTATAATAACGACAATAGAAATTGTATTACATAATAAATATCATTAAATATAAATTTGCTTACTTTCAACAAATTAAAATAGGAAAAAGCAGTGGGAATTAAACATTTTAAATGCTTTGACGTCGTGACAATCTGTGCTCATATATCTTGTTACGTGATCAAGGTTTGTAGTTAAATTAGGTTTAAAATTAATCATCAGTTTACATATTTACTTTGTCAGCATATCAAACATAAATATTAGAAACATAATTAAAAAATTTAACTTCTTTAATAATAATTCTAAGTTTATTTCAAAAATTACTAAAAAAGTTTTATTAGTGATTTGGAAATAATATAACAACAGCAACTTTGGTTTATAATGTTAGAAGTAAATTAATTTCAAGTTTTACTCAAAAAATAATAAAAACGAAGAAATATAAAATTAAGTTACATTTGAAATAAGTTTGCCACTCGCAAAGAATAGATTAACAGTATTAGATTAGAAATTAGAATAAATATCTGTGGGAAGACTAGTCGATACATAATTTATATGTCATGTTTCACACGTATTAGCTCATAGTTGGGCATCTTGTAGTAAATATTACAATCAACGCTTCAACAATGCATTAACATCAATATAAATAGACAATTATATAACTTTAAAAAAAGTTTTTTGGATATATCATTTGAAGATTATACAAATATAACATTTAATATAACAAACAATAAATAAAATTTTAATTGATTTAACCGACGTGGACTTTAACAAAAAAAAATTGCAGTAACACAGAGAACAATGGAAAGACAAAAATGAGAGATAGAATATACAAATTACGAACTGGCACCTTTAGCTGGAAAAGAGAGAACAAGGACGCCCCCAGATAAGATGGAAAGACGACGTTAAAAAACATGCAGGTTTAATGTGGAAGAAAAGTTTTTAAGATAGAAGAGAACAGAAAAAAATGTGCATCCAAATGAATTAAATAAAGGTTAAAGAAAAAGAAGAAACAATCCTTATTTCTTTAATTATCTTAATTTATTTCTTAAATATGATTACCATAGTACTGCGATACATTTAGTTACGTTATCATTTTTTTTATCGTAGCATTTTGTCTGCATTTAAACCTAATTTGCATACTTTATTTATATATATATATATATATTTAGAAAGCTTGTTGATTGTCTGATCTAGATGTTATTTAATTGCAGCTTTTAAACCAAACGTTCACATACCAACTATTCATTGAAAAAAATTTGACATTGCTAACAATTTAGGCTCCAGCATGAATAATTTTTTTTAATTTATTGGTTGCAAAAGCAAAACTATAAATAATTTATTTTTTTCAAAATAATCCAGCTTATTCATATTAAGTTTTACGTAAAATTAAAAAAAATAAAAGTAGTAAATGATTTGAGGTTAAATAGTATTACATGTATTTAAAACATGTAAATTATAATCACGTTTCTTTTCAATATATATAAATACCTAAAAGACGAGAGTTAAATAATTATACCGATTAACCAATATACCAACTTGTAATATAAACGTTACAAATATTGAAATAAAATAAATACAAATTTTTTAAAATATAATTTCTTAATTGTGATTGAACATACATTTTTAATTTTAGATTATTTAATTTTTGCGTTGCTTCTTTTTGTAAAATGTTGAATTCCTATTAGATTTATTCGTAGAAAAAGTATAGTCTATATTTCGTACAGAATGTGAACTGTCAACTTGTATAAATTGCAGCGTCGCCTTTGGCTGCAAATTTTCATACTTGTTGGCAATGATAACCATGCTTTACTAATTATATAATATACTATTACAAATTAACTGTTAATAATTTAATCTCATACAATAATACCTTTACAATTGAATTTTTTTTCTATTCGGCAAATAATCAGCATTGGTTTAATATATAAATATTTAGTTCAATAATCAATTAAAATAAAACCTATTTGTACATGTTATAATAATATTTAACGCTTTATGTAAACAATAAATTTAATTATCAAACAAGTAAAAAATATATTTATAAAACTTTAAGTAAACCTAAATATAGTCGTACAATTTATAAGCGACGTTCACAAAACATTCCGCCTAGAGTTTAAGATTATGATAAATAAAAGCTCTCGAAAGTATCATATATAAGTATAATACACAATTGAAGTATATATGCCCTCAGAGTATTCGTAAACAAAAAATGTAAAAGCATAAAAGCATACGTAACAATTAATTGATTTTATTTTTTTTAAATTTGCTTTTGTATAAAAACTTTTATATTATATATTAGAATCAAAGTACTTTATAAATATTTAATAAAAAAAAACATTTCTTTAAATAATATATAAACAAAATATTGAATTTTAATGTTTTTTTATCGACGTTTCGTACAAAAAAAGTGCACTTTTTCAAGCCATTGCAAAATTAATGTAGTAAGTAGTAGACAACTAATAATAATTAAGTACATACATTGTATTAAATTACAGATGTAAAACAACACTTAACGTAGAACTTACATAGAAAATTTGAACAATTACTCTTAAGATTCAACATGAACAACAACTTTAGAGTAATAAACATAAACATAAACAATATGTAAATACTTAAAAGTCAATGAATTAAAATAATTAGAAAAAATAACAATTACTATTTAACATGGAAACAAACTCTATGATATGTATAATCAAACTACTATGTCAAAGTAAGTTATCAAAATGGATTTTAAAACGAAATGAACTGCAAAAGACACCTATATAAATCTACCTAATTTTAGAAATTAAATTATTATAAATACTACTTAAATTATTGGTGTAACTATTCAAATTAATATTATTTTTGTCTACGTCGATAAATATTATTTCAAAACTAATCGTTTTTTGTAATTACTGTCTACATCTAAAATGGTGGGACTATTAAAATCAAACTTATGTGTTAACGTGATCTACAGATAACGCTGTTTCACTTTTTTTAGTTTTGCAGTCGTATTTATGGTTGTTAATACGATTTTTAACTTTGTGTTTGGTTTGTTCAATGTAACACTTGGCAACCCAAGCAATCTAATTTATACACTACATTGCGTTTTTCCGTTATGTTATGTTATCGAGATTATTTACTGTATTTTTTATATACAGTCACGTGGTAAGTAATCTCAGTTTCACTGTACATTAATACTGCAATTTTTATTTTAACTATTATTAAATAGGGACTGCAAAAATTTGATTTTAAAGCTAAGTAGCAATTTCACTTACAAATTTGCACAAAACTTACAACTTACTTAATTAGTTATTAATAAACTTAATAAACTGTCTTTGCCACTAATTTATTTATCTTTCAATAAATTCTATAAATTGCTTAAGCATATGGTGATGTTATTTATTAAAAAAATGTAACGCAAAAATGTATTTTTTTTGTTACAAATTTTTTGATAAAATTAACAATTTTTAAAAATGTAATACACAGTCATATTAAAAAAAATGGTAAGAGGGATTTTGAGATGCTAATTTACATGGTTTGAATTTATACGTCTATTGTTCTTTGTTACGTGCATAAATTTAAAAATGCACTACTATGTATATTGGTTTAATTAAAATTATTTTTCACGACGCCATCCATCGTTGGTCCCTTCGTATTGAGAAGGCGATAGACGGGAATTTTGACTTTAACATCGTTCACCATATAACCTATGTCTGCGTGAATTAAAAATTGTTTTCTTAAAACATCGCCGTGTTGTGACACGATTTTTAATGAAAACATCTATAATTAATTAATTTATTACACGCAGAGTAAGACTTTTGTATTCTTTTTTTGATTAAAGGTAATTTATATGTCTTTTCATTAACGCCATATGCTACCTCCTAAATCTGGGTGTTCTTCTCTTAGTTTCTGGTCAAGTTTAATATCTACAAGGGAAAAATTATAATAGGAAGCTTTAGACCTATGAACGCTGCGATACAATTGAATTTCTCTTCGGAGACAATTAATACCTAATACCATCTTGGACGAAAAGACATATCGTATCAGCATACGATATGTTTCGGTTCTCTTACTTTTTATTAAATGTTTCTTTTACCTGTTGTAGTTTTTGAGTCACCAGATAGACACGATTATTTTCAGTTTAATTACAGGAAGCCAGTAGGAAAACGTTTTCTGAAAGTACACCTGAATCTTGGTAAAGCAATTTTTGATTTTAATTATTCGCTGTCGCTACGGTGCTACTCATGAATCAACATATTTACTAATGGTGTCGAAACGTTTGAATTGGTTTGCTTCTCATTACTATTACTCAATTAGTTAAAGTAAAATAACTATCGCATGCCAATTATGTCAACTGCTAATTATTATCATTATTAATGTGATTTACTTACAAAGATTTATGTATGTTCTGGTTGTTACACTTTTGTTTTAAGTGTAGTGTAAGTTGCCGATACTTCTGATGTTTTAGTATTTGCTTATATTTGTACTCTGACTAAATTTATTCACTGTGATGCTATCAATTTATTTCGTAATTGTTATTGATTCAAATTTTAATCTATTTATCATTCTAAAGTAATTAAAGTGCAATTGTTGTTAACGATTTGGTTTCTTTCTTCGTTTCCTCTAGCTTTACGAACCTTAACAATTTTGTACAAGCTTCGAGCCTCCTGTGCTGATCTAGCAGGAGCTATTTCTGCAAAGAAAGATCTGGCGCCCTTTAAAATAAAGTCATTTGAACCTCCCCTTTTTCCCACAGGTATTGCTTCAATCCTACAGTGAGTTGGCCGTGCAGGTTCGTAAACTACTAGAAGCTTGTAGCATCTTGGTAAATAGATATTTATTGTTTTTCTTGCTTATTTCAAAACTAACACTAAAAAATATATGCATTGGCAAAATTTAATTTTTTTATTTATTTTAGAAACTAAATTTGAATTACCACGTTTTATTATGCAATAATATTATAAACTTTTTCAATAATATTGTGTTATAAAAAAAATGATACACAAGTGCAACTATATAAATAATTAAACATTTTACAATAAAACAATAACATTTTAGTAATCAAAGTTTACTTGTAAAGTATTAGAATACATTATTTATAAATAAGATTTGCAAATCTTTGACAAACGTCATTAACCAGGTAGTCATTAATTTTGAACATCAACAGTATTGTCCGTTATCCATACAATAATAATTAAAAAAAATTTACAAAAAAAGAACCGATTTAAAAAAATGCTTCAAATAAAATGCAGTAAAAAGTAAAAGTGATTATTTAATGTAGTTACAATTAAACAGAAAACCATATCATTTACATGAAATTTTTTTTGAAGTCGATGCCATTTATGACATTTTCGTAGGATTGGGCATAATTCTTAACATTAACTTTGGCAGTTGTAATTAATTTTAGTCGAATGTGTTTTATGTAAAAATTTTCTCATTTAATTGTAACTAACATTTAGTTTAAAATCATTTCTCATAGATCATATAATCAGAAGTTGACCAAATTAAAATTTGAGGTAGTTTTTTTTTAATTTAAAAAGATGATTATAATCGGTCAACGTGGTAAAAAATGGTCGGTGAATATACTTAAAAAAAATATTCCGACAAATTGAGAACCGCTTCCTTTTTTTGAAGTCAGTTAAAATACCAACAATTTCGAACTCGATATACTTTTAGAGAACTATCATGTTAATTTAGAAAACGCACTAAGTTAATTTAATTATTCTAGAAACATCGTATTAATAATAAGTAGTTACCTTCTTGTCTAAAAATATAACCTCATGTCAAAATTCTACTAGCTCTTCAACATAATGTCAAGCAAATTCTAACTTCCGTCTCCGCCCCACTTTGAAATTTGTAATTGCCGTTTGTAACGGTCGTTTGAGTTTGTAACGGTCGTTTGAGTTTGTGCAATTTCTTTTATAAAAAACCCTGTAGTTGAGTTGATTTTATTTGTTTCGTGTGGTTTGGGACTGTTTGAATACTTTCACGTTAATTTAAGAAAGTTAGTTCACGTTTTTAAATTCATCTTTGTAAATAAAGTTTGTAAGAAAACTTTGTATTTAATTAGTTCGAAATTACGTTGCACATATATATCCGTATTCTGCATTTACATTAATTTGGCATTACCTTTGTGCTGGTAAAATTCCAGTTGTATCTAATTTATGTATCTCTATTGAGATACTTTTGTAATTAAATATATTTTAGCAATTTGGTTATCTAAAGTTTGTTTAAAAGTTTATTGCATTAACTACGTTATTAGCGCATTTAGAATTGAATCATGTTGATTTTTATAATTTATTAGACAGTTTTATTATTTGGTTTCAACAAGTTAATCTTTATGAGTGTAATTAAATCTTTTGATTTTGATATTTTTTTGTTAACATTTCATCGTACCATGGAAAATACCGTCTTCAAACTGTACTTTTACGTCTTAATTAAATCTTTGTTTTACTGTTTTTTTTTACAAAGATTTTGGTCATAACTCTTTATAAAAGTAGTAGCGCACTAAGTTTATAAATATAGGTGTTTTTGGTTTTGGAAAGAAGTAACTCACAAGTTTTCAATTACTAAAAGTCATTAAGATGAACTCTGGGTTAGGAGCGAGTCAACCCTCCTTCGGAGATACCCGCGAAACTTAATCAGAAAGACAGTGAATTTTTAGATCAGTTAGTGGAAGTTAGTTTCTCCTAGTTCGTAAAATTTACAGCTTATAAAAACTTCACGTACATTCAAGTTTTGTTTTTACGTAATGTAGAATCGTGTTAGTTAAGTTGTGCGACGCGGTTTTATTTTTGCTTTAGTGGTGCTTCTTTCTAGAACTTATACGGCAAAAAGTTAATGTATTAATTACCGTTTATACTAAATTGGTGGACGTAATTCCGTGAGTTTAGTGTTTTAAAAGGTTTGATTTTAAACAATATAAGAATAAAAGTAAATCTTTGCGAATTATTGGGTTAATATAAAAATATTTTTTTTATTTATTGTGTATTACAATTATAATACCCAAAAACTTAGGGGTTTTGGGACTTTAACGTTAGGATGTTCAATTTTGTTTAAAAGATTTACAGAATATAAGTTATTTTGTAATTATTAGCTATCTTTGAATGCAAACACGGTCGTTTGATTTATAATGAAATTACAGTTACTTTTTGTTCGTCGACTAAATTGCGACGATTCTTTCATAGTTTTTAAATTTCATCTTAGTTATGCCTTGATATTTTTTTTAATTCTAATTTTGCTTTTGTTTGCGTTTACTCAATTCACTTTAAGTTAACTGCCTACTATTTTTGATTTTATGTTGTTAAATAAATGTTAAATTGTTAAATGTAAGATAACTTATATTCAGTCGGTTTTTGCATATGTGAATTTTAAGATTACAAATTTTCGTGTAATAATGGATAAGGTAAGTCTCATTTGAGTGTATCCAATTAGAGCGGACTCGTGGTTGGCAAAGGCTTGTAGTACGTTTGAGCTTTACACCTTTTTGGCGCCCTTTGATTTTGACTTTTTTTAGTTTTCAAAACGGTCACGGAAATTTGAATATAATCAACACTCATCTTCACTAAGCAGCGGCAAAATCTCGTTTATGTTACTTTAATTCAGGCAAGTTCAATTTTTCCAGTTTTTGCACGTAACACGTTTCAAAAGTTCTACTGAACGATAACGTATATCAATAGTCTTATGAGGCATTGTGAGCACATACACTGAACTAATGAGTTGTTGTTTTTCAGGTTTCCGCGGCTATTATATGAAGGAAGACGGGCACTTGGGTTACTCGGTCTACAGAAAACCGACACACACAAATCGATATCTAAATGGAAAGTCGCATCACCACCCAGCTCAAATACAATCAGTAGCTAAAACGTTGATGTGTAGATCAAAAGCACTATCCGATAACGACCACATCAAAAATCAAATGAAAACCATCAAGCAAATTCTAAGGAAGAATGGCCACAGTGAAAAATCTATTCGGAAAGCGTCATTGTCAAATCAACAGAAATCTGAAACTGAAACCGAAAAACCATTGGCTATCGCATACCTGCCGTACATCAAGGGAACGACAAATAAGATGAACAACATACTCAACAAACACAACATAAAAACAACATTCAGCACTGCAAAGAAAATTGGAAACATCTTTCAAAGTGTAAAAACAAAAATCGATTTGGAAAATTAAGGAGTGTATGAAATAAAAATTGGAACACAAAAATGCTGTTAAGAAACACGAGAAAACATCTTCTCTAGCACAACACGTAAAAACGACTTCTCACACCATAGATTTCACCAATACTAAACTACTTGCTGGTATAAAACACACTTAATCCAGAATAATTCGAGAAGATAATGAAATCGAAAAACGTACAAACAGTTTAGCCACTCTAGATGACACACAAAGAATAGCAACAGCATAGAAACATATCATAAACAAGATTGATATCTACAAAAAGACAAGTTGAACAACATCTGCAACTATATCAACAGCACCACCCTCGACAACATCAAATAAACTAGAATTTTAATTACACAACGACCTGTAACACGCAGTCAAGCAAAAAAGTACTCGAACGCAACCACGCATGAAAACCATAGAGTATATAATCATTACAGTGATACGAAGAAAATTAGTGTTTGAGTAACAAGAAGCAAAAATAAACGGTTACAAACGAAGACTTGAAATGACAAATGTGATTTTGTCGAAACGTTGCCAAAAAGGAGAAGAGGGTTCTACCCAGAACCAATTGACAACGCAGAACACCCGAAAACAACAGTCGTAGTAGAATGCAAGCTTTCACGGTCGTTGTTTAATGTAGCACTGTTTTTCGGGAATTGGCGGGTCACAAAACTTTTATTTAACGTTTTGCTGTTCATGCTGTCAGCTTTTTCAGAAAATTTCTAAATACTGATGTTATCGTTTTGCGTTCCTCGATACATACCGTTTTTCGGCTCCGCTTCGCTGATCCGCGTCCGTTCTGGTCTGTTAAGTTGCGTTTATAGACGTCTGGTAACTTTTTGCATGGTCTTCACGCAGCGTAGATCTTCATGTGTTGCTTAATTTGTACCCTTTCGTGTACTCAACTGTGAAGAGTTAATAATCAAATTTCAATAAATAATAACGTATATACCCACACAGCCAAAAGTAACCAAAAGTCGTAATAAAGGTAACCGCTTTGGATTGGCAAATGTGATCAAAGAGTACCCAAAAGCACACCCAATGGTGAACTGTCCCACTTAATCCCTCCATAGGATACTCTTATACTGACCTTGCGTGTATTCAACGGTCAACCTTTTGGATAACCCGATATTAACCGACACGGACAACTTATAGTCCACTTTTAAAGCTACTCAAAAGATACTTCTTTTTAGTTATTTATTGGTCAACTTGTTGGGCTAACCTAAAGTTAATCGAAATGCCCGGTGCATAGTTGAATTTTAAAACTACTAAAAAGATACCATTTTTTGTTTGCTCAACGTTCAACCTGTTAGGGTAATCAAAGTTAATCGAAAGTTATTGTTAATGGTTAATATTTAAAACTGCCTAAAAGATGCTAATTTTTGTTTGCTTAACGTTCAACTTGTTAGGATAACTTAAAGTTAATCTAAATGGGTATTTTACTATTTAATTTTAAAGCTGTTTAAAATATACAATTTTTGCACTTGTTCAAGAGTCAACCTGAAGTTAACTGTAAAAGATGTATAATTGTTGGATTTTAAAACTGCTTAAAAAATACTATTTTTTCAGTTGCTCAACGATTAATGGCTGCTTTACAGATATCTTATAGTTAACATTTGAAAATAAAACACATTAAAGTAAAGGTGCAAGTCTTGAAAAACAGATTTTATACGATACGATATAATACATATATATTTATTACTTATTTACAAATTTAAAATTATCTAAAATAAATGCCATCGCCGTTAACCCTTTTTCACATTTTTTCTCGATTTTCTAATCTACACCTTTGTCGTCACTAAAACGTCCATTTCTGTGGCTGTGGAAACTATTCATTTTACGGAAGCTGAAATTAGAAAAAAATACTTAACTAAACCACTAATATTTATATTTGATTTGATTTTTACAGGGTTCCCAGCGATCTAGAAAATTGTAAAAAATCTGGGTATTCTAAAATCAGGGCAAACAGGTAAAATTTAGAGAAAGCCTGTTTCTATGTCTTTTTGTATACTGACCGTTCATCTGCAATTATGAATTATGTGTTCTTTTGTGTCTGTTAAAAATATGTATAAAGATGTTTTACCTTTATAACTGGAACTTTTAGTATAACACAATTACAAAAAGTTAACACTCGATTTGTACAACACGCACATCAACAAAACTTGAACGATTGTCTAGCAGGTAAAAAAAACGACGTTCAATTGTAAACTAGTCTTAAAACAACCCGGTGGTTATTTAAATTACTATACCCATTTTCTTCCACTTCAACAACATAATTTAAAATTTTACAAACGGTGGGTGTTGGTTAAATGTTAATTCAATAATTCTTGAAATCTATTTTTGTCAAGTTTAAATTAACCCCGTAACGTGCATGCTCGAGTTAATTCTATTACGCTAAATGGGCCAAAATAGGCACGCTCGAATTAATTCGAGCGGTATCGCTATATGAAACATAAAAAATGGCCTTTTTGATTTTTTTTAATTTACATCTGCCTTGTAAGCTATAAAATGTTAGAGTAATATTACTTTTCGTCCAGTTGTAAAACAAAGAAACTTTTTTTTTTGTAAATTACAAATAGGTACAAGTGTTTATTCTTTTTTATAATTATTATTGATTTAGTAGTGAAAGACTTTTTTTGTGATGTAATATGTAAAAATTATAAAACTGCAAAGATAAGTATTTATAGACAGTTATTTTGTGTTTAGTTATTACTTTTGGCCAAAATAAAGCTCAAAAATGTATTTTCTTAAATTAAAAAAAATGATTTTTTTCTCATTTTTTTTTAAAAAAAAAAGTGCTTTAAGAGGTTAAATAAGAAATTGAGAATAATCAGTACAAATGTCATATTCTCATTGTTAACTGCGACATGAAAAGTTTTTTTTTT
The DNA here is from genome assembly GCA_035610365.1 of Aquatica leii. Classification (NCBI taxonomy): domain Eukaryota; kingdom Metazoa; phylum Arthropoda; class Insecta; order Coleoptera; family Lampyridae; genus Aquatica; species Aquatica leii. The sequence continues at coordinate 211,644,374 of CM069432.1, read as the reverse complement.
TACGAAATTTAATTTTTTTTTCAATGATGGCTACATAATAAAAAACTGTTGAAATAATTTCAGAAAGTTCATTTAAAGCACTAGATCAATTATTGTATTGTCACTTTCGACATTAATAATACTTTTTTACCGTTTATCGCGAATAAACTATCCTTTAATAAGAAACACTAAAATTTGCCTGTATTAAGTTTTGAAAATTGGATATTAATGCGCATTTATGAGTCACAATATTAAAGAAGCTTAAATACAAAACTTGTTCGGTATGTCTGTTTGGAAAAATACAATTTTCTTGTTTGCTATCAAGAAGCCAAGTTTATATTGTAATTGTTTAACGGATTTGTTAAAGAAGAAATGAATATTAAACTCTGCTCAAAGTAATAACGATTTGTTTTTAAAAAAAATTGTCAGCATCGGCAGAATTAGATTCTTTGAATGAAATTTCCGTTAAAACTGCAATATCTAAGAAAAAGACCTTGAATGGTCGAAGAGACCGACACAGAAGGGATTAAAATATCCACAAAGGCTATTGTTTGGTGCTCAGTTGACACACAGTCGCAATGCAAAATAAGTTTTTAAATTAATCATTTACCGTAACGGATGAAACAAAAACAACAACAAAAAAAGTTTTTACAATCAACATTAAGATGCCATCGCATTTATTAATACTTTCTCTTTAACCTGCTAAATGCCTTTGAAGAAACACTTGATATTTTTTATCGATTTAAGGGCGATAATTTGAACTATTATCAATATGATTTTGTATCGATCCACATTACAAATTATAAAAAAGTTTGTTTAAAAAAATAATTTTTAGGTTGAAATCAAATTAAAAACATCATTATGCTACAAACAAAAAAGAACAATGTTTATGACGATAATCGGATTAAAATGGTACGTTCCAGAAAACTGTTGTGCGAGGGTAATGGTGAAACTAAAACAAAGTTTACTTCTAAAGATTAAATTGTTAGCCAATTAGATTTTTATTATACATGTAAGCAGTAACTAAACTTACAAACACTAATTAATAATAATCAATTACACTTACAACTCCACTAAAATGTTTCTTTTCAAATACAAGTTTTTTTAAGATAATTAGTTTCAGCGTATACAACTACGGATCCTATATACTTATAAAAATTACAACAAATCATTAGCAATGACTGCAGGTTCCATCTGCAGTGCTTTTAAATATTTTTAAAATAAGTGTTTGTCTATTTAAAAAAACATACCCATGAATTTGTTGTAATTGGAGCTCACGGAGCGACTAACTAACTTCTGACGATTTCGATCAATTCTTTAAAAATTCATAATTTGAAAACTAAGCGGTAATGCACAAAAAGGCAAAATAAGAGTACTTTTTTTGCCATGATGTAACACCCCGGTGGCTCACAGTCTCGGCGTTGGATTTAAAACGTTATTAATTTAAACACAATTAACATAAATTTATTCTACAAATTAAAAAATGTAATTGTAACAATAAATATCTACAGGTGGTGTAGTTTTATTTCCTGTGGTATAACAAATAAATTAATTTTATTAATTAACTTCGGGCTTCGGTAGAATGCGGCCTACCACTTTCTGAGAAATTGGAATTAATTGAATGCGGCCCACACGACTTAACCTGCAAAAAAACCTGTACTTTTCCTGAAAGAATGATAAAAGTATGATAAACGTAAATGGCGTGGTTACAATTCTGTTGAAAACTGTGCTAACATTAATTTAACAGGGATAAAAGCGGAAAATTATTCAGGTATGATAATAAAGGTTATAAGACAGGTGTAACAAATTAAGTTTTCCAGGGAATACACTGCTACGGTGAACTGAGTTTGATTTCTAATTTACGACGGGTTGACCACGTGTTTATTAATGACAACGCTTCAAACAAATAACACGGTAAAATTCAATAACGTTATTATTATTACGGGTTGTTGCGGTTTAGTTATACGGTGAATCGAAAACTTCGGCAAATTCAGGTGAGTATTTCAAAATTGACATAGATTTGAAATGATTACTTTTAGATCTCAGTCCGAAACCAAAACGTAGCGATACTAAACGTATTGAGATACTTTAAACCAGCCTGGCTCAAGCAGTATCTCAACGCATCAACTTCAACTACATTAAGGGTTGAAAGTAACTGTAGATTTAAGTTACGCAAGACAAATCCTACACCAGCCTGGTGCAAGTGATTTGTCCCTTCACTAACGGACTGAGGTTCGCTATTAACAAATACTATTCGGTGAAACCGGAGCTTGTGGTCAACTTGAGGGAGGGCGTTTGGACGTAACAGGGTTCTAATACAAAACGGCAAAGTAAATGCAAAAATCGTAAGAGTAGCAGGGTTCGAAGCGGGTCGGTATGAGTTTAGAATGTCCAGGTACGATAGCAGGTTTCGGTTAATCGGTGCTCACAATTATACACGATCAGGATCGGTTTGGAAAAGAGTTAGCCGGGTACAAAAGCATTAAGTCGTGAAATAATAATTAGGTCAAGAACGGGTATCAATATAGAAAAGGTACTACCAGGACTGGGTCGTGGAAGAGAAAGCGTTTTCAACGTTGACGGCGGCTTTTATTCATTGTTTCGTTCCGGTTGAATGATTATTCGGCAGGGAGAGTCGTGCGCTTCGAAGCGGTAGAGGTGGTATTTATTGGCAAGTCCAAAGCTCACGCGTAATTGCAAACAATTTTTATACAATTTTACAAACAATTATGATCACCTCTGCCGTTTCGTTACAATGAGAATCACCAAAAATCAGAAACGCAATTGGTAAACTCATTTTTTAGTTTTTCCTTGTAGGTCGTAATAATAGTAAGAGGTAATTATTAGAAGATAGAAAAGTAATTTTGGTTCAGGGTGATTTTTCTTCCGAGGACGCTTTTCCGAGATACAGTCTTATTCTACACAAAAACATTTTAAAAAAAAATTCATTTTTAGGATTAACATAAAATTAACTTTTTAGAATGTCTCTTTCACAACTTCTATAGGCATTGATTATAAAACTCACCAAAAATAACATTTATGTGGTTACTAAAAAGACATGTAGTCTCATTCTGTACTATAAAGCTACTAAAAACTTAATTTTTAGGATTAACATTAAATTAATTTTGTAGGATGTCAGTTGTGTAACTTTTTCAAGACATTAATTAGAAATCTTTGAAAAGATATCGAAAAGTTAACTTATAGGGTTAGTAAAAAAACAGGTAGTCTCATTTTATATTTGAAAGCTCTTAATAGGTTAATTTTTATGGTTACCATCAAGTTAACTTTTTAAAACGGCTTTTGAGTAACAATTAAAGTTTTCTATTGAAAAGTTATCCAAAAGTCAACGTCTGTAGGTAAGAAACGAGATAGGTCGCCATATTTTATACTTTAAGCTTATACAAAAAATAACCTTTACGTTTACAATTTGGCTGATTATTAGGAATAACTATTTGTTGTGAATAAGTTAAACATTAAGGATAATTAAAAAAACATAACTGATTGAAAAATAAATACTTGAATATACTTAAATTTCAAATAAGAATATTGCTTTCAAGATTTACTTAAATATTTAAATATAAATAAATTAAATCGCTACATTACACATATAACTATAACTAAGTGTTAATAACATGCATCTTATTGCTTTATATGTTTATTTACTTATAAAATAAGACAATTAGATACAAATAAATTTAAATTCACATGATGCACGTTAAACTGGATAAAATACTACTATCTAAAAGAGCATAAGTAATAAATCTAATAAGAACCTCAAATTGAAATTTAAGTAAAAAATCCGAGACATTTATTATAATGGTGTTTCATGGTATCTGCTACATCATCGGTAGAATCAATATTAAATTACAGAAAATCTCTCACTCTCACGTAGCACAGGCTTCCCTGAAGGCTTGGTATCTTGGGAAGATTGAAAACTGCTGATGGGACACGTTCTTATTCTAAGATGTTTTACCTAGAATCGTATTTATTATATTTTCTTTTCTACCTTAAAAACGGTTAGATTGTATTTCAAGTTTTATATGTCAAAATACCACGTTTTTTAAATTTGATTTTTTTATACAATTATTGCGTTATTTAAGTAATTAATTTAAATTTTGTTTGTCACTTTTTTTTTAATATTAATAAAACCAAATCATTAATTAATTTATAATTATCTACGATTTTCTATAATAAGTAGTAGTAAAAGTGTCAACATAATATCAAAATATTGTACTAGTAGTGCATAGTTACTATTCAATGCATTGCTGTAATGCAGCCAATTAGTAAAAACTTGCAAATTGCAATAACAATTTTCACGTGAATATTTATATATATAGGGTTGTAATCAATAATTTGGTATATGTGTAATGCGAAAGTTTTCTGCAGAAACGTAGTCACTAATAAAATTTTGATATTATTTGTTTCGTTTGATATAAATAATTTGGTAATTGTATTTAAACAATTCACAAAAAATATTAAAGTTAAAATACAATCTAGTACAGCACAAACACAGAGCTGTTAATTTCTAGTGTTATATATAGTGTCAATTTTTAATAATAATAAATTTATTCAACAGCAAATGTCTTCACTAACGGAACCAAAGAAGTAAAACTAGTAAAATAAGCCGTAGTATAAGCAGATTTGAAGTTATCCAATATTTACTGCACTAAGCTACAAAAAGTAATATAAATAATTATAATGTTCATAAATTTATTTACCGTCTAAGACGGCTAGCGGTAAACCTAACCTACAGAAATTGGTGTCTACGTTATAAAGTAATTAATTGTGTATTTCAGTACAGTTGCAAATTGATCATTAACATATGTAAAATGTTTTAGTGCAAGCGGTAGGAATTTAGAATGTGGTACTTTAAATTATATCGTGACTACAGAACTTATTGAAATTTAAAAAATAAGAATTAAGTTGGTTGACAATAAGATAACAATAGACAGTTGTAATCAAAATATTAAATGAAAAAATTAAAAATGGCTAAAAAACAAAAACTACAGATCTTCTATAAAAATAATAACCCCAGATTAGAGCTAAAAATTTCTGATAATTAAAAACGAGTTGGCAAGGTTATGCGTGATACTGTAGGCAAGTAGATTCGTTTTCGTAAAGAAGAACGATAGTTTTTCACGATTATGCAACAATTATTGATAGTGTTACCAATATTTTTTTCAGCTAGTCTTATTTAAAAAAAACACTGTTAACGTACTTGTAGAATTTTTGGTTCGTGAACACCAAGGGTACTTATAAGCCCACTGCCGAAAAAGTTAGATAGAGGAGTAATGCAAACAACTTGAGAACGAGAAAAAGTGACAAATTAGTTGTATATTTTTCAATGGATAATATTTCGTAAATTATAGATAGATCACTGAACGAATCTCAGCCAATTACAGAAAATTAAACATTAAGAAATACAGACAGTCGCGATAATTACATTCAATGATGTTTTTGATAACAAGACGTGGTCGTTCAAAATATTAAAAAAGCAACATAAAACTTACCCGTGGAGTGGGAGTTCCTTAATGTAGCATGTAATACTAATTCCTACTTCGGTAATATACTCCCGACACTTTCTTAGAGTGCAAGCTTGCCTTTGCCGATTTAAAATGAGCACCACCGGTATTAAGTACAGACATTTGCTAAAATTACTCAATAGGTTCAAGTAAATTAAACAATCATACTCAAATTCGATATAAGCTGAAAGCTGAATAATTATATTCGACTAAAAGTAGTGTATTAATAATAATAATAATAATAATCTTTATTGTCCAGCAAGTACATCAGAACAATTATATTTTAACAAAAAGATTTAACTTACAAAAAAAATAAAACAATTGTAATGAATTATAATAAACTTTCTGTTAACAAATCATACCTCATATAAAAAATTAAAAAAAAAACGAAACTATTTCATAAAAATAACAATAATGAATTACAAACAAATTAGAAATGTCTAATATTACAATTTCATAAACAATAATGAGAAAAAAAAAACTATTATTATTTGCTTGTATTTAATTTTTGTAATTTAGAAATAAAATTTTGCAGAGAGTTAGAAAAAACATCAACACAATCAGGTGGAAGCTTATTATACAATTTACACATATTTAAAAGCGGCGAATTTAGATGTTTCATCGTGTTTGCGAAAGGGATAAGGAATGTGTTAGGGTTGCGTGTATTATATTTTAAATAGGAAAATGAGACGGAATATAATAATTCGGAATCGCAATAGTAATAGTTAATTAGTTTGTATAAAAACGTTATGCAAGCAATTTTTCTACGTGTCTCTAACGAGTTGAAATTAAATGTACACAAGAGATTATCATATGGATAGTTTCGTATTGGCCAATTATTGAAAGTTTTATAATACAGATATTTTAAAAATCTACGTTGTACAGCTTCGATTTCAGTTTTATAAGAGACATAATACGGATTCCAAATAATAGAGTTGTATTCTATAGTACACTTCTAACATACGTATAATATAACTTTATTAATACTGAAGTAAAGTTAAAAATCTTACACGATCGAATAATAAAACTCAACGATTTTAACGCAGAAACACAAATGGAATGAACGTGATACTTAAACGATAAGTTACAATCAAAGTTTACACCTAAATCTAACCATTTTGAAACTTTTTCTATTGAAATTCCATCAATTGTATAATTAAAATTTATTTTATTGAACTTGTTAGAAAAACTCATTGTTTTACATTTGTTTACATTTATTTTTAATTTATTATTGGTACACCAAGCGTGGAGTTTGTTCAGGTTTGATTGTAAGAATATACAGTCATCATTGGAGTTAATTAATGTAAATAATTTGGCATCGTCTGCATACAGAAGAATTGGACAATCAATATGTTGTACTAAATTATTGATGTAAATGATGAATAAAAGAGGTCCTAGATTAGACCCTTGAGGAACACCTGTAGAAGAAACAAAATATCTAGATTTGGTAAAACCATACTCAACGTAATTTGTTCGGTTAAATAAATAAGTCTCCAATAGTATTATAAGATTTTTAGATAAACCAAAGTAATCTAACTTTGTTAGTAGTAAATTATGATCAACTAGATCAAAAGCTTTGGTTAAGTCTGTATAAATAACGTCTACTTGTTTACTATCATTTAAAGCAGTAGAAACAAAGTTTGTAAAATTACAGAGGTTGGTTGCAGTAGATTTTCCTTTAGTAAAACCATGTTGTGAATTGCTGACAACATTAGAAATATGTGGTTGCAAGAATTGACATAAAATTATTTCAAAAATTTTTGCAAAGTTGGATATTATTGAAATTGGTCTATAGTTTTCAACTTCAGATTTTGGTCCTTTTTTATGGACTGGAATTACTTTCGAAACCTTCCACACATCTGGAAATATAGAAGATTCTAAAATTTTGTTATAAATAATAATAAGCGGATAGCTGAAAATTTCTGCACAATCCTTGATTAAAAAAGATGGTATATCATCAGGACCAGAAGATAGTTTCCATTTAAGTTTTTTTATAGCTTGGATAATCGACTCACTGTCGATAATAGGAAGTGTGATGTTACGATAATCTGACAACATAGAATTTTCATGACTAAAATAGTCATCATTGTGATCATAAACACTAGAAAAATGATCAGCAAACGCATTGACTATATCCTCAGGTGAATTAAAAACTGAAGAACCGTGTTTTACTACACCTGGAATTCGAGATTTATTTTTTTTGAGTGTTAACAAATTGATAGATTTTGTTTGGATTATGAACAATATCACATTTTAGTTGTTTAATGTAATTTTTATAAGAACGATCAATTTCGATTTTAATATCATTATATAAAGTTATAGCTTTTTCTTGATAAAATTGATATCCAGTAGTTTTGTACAGTTTCAAGTAATGATTTTTAATTTTTATATTTCTTTTAATATGATAAGTAAACCAAGGTGGATACTTGTTCTTTCGTATATAATATTTACGTGGCACGGTAACTAATATATAACTATACAATTTGTCATAAAAGGCTCTACACATATCATTTGAAGTACTGTAAAAATTTAAGAAGTTCCAATCTGTATTGTTAATGAGCGAGTACAATGTATTAATGTCGGCATTTCGAAAATCAAAGCTGTATTTATTACAAATATTAAAATCTATGCTTGTTTTATTTGAAAAGGCAAACTCGATAGAGACGCTTGGATGATATCTGGAATCAATTGGAACTAAAGAAAAATTCGCTCTTTTACAACAATGCATAATATGTTTTGAGCAAAAAATTAAGTCTAACAATCTATCATCATTATTAAGAATAGAGTTGCATTGAACTAAGTTTAAATAATTAACGAATTGTGTTAGTAAAATATTTTTATCCGACGGATTCGAGGAAACACTAGTGTAATCAGGAACATTAAAATCGGCAGTTAATATAATGTTACTATAACTAGTTAATTTATTTTCTAAGCTATCTAGAAGTTCTTTAAATACTGAAGTGGTAGTAGCTGGAGGTACATACAGGCAGATAAGTAACACAACTTCTTTTCTTAACATAACCTGAACACTTACAATTTCAACACCGGGTATATTAAACGAAAAACAGTTTTCTATTCCTTGTATTTTGTCTGTAGTTGCAGTTAGAACACCACCTCCACGAGAAATTAAACGCCCGTTTCTTACGAAAGGAGTTCTATCGCATCTAAATACGTTAAATGAGGATGGAATGATTTCATTATCATAGATGTCAGGTGATAACCACGTCTCTGTTATCATAAAACAATCAAAATTTGAACCACAAATATTGTTTTTAAAATTGACCCATTTGGTATTTAGACCACGAACATTTTGGTAATATAAAGAAATATTGTTAGACAAAGTTTGCTGGACAGAATTTAGTTTTTTTTAATTATTGTTGGACAATTATTAATATATTTTATTATTATGTCATTTTCTCCGTTGGCGATTCTATCATTGTACTCTCTTAATATCTTTTTTCTATTGTCTTGTTGTAAAGGTGTAAGATCAGATCCAATAAAAACTTTAGCGTATTTTGATTGTTTTAATACTTTACTGCCACGCATCAATAAACGAGCAATATCTTTCGATTCTAACTTTACTTTAATAGGCCGGCATTTTTCTTTATTTATGATTTTACCTAAACGAAACATAGTAACATTGCTCCAGTTAAAAGAGTTGTCAATAATATTTAAGATATTCTTTACTGTTTCGTTATCGCTTATTTGAACATTATCCCCAGCAGATTCAGGGACATTAAACATGACTATGTTAGCTTTTCTAGATTTACGCATATTAATTTCTTGTATGATGTTTTCCATTTGTAAATTGTCTACACCAACAGTTGTTTTATTCGTTTTACTAAAGGTCTCAAACGATTCTTTAAGTGACTGAATTTCACTTTGTAAGTCTTTAATGATTTTAATTAATGAAGATACATCCTCAGAAGAGCTGCAGCACGTCGTGCATGTCCATTTTATGTTTTGTTTAGACCGCAAGAATCTTGATTCTGTTGCATTGATGTTTACACACGATTCTTTATAAACATCTTTACAGATGCTACAAGTAATAAAAAGAGCATTTCCAACAGATTGGTTGCAGCATTTGCACTTCATGATTATGCAACTTAAATTACACTTAAGTATAAACACTAATAAATCCCAAATGTGAATAATATAAATTATTTTAAAATATTTATGCGATTTTAGAAGGTCAAACACTTTTGATAAGTACACTTGCCAAAAATTTAATCAATATGGTTATAAATTAAAAGATAATTAAGTAGTTATTATAAACTTAAACGTACCAGATCCAAATCTGATGTTGTTAAAACACACACTACTAAAATGCCACTTAATTTAAATAATATTAGATAGGTAATAAGTAAATTTCATAAATAAACACAGAAAGCTACGTTGTTTGCAAGTTGCAAGTTTTGAATACAATGACCATAATTACACTAAAATTAACTAAAAACTTAATACAATTAACAAAGCAGAAGGTTTCATATCAAAACATGCAGATAAGTAACACAATTGCATAATTATTATGATTAACAAAACTGATGGCGTAAGATAAGAAAATATCATTAACATAAAAAATAAACTATAGAAGTTATTGAAAGCTGATCGAAGCCATTTCCTTCAGTAAAAGAATCTTCATTCAAAATTCATTCCAATCGCGTAATAGTATAACGACGACGTAAAATTAAATAAAAGAAAAATAATTGTTGTCAAAGTGTCTTTAAAATTTACATACAAGCAATGAGTGTCAAAAACTAAATGGTATGCAGTGAGGCCCGTTATTTGATATTATACCGCCAATGGCGCACCCGCTTACAGTCGGTACTATGAATTTTTGTTAAAGGACAAAATGTAAAAATCTATACAAATAAATAAAACTGAAATTCCTTTTTTTCCTCTTCTTAGAGCCTTCGATATAAGGTGTGGATTTTTTTAATTTAATTAAACCACCGTAGTTTCGTGGTCTTTGAAGTGACGACTTCATCAGGCCAAATCACAAATTATCGGTTGTGCTTGACTTAACATTTAAATACAATTAAAATACTTAAAAAACTCCATATGTAATTACATCAAGAGAATCAGGCATTAACTTACAATTTTTATGGTGTAAACAAAACGGAATGTATAAATGTGTCTATAATACTTTTGACAAAACTGTATTTATTTTATTAATAATTTCAGCAGATAATCCAGACTTACAACTTTTTATCCGGGAGAATTATCCATCTGATATGGCTTTTTATTAAGAACTTACAACAGATATGAAAAACATCATTTTAAAGTTTGGACCGTGCCCTCCCAAAGGACCTTTTCCAAAAAATGTTAAAAACAAGTGTTTTTCGAAAACTTATTATATTTCGAAAACTTCGTCTAATGTAAAATAAATAAAAATAATAGAACCCAAAGCAATTTATGTGCATTGTGCTGCACACAATTTAAATTTAGTCATTAACGATGCTGTTACTTTTGTAACGAAACTGTTTCGCACACATCCAGGATATTTTTAATTTCTTTGGGATTAGTATTAATAGATGGGATTTATTAAATTCTATTACTAATGAATCTGAAATTAAATTAAAAACGCTAAATCCAACTCGCTGGGCAGGAAGATTAAAATATTTATTAACTATTAAAATAAAATACAAGGACATATTAAAATCACTATGTAAAATAATTATTGAAAGCAAAAAACGCTAAAAAAATTCAAGAAGCTAAGAAAATAAAACTAAAAATGGAAACATTTGAATTCGGTCTTAATACCGTTGTTCTTTCAAAACTATTTCGAATAATTAATTTAAGTACTAAAATACTTCAAAAAAAAGACCTAGACATTGTAAAAGCATCAGAGACTTTGAAACAAGCGATAAATGATATAAATTATATGCGAAACAACTTTCAATTTTTATAAACAGAGGCAATAACGGTAGTAAGGTGTTGGGGTGTTTTTCAGAATTTTAGTAAGAAAAGAGTAAAAATTACAAAAGAATATTTTGATGAACTAGCCCAAGACTACCGTTTTTTCAATGAAGAAAATTATTATAAAATTAACACTTTTTTCGACTCTTTGATATTTCAAGAATGCATATAAGTAATAGATTCGAGGAGTTCCATGCCGTAACAAATTTATTTTCATTTATTTATGCCACAAACTCTAATCACGATGTCTGATGAACAAATAATTCAAAAATCAAATGCTCCTCAACATAGTTATCAAAATGATTTATCGGAAGGGTTAGGAATTCAGATACTATCGTTTTCGATAACATTTAAAAATGAACTACAAAAGATTAATACAATCATTGAAATGGCAAATCTGTTACTAGTAGATTATTATGACGTCAGTTGTTCTTTTGAAGATTTAGTTACTGCAATTATTTTGTTTTTAACTTTACCCGTTATGGTGGGACCGTCGGAACGCTCATTTTCAAAATTAAAAATAATAAAAAATCATTTGCGCAACAGGATATCACAAGATCGTTTAAGTATACTGGCTCTACTGAACATAGACGCAGAAGCGGCTAGTAAATTAGATCTTGAAAATGTAATAGATCAATTTGTAACGGTTAAAGTCCGCAAAAAATTAGTTTAGTTTTCTTGTTTGTTAATTTAAGTATCGCATATCGCATTACACACTATGTGTTATTGTATAAATACTTTGTTATTTCTTATAAAACCAGCTTTAAAAAAAAAGGCCCCCGCATATTTTTTTCGGGTGAACCACAATTTCGTAGTTACGTCACTGGTTACACTTTAAAGTTAGTATAGAATTAAACGCTTCTTATTTACGCTATTTATTTATTGATTTTTTAATTTAAATGCATAATATAATGACTTCTTAAAATAAGTAAATATATGTATATATCTAGAATTCGATTTAAAAAAATAAGTATTTTTGTAAATATTACCAGAATCCGATGTTTAATTGTTTTTTTCTTTTTATTCCATTGTCGTAATCCGCGAGAAAAATGCTTTAATATTAAAGAAGATAGCAATAGTAAACAGATAATTTTGAACACTCGGTATGCTCACCCAAAACCAAATACAATTTTTAATTTTATTATTTTGCAACAACAAAGGCATAAACAATTTATTTTAGCATTTTGTAAGTAATACCAGACATTGACTACTGGTACTTTCACTTTCTCTTCATTTGCTTTTTATTACAACTGCATATCTAAAGTTTTACAAATGCACGATTAATGTTTACGATAAATTCAAACTGTATTTATATAAATATACAAAATTCTCATTTGTTTATAATCACATACCTAGGTACATTCGTCTATTTAGGTTCTTACAATCCAGACAACTGTTGCAAGAACTATTAGATTAAATTCTAAAATATACTTATTAAGTAAATTGATCACCACTTTACATATTTGGGATTATTACTACTTACAGCCCAATAAATACATATTTTGTGTCCGGGCGGGGTTTAATTGTGCAGACAGAGAACGCATTAGATTAGAAAAGGATACACATTACGTTCTACATATTGCTATTTAAAGTAAATAAACAATTAATTTAAACAGATTTATGTTTGATTTAAAATTAATAATTTATTAAATTATTAAATTATTAATAGTGTGGACGAATATTTTAAAATTTTAAATTTACCACCACGTTTATTAACTGTTAGTTGTATTAGGTAGGGCGCTCATGCGCTTTTGTAAATAATTGCTTATATAAGCCAGAGGGATGCTTGCTTCCCTCTCTTGGCCTTTTAGTTATTTAGTTATTAATGTCGGTTTTTGTTAAAAGTATGTCGGATTCATTTTTTTCTTTGTGTAAATAAATAATGTACATAGTGTGAGTATTTATTTTAAATTCATAAAAAATCTCTTACAATAGCAATAAGATACAAACCTATATAAATACCAGTAGTAACTACATCATTTAAGTTCTGTAGCTTCTGATACTAACAAAGCCAAATCAAAAAGGCCCTTCTCCTAAATTTTGAACTAATTTGCTAGACTGTACAAATTCAGTTGAAATTATTGTAATGGCAACAATTGTACTTTTTTTTAAGTTTGTTTAACAACTTTTGACTTGTTTTAATCAATAGTACAAATTTTTATCATGTATGTTCTTAAAATAAAAAAAATTAAATTAATCGCTTGTCAATACTTCTTTTTTACTGAAATTCACAATTTATAAGATCTTAAAACACGTCTATCAATAAACGAAGTTGTTTATTAATTAAGTTGTAACTATTTTTATAATAAGTTGTTAAGGTAAGTTCTTACCAAAAATACAAGATTTCACTAAATAGTTTTGTATTATTCAGAGAAAATATATCCTACAATTACAATTTACATCTTTTATAACGTTGACTGTAAACAAGAAAGGAATTACTGAAGCCTACTTCGACGAACCGGAGGTTGTTAACGAGCGCTCTGGGTACGCTTCCGGGATTTTCAGTATGAATTGAGATAACGAGCAATAGTAGAAATTAAAAACAAGAATACATTTTCTTAAATGAACCTTATGCAATTTAAAAAAAAATGTGTCTGTATAAGAATTTAATTGCTAGTACTATATCAAAAAACATATGAAACGGAAAATATAATATGAGACGTCAAGCTAGTAGTAAAAACTACCTAAACTTTTTTTTTTAATACATTGGAATTAATGTATGTACTATATTAGTCAATCTTATAATTACAAATACTTTTATGGAATTGAAGTACGAAGGTATAATTACATTTTTATATACTTCAGATTAAAATTTTTTTAATTAAAATATTTGCCTAGGAACAACATATTTTTTATTACGTGTATAAATAGTTAAAATGCCAACTTATATAATGCATTTATTTGGTATAAAACTTATATATAAAATTTTCGTTATGATTTCTACTATAATTGATAGTACTGATTTTTTTGCACCTATTGAATTTGTATGCAATCTATTAATATTAAATAATTTTAGATTAAAACGGTTTACATGTTTTGGATTTTTCTTTGTTTATAGTAGTATCGCCCAAGGCTAGATGTACAGTAGATGCAGTCGGTTACTAAGTATAAACGTTTACAAAGTAATAGTGAAATTGAGAACAAAAACTGTTGTGGTCACTTAATTACTTCTACTTATATAAAACATGATCTTGCTCGCACTAACCAACTAGTGATCAATTACAAGACCAAATAAAAGTCCAAGCATTAATTATAAAACTTTTGCAAGTAAAATCTGATGACAGTAAGCTTAATCTAACCTAATCAACATCGATCATACAAAATAAATTGTATAAGTAACAATAATCAAAAATTCTATAAGTAACAAACATCAAACGGAAAACACAAATCTAATGATATTGAAACTTGAAATTTTTACAAGTTTATAAATGCAACAAACAATTATATTAAAGGTACTAAGACAAATTTTTATGCACAATAATAAGACGCATACATTTACCACGTTGTACGTACAACAAGGTCATACATTTTCAAATAGGAAGCATTCCGCAAATAAAAAAATCAAAAGTGATAACTATAAAATCTACACCAACAATAGGATATTTACATGTTTTTCTTTTAAGATTGGAAACTTTTGAGAATTGTTTGTCTGATTTTTTAAATATAGAATCAATTTTGTGCGATAACAAAATTTGCTCGTTCAGAGTACCGTATCTAAAATAAAATCGAGTGAAATAGATCGAGTGTATGATCCAACGTATGACCTGATAGAGCTGCAATTCGTCGTTTTTTTTTGCTTCGACCACTTCGTCAACAAACAAAGTAACGGACAGTTTCAATCAACATGTAGCAGTACTAAACATTTTTAATAAAAGTATTCAATCCATCTTTAATCAATATCGAATATTTAGCCGATTTGTATATGTATACCATTTTATGTTTTTTTGGAACATTGGTGTGACAAACCTAAACCAAGCTAGAGTTGTATTAAGGGATTTACTTAAATAGATAATTACTGTGGCAAAAATGTACGCCACGGTGGTACATATGTTTCAGTAAAAGATAGTCATCCAATCAATATGATTAAAGAATTTTCCAAGCACATCTGACTTCAATTCTGCGGAATAACTTTACATAACTTAGGTTTAATTGTCACATACAGTTTGCCTGATAGTAAAAATCTTCGTACGTTTTACAAATGTTTAATTAATTGAATAACGATGCTTGTTAAGTTTAAAAAATCGGGTTAGAAAAAAAAGCTGTATAGATTGAAACTAAGTTACAAGTGATTAGTCTTTAACGGAATTGCTATATATTTTGTAGCCAAACATTTGAGAACAAACGAAAGATTTTATTGTTAAAGGTATAAGTTAAACATGATAACTTTTTGCATGATGACATTTGAATAGAATTGAAAAAAAATGGACTACTAATTTCTTAATTCGCGTAAACAATCAACCATTTTAGGTTTTCTAAAATTAATATCTAGTTGATTAAACAGTTTTACATATGTATATGTAATATGAAACTAAATTTTAAATAGGAATTTTTATGGTTTTTAACAATGTACTTATTATTTTAGATACAAAATTTTCACCATGAAATGGTAAATGGTGTATATATTTACTAAAAAACTCACAAGCTTTTGAACGTGGTCTACGTTCTGCTTGAGGTGAAAATGAATAAAATGACAATTATAAAACTAAGGTAACTAGAAAAAACAAATATTTGGAAAACTTGTAAATGTTGTAAGTTCCTTTAGCTACAGCATTTGCTTGAAGGTCTAAAGAAAAACCACCATTAAAAACCTAGCTTATGGTGCGTTTGGTGGATAAAGTAAAGATCAGGAAATAACAGGTAACCAGGTGTCAGATAACTCATAACCATTGTCCCTGTTAAAGTTGTTGTGTACTTTAATAACTTCAATCGCTTGTCTGATCTTTCTTGAACGCCAGTTTTTGGTTTTAGCAATCGTTATAGTTTTTTCAAAGTTTGTGTCATGTAAAGTGTTTAGCGCATGTTCGGCAATGGCAGATTTAGAAGGTTGAAGTAAACCAAGATGTCTTTTGTGTTCTTTTATTCTAGTTTCAATAGTTCTACCAGTTTCTCCAACATATACGACAAGCGCATGGAACTTGATACACTCCATAGGTGTTATGTGGAATTTTATCTTTTACCAGATTCAATAAATTTTTAATTTTTGTGATACTATTATAATAAACTTTAATGTCATGTTTCTTCAGTATTCTTCCAATTTTGTCACTTATATTGGCAACAAAAGGTAGAACAGCAAAATTGTTATAGTTGAATTATTTGGTACAGTAAGTATAGTTTTGGTCGAAGTTTTTAATTTGTTCTTTGTTAAAACCATTTCTTATAAAATCTTTCTCAAAAAAATCTAATTCTTCTGGTAGTTTATCTTGATGTGCAAATTGTCATCGCACGGTTGTATAATGTGCGAATTGTTCCAAATTTCTGAGATGGATTATAATGAGAATTTGCGTTTATATATTGATTCGTATGTGCTAGTTTTTGATAAACTGAATGTATTAAAGTACCATCTGGTTTTTTTTCTGTCTTTACATCAAGAAAAGGTAAGGTACCATTAATTTTTTTTAAATACTAAATTTTACGTTTGGATGTTGATTATTTAGGTATTGAAGAAAGGTTCGTAGTTCATCTTTAGCATGGGACCAAATTGCAAAAACATCATTTCTTAGATGGAAATTTTAAAGCTTCTTCTTTAAAATGCTCCATAAAGTACCGTGCAATAGATAGAGAAATTAGTAATCCCATGGCTGCACTATCTATTTCTTTATAATATGCCCATTAAAAAAAGAATAAAGTTGTTAAACAATGTTCAAATAACTTGATAATTAATTATAAGTTACTTCGGTTAAGAAGTAAATATGTCAATAGTCCTTTAAGTTACACACTACACGATTTATACCGTATAAATTAATGTTTCATGATATTAAACATTAGTCTTATGTTGCTTAAATCAAAGAAAATTGTTATACTGAAGATGATCAATGTTTACAAGTAATATTTTGGTCGTGGTTTTTGTTATTTTCATAGTTTATTGTAAATATAACTTTCTAAAGGTACCAATAGACATTTGTTAGTAGTTAAAAAATGCTTTTAATTAATATTTGTCATTAATTAACATGGGCCACTTACATATTTAATATTTTTTATTAGTTGTCACTATTAGTTTATTGCATGCCCTATTATAAAATAAATTATACAATAAAAATTTTTGACCAGCAGGTGAATGTAAACAAAATTGTTAGAAAGTTAAATTACTTTTAAATTCGTTTTCACTAAATTTTGCAAAAAATGGTATTATAAAGAACACGAGCTTTTTTTAATTCTTAAATTCATTTTTTTTTATTTACTTTTTATTTAACAAACTTTAATTTAAATGAACGAATATACTACTCAAGTGTTACAAATTTTTTAAGGCAATATAATGTCAGAAAATACCTTTTACCTTTCAGATAGCTTACTGTAGACTAATAATTACCAAAGTGATACTTACAAACCGCCACGGGTCTCCAAGATCTATCAAGGAATCCGTGAAAAATTAAAATTGATTTGAGGGTTGCGATTATTACGTCCTAAGTAAAATGTAGACAAGTGCATAAAATACAAGTCATAACAGGTATCGCGCTAAGTCAGATCTATCTATACTGGTTTATACAAGAACGCATTCGAACCGATATCTGCACCAACTAGTCTATAATATGAACTATAAAAATGTCGTACATCTAATCAGAAATTTAGTATTATGCGTGATGTGAAGTGCATACAACAAATTTTACTGGTCTTGGACAAAATAAAGTATAATTTTTTGTCTTGTTACGCAGATAGCGTACTTTTGTTATGTAAGTATATTTGAATAAAATTGATATATCTTTTTAATTTTAATTTATTTAAGCAAAGTTAAGTTAAGTTAAGCAAAAAAATTATATATTACAGTTACCAGTGCAGTAATCTCTTAATATTTATTAAGGATTTCTTTTTTATTAAAAACTTAAAAAAGGATTGTAAGTTTCTCTAACACGGATGTGTTTCTAAAAAATATATTAGTAATGATTCTGTAAAAGAAGTTAGACATATTGGGTTTTATAATTTAATATAATGCATCCTAAAAGTTATGGCTTACTATTTTGTATTTTTGTTGATTTTGTTTACTTTCGCAAATAACCAAATCCGCGAATGTCTGGAATTACTGTATATTGCTATATTATTATATTTTGTTGTTAATTACTTTTGTTTTCTTAAAAAATTCATTGGTACATAATGGGTACCTACAAAATATGTGACATTTACATGAAATTTTATCCTTACATCTTAAATAATTAATTCAAAAGAGCGTTACACTGCAGCATTCCGTTTAAAGAAAATATTATAATGAACAGTTGTTTAGTGCAAATAAATATTTTGATATATATATGTTCTTATATTTTCTGGGTTCCTTTTTATCAGATAACAGTATAAGTAAGCCAAAGAAAAAATGCATTCAATACAGTGTTGAATATATGAAATATGACTTTATTCTGCTACTGGAAAATAGTAATTTACCTATGTGTGTTCTATTTAATAAAACAATGTCAAGCGACTCAATAAAATCTTATAAGTTTTAAAATCTATAGTGACAAAAAAGGATTTCATGTTTTTTCAAACAATCGAAAATAAATGTTCAAAAACACCGACATTGCAAGATCTTTAATTTTGCGAATGATTGCGAAGTCCGGAAAGCCGCACACTATTGGTGAAAAATGTATTCTGCAAGCAGTAAGTAAAGTAATACGCACCGTGTTGCACAATCCAGATTTCAATATTATAAAATGAATTCTACCGAGTAATAATACCGTAAGCAGAAAGATCGACAAATGCTGTACAAAAAAGGATAGACGAAATGACTCAGTGTGTAGAAAATTCTTTATGTGACTACTTAAAAGCATATGAACTCTCTATACAGCTAACGTTATCTACTGAATTAAAAAAAATTGGGGTAAATGCTATACCCTTGACTAATATCATCTCTGTTGCTACTGACAGAACAACACCGAGGCTTTCTGGCATACTAAGCTGTACTGAATGTGTTATCGGTATATTGTGTAATTCATCATTTGGTCGCAAAAAACCTTAGTGAACTTTTGCTGTACAAACAAAACTTAAGCAGAAGAGAATGTTCTCAATTTTCAAATCTTTCAAACTTGCAAAATAAAGATGAAGATTTGTTTACTTATTGTTAACACTTCACGGCATTTCATTCGGACCTTAACTAAAGATTTGAAGATATTCTTTACTTGGATATTCCCGATTGGATGTTGAACTTTTTTGCAACTAATACAGATGAATAAATACTAATAGAGGAGCAACTTATTGAATTATCTACAAATGAGAGCCTAAAATTAATGTTTAAACAGGAATACAACTTCTGCTTACAAAAACAGATCCCAATTTTAGATCCAGTATTATTGTACAGAAGCTGTTGATTGCTTTACGTCTGTTTATATGGCAGAACGTGGATTCAGTGTCATGAGTCTTATCACGAAAAAACAAAACCGACTAAAAATTAGTACTCGTGGGGATTTCCGGTTGCTATTCACAGACATTGAACCGGACATAAATACACTCATAAATTAAGTTCATCCAAGCCATTAAATTTTTTTTTGTATTTCAAAGCAAATGTTATAATTTCAATAAATACTTCTTGAACAAAATGTTTTATTTATATTATATTTTGGACAAGTTTTGACTATGAATAGGTGTTCGTAAGCCAAAAGAGTATGGGAACCACTGCTGTAGATCATTGTGTTTTAGTTTTAGTTTGTTAAGTTTCTTGAGAGACGCACATATAACGTACGTTTTACAACACTCAAGTATTGTATTTGTTTTGTTTTCACAATTCTTTCGATTTTGTAAGTTTTTGCTATTTAAGACAAATTAAGTTAGATAAACTATTTTAGCACTAGCAATATTTTGTATACGTGTAAATTTTTATACACAAGTTATTTATTAGTTTTGACGACAAAAAATAAGAAGGTATTTGTTTTCAATCTTTTGGTTAAATTAAAAAAATTACTAAATGTTTAAAAATCAAGTTTTTCTCTAAACTGTAAATAACAATTCATGTTAGTACTACTAAAAATATACCAACCGCTGACATGCTTCTATACAAAATCTAAGCTGCTACACTTCTAATAGTTTATCTTATTTTACGTATAATTTTTGTATAATTTAATTTAAATAACTGTTACACCTGTAGTGTGTAATACTTTATCGGTTATAATTATTTAGTAACTGTGTAATGTATTTATTTATACAATCATTTAACAAAAATTAAATTATTTATAAAACAAAAAATTACTACCATTCGCTATTTCTAATAAAAAAGATTATTGTCAAGACTATGAACCTCTATTACATTTCTACTTGTCAAATACACAAGTATTCATTTGTATAGAATTTTACTTAAAGGATATGTTCAGAATAATTAATTTTAACTTTTTTCAAGTAATTTAAATATTTCAATTTAACAAGCAGATTGTAGAAACAAAAGGCAAATTTATATTCTGAAAATTTTCTTACATTTACAATGCAAATGTGCTTTTCAGTCTGCAAAGTAATGTGGTTGATTTAAATTGTTTGGTTTTTATTGTTTTTATTTTGTAATCAATTGTAATTTGGTTTAAAAAAATGTTTTTACATTTTGCAAAATACTTCAATTACAAGTAAATCTTTGTTTATTTTACTTAAAAAAATTACTATTACTATAAATAAAACACCAACTGATTGATAGGTTTCTATAAATAAAATTTGTAATAGCAAAGAAATTATGGATCTATCACGTTGCAAAATATTTTTGTCTACAACTAGTAACAAAGCAAGTGTTTTACTTTTTACTTTGTAAGTATCTTGCCTCATTAATTAATTTAAACAGTAATTTAATAAAACTACAGCAATTATTATATAATTATTTGTTTTAGTTTTAGCTCAAATTATTCATTTAAAATCTTCTTGAGTTTTTAGTATTTTATTATACTAAAAAATTACCAATGTTAAATTTTTAAAAAAATGTCTCATACATTTTAACCCTTTTAAACTCTACTTTTAACTACCTATTATTAACTATTAACTGATCTAACACAACTAATAGTTATATAATAAATTTGGTTTGGAATAAGTTAGACTCGTTAATTAGTCATTATTTAATTTCATACAAATACTGCACTAAAGGTATCTATTGCTTTACTTTCCAAACTCCGAGCAAGAGTCACGACGCAAAATGGCTTTGTTTGTACTTAGTGAAACAAGGAAGAATAAATTATTGATCGACGGTTATCTTTACCAGAAAGATAAAGAAAATTAAAACATTTATTGGAAATGTGATCACTACAAGAAGTTCATGTGTAAAACTCGTGTTATAACCTTAGAAGATGCAGTAGTAAAAAGAAGTGGGACACACAATCATGTAGCAGATGCAAGGCAAGTGCAAAAAAAATAATTTCTCAATGGCATACGTGAAAACGCTACACAAACCTAAGATGGGCCACATCATATAATATCAACTGCATCTGTTCAGCTTGGTCAAGCTGCAGCTGCCACGCTTCCAAAAGTGAGCAGCATTAAAAGAACAATAAGGCGTGTACGAAGTAATCAGCATGCCGCTCTGGCTTTACCACTTTACAGAAGACACAAAGTATAAACTAACAAAAAATTGAGAACAATTTTTACTATTTGATTCAGGCCCACACGATGATCGGTTGTTAATTTTTTCAACCAGACAAAACCTGTTTCTTGTGGCAAGGTCACAACACTGGTTTGCCGACGGAACTTTCAAAACTGTACCTCACTTTTTTTATCAGCTATATACAATCCCCGGATTAAATAAGAATAATACGATTCCTTTAGTATACGCACTACTACCTAACAAAGCAGAAGAAACTTATGTTCGGTTACTTTTAAAAGTGATTGAACTTTTGCCTAAAGCTTCGCCTGCAACCATACTAACAGATTTTGAAAGCGGTATGATAAATGCTATAAGACAACAATATCCCGACTCAAGACATCGTGGGTGCTTTTTCCATTTCAGTCAATGTATCTTTAGTCAAATCCAGTCAGACGGTTTAAAAAAAAGGTCGTACCTTAACTGATACAGATTTTGCTTTAAAGCTCAGATTATTTTTGGCTTTAGCATTCGTTGCTACTGCAGACGTAGTGGCGGCATTTGAAACCATTTTCGAGCAAGATGTGTTATCTGCAGAAGCCCCGTCAGTAATTGATTATTTTGAAGATACCTGGATCGGACGTCCACAAAGAGGTAGACAACGTCGTTTGTTTTCACGTGATCTGTGGAATTGTTATAATGGGATACTAGAAAGTTTGCCAAAAACAAACAATTCCATAGAAGGATGGCATCGAAGGTTTGAACAACAGATTTCCGCTGATCATCCAAACATCTGAAGATTTATTAAAGGCATTCAGCTGGAGCAGAGCTTACATAAACTTCAAATTAAACAATATGTAGGAGGCTTGGAAGGTCCTCCTACACGTAAAAAATACAGAGATTGTGCAAAGCGGGTTTCAAGTCTGGTAAATAATTACGATCCTGCGAACACTTATGAATTCTTACGGGTAATAGCACATAATTTATCGTATTAGTATAAAGAAAATACATAAAAAGATTAAATGCATAAATAAATTAAAAGAATAAATAAAAATCAAAATAAATTGTAAAAAAAACAAAAACCAATAAAACGCAAAAAAAACTAAAAAAATAAAAAATCTTAAAAAAAATGATAAATTGGATGTTTTAGTCCAAGTTCTAAACACGCCAGCGGTACGCTGCCAGTCCTAAGCCTGAGTAAAGTGTGACCGGAACATGCAATAAAATATATATAATTCTACATAAGATTTAAAATTTTTAGATAGCTAGCTCAAACACAATATAAGCAGCAATAAGTATTTAAATACATTTTTTAGTCAATTCTCCTTTCAGGCAATTGTCCATTCGATCAATTGTGTTTCGGGAAATTGTCCATTCGGGCAATTGTCCTTTCGGGCAACTGTTTTTGGGGAATTGTCTTTCGGGAAATTGTTTTCGGGCAATTGTCCTAGATCCACAAAATACAAATTTTTAAAATATAGTGAGTTATAACGTCAACAAGTTATTACAAGAATACGGTCAAAGTGATCATCAAAATTTTCAATTTTTATCTTTTACTATTTTTTTGTACATAAACAATTTGTGATATTAACTTTTTTAAGATACAAATAGTAGTAGTCGAATCACTCAAATACCAAAATTACTTTTACTGTGATAGTTCCGTACAGCACGTTCGATAAATATTGACAAACGTTTAAATTTGGCGTGGAGTTGTTTTGGAGATTTTCGAATGGGAGTGTTGTACCAAATACATTGTCAGTTAAGACAGTAGCGTAGTAGTATTTTTGAAAATCTAAAACGATGTGTAAAATTATGCTCGGAAACAAATGGCGGACATTTTGAACAAGATTTATATGTAAATCTCAACGTGTTTGTTTAGTACGACATAATTTATTCGTCTTTTGAGTACAACAAACTTTGTATTATTGTTACATTCCGTCATAGTTACTATACTAAATGATTGACAGTTTTTGAAATGCGACAAATCATGAAAAACCTGTATAAATACGACACCTTAGGTATTTAGTACTAATTATTTTACTTATGCAGCTAAACATACCTATTTTATTTCTATTCTATCTGTATCCTCAAAGCTGTTCAATTGTGATGGGTATCTGGAACTAACAAAGTATGCTTGTAGTAATCAATATTAAACAATCCGTAAATTAATACCTACCCAAAAGATGCATTTTGCATTTTGCATTTTTTAATGCCAATACTTTGCAGAAACAATATTCCCGCAGTATTATCACTCCCGCTTTATTTCTTATGTTTACTGCTCAATTTTTCAAAATTAACGGCAGTTCTTAAAACGATCTATTTCTATTTAAAATGTATTTCCGTAAGTTCCAAAAATCCATAAAAGCGTTCCATGTGTATTTTTTGCTGTTTGCGGTGTTTGTCGGCTTGCAGTTTTTAACCGGTTTATCGATATCTTCGAAGTGAACTGCACTAAATCTATTTCCATTTAGACACTGACAGTGACAGATACATTATAACATGATTATAACGTACATGTATAAACAATAAGATCCCATTAAACCATATAACTCAACAAAAATATCCAATGCGACTGAAAAAAATTGTTTTTGCAGACTTGTGTTATTAACACTGATTGCGTCATTAGTGAACAACATTGATAAGTCGTACTGTAATTTTTTTTGTGCAAAAAATTTCAATTACAACAGGTTACAATACTGAAGAAAAACAAAAAAAGGAAATAAAATGTTGAAAATCACTTTTTAAATCGGCGAAAACGTATCTAGCTTTCGCTAGCCTATTCCTCCTGTAACAAGATTGATAAGCATTGAGCAATTGTTACGTTAGCGATTTCTTATAATTAAACCAAAGTTGCAATAAAACTTTTCGTAGCATTAATGTTCATCATTAAAGATTTAAAACGGTTTTTAGTCTAAAACAAAGATTATTAAAACCATCATGTTTTTTTGTTCAAATGATAGATTTTAACTGCCTTTTAGTTCGCAAAGCTTTATTTCTAAGAATAACATCCATTAATTACAATAAGTGCTAAAGTATATTTTGGTATTAAATTTATAACAAAATAAACATTGTTTAGCAATCAGATACTCGTAAAATTGTAAGTGTGTTTGTTAAAAATGTTTGATGTGGTTTTCGTACTGTAGGAATTTTGCCTTATGATACGTCATTTTACATGCCAAAGGTCAATGAGGACAGATCCGTTTTGTACGTTAAGAAAATTACACGTGCGTGTTAATGTCGTGTCCAGGAATATCCACATCTTAAGTATCTTAAACCATCTACGCTGGTTTTGAATAAATAAATTGAGGTTTTGGATGTGGTTGTTGAAAAATTTGCTGGGCAACTTTTAATGCCTACACATGTTCTGTTAGTGTGGAAAATACCTATGACGAGCTACTAAGACACGCACAGATATTATAAAGAATTGTTTCGGATACATATTCTGGCAACTTATGTTAGATGGGGACGTTGAAACCATCATCGTTTTGATTTCTGTGGTTGCAAACAGCATTATGATAAATTCGGTAGTAGGTAAATTTGAGGTAACTGTGTATATATGTTACAGTTTAATTTAGAAAAATTTTAGAAAAATTTTAGAAAATTTGTGTTGGATGTGCCATTAACTAATCGCATATTCAAAAACCGCATAACCGTAAGTACTTTGTTTCTTGTATAGATTCTCTTTTGCTCTGAAGTCTGTCGTATGCACCGACGACTGGACGTACATATTGCGTTTGTTATCACACCTAAATGTACATCTTGTTTGCATAAGCTCGTGATAATTGACAATTATGTTATATTTACTAACGTAAACTTCTTTCGAACGTAATGTTAAGTCATTTTTTTGCTTATATGTTTGAGGTGTTGCCTAATCTAAAAGGTCTTTGTCGTTGTTATTAATAGTGATATTTGTTGTCAAACCCTTAAGTGTTATCTATTTACTTAATTCTCCACGTTTTTGACCTCTTTCTCTACTGTTGAAACAAATATATTTGTTGTTATAATTGTGTTTTGCGATTTTTTAAACTTTAGTGTTCGACAGATATAAACGAGATTTTTAGTCGATATTTTTACCGTTTCGACGTTTTTCTAATTTTGTTATAAGCACCACACCGAAGACCAGCCACGACTGATACTCCGACGCGTTGAGCTACCGCCTACTATACGTTACGGGTTTCTTTGCGTAACATGTTATATGTTTTAAACATTGGTTATATTAAAAAATGTATACGTTTATAAATCATTATTCTTATGAAAAAACAATATTTACACACGCAGATTATAAAGCTTTAAAAAAATAAGAATAATTCTTAGATATTAAAGAGTTGTGTGCAAATTGTATAGATTCAAGAGAGTTTAATTGAGATTTAAGTATATTTTTATAACACAAAGCTAACATAAATTGTTTAAATTAAAATAACTTATTATTCATAAAAATTAATTTTTGGGCGTTGGTTTATTTTAGCTTTAGCTTCTATCATAATTTAAAAAGAAATATTAACTTTATAAAATAACTAGATAGTAAATTACACTATTCTATTCTTTAAAATGTTTGTAAATTTTCATAAAGATTTTAATAAAATTTGTAACAGTCGCATATATTTTGTTACTTTAGAAGTTGAAAAACAATTAATTAATGTACAATTGTAATAGTTTAAAACGTTGTAATACAACTTTTTAAAAAAGCAGTGAATAGTAGCACACAAAAATCGACTTTTAAGAACCGTAAAATTTCCAAACTTCTACTAAATTTGATTCTTATCGAACACGTGGTTCAAAAGTTAGAAAAAAATTGAAACGAAGTTGAACGCTCTCTTATTTAATCGTGTTGCAGTAAATTTATAAGAAGGTTTTTAGATTTTATTTTTTTATCTATACTCTAATAAAGTATTTGATCATTTCAATTTTTTTTCGAAAATGTTTATCTTAAATTTAGAAACAGATATAACAAAAATTAAATGAATTTTTTATTGATCAATAATTTAAACTATATAAATAAATAATAATGTGTTTAAAATTATATTTTAACAAACTTTTGTAATTACAGTGCTAAATGTTTATTAACTATCCGACTAATTATATTAAACCTAACGATGTTAGCTATTAAACATTTAATTGTTTATACAAAACTTAATACCAACAAGCATCATAGTATATAATAGTTACAATTCAACAACGACGGAATCATGAAATAAGTTTGAATCTATATATTTAATCAGTATATTATACAAAAACATTAAACAGAATCCGAACTAAAAGTTTAATACACTCCAATCGAACAGAATGGATTTTCAGCAAAAAAAAAGTGATTCAGCAAAATATAAAAGTACGAATATAATGACATAAACGTGACGCAATATGTAGCAAAATTTTTCCTTTCCTTCCAACAAAAATTTGATTAGAGAAGACTACAAAACGCTTACTTCGAATGAATGACTTTATTATTAGAAATAAACGCACTTGAGATATTCACAGGTTTTCTACTTTTGCAAGATCTTACTCACTCTACTAATATAGTTACAACTGTATATATGCTTTAATTTCTCAGTCACAACACTGTTTTTATTAATATGTAGTATTGATTTAACGACATACATAGTATTCATATAATTAATTATTTATAAATTTTATTATATAATCTTGAAATTACAATTTTTTTTACAAGTTAACAAACGGCTATACAATTTTCTTTTAAGTAATTTGTTACATTATTGTTTATAACATGCGTTTTATAATCATATTTTTAAGGGTACAACAATTTTCATAAACTTTTATTTATGAAATCTTTAAAGTAATTCTATTTTTTACATTTTGTATCATTTATGTATATCTTACACCAATACGTTATGTAATTTATAGTATTATGCAGTATTACACGGCACTTTTTCAGTTTTTTTTGTGAGATGTTTTCTAGCTAAAAATAAACAAAAAACGATCGTATAAACATATGTTCAAAATTAATTTATTATCCAGATATTAGGATACAAAGAAATTCATTCAACGATAAAGCTTTTACAAAAATTGTTTAAAGTGGCCTCTGTTTTGTTCAGCATTTAGCGCGGCGAATGTGTCTTTCTCTGACAGGCCTTATACACAGTGCCCGGAATTGTTCATAAGCAAATTATGTTAGTGTTTATTTTATTTATCTAAGAGAGTGCTCAAAGGCGTGCTGTAGAAATTGTTTAAAGCATCTGAGGTAACCTAACCAATAAAGATTATAATATTGACATTGTGCAGAGAATATTGATTTTCTAAAATATTTTGATATTGCTCAGTCCCGATGAAAATATGAATTTTCTAAATGCCTTTGTGTCACATGCGATAGCTTTTATTAAATAAATTTGATAATTCTGATTGACGATATGTTTTAAACAAATTGTAGTTGTTATTATATTTAAACATATTGTTTTAGATGATAAAATACGTATTGAAATGATTTTAAGAAACAAATCCAGAAATAATCACAAATAATCGCGACAAGCAAAAGTACACCAATGAATATGACAGTTGTGATATATTTGATGAAAAATGTAAATGTGCCAACATAACACGCGTATGAACACAGTAGAATCAGGACTTGATAGTAGCGTTTTAACCAATCCAACAGTTGGCTGTATGTTGTACATGGTCTTCATTAAAACCCATTTCCTACGTGATCTATGAGTTAAGCATCAACATTGTTTTAGGTTGGTAGTGTTACCACAGTGTTACCACAGGTGTTACCATTTAGTAACATTTTTTGACATTCTCGTTTGACGTTTTGTTGACATCGGGTATTATTTTTCATTTTCCTTATTCTCTATTTTTTATATTCTAAAATAGTTATAATCATAACTATTCAGCACGTTTTGTGTTTCTGTTGGTAAGTACTGAATAACAGCTGTAATTTTGAGGTCTAGTTTTTGTAATTTTTAGGTAAAAACGTTTCACAATGTTTGCTATTGAACAAGTCACTGTCATTGTAATGACGCATTTTTAAACTGAAAAGTGATACTCGCAATCCTGATGACACTTAGTCGTATTCTCTTCAAAGTTGCATCGTAAAATTCAATAAATATTTTCCAGAAGGAAACTTTACTTACGATGCTTTTTGACGACATAAACAAGTTTTATTTAATAGATTTTTATATGAAAATTGCATTTGCAAGGGGAAACAGGAAGGCCTACTGTACTCACCGCACCTGCTATTAAAGAAATTCGCAATCGCATGAAACAAAGTCCTAATAAAACGGTGGCAAAATTATTTGCGAGCAACAGGTATAAAGTCACTTTAATTCGATTTGTAAGTTATAAGCATTCAATACTTAAGATTATAAGTAGAAACTTGCCACAAAGCACTAAAAAATCCTTCGATGACTCCGTACAAGGTTATGGTTTGTCAATGTTTTCCAAAATTTAAAGAGACGAATTAACACATGTATTGCAGGTAAAGAACAACGTATTGAACATCTGTAATTTTTTTTACGTTATACCAATCCAAGCAATATTGGTTGCCTATCATATGTGTCACGTGAGATCCAATCATTTATGAAGGCCCTGTATTTAAATAATTAGTGACAATGTGAAAAAATGAGATGACATACCATTATGCATAAACCAGATTCCTAGATTTTTGGCAATTGGAATATCTTCTAGAAGTAAACCAAGATTAGTTTTAAAACAATTCCTGAAAGAATTGTTGGTAAACACAATAAGCCGATGATATTGTCACCAAAAAAACCACACCAGACATTTAACAAAAAAGTATGTTGGTAATAAGTAGTAGCACTAGCATGAGAATTTTGATCGGGCAAAATGTAGGTATTTCGAGAATCAGTTATTCTATTTCTTGTAAAACAAAGTTCATCGATTACTATCAGGTGGTCTAAAAAGTTAGGATCTGTGTGCACTTTTGAATTAACGATCGAAAGAATTGTCTACGCTAATTATAATCTTATGGTGACAAATTTTACACAGCCGTAACATAATAAGGGTACAATTGTTGCTCGTGCACGGTTTGCCATACACTTGTACTTGATGCATCTAAAGAAGATGACATTTTTTTGTGCTAGTAATAGGAGATAACTATACTGCTTTCAGTATTTCCTCTTTAACGTTTGCTGTTAATTAAAATCTTTGTTGACCAGCGTTTATTCGTTGAGGTTTGACGTGCCTGTTTCTGTAAAAGCTGTGAAGTAATAACATTCTGCTGAACTTTCATTGTTTATTATTTTGAAATGAATATACACAACGTTTCGATTGCTGTGGTATCTGCAATCGTCATCAGGTGAATACTAACAAACTTAGAAACTACTAGAGCTTATATACTAAAGACATGTTCGATGAAGCGTTCAAGCGTACAAAATCAATTTAGCGTAACAGATTAATTAACAAAATTACTTAGTCGTCAAGTTTAAGTTGTTTTAGAGGTTCGATAAGTGGTTTCCATATGTTGCTTATCTGGACACTTGGCTGGCTGAAAATTTCTTTGTTGTTGTTGATGAATGCCGCTTCTTTAAATTTCCGTTTGTACGAATGTTCCTCTCTGTGTATGATTTTTGCTTCCGACCATTTCATTCGATGTTGGTTATCCCACGAATGTTGCGCGATGCCGGACTCTCTCTCCTCTCTGTGTGTGCGTCTGATGTTCTTTCAGTCTGATGTCAAGTGGTCTTTTGGTTTCCCCCACGTATGATTTACCACATTCACATGGAACTTGGTAAATACAGTTTTGGGAATCTCGACTTGTTTGTGG
This sequence comes from Aquatica leii, assembly GCA_035610365.1. Lineage (NCBI taxonomy): Eukaryota > Metazoa > Arthropoda > Insecta > Coleoptera > Lampyridae > Aquatica > Aquatica leii. The sequence continues at coordinate 211,613,539 of CM069432.1, read as the reverse complement.
CTTTGTGTTGGAAATTATACTCCTAATGGTGGTGGATGATTTGAACGCTGTATTTAAGTTGTAGCTTTTCCCTATACGTTTTATTGATTCTGATAAACCTTTGACATATGGGATGCTCAGCAGTGAATTGGGCAGTTCTTCTGTTTTAGGTTGTCCCATGGTGTTCAATTGCTTTTTCCGTAAAAGCTCTCCTACAATATTTTCTGGATAACCATTCTGCCTTAGATCGTTTCTAATGTTTTTGATTTCTTCTCGTAGCCCTTTCTCTGTGTTGCACAACCTGTACGCCCTGTCGATTAGAGATTTTACTACTCCCCTCTTCGTAGATATGGAATGGTTGGATTCAAAGTTGAGATATCGACCGGTGTGTGTCGGTTTCCTGTAGACAGTCGTTTCCATAATTTTCTTGTTCTTTGTTACTTGAACGTCTAAAAAAAGAAGTGAGTTCTCCTTTTCCTTTTCCATGGTGAATTTAATGGATGGTTTGATATTGTTCAGATGTTGTAGAAAAAGGTCTAGTTGCCGATTACTGTGGTTCCAAATTATGAAGGTATCGTCAACATATCTAAGCCATGTTTTGGGTTTGAATTTTGATTTCTTTATGGCCTGGGATTCAAACCAGTTCATGTATATGTTGGCGACTACTGGTGATAGAGATGAACCCATTGGTAGTCCTTCGTCTTGAGTAAAGAATCCGTCTTTCTCCTGAAAGTACGAGTTCTTGAGGCAACATTCTAGGAGCTTCATTATTCCTTCTACCGGCAGCGTAGTTCTTTCCTGGAGTTTTTCATCTTCTCGGAGCTTCGTTTGGATGATTTTCAATGCTTCTTCAACTGGCACATTAGTATAAAGACTTTCTACGTCGAAGCTGACTAATTGATCCCGTGGTTGTAGCTGTATTGTTTTCAGAATCTCAACGAAATGTTTGGAGTCTTTGACAAAAGATGAGCTGTTCTTCTGTAGTGGTTGCACAATTGGTAGTAGAAATCTGGATAGCTGGTATGTGGGTCCATTACGAGAGCTGGTTATCGGTCGAAGCGGCATGTTGTTTTTATGTATCTTCGGTAGTCCATATAGATGCGGCGGTTTGCTGTAGTGTGGTGTTAGCATCGTTCTCATCCTTGGTGTTAGATGTCTTTCGTAGAGTTTTAGAACTTGATAGATCTTCCTCTCCAAGCTTGCTGTCGGATCTTTCTTCAGTCTGCGGTAATTCCTTTGATTTAGGACGTCTTCAATTTTTTGGTCGTAGGTGGTGGCATCCATGATGACAGTTGCGGTCCCTTTGTCGGCTGGAAGTATTTTAATGCATTTGTTCTTCCGTAAATTTGTGAGAGCTTTTTCCTCGTGTTTAGTGATGTTGGTGTGTTGTTTTCTTTTCTTCTCTAGAGCACTTCTAATTTTCCACTTAAATTCTTTTGCTTGTGTTGGATTCAAACGTGTTGACTCGACGGCACCAATGATGTCTAGCACTGGCACGTGCTTTGGTGTTATCGAAAAATTGAGCCCTTTCTCTAATAGAGTCGTTTCTGTAACAGACAGTGGATGTGTCGATATGTTGACTATGGTTCTCCTTGCGTTCTTTTGGTTGTCGGCTGCTTTCTGTTGGTTTTGTGTGAGTTTAGCCCATTTTCTGTCGTGTGTTTCTTGGTGTAGTTGTCGTACCTTCTCGCAAGTAGCGTCTATTTTGCGGAATATTGGTGTGTAATCTTCTTCCAATGTGAACTCTTTTATCTCCTCGAATCTTTGTGTGGCGTCTTGGAGTAATAAAATTTTCTTCCATCGATGGTGGTTGATTTGTGCCCGGATAAGCGCAAAACTTGCTCGTTCCAGTATCTTGAGCGCTCTTGTTCCTGGTATCGGAGATTTCACTTGGAAGCCATCTGGTATAACTTGGTTGTCTCTTGCCCTCCGTAACAATTTAATGTGTGTCTCTTCCTTTGTAATCTTGATCATTGTCTTCTCGTAGTCTCGAAATTTGTTGCTGATTCCGGGTCCATACCAACCCACACAGCCAAAAGTAACCAAAAGTCGTAATAAAGGTAACCGCTTTGGATTGTCAAATGTGATCATAGAGTACCTAAAAGTACACCCAATGGTGAACTATGTCCCACTTAATCCCTCCATAGGATACTCTTATACTGACCTTGCGTGTATGCAATGGTCAACCTTTTAGGATAACCCAAAATTAACCGAAACGGACAACTTATTGTCCACTTTTAAAGCTACTCAAAAGATACTTCTTTTTAGTTATTCATTGGTCAAGTTGTTGGGCTAACCTAAAGTTAATCAAAATGCCCGGTGCATAGTTGAATTTTAAAACTACTAAAAAGATACCATTTTTTGTTTGCTCAACGTTCAACCTGTTAGGGTAATCTAAAGTTAATCGAAAGTGATTGTTAATGGTTGGTATTTAAAACTGCCTAAAAGATACTAATTTTTGTTTGCTTAACGTTCAACCCGTTAGGATAACTTAAAGTTAATCTAAATGGGTATTTTACTATTTAATTTTAAAGCTGTTTAAAATATACAACTTTTGCACTTATTCAAGAATCAACCTGAAGTTAACTGTAAAAGATGTATAATTGTTGGATTTTAAAACTGCTTAAAAATACAATTTTTTTTTCAGTTCCTCAACAATTAACGGCTGCTTAACGGATATCTTATAGTTAACATTTGAAAATAAAACACATTAAAGTAAAGGTGCAAGTCTTGAAAAACAGATTTTATACGATACGATATAATACATATATATTTATTATTTATTTACAAATTTAAAAATATCTAAAATAAATGTCATCGCCTTTAACCCTTTTTCACACTTTTTCTCGATTTTCTAATCCACACCTTTGTCGGCACTAAAACGTCCATTTCTGTAGTTGTAGAAACTATTCATTTTACGGAAGCTGAAATTAGAAAAATACTTAACTAAACCACTAATATTTATATTTGATTTAATTTTTACAGGGTTCCCAGCGATCTAGAAAATTGTAAAAAATCTGGGTATTTTAAAATCAGGGCAAACATGTAAAATTTAGAGAAAGCCTGTTTCTATGTCTTTTTGTATACTGACCGTTCATCTGCAGTTATGAATTATGTGTTCTTTTATGTCTGTTAAAAATATGTATAAAGATATTTTACCTTTATAACTGGAACTTTTAGTATAACACAATTACACGAAGTTAACACTGACTTGTACAACACGCACATCAACAAAACTTGAACGATTGTCTAGCAGGTAAAAAAACGACGTTCAATTTTAAACTAGTCTTAAAGAACCCGGTGGTTATTTAAATTACTATACCCATTCTCTCCCACTTCAACAACAGAATTTTAAATTTTACAAACGGTGGGCGTTTGTTCAATGTTAATTCAATGATTCTTGAAATCTATTTTTGTTAAGTTTAAATTAACCCCGTAACGTGCATGCTCGAGTTAATTCTATTACGCTAAATGGGCTAAATAGGCACGCTGAATTAATCTGAGCGCTATCGCTATAGGAAACATAAGAAAAAAATGGTCTTTTTGATTTTATTTATTTACATCTGTCTTGTAAGCTATAAAATGTTAGAGTAATATTACTTTTCGTCCAGTTGTAAAACAAAGAAACGTTTTTTTTGAAAATTATTATTGATTTAGTAGTGAAAGACTTTTTTTATAATGTAATATGTAAAAATTATAAAACTGCAAAGATAAGTGTTTATAGACAGTTATTTTGTGTTTAGTTATTACTTTTGGCCAAAATAAAGTTCAAAAATGTATTTTCTTAAATTAAAAAAAATTATTCTTTAGTAGTTTTTTTTTTAAAAAAAATGCTTTAAGAGGTTAAATAAGAAATTGAGAATAATCAGTACAAATGTCATATCCTTATTGTTAAGTGCGACATGAAAAATTAAGTTACAATTTTTTTACGAAATTTAATTTTTTTTTAATGATGGCTACATAATAAAAAACTGTTGAATTAATTCCAGAAAGTTCATTTGAAGCACTAGATTAATTATTGTATTGTCACTTTCGACATTAATAATACTTTTTTACCGTTTATCGTGAATAAACTATCATTTAATAAGAAACACTAAAATTTGCCTGTATTACGTTTTTAAAATTGGATATTGATGCGCATATAGCTCCTTTATGAGTCACAATATTAAAGAAGCTTAAATACAAAACTTGTTCGGTATGTCTGTTTGGAAAAATTCATTTTTCTTATTTGCTATCAAGAGGCCAAGTTTATATTGTAATTGTTTAACGGATTTGTTAAAGCAGAAATGAATATTAAACTCTGCTCAAAGTAATAACGATTTGTTTTAAAAAATTTTGTCAGCATCGACAGAATGAGATTCTTTGAATGAAATTTCCGTTAAAACTCCAATATCTAAGAAAAAGACCTTGAATGGTCGAAGAAACCGACACCTTGAAAGGATTAAAATTTCCACAAAGGCTATTGTTTGGTGCCCAGTTGACACACAGCCGCAATGCAAAACAAGTTCTTAAATTAATCATTCACCGTAACGGATGAAACAAAAACGTCAAAAAAAGTTTTTACAATCAACATTAAGATGCCATCGCGTTTATTAATACTTTCTCTTTAACCTGCTAAACGCCTTTGAAGAAAAACTTATATTTTTTATCGATTTAAGGGCGATAATTGGAACTATTATCAATACGATTTTGTATCGATCCACATTACAAATTATAAAAAAGTTTGTTTTAAAAAAAATATTTTAGGTTGAAATTAAATTTAAAAAATCATTAGGCTACAAACAAAAAAGAACAAGGTTTATGACGATAATCGGATTAAAATAGTACATTCCAGAAAACTGTTGTGCGAGGGTAATGATGGAACTAAAATAAAGTTTACTTCTAAGGATTTTATTGTTAGCCAATTAGATTTTTATTATAAATGTAAGCAGTAACTAAAATTACAAACACTAATTAATAATAATCAATTACACTTACAAATCCACTAAAATGTTTCTTTTCAAATACAAGTTTTTCTAAGATAATTAGTTTCAGCGTATACAACTACGGATCCTATATACTTATAAGAATTACAACAAATAATTAGCGAAACAATGACTGCAGGTTCCATCTGCAGTGCTTTTAAATATTTTTAAAATAAGTGTTTGTCTATTTAAAAAAACATACCCTTGAATTTGTTGTAATTAGAGCTTACGGAGCGACTAACTAACTTCTGACGATTTTGATCAATATTTTAAAAATTCATAATCTGAAAACTAAGCGGTAATGCACAAAAAACCAAAATAAAAGTACTTTTTTGCCATGAGAATCACCAAAAATCAGAAACGCAATTGGTAAACTCATTTCTTAGTTCCTCCTTGTAAGTCGTAATAATAGTAAGAGGTAACTATTAGAATATAGAAAAGTAATTTTGGTTTAGGGTGATTTTTCTTCCGAGGACGTTTTTCCGCGATACAGTCTTATTGTACACAAAAACATTCTACTAAAAAGTTAATTTTTAGGATTAACATAAAATTAACTTTTTAGAATGTCTGTTTCACAATTTTTATAGACATTGATTATAAAACTCACCGAAAATAACATTTATGTGGTTACTAAAAAGACATGTAGTCTCATGCTGTACTATAAGGCTACTAAAAACTTAATTTTAGGATTAACATTAAATTAATTTTGTAGGATGTCAGTTGTATAACTTTTTCAAGACATTAATTAGAAATCTCTGAAAAGATATCGAAAAGTTAACTCCTATAGGGTTAGTAAAAAACAAGTAGTCTCATTTTATACTTGAAAGCTCTTAATAGGTTAATTTTTATGGTTACCATCAAGTTAACTTTTTAAAACGGCTTTTGAGTAACAATTAAAGTTGTCTATTGAAAAGTTATCCAAAAGTCAACCTCTGTGGGTAAGGAACGAGATAGGTCGCCATATTTTATACTTTAAGCTTATACAAAAAGTAACCATTACGTTTACAATTTGGCGTATTATTAGGAATAACTATTTGTTGTGAATAAGTTAACCATTAAGGACACGCGGTAGAACTAACTTTTATGAATGACTAAAAGGCACGATAAAGATACCACATGCTTGTCAACTTTTCAGGTTAAAGTATGATCACTTTTTAGACAATTAAGGTTAACTTTGGTTATGTGGGAACCAACCAACATTTTACGATTTGGTATCCTTCCATTGGAAAATTTTTCACGGTATTGTCGCACAGCAGCAGAGCCATTTTATGTACTTTGGCATATATTAAAAACATGCCTGTTAGTTTAGCAAAAGTAAACTCATTTGTGGTGTCTCCCCTGAGATTTTAACAGACACGCTGCTGACCTATTGATTTTACCCTAATTGTAGATGTGGACATTCTAGAAAAGTTTCCATTGCTGCAGTAGACGTCGTTGACATTGCCTTTGTAATTCCTAAACATGCAAGTCAAGTTTTCAAAATGTTAAAGAAAAAGTGAAAACGTAAGATACAATAAAGCTTAAAAGTACAGTTTAAAAACTACAGCACCAGCCATCTCATTTAACAAAAGAAATTATCTAAAAATCCGAAACAATGTTAATCTTACAATAAACTTCAAAAACGCCAAAACGGTTTGCAACTAGTAATAAAAGACACCGTTTTGATTTATCTAACACAAAAAAACCAAATGACAAAGTTTAAGTTATAACAACGAATATATTTATTTTTAACAACAAAAAAGTAGAGGTTAAGAAAATAAACGTTTTTTACATACAAAGTAACAATTAAGAGTTTGTTTATCACATAATATCACTGGTAATAACGTTGATACAAACTCTGTTGGGTCAGCAACACTCCATACATAAAGTTGCGAAGCTAGTGAATTTGAAAGCCGCAGCAAGTCGCATTTGGCATAAATTGAAACCGTAATTACACAAACAAAGGTGTGCGTATTTTACGTTGTACAAATACACCAATTAGGAGCAAGTAAGAAAATAATACTCACAAATATTTAGTCACGCTACTAGCTATCGGCATGCTTGAATCGTCCCCTAAAACCGCAAAAAGTATAAAAAAAGAATTAGATATATAATAATATTACAAGTATATTTTTACTATTTCTAACGCAGGTGTGCTTCTAAGTTTATTAGAATATTACACGGAGTACGACAACGACTTACCTTCAGATTACGTTTGAACAGTGGTTCAATTAACCAATATCTTCATTAGTACGTGTTCCTAGTTATCGTTTCTAGCAAAAGATAAATCAAATTAAGTCAGAAAAATAGCAATCAATCCTTACTCCAGAAAAACCTTCACAAGCAAAACTACTACATCCATTTATAACGTGGAAGAATGCAAATATTTAGTACTGAAAGCCTCACTAGACGCGCACGTTAGATGACCATGTGCAATCCGTCTCAAAGTCGCCGGAAATATATTTTTACCGTGAATCATTCCATATATCAAGAAAAACAACAAAATGACAGTTAACACTCCAAATGACAGTTAACACTTCAAATGACAGTTAACACTTCAAATGACAATTAACACTCCAAATGACAAAACTTATACAATACGCAATCTGTATCAAAACACTTTTAACATAACAGTATTGACTTGCGTGCTCCAGTTTCCACCAGTGCGTCTTGCTGCTTCGCTCCGGTCCTGCAGTCACAAAAGAAGCCTAAGTCAGTATTAAGGTCGATAGTTGAGACGGCTTCCATAAGATGACAAACAAAAAGAAAAATTAAAATCATAGATGTTTCCCTGTAACGCATTCAGAAACTATAAAAAAAACTCCGATGAACAAAACACACCTTAACAAATCCTATGAACGTATGATACCACAAATTGACGTATTAACCCAAACTTTACATCTTGCTTTAAACAGTAATAGACTTATTTAAGATTTATTAAATTTAATAAATTTAAACAAACATAGAGACATAGATTCTAATTTGCATTGAAGTTAACTAAAGACGTAAACAAAACGTAAGTGGCATCCACTATTAATTTAATTGGTAGATTGGTCTATAGAATAAACAACAAGATTTTAAGTTAAATTAACAAGTCTAAAAGTTTAGTTCAATAAAAGTTGGTACCGCAAAGACACTTAAAAAAATTTGTACAAAGATTAGTGGTACATCCACAACAAAAAGACACTTCGAATATAAAAGAAATCTAAAAATGTGACATGTAGAAATAACAATATGCGGCATAATGTTATTCGACAATATTAGTACCTATACACTATGCTCAAACTGATTGAATTACTTAATTACTTACGATTAACAGGTTTATTGACAAGGTTTGCAATTAAATATTGGAAGGTTATAGACGAGTCGTGAATTCATGCCTATGAACCAGAAAGAAAAAACCAATCGGCAGTTTGGGTGTTTCGGTGTGGAGAAAACCCAACAAAAGTTCTTCTTTCTAGAACCGTTAAGAAGCAAATTGTGGCGTGTTTCTTCACGAAAACCAGTTATGTGGAAACTGTGGCTAATGAAAATTAAAATACAGTTAATTCAGCGTAGTATACGACTATTTGTTTGCCTAAACTTTTTGGTAAATTGAGAAAAACCAATCTAAAACAAAAAATCATTTTACATTACGACAGTGCAAGCTCACACACAACACATGAAACAAATGAGTATTTGGACTCACAAAAGTCGAATTGATGGCTCATTCGTCAGCCCCGACTTGGCACCCAATGGCTTCTTCTTGTTCCCAGTAATTAACATAAACTGCGTGGACACAGCAATACAACATTAAAAATTATAATAAAAATCTTAATAACAAAACCTACGAATAACTATATTTTAGTAAATAAAATTTTATACAAAAAGCAAAATGGTGAGAAACTGTTAGTAGTAACGAAAACCGTGCAAACTAAAATTATTAAAAACGCCCATGGCCTTGGTCATTTTGCGTAAAAAAGAAGGAAAACAGGAACGTTTCTTAAACCCAATACTAAAAAAAGATCTACCATTAGGCACTTATCATCTAGATCATTGCGGTCTATTTGAATCGACAAGAAAAAATTATAAATACATTCTATAATAATAGACGCTTTTTCAAAATTTACTTGAATTTATTCAACAAAGACAATACAAATTATTTTTGAAAATCCGATAAAATAATAAGTTTTGTCTAGGTATAAACATTAATAACATTCAAATAATTGCAGTTGTTCTAAGAGATAACGGGCAAGTCTAATTACGGTACTATTACTGGTGCATTACGAAAAATGTCAATAAAAAAACTATAAGAATAAATTAAACATGACACTGTTGCACAAAACACTTAAACAGTAGCTTTAGTAGAAATGTTAACAGTAATGTAATTCAAATCATGTTTGGTGTTGAGTTACAAAGAAAAGAAAGCTTAGAAATAAAAAAGACTTCTAAAGAAAACAAACAAACATTTTTGAAGATCAACGTTATAATGCTAATAAAGCAATTCTTAATGTTTAAAATAATATCCATCATATACGTAAACGGTTACACATAAATATCAGGTAAGTAACATAGGTATAAAACCTACGTAATTGGCTCTGACATTTCCACAATTTTTAGGTCCATACAAAGTTATTAAAGTAAACTTAAACAATAAACACGAGAAAATAATAATAGAATGGTAAAGCAACTTTACCATAAAGAAGCTTTACCGATAAATACGAGGTTTACAAAATAAGAGACCTAAAGCCAACTACCGACGGCGCGACTGAAAATATATTTAACTAAAAACTACAGAAGGTTTTAAGCACATGATAGATCAACTAGTCCAGTTTCAGTCAAATTAATTCAAAAATACAGTTTTTTTTGTATATTTCATATCTTTTTAATAAGAACCACAATGTATTTTAAAAGATTTACATTAGTTGTATATTTTACAACATTTAATTACGCATATATGTATACCAGAACCAAATAAAATTGTTATTGATGAATTTGATAATATTGTGAGTTATATCTTATAAGTACTCAATTATATTTGTTATGTTGATTTTCGTACAATAGGAATTTTGCCCTATGATAAGTCAGTTTACGTACCGAAGGTCAATAAGAACATTTCTGTTTTGTATGTTAAGATTTTGAATAAAAATTTTTTTTGTGTTACGGTAGCAACTTTCTATACCTACACATGTTCTGTTACCTTGGAAAATTTTTATCAGTAACAAATAAAACACGCACGGATTATTGAGAACTGTCCCAGATGAATATTCTGACAACCTATGTTAGATAAGGAGATTGAAACAAACGTTTCAATTTTTTAGGAGATTTCTGTTGGATGTGCAAATCACATATTCAGACCCGCATAATTGTAACTTCTTTGTTTTTGATATATTCTTTTTTTGTTTTGAGGTCAGTCGTATGTACGAATGGACGTAGATGTTAAACCTGTTATCACAACTAAGTATACAATTTGTTTCGTATAAGCTCGTGATAATTGACAATTGTGTTGTATTTATCAACGTGAACTTTTTTTGAATATAATTTTAAAATACATAAGGTTACAGATGATATAAAGTTTGCGATTGAAAGTAAATTTAAGTCAGTATTATCTAACGTTATTACTTAACACAGGTTAAATACGCTGAAGGCTTAACGAAGTAATACGATACTAATATAGGTGTGAGTATTATCTCGTCCCTTCCGATTATGCTTAAGAAGTGGGCGTCCACAGGTTACATACATATCCCAAAAACAGTTGGGTACAAAGATAGCACAGTAATCCCCCGAAACTAACTTGTTAAGAAAAAATAAAAAGATAACGTGACGATGCGTTCTTTGATATTTGCGTCGCTTAATTAAGCCAAATTTGACCAATACCTGGAATACGTTTTGTCTAGCACATCCAATAAAAGCGTAATAGAAATCACTGCCGAGGAAAATTCAACACAAATAGAACTACTTAAAATAACACTCAGATACACAAACGTTCACCAGCGATTTTCAACCGGTAAAAGAAAAGTAAAAATTGACGTTTGACAGCGATGTATTGTTTATCCCTACTCATAAGAAGAATTAATAGCGCACTTAAGCAGTACAGCCGTTAATTTTTATTTAGAATAAATCTTTTCGATGAATACAAAATAACACCATGTAACAAGCTGTTGCCTAATCTAAGGGGCGTGCATCATTACTATTAACTGTAATATTTGTTAACAAAGGCTGAATTGTTATCTATTTTCTTAATTCTACTTGTTTTTAACTTCTTTCTCTATTGTTGTATATAATATATTTGCTGTTATAATTGTCATTTTTCAAGTTGTCTATCTTTAGAGTTGACAGATGTAAACGGGATATGTAGTGGATATTGCTACCGTTTTGGTGCTCTTTTAATTTATTAATAAGTAACACACCAAGGACCACTCACGACTCACTTTTCGACGCGTCCCACAAAACCATAAGTTCCATGTAGGTTCGATAAGCATTCCCAAATATTCATTTCTAAAGCATGCCAATAGTAGTTTGTGTATGGACTTCTAATAACACACTTAATTTAAAACGTATTCTATAAGAATTCCTATATAAGAAGAATAAAGTACTCTAAAAGATTCTTTTAAAAACACTTCTATAGGAATACTATATTTAATTTAAGAAAGAAGTGCTTATAGCAGCCTTAAAATTGGCAGTTGATTGGAATCACTAAAGTATTAGAAATGTAGCATTATAATGGCGTTCCCATATTGATTCTATAACAATGCATATAGAAGGAGAATAAAGTACCTTAAAAGATTCCTTTAAAATCACTCCTATAGGCCTTCTATATTGATATAAAAAATAAAGTGTTTATAGCAACTTTGACAATGTATTGAAATTCAAGTATTACGACTAACATGATAACATTCTTTTAGTGTTTTAGTACCTCTAAAATCGGTTTAATCGTTCTTTATTTGAGATAAAGAAATATAATTTTTAATATCAGAAAAAACCGTTTGTACAAGTTGCTAAATTGTAATATCTAAACAAAAATAACTTCCTGTAGAGATTAAACGCCCACATCTAAATTTTGTTGATAAAGATATGTATGCAATAAAAAACTTATGCATTCGCGTTTGATACTGTAAATGTAGATAAGATAATTTGATTTCTGAGAATTGTGACGAAATATGTACCGACTACCGAGTTTGATTCACCAGAAACGCTTCTAAGTACGGGTATATGCAGTTTTACGTTTACGCAGGGAAGACGACTTCGGGCTTGGTCTATATTTGTAAATGGGTTCTTTTTTTGTGCTGAATTAAAGAAGAAAAAGCTATTAGAAATTCTGCTGATTTAAGTAAAAGTAAGTACAAAAAGAAACAATTTTTATACGTTCAGCTTATCCACGTTTTAGCGCTTTATTGTTATTGTTTATTTTTTACTTGGCATCCAGTTATTTTTTTAGAACAGGGGTGACCAACCTGCGGACTTAAACTTAAAAAGCATTGTAATAAAAAATTTATTTTATTCATAAAAAGAAACATATTTTTGATATGAATCTAGTGAAAATGCATGCGACTGATAATAGATAATAAAAAATAATTAAACGCATAATTTTGTTATAGAGTTAACCCAAAGTTGATTCAAAGGAGTTCCTATAGATGTTATTAATGAGGTGTTCCAATGGCTACGTCATGGCAAAGCGAGATTTAAAAATGAAATAATTAGGATGATGCAGCAAACTACAAATTCGCAAACCATTGATTAAAAATTATTATAGTTTAGACAAAGATACTGTACAAATTTCTTAATAAAAAATGACTTAAAACTAATCATTTCATGCTTTTTGTGTTTCTTATGGTATGCTATTAAAACCCTGTAAAAGCATGCAAATCAATTACCTTTAGTCGTTAACTTTGTCATGCTATTCTAAAACATAGGAAAGTACTACATTGGCACTATTTTAAAGCATTCTAATGGAACGTGAAAACTTCTACCTTTGGCCTGCTTTTGTACAACGTCTAATAGAACTCTATAAGCACTAACTGTACAGCATTCTACTGGAGTGTCAAAACCTATCTCTAAACATAAACCATTCTACTGCTACAGGAAGGCTTTCAGTAATATCAATACTGCCTCTATGCTTCCAAAAGCATTATTATGGAACCTATTTGGTTTTGTGGGGTTGTGCTACCGCCTACTATACGTTACGGCTTTATTTACATAACACATTCCGATTATTGTAATTGCTCAAAAAGTTAAGGCTGTCGTTTACCTAAAATCGTCCTATTCAAATTGCATGTATTTCTAAAAACATTTTTTCTCTTCAGATAATTCAGATATCAAAATTCCAAATACACTAATTGATTTGTTAATAAAATATCCGTCATAACTGTTTTTGAAATTTCGCATAAATTGACTTTTTCTTTAGATTTTTGCAATTAAAGTTCTTCGTATAATTAAATCTGAAATTGTGCGAGTTACGTGTACTTTAAAGAAAAAGTAAAAAACAGTTATGGTTGCGATTTCAGCGTATTATGTTTTTCTGAAAAGATCAAAGTTTTATTGCTCTGATTTATTTAGTTATTTTGCATTTACAAAAATAATTAATTAACCTTTCAAGCACGTTAAAAACTTCGTTTACTAAGAGAGCAGGTAAAAGTTTTATGGAATTTCGGCAAACGCTTCAAGAAGGAGTAACAATAGGATTAAAAATCAGACAACATGCTTTTTTTTTATTTTATTAAATAGTATGGTTTATGAAATTTTTGTGTAATTTTTTTTCTACTTCACATCTTATACATAAAATTACTTATTTTGCTATTTACTATTTCTGTTTAGTTTTACGACTGTAATGTTTAATAGTAATGTTAATGTTTTAATATATAAGTAGCAAGTTTGCATTTTCTTTGTTACAAACGCACAATAAACAATACAATTTTGATCTTTTGTTTTACACTTTCGTTATTACCAATTCATTGAACAACAGCAACAATGCAACCCTAAAGTGGGGAAACGGAATGCAAGTTTTTATTTATCGTTATTGTGTTGTTCTTTGATTATTTTGGTGCGAGTTCTGGTGCTATATTTTATTTTTTTTTATAACGATTTTTTGCTCACGATTTTGGATTACGATTTTGGATTACGATTTTGGATTACGATATAACGCTAGTTTAGTTTATTGTGGATTATTAGTGTACAATTTTGTTTACGTTTTTAATTTATTGTGACTGTGCTCCTGTGGATATCAATATGGGTCATTATAACAAGCCAAAAAACAAGACTTGTAACGCTAGACGCAAGAAAAATGCTGGAGCTAAAAACTTGAGGTTGTTTCGTGAAAGAAAAAGGCGAGTTTATAACATTTATCTTACGTTTTTTAGATTGCTTTCATATGTTTAAAAATAGCTAATATCACATTAAAATGTGTTGATTGTAGTCTGACGATTAAAACTGTGTTTATTTTGTATAAATTATGCCAATATTATGTTTTTTTATAGCAGGTTGGAAGATGAAGCACATTCATCAGTATGTTCCACCTCTACAGATACTTCAGTCGTGAATAATATTCAAGAACGCGTTGATGATGATCCATTAAAACTTTGCACTGAAACAAACGTAAACGACGATTTTGTAGAAGTAAAAAACATAACTGGAAGAAGAATTGTAGATTTAGCACATCTGCTTGGTGCATTAAAATCAATACATCATAAAGGATTTGATTGTTCTTTTTTTGACATGAATATAGTAGGCGAAAGGACGGTTGGATTTCAAAGTTTTATCAAAATGAAGTGCAGCGTTTGTAACTTAGTCAAATGCGTTTCTACTGAGAATATAGAAAGTGGAAGTTCTTATATCAATATAAACTCAGCTGCCGTAAACGCAACTATAACAATCGGTTCAACAATTTTGCAGTGCATTAGACATTCCAGTAATGTCTAGTAGAACATTTGTGAAGCACGAAAATACAATATCAAAAAGCATTATTACACTTGCAGAAGAAGAAATGAAATTAGCCGGACAAGAGGAAGTAAGGATTGCCAGAGAAAAAGAAGACGTAGACAAAAATGGAAACGCCATAATAACAGTAACAGCCGATGGGGCATGGAGTAAACGCTCGTATAGAAGAAATTACAGTGCGCTGTCTGGAGTTGCTACGATTATAGGACTGGAAACAAAAAAAGTGCTGTATATTGGAATAAAAAATAGATACTGCATGATATGCGACGATTCTCGTTACAAAAACAGAGAAAAATCGCACACTTGTTACAAGAATTGGACCGGAAGTGCTACCGGGATGGAAGCAGCAGGCATTCTGGAGGGATTTAAAATATCAGTTCAGCAGCATTGTCTTGTATACGGAAGATTAGTGGGAGATGGAGATAGTAGCGTTTTTAGAAAAATTTGTGAAGCACTTCCATACGGCACAGACACCATCGTTGAGAAAGTAGAATGCACTAACCATATTTTACGAAATATGTGCCATAAAATAAGAGATTTGAAAAACAAAACAAAATTTAGAATAGCATACAGAAACCATATTGTTCAAAATGTAATGGGTTTTAGAAACGGTATTACGTGTGCAATTGCGTATAGACGTTCAAATCAAGAAACAATGCCAAAAAAATCAAAACTTCTTGAAAAAGACATTTTGAATTCTATACATCACATTCTGGGCGATCATAAGAATTGCGAACCTTATTTTTGTAGCAATAAAGAAGGAGATATAAACTTTGTCCCCGAATATCAACAAGATGGCATTTTCAATGAACTGCAATTAATAATGCAGAACGTTGCAAATCATTCAAATAGTTTAATACTTAATTTAAATAATAATGCAGTGGAATTATATAATTCTTACGTGGCAAAAGTAGTTGGAGGTAAAAGAATAAATTTTTCCAGGCGAGGATCGTATCAAACTAGATGTGCACTCGCAGTGACAGAATGTAATACGGACGGGCAGTATCTAAAAAAATTAATCAACTTGTGTACAGGAAAAATGCCAGGACATTATACTGAAAAATATTGTGCTCAGGAATTGCGAAGAATTGAAAATAGAAGAGCAAAGAGCGTATTGAAAACGAAGCGCAAACGAAGAGATAAAACTTATACCGGACCTGATGATAATTATGGCTTTCAGTTATTATCAGACAGGCCAGATATTACCGAAAAAGAATACGAAAAAAGGAAAACTGAATTTTTACAGCATTTAGTGACAGACGAAACGGCTTTAGAAGAAAATACCCGTGGACAGAGTAGATCATTGTTGTGGAAAAATGAACGGTAAGCTATTTTTGATATAATAAAACCCAGAAAGTCTCTTTAAATTTCATAACATTTAATAAAGTAGGTATACACTTATACATATTAGTATTCAACAGTTTAAAATTTTAATAGATATTGATATAACAGATTTCATTGATTTGTTTAAAAAAAAACTTCTACAAAGTTTTATTTTAAGTGAAACATTTTTTTACAGATTAAAACGTCTAACTGCGTCAACTTTTGGTAAAATTATTAATCTAAAGAAAACAACGCCGAGAAGTAAAGTAGTGGAGCAAATACTTTATAATTCTTTTATAAGGAGTAAAGCTACACGCTACGGACACAACACAGAAATTATAGCAAAAGAAATTTTTGAAAAAGATTTTAACGTCAAAGTCGATGAGTGTGGAATGTTTCTTGATTCCAATTTGAAGTATTTATCAGCGTCTCCTGATGGAATAATAAAAAGTAAAGATTCTATAATAGAGATTAAATGTCTTTTTTCTTCGAGGCATCTAAGTGTTTATGATGCCGTATTGAACAAGAAAATTATGTTTTTAAAGATTAATAAAACAAGTAAGCAATTGGAATTAAAGAAAAATCATGCTTATTTTTATCAAGTTCAAGGACAATTGCAAATACTCAATAAACAATTTGCTTATTTTCTTGTATATACAACAAAAGATTATTTTGTTGAAGTAATTTATAGAGATCAACGCGTTTGGAATAATAACGTAGAAAAATTAAAAAAAATGTATTTAAATCATTTGTTGCCAGAAATAATTGATTCCAGAAAAGCAAGAGGTCTGCCTTTGCGAGCTAATATTTAATTTTGTAATTATATATAGGTATATGATCAATTACAAAATACAAATTGTAATTTTAATTAGAAAGTACTAACTATATTGTACCTACATATAGAATGCTCAAATCAGAATTTATTAACATAATTATATTATTTTATTTATTTTTATTAAAATATATTTTCCTTCAAACAAGTTTATTTTTCACTTCACTGCTTTTTAAGTTAGTAATTTACAACCTGTCACTTAGGTATTAAACCGAGCTTCTACCTGCATGCCATAAAGATAAACCGTAACTTATATTTCAAGAGACAGACTGGCGTCATTTATGAAAATACATTTTTGCAGAAACAGTACGTTATGATGGTTGCTTATTATTAAGGGGCTTTCTTAAAAATGATTTAGGTAAACGACAACCTTAATGAAATATTTAAAACTAGATAATTTTTAATATGCAAATAAGCATATTTATTTGTTACAATTTTACGTATCACAGAACTATATCCGCAGGTAGTAAAACGGAAGTTTAGCAATGTGAGCAAAAACGAGAATACATAGAACGAGTTAATGTTAAAAATGGTGTTGTAATAAAAAATTCAACTTCCCTTAAATTGAACTAAGCACCAGCAACTCCAGCAACTTTGGAATAGTTATAAATCCTGAAACCTCATAAAATCTACAAATCTAAACCGGGTAAAATAATAAACTGTTTACTTTTTGACAATAGCCCTGGACTACAAAAAATTAAAATTTTTGGCAAACAAAAAAATTTGTTATTTCTACAAAA
Source organism: Aquatica leii (assembly GCA_035610365.1). Taxonomy (NCBI): domain Eukaryota; kingdom Metazoa; phylum Arthropoda; class Insecta; order Coleoptera; family Lampyridae; genus Aquatica; species Aquatica leii. The sequence continues at coordinate 211,595,810 of CM069432.1, read as the reverse complement.
TTTTGTAAATATATAAAATTTTTAAATGGGTTTTAATTTATTTCACTATGTATATGTAGTAGAATACTAATGACCTTAGTTATAAATTTCTAAATATGTCTAATGGTTCCTGTTCTATATTTTTGTTTGGATTTTTTTATATAAATAAATTTATGCGAGCAAGTCTTGTGCGTTATTTGAATCATTATGTTAAAGTAAGCTACAACAAATTTAAAACGTTACTGTTATTATTTGATTTTAAATTATCTGTATTAGTTTAACTAAATTTGCGTGTAAACCTTCCTTTATTTTTATTTTGTGGAGTCGCTACTTTTTAGGGCGCGACAGCCTTGAGATTCATTCAGTACTTAGCGTTTGACGAGTGCACATGTGGTACTTCACTTAGAAACCATGTAGTCTTTATCTTACCTTATATCTACAATATCTTTAATTAAAAAGTCTGTGTTAATAATACAGGTATGTCTTTCATTTCTACTTTGTTGAGTTTATCTAATTCCCAGTTTTTATTTGTTTTAGACTTTTTTTTGTACCGATTTTATCTTTAATGAAATTATCATTATCTTTATAATTTGAATGGGTCTGAATCGATTTTCGTGAAGAAAATACACTTTGATCATCAATTTTTGATGGGAAATTTCCCAAGGCTATCCGCCAGCTTTAACTCTGCATTCCGTTGGATGACATCAACGTGAAATTTGATCCGTATGCGTGAGTTACTTATATCTCTACATTCCTTTCGTTGATTAAAAACTGCTTTATCAACTAACTTGGATTTTCTTCTTGGGAAATAACTTACATTTGAACGTAACTTATTAAATACTAAATAATAAAATTTCTCTAATTACTATCAAAATTAAATTTGCATACTGCAAATATTTATAGTAACTTAATTAAAATTGCTTTCTTACATATGCAAAGAAATACCGGTATTCTCTTAATTTTAAGTTTAATCAATTAAATCATAAAAATTTCTATTCTTAGTTTTAAGTAACTTTACTGAACTTTACCTTATTGTTTCTGTTTTGTTTTGTTTTTGAATATAGGATTATAAATTGTTTGAGATTGAATCAATGAATTTTTCCTTTGTAACTTTTTATTGCAGATAAGACTTTAATAGTTTAGTCTTAAAATCAAACTATTTGGCATCCCTGTCTTCGGAAGTTAATTGACCAATTTTGACAATTTTTCTAATTGTTTAATTAATTTTCTTACATCGTTTGTTAGTGCACTCTTCGCTTATCTAAACTACCTGAGAGTTGCGCTACACTATCATCCAGAATTAAACCTGATTCAAAAAGTATGAGCTCAAGTTAAGCATTCTGACAAAAAAGACAACGTAGGATCAGACACAATAGATGACAATTTGGACGTTACTCCATTAATATAATAATGTATTACTTGTAGAATTACATAAGTTGTACTGATTTTCCAAAACCAATCTTTCAATGTAGGAACCAATAAGTCTTCTTTAAGCCAGATAAACCGGAAAATTTGCTGCAAAGGTACTGAAAGAAGGTTTCATCCTTATATGCTTTTACAAATTATTTCATTTTACTTAATTTGATATGCAATAGAGGTAAAACTATCTGCCTTTACTAAAGTTTCATATACAATATTTTTTATTCAGTACTCCCGTCTTAATAAATTTCTACTTGAGTGCATTATTAAAATAAAACTTAAAAACCGATTTGATAAAATTTTTCTTTAATAAAAAACACGTCTAAAATTGTATTTACAACTAACAATTTTTATAAATAATAATTTAATAAATATGTGTTTAGACATATTTATAATAAGACAATATAAAAAAACTTGTTATTTTCTAAACGTTGAATATTTTTATTTTATTTTACATATGACTAATGTATAACAATTATTTTAATTAGTTACTTGTATTTAAACAATTTAATAAGACTAAAAACAAAACAATGTTACTATTTTTACAAATCGATTTAGTCAAATTTTCTTTTGCAAAAGTTATAAAGTTATGTTAATGGTTTTAAACGTTGCAACGTTTCTAGGTCATGACGAGAACATGTTTTATTCAAATTTAGTATAAGTTACGTCTTAACAATATAGATTCTTTAAAATAAAAGAAAAACTACTGTATTACAATTCCACTAATTAACGACTTAATTCGTGTTTGTGACACTTTGAATATTTAATTGAAAGCATCTAATAATAATAATAATAATAATAATAATGTTTATTTGCATTTTTCCTCGTAGGAACTACAAAGAAGTTTAGTTATAAGAAAACATAAATATATACATAATAAATAAATAAAACATAATTCGGCGTTATTGACGCTTGCTTAACGTAGTACATAATTCTTAGCTATTTACAACATTAGCCATAATCTAAAGAGACTTACTCGTTATGGCAAAATGAACGAATTTTGAGCGCCTCACGTATATAATAATATAAATCGTTAATTTGCTTCTCATTCTTAATTCTTAAAATTGCACAAATGCCTTCATCTTTGATATATAGTTTAAGAAATTTTTTTCTTATATCGTTGTACATCGGACATCTTAACAAGAAATGATTTACATCTTCATGTTCTTTTAAAGAGCAAATTGTACATATTTCGTTAGTGTTAATCGAGTAGGCTTTATAGTCAATATAAAACTTAATTACATTTTTGTATGTGACTCTAAGTTGACTAACAAGCCTATGTTTGTTTATATTAGTTCTATAATATAAGTAAGATCTTTCGCTATCAACTAGAAAATGATAAAAAGTGTTATAGCGTGTATTTTTTGCTAATTCTATGTCTAGTTTTTCAAGAATCTGTTTTTTGGCATCTAAAAGTATTCTCATTTGTCTATTAAATTGATTAGCGCTTGGAATGTTAACTATGAACTCTCCGTTCATTTCCGTCAAGGTCTTTACTTGGCGTACCCAATTATTCGCATTGCCGTTACTATCTTCTATCAATCGATTTAAACAAATTTTCGGTAATCGGAAATCCGGTAAGTTCATAATTCTCATCCAGTAATTTAGAGCTCTTTTTAATACATCGTACTCTAATTTCACTTTTCCTATTTCTAACCTAACAATAAAATCAGGTGTACATCTTGGCCAAAAATAAATTCTTTTAAAAAATTGCACTTGTACTGATTCTAGCAATTTAGTATAGAATGGTGCCCATACTTCACCACAGTACAGTAGCGTTGATTTAACAATCGAATTATAGATGACCATTCGCGCATCCAAGCTATCAGTTTTTGATTTTTTTAATATTTCTATTGCTTTCACGCAAGCCAATTTAGTTTTTCTGATAGACTCTTCTGCTGCACATTTAAATTTACCCGAATTAGAAAAAGTTACGCCTAGATATTTGAAAGTCTTTACTACACTTATGTTTTCGTTGTCAAAGAAAAAAGCAAAATCATTTTTAGGTCTACCCCTACCAAATTTAACAATTTTGGTTTTTGTTGTATTTAGCGCTAGTTTGTTTTCTTTACAATACTCGGATAAAATGTTTAATTGGCGCTGACAGTTTCTAGCTGAGTCCGATAAAATTACAATATCGTCGGCAAATAACATCATAATCACTTCAGTATTGAAAGTTAGATTAATGCCTCGGCACTCGCGGTGCTTAAAATAGTTAATAATGTCGCTAATGTATAATGTAAATAGCAGGGGACTTATTGAGTCTCCTTGTAAAATGCCTCTAGTTACTTCAATTTTGTTTGATGTTTCTTCATTCACGCTTAAAATCATGCCGGCGTTATCGTAAAAGTTTTTGAGTAGTCTTATCGTTTTACCGTAAACACTCATATTTTTAATTTCCACCATAACCTATTGTGACACACTGAATCAAATGCACGTTTAAAATCCACAAAAATCGCGTACAAACAGGTTTTCTTTTTTGAGATAAACACATTTACTATTGTATACAGAGTGAAGATGCTATCCGCGCAACTTCTATTAACTCTAAAACCATTTTGTTCTTCTGGCACTAAACTTTTTTCATCACTATACTGCATGAGTCGCGTATTAAGTATTTTGGTTAGTATTTTAACAATTGTATTAACTAATGAAATTCCTCTATAATTAGATGGGTCTTGTTTATCTCCTTTTTTAAAAATAAATTTAGTTATTATTTCCGTCCACGCTTTAGGCATTGTTTCGGTGATTAACACTTTGTTCATCATGTTTACTAAATAGTGTTCCCATGGTCCAGGTAGATATTTGTAACATTCATTTGGTATGTTGTCTAATCCTGTAGCTTTATGTTTTTTTAATGTCAGTACTGCGCTTTGAAGCTCTTCTAGAGTTATCGGTTGATCTAAGCAAGGATGATGTAGATGCAGGTTAATAGATATTTCTGTAAATATTTCTCCGTTTTTTGTTTGGTAAAAACTCTTGTAAAAATTTACTAATTCCTGTAAAGGTATAGTTGTGTTAGTGTTATAAATGCGTGGAATCACTTTTTTAATTTCTTTCCAAAATTCTCCGTTATTATGGACTCTTGCTAATTTTTCTAAAATCTTACTGTAGTACGCTTTTTTTTTTATTTGAATTGTTTTAGTGTAAAGTTTTTTATTGTTGTTGTATTCAATTATTGCATTAGGATGGTAATTATTTTTTCTGCACTTTTTGTAACATTGGCTAACGCTGTTTTTTGCTATTCTGCACTCTTCGTCAAACCAGGGCGACACAACGTATTTACTGTTTGCTAAATTAATAGTGCTGACCTGTAAAGCTCCTGAATTGATTGCTGCCTGTTTTATGGAGTTTAACATATTTTGTGCTAACTTATTAATATCCTCGCTATTATAATAAATAGAATTAGAATTATCTAAAAACAATTTATAACTTGCTGTTGTGTTTTCGTTCCAAATATAATTCGTTTTAGTAATAATCTGTTTTTTATTTTCCTCCAGGATACATTTTTTGTTTACTTTCCAATCAAACACAAATGATATTGAAGTACTGCAATGACTAGAACTGGTAGCCAAATGTTCAACTCGAAAGTCGTTTATAGAAGCCGCCGTATTTTCACTAACCCAAACCAAATCAATTACACTTGTTCCATTTGGAGTAATACATGTTATCTGAGCCGGATTATCGCTAACACTACGACCGTTCATTACAAAAAATCCATGATTTTCCATCATGTTAACCAATTTCTTTCCTCTCGTGTTGACTTTATTGTCCATGCTTTTTCTGTTTCCTGTTAGATTTGTTCCATATAGCACATCCTCGTCTATTTGATTTAACTCGCCGATTCTACAGTTCCAGTCTCCCCCTATAATTACATTTTCTCCTAAATTTTTTTCTGAGATTTGAAGAAGCAGATCTTCCATCGAGTCTATACACTCATCTATATTTGTATTGGGTCTCCAATATACACATCCTACTATCGTACTGCTTTTGGTATTAGTTATTTCTAGGAATACCCATAAATTTGAAATATCAATAATTTTCCACTGCAAATGCTTTAACACGTAGATATGAATTCCCCCACTAGCTCTTCCTTTGGTGTTTTCTTTTGTTGCGCTTGAAATTATGCAGTCAAAATTGTTAAATATATTATTTTCAATTTTATTTTTTCTACTAGAAACGTTTCATTAAAACAAACTATATCATAAGTTATTACCTTTTTTGTTTCACTCTTACTTAGTTTAAATACATTAGCCATTCCTTCTACATTCCAAAACAACACATTTAGTTCGTTTTTTGTATTACACGATTTGTTTATATTTGTAACAACTTTTAGTTTTTTAACTCGACAGATTCTGTTTTTTCATTCCAAACATACACATCATTATTTATTATTATTTTGTTATAAAGCACTTTCACTACTTTACCTTTGTTCCTTTCCTCCTTGGCTATGTCACGGATGACTTTCTGAATTTTTCTTTCTTAAACTGTTAAGTCGTTATTGATGAATACCTGTCGATCTTTTATTGTTTTTCCTTTTCATTACATTTAATTTTTCTGTAAAATTTAGAAATTTAATTAACATTAATTTCTGGTTTTTTGTTTTCCAATCAGAATTGGTTTTTCTGTTGCTGGTTCGACATTTAATTCTTCTAAGAAGAAGTTTTTCACCGTTTCTTCTACGTTTTCTTCATTAGTTTTTCTTCTTGATATTATTATGTTATTTTTCTTCTTTCTCTTTTCTTCTCTTTCTTTGTCGTCTTCGAATTGCTTTATACGTGTTTCTAAGACGTTTTTTTCTAGTTGCCACTTCTTTTCATTACTCTCGTATTTTTCTTTTAATGTTTTAAGTTCGTTTTTAATTTCTAAATTATCTTGTCTAAGCGCGGTAATTTGTTGTAGTATTTCTTCAATTAATTGAAGTTGTTTTGATTCTTCGCTTTCCCTATCCTCTTTCTTCCTTTTCGGTTGTCTTCTTAAGTCTTCATTACTACCGATACTGTTAGATCTTTGAATATATTGATCCATTTCTTAACAATAAATGTATAATACTAGTATTAGATCACGCTGTATATTAACATAAAGTTTTATCTACATATATCAATTCTAATTCGACACCTTGACCTTGCTTTAAATGCAACAATTTATCGTGTTGTTCGTATTTATTTAACACAAAACAAAACTTTTATTGGCAACTGAAGATATTTGTTTTTTTTAGTATGCACGTGTAAAATTAATTGTGCTACATATAATCATAGATATTATAGTACTCAAATTTAACTTTACCCAAATAAATTATGATTGTTATGCGACTGCAACGATTGGCACAAATTTATACGTCCGTCACTCACCATGAATTTAACTAAACTGAAATTGAAAGCATCTAGCTATCATCATAACTAGTAATTTCAATATAAAGTACACGGCAAAATGCTTAAATGTATACATACGTATAATTTAAGTTAGAAGTTGGACCACATTAGTAACAAACCTTAGCAACTAAAACTTACGCACTTATGCAGTTGAATGTTAAGTTTCTAGTATGAATTAAATTTATTTAATGTGAAACTGATTCTAAACTTTTTTTATTTACGATTTATATTATAAATATAAAACAGATACTTTTTGCTTTAAACAAGATTAAATGCTATTCTAGATTCTTAAATATATCGAATATGAGTTTTTACGATCACGTGATTACATTCATTTCCTGTTAGATATAAACCTCCAAATCTTTCCATTTCCGTTCGTCTATAGTTAACTTTATCTACTGCATTTCTTGGTTTCTTTGTATGATCCCTTCATCGTGTCTTAGATCGTTCTTTACCTTGTTTATATATTATCTTCTAAGAACGTAAATGAAAACCAAAATGTCAACAAAATAAATGTGCTTTATCGAATCGCGAGACGTTAGTGTTACTTTCGTCAGAGAAAAAATCTGAGTTACTCACAAGTCGCGCCTAGAAAAGTTTTACTTAAAAAAAATAACTTAGAGAATATATCAAAAAACACAAGTAATTTATATTAATCGGTCAAAAAACAATGAAATAATAAAAAAAAATCTTACTAAATATACCTCCAGCAGTGATTGATACTTAAAATTTTGTCGTAGAAAATGTTACAAACTTGTTGCCAAGCAACACGCTTTCAACATCTTTATGACAGTATTAGGTGCATTGTAGGTAAAATTTGTTATTAAAAAATGTCTCAAAAATTTAAATTATTATTAAAAAGCATTGTTGCATCTTGCAATTAATTCAAAACCATATATGTATAGTAAGTACATTGAACCAACACAAAATGGTGGAAGTAAAGTAACGAATATTTAAATACTTAAAAAGTACAATAAATGAAAAATTTGAATAACATGATGATGAAGATACAAACAGTACTATGTTAATTGGTTGTTCTGATGCGGATTGCACTATAATATAATTAAAGTAGCGTGGTGTATTTGGTGATATGTAATGTAGGCTATTTTAATACAAACATAAGCGATGTTTTAGGAAAATTATGTGCCTTAGAATACATGGCTTTTTTTATACCTGTTAACGGTATATTTTCTATTTGGTCACTAACTATGTAAACTGGACGGTGTAATTTAAGTTATTGTTTCGTAGTTTTGCTAAAGGAAAAGAATGCAAATATTTCAGTGTAACCTGCGTTTGATTTTCTTTGTAAAAGATCCCGTAAGTTTTTTTTTGTTTCGATTGATTAGTTTAGTATTAGCATCAAGAACGTTTTGCTCGTTATTTGTGTGGTTTAAGTTTAATGATATTTCAAGTTGTTTTCAATCATTATTGGTATTTTCTTTTAAATGCATAAAGATCCGTAGTTTTGTTTTTGAATTAGTATTCTACTTAGTTAACTTCGTAAAATAACAATTCAATATAATTTACGACTTCCTTTTTGGAATGTAAGTTGATACAATTTTCTTGGTAATTACACTTTGATAAGCTCTATCTTGAACCACCTGCAAAAATGCAAGTCTCAGCAGTTCTTGTGGGAAATATTTTCGTCGAGGTCTACGTGAGGAGATTCACGCGACTAATTATAATTTTCATCTTTGTTCTTTTCATTTGTCAATGTTCTTTCTTTTACCACGATTTTACTGCGCACATTTAAGTAATTAAGTAGGGGATACGAAGTCTTGGAAAAGTTGGATTTTTGAAGATTCATTCGATCGTGGGTCGCAATGAAAAATACCGGTTACCGTGAGATGTAGCAGAGTGCGTAGGGGACTTTACCCTCTGACGTTATGTAGAACCGCGGAAGTTAAACAGAAATCGTGAAAATTAAGTGTGGTGGAGCAAAATGTTAATTTTCTTCAAATTTCGTATAGTACGGCTTGTGTAAAATTCATGATTTCTAAAACATAAGCTGTTACGTTTGTGGGATTTAAGGTGAGGTGGTATGTGGTTAAATCCTAAATTCGCATGTGGCGGTTATAAAATTAGATTGTGAGATAAATCTTCCGTCGTCGTTCTTTTGTTTGGGGAGCAGCCGAATTCCATCTGAGGTGGTAGCTTGAAAAACCACTGTGAATCGAAGCTCAACTGGTATCTCCAATTAAGAAATAAGGTATTTATCGATTTTGGTTATTATCGTGTAGTGCCCGCGATTAAAAATGCAGTAAAAGCTTTCAATTTGAGCCAATTGAAATTACGACTAACGTTCAACTTAATTATTTTAATGAACGCTTGAAGTGTTTGCGCGAAATTGAAATAAATTAACTTTGTTTTGGTGCGTATATAAAAGTAATTCGTATACCATATGAATGATAATGTAACGACTTATGAACTATATTTTGTTTAGTTCGAATTAAAGTTCGGACATATATTTTATAACCTGTTTTTTTTTGTGTGATTTGAATTGTTTGTTATAAATATGCGGACAAGATCTTGAAATTTAGTTGCGAAAGAAAGTAGAGTTAACGCTCTTATAGTAGTATTTTTTTTTGTTTATACGTTTTTAATTTCTGTGTTTAGATTGTGCATTTGTTTTACTTACTTATGGTTATTTCATTTATCCATTTCTTTTATTCAAATTGATTTGATATTAATTAGTAATTGTTATTTTTTTTTGTTTCTGTTTTAAATATTCAATCAATAAATGGTAAATTGTTAAATGTAAAGAGCTTTTATTCATTTAGCCGCCGCATACGTAAATTTTTGTTTAAGTGTATTTCAGATTAGTTACAACTCAAGGTAAGTTCTGGGGTTGTAACCAACCAGATGAGCTTTCGGATAATCAGGGGTTTGAAAGCTACCATTATAAAACCTTGATTGACGCCCTTACCGATTCTTTGACTATTTTACCGTTCTAGTTCAATTTTACGTCGATCGCGTTTCCAATTTTTCACGGAATTTTAAATTAAAACCCACCCCCTTCTCAATTGAGCTAGTGGCACACCCCGTTTATGTTACTACATTGCAGGCAGTGACTTTGTGTTAATTTTGGCATGTAACATCAGTTAGTATAAAAACTTTGCTAATCTCGGTAATGATAACTGGAAAATTTATGTGAACGCGACCTGGTGTATGTGATTGTAGGGTCGCTAGTAAAATATATTTGTTTCTCTTTATCGTTACGTACCACTTGTCCAAACCAAGTTCTTTTGTGATCTTGCTAATGTTAACTGTTGATCAGCTTTGTAAAAACACGATAAGACGTCAGCGACACTGTTTTAGATTTCGAGTTGGTATATCATCTTGAACTTGAGTTTAAGATTTATTGAGTTAATTAGGTCGAATAAAGAATTTGCTATCGTTTAAAACCATTTTAAGCTGCTGTAATTGTTAATTACTTAAAAACCATATTTTTTTTTAGTTTTTGGACGACAGTGAATCACTCAAACTCGATTAGATATGTTACTACGCATTCGGTTTTCTTTAGGTTTGTGTCAAAACTGGCCTTTTTTTGATTTGTTTAAAGGCTGTTTTTATTCTATTTGTACTTGTTACGCATTTTATTTGGTCCACTCATCTTTATTATTGCAGTCTAACAAAAGAGCGCCGTTTTTACACATTGGAAAAACGCCTATTTCTCACCAATCTATTTTTTATTTTTGACGTGACTGTTTTTAAATTTTGAGTCACTTGTATTTTGGTACGGAGTGAATATGTAAGGGTACTTAACAATTTTTTTTAGTTTATACAACGTTGGTTAAACGTGCTTTTAATTTGTTGACCATGTGGGTAGCGTCTAATAGGTACGTTGTCAATCGATTAACTAAATCTTCTTTCTTTATGTGGCAAATCCAACTCATTGATATGTTTGTTTTTAAATCATTTAAAAAAAAAATTTTTCGATGTAAGACATACTGATTTTTTGATTTAGTTTAAGTTCTTAAAATCCTTGCTCTAGGTGTTAAATGTGTGTTACATTTCTCTTGGTGTAGAGAATTACGCTCACATATATCGAGTAGCTACGGTGTTCTTCTTCATCGTTCTTTTCCTCGTTGGAGGTTGGCTAACGTCATCTTAACCTTGTCGACGGCTGTTTTAAACAGAAAGTTGTGCTATAGTAGAACCAGTCTCTTAAATTCTTAAACTAGAAAATGTTTCTTTTGTCCACACTAGATTTTGTGTATCTTCCTTTTTAGGATCGCTTTTATAATTTCGTATTTTTCTCCAAGCATTAAATGTCTAAAGTAGTTTAATTTTTTCTTTTTGATAGTATACAATACTTCCTTGTCTTTTTTCGTAAGGTTTAGTACCTCCTTATTTAATACTTTATCTATCTAGGACATTTTTAACATTTAGCAATAGCATCACATTTCAAAAGCTTCTATTTTTTTTCTGTTTTAGCTTGAGTCATAGTCTATGTTTCCACACCGTACAGCAGTACTGATAAGATATAACATTGCAAGATATGCATATGCATATTGTTAACTCCAAGTTAAATGCCCTATTACAAATTACGCATTTAAAAAAAAACAGTTACGAACTGTCTCTATTCTGGTTTTAAACTCTTGTTAAAGGTTCCATTGATGATTTAAACAAAACCTTAGCTAACTATATCCATGTACTTCTATTTCTTCATTTTCTATTTTTACCGGTTTTATGCTGATTATCATAAACTTGGTTTTTTAAATGTTTATTTTCGGTCCTTTTTCTTTACAGGCCATATTTACGTTGTCCATTAGGTGTTGTAATTTATCTTGTTGTACGATGTCACACCCTTTCTCAAAGTCTATGAAAGAAGCAAACAGTTTCACGTTTGTATGACGGCATTTTTCTCCAAATATTTGAATATAACAGAGGGCTTCGCTTCTTTTTTAAAACCGAATTGTATATCTTCAATATTTTGTTCGCATCTTTTGTGTATTGTTCTCAAGAAAATTTTTAGTACGTGATTGATGAGACTAATAGTTCTGTATTCATTACATTTTTAGCGCGCATCTTTTTGGAAATTATGATAGACGTTTTTTTCAAATAGTTTCAAATCATTTCTGTAAACACCTCATCTGGTCTTAGCGTTTTACCCTCTTTTACTATCTTTATTGCATTTATTACTTCCGATTTTAATATTTCGTGGTCTGTTTCTTTTTATGTTATTTTGAATTGTGGTGGTCTTTGATCTCCAAAGAATTCTTTAATGTATTCACTTCAATTGTTCAGTTTTTTGTTTATGTCTATAATTATTTTTATCCTTTAGTATTCGTGTGTAGTTTTGACAATGGGTACTTACTATCTGCTTGATTTTTTTATTTTACGTTGAATGTGTTATACTTATCTTGTAATTTTTCAATTTTGTTGCATTGTTCATTAATCCATCTTTGTTTGGCTATGTCTTATATTTGTATTTTTACTCGTTTTCTTTATCCACTTTTTTTAGTTTAATAGCAATTCTCACATCCGCTCCTGCATAAGTTTTAACTGCTTCTACACAGTTCCTGAGTCTTTTATTTATCAGCATAAAACCTATTTGGTTTGTAACTATAGTATTGTTTGTTCCATCTTTTGGGGACTTCCGCGTATACAGCCTTCTGTTTGGTAATTTGAACATCATATAACGCTATAAGATTTTTTTCTTGACAGTGTTGGATTAATCTTTTATCTCTGGCATTCCTAGTTTCTAAACTATATTCATCAATGCTTTTTCCATATTTTCTTTTCCCTATTGCGGCGTTGAAGTCCTTTGTAGTAAGATTTACGTCATTTTATTTAGTCATCACTTATCTTATTTGATCATAAAATTCTTTTTCTGCGATATGTAGGTTTTGACGGATTTACTGACCTCTTTACTGACTATTATTGCTACACCTTGTTGGTGTTTGTTTCCGCTGTTTTCCGAAAAATATATAACTTTCCCATTTTCTGTTTTGCATTGTCCTGTTCTAATCCATCTATGAAAATCTTATTATTTACAGTTATATAATTGAAAACATATTCAGTAGTACAATTAAAATACAGTTTCAATAATGTAATAAAGTAATATTCTTAAAAATACGATTGTTTTGATATCAAATGGGTAAATCTGAAAGCACGTGATAAGTAATTTACTTGGCTAACATAGCGATCTCTGTATAGCGGTTCATGTTTTGAGTAATTAATGAACGGTGTTACATAAGTTTGTAGATTGTGAGGATTATATATACATGCTGTTTTAAAACTATCAGGTATCAAAAACAAAAGCTTGCAGCAACGGTAAGTCGAAAATTATTTTGTTGGAGAAGCCATGATTTTTAACAGTTAAATTCAATTAGCACCGAAAAATTTAAAATTACATTAATTGCTAGATTACTACCACTTTTAATTTTTGTACGGACATCGCTTGACAAAAATTAATTAAATAATAAGACGAACTAATCAAATAACAAGATTTTATTTAAATTTGTTGGCTACGAAGTTGATTGAAAAATGTTCAGTTAATGCTACTTTTAATTACTTGTGCTTGTATTCATTAAAGCGCTTCTTGACTTGTAACAGCTTAATACTACAGAAGAGTTTAAATAACTATTAGTACTAATACAAAATATAGAATGACTGATAAAATAAATAATTTAATGCTGATGAACTTGTCGTAGTTAAACCTTATCATGGAGAATAGTGATCAAAAATTACTTAGCTGGTCAGCTAATGCCGTCTCAAGTCCAATCAGGAATTTAAGATAATTAAGAGTTGTCAATAGAAATAACTAGGTCCGTTATTCAATTTTTTTAATTAATCGTGGTTTTAGGTTCCCAGGACTAGAACGATTCTTAAAACGAGACAATTTTTAGGATGCTGCGACCACTTATACTCTTAAAAAAGCGCTAGGTTAAACTCAAAAAGCTCAACTTTGCGTACTTTATTAAATAATCTTTCTAATTTACAAAGGTTTAAGTCGTCTCGTTACATGTTTACTAAAATCGTTGTGTTTGTCTGACTGAACGACATGGGTAAAGTTAAATTTTGTTGTAATTTAAATTTTAAAACAATAGTCTCAGTTTGTCGACACTTGATCTTCGCTGTCTTAACTAAACTTTGTGTTATTTGCGGTGTAATTAAATTAAGTTAATTTTTAAATAATAAGTGACTATTAAATTGTAAGTAAAATACTTATTTATAAATTAAATACATTGTTTCTTAACAAATAATAAAAAATACATTATAAACTTTGTACATTACTTCAGTACTTTTATTAATCTTGTTAATACGTTTTTACAGATAAAGAGAAGAATGAATAAACGTTGGACAATTAATATATTTTTTTTATTTACTTTCATTTATTTATCTAATATACAGACGACAATGCTTCAATGAATCACATATATTTACACGGGTATTTGATGATTGCCAGCTACATTACTACATTTACCTGTGTTTAAGAAAATATAAAAATATTATTTTTAGTAAAGTTAAGTTTTTATTTTAATAAAGTTGATAACTCGTATGTTAATAATTAACAAAATAAGAAATTTAAATTTAAAGATTATCAATTCAACTAAATGAAAATAAAATTATAAATAACAACTAAATAATAAAAAAAAGATAAAAAAATGTTTTTTATGAATTATGCAGCTAATTACAGAATAAAAATTATGGCAAAATTGTATACTTCAATAGAAAAAATTGAAACAGTGGCAAATAGTTCGCAAAGTTTAACCTCAATTACATTAGAATTTTACTAATTCAAAAGTATCAATGTATTATTTGTTTATTTACATTTCTGTAGCAGTGATTACAACAACATTACTTGGATTATATTTTAGTTTAATTAAATAAATTTTATAAAATATTTAACGCATTAGTAAGATTTAATTAATATTAATAAGTGAAAACCAAGTTTTGTCACCCTTACGGTTTACTCTTAAGTTTAATATTTATCAAACTTGCGTCACGTTTTAGGTTAAATATTTATGTGGTTACATATGTGGCAGGAATGAATATTTACTGGAAAAACGTCTGGAGATGAATAAACGAGTACACAAACTTATCGTACAAGACTCTGAGCGCCACCTACTGTTTACTAGAAGTTTTTTTATCAGCTTGTTCGCGTAAACTGTATTATAAAATTACAGTTTTCATTGTAATTTCTCAATTAAAAAAAATAAATGTATGAACTAATAATAATATTTTGATGTACAAATGCAAAACTATTACAATTAAAATTTAAAATTGTTTTATTTTATTTATTGTAAAAATACAAGTTACAAAAACTTAAGTGCAATATAATTAAATACATAATAAAAATATTTTTATACTTTCGTCCGTTTTGACGTATTTTACAGGCATCATTATCGGCCGGAAATTTTGCGTTTGCGGCAGATTTGTTAGCATACACCATTATTTGTGTTCTTGTTTAGAGTAGCACTAACTAATTTTTTTTAAACAAATATAACAAATTTGCTTATATCTTACAATTGTTAAAAACAACAATGATTTTATAAATTGTAATCATATTATGTAATTCTCAAATTAATTTCAAAAACAATTGTATTTCGTCATTACAGGTTTTAGTTTTATAAACACATATTATTAAATTTATTTTATTAAATAACTGCTTTTAATTAATTTATACTACAGTGTGTATTTTAATGATTGTCCGGTGTTTGAATTTGCCGCGTCGTCATTCTAGTAACTATAATCAAACAACGTTGGTTCGTTGACAGTTCATTTCTCAATTTGGCGTTTTACAAGCGGCAAATTCAAACACCGGAGAATCATTAAAATACACACTGTATAAAAATCAGCACAAAAAATGTTGTGTATCACACGTCGTAAAAGTATTTTGCGAGTATTCGCTTTTTGTAGGCCTCGGCTTCACCTCGGCCTGCAAATATACTCATACTTTCAAAGTAGCACTATCTGGACTAGCGATACAGATAACTATTATACTAAAGTTTGATTTTTGCTTATAATTTCTATTTTTTGTCAATGTAAAAATTTTAGTTTCCGTAGTTTTTTTTTAATCTATTATTTTGCTTACTCTTAATTTGAAGGTTATTTTGCCACTACATGCTATGTGATATCTAGCAATATTTTTTAATTAGGAGTTAATGCAAGTCAGCTATTTTGTGACTAAATTATTTTAGTTGTAAGTAATTTAAGGCAATAATTTAAAATTTTTATAAACAGTAAACTAAAAAACATAAATAATTCTATAATTAATATTTTTTTAATAAATGATGTTAATAAACTGACAGAATATCAAAAAAATACATAGCAGTTAAACCATACAAACTTTTTCACACTACTATACAATACTTCACATTTATTATCGTGCAACTATAGAAACTAAACCATAGGTAATAAAAAACGATATATGTAGTTGAGAAAATGGTTTGTAGTACCTAGTGTAAAAAAAATTAAACACCTTAAAATAGGTTATCGTTGGATGCCTTTTTACCGCATTGTAATTTATAATCTTAGAACATTTAAGTGCACAATTAAGAAATATTCTGATATTTTTATTGTTGAAAGATAATACTAACGTATGTAATTTATAGTAATTTGTGTATTAAATCTAATTAGAAACATTTTTATTATAAATTTGTTTACAAATTACATTTTACATACTTTTTGAACTACATGTTAAACATCTAACTTAATATGAACATAGATAGTTTTAATAGTACATAATTGTGTTCCTACACTCTCCTACAAAATTATTTTATTGATTGCATGTTAGTATATAAAATGTGATCATTTAAATAAAAACATAGTTCTTTTTTAATTGTTTTCACTTTAATTTAAATAAGTTTTTATTAAATAACAGTTGTTTATTTAACGAGTTCCTGTGTAAATTAGGCCTTTTTTTACGAGTAGGCATTTTTAAACCCGAATGAGACGAGGGCTTTAAAAGTCCACAAATGAAAAAAACTTTTATAAACTAAACATTTACACTTAGCCAGTTTACGTCTAAGTATTCTCTTTTAAAATCAAACTTAATATTATTTCGATTACTTGTCGCAAGGTACTTAACCCTTTGTTGCCCGCCGGTACTTCTAAGTACCGGCGAATTCAAATATATGCTATTTGGCTATTGCGCGTTTTATCCGGTAAATCCTGACGGTGCTTTAGAGTCCAATATCTTCCCGCGCGTTTGCATTTGGCGCATGACCGGTTTTGTTAAATAAAATAACCTAAAATAAATTTCTTTCGTGCTTGAGCGCGCGAAGTTGCTGAGTTGTAGTGTCAGGACATTCTGAACCTGGATTTCATTCTAAATTTCAACTGTAAGTAATAATTTCATTTTTATAGTGCAGATGCAAGTGTTTACTTTTTGCTTAGCTAATAAATTAGTTCGTTACCTGCTTTATAAGCTCAATATTACGATTTTTTCCAGACGCCGTAAAAGTACCGTCAGGAAAATGTCTTCAATAAAATGGCATTATTCGCGACCTTTATCTGATACGGAATTACATGAAATAGCTCATCAAATTTTATCAGAGGATTTACCGTTAGACAACAACATAGACACAGATGTTGAAAGAAGTGATAATGAAGAAAATTTTGAGACATCATTACCAAATACGTTTGAGAATTCCTTCAAAAGATCAGAAACTGATCTAACAACATCCACTGAGGACGAATCAGCTGAGATAGCTGATAATAAAAATACGCCAAAAATTAACATTTTACAAAATTACGCGATTGTTCCTGGTAGTTGCTGCAGTGATAAGCCAGATACATATTGCAATGTATCAAATGACAGGCGTCTAAGATCTTCTGTGTTAGAATCAGAACAAGTTGAACGTGAAGAGGAAGAAGAAAGGAATAATGATATTCAGGATCCGCCAAAACGAAGAAGAAAAATGTTGAAACTATTCTGCTTGACTATTATGAACTAGAACAATTCGTCAAAATAGAAAAGATCTTCCCAAAACTTTTGCTGAAGACAAATCACTCAAACGAGGAGATTTTGATTACATGTATTCTAACACAAATATCGGAATTTATAAATGGAAGGATAATCGAGTTGTTCACCTGGCCACAAATTTTCATGGGACTGAGAAAACTACTGTAGAGCACACAGAAAAGGATGGCAGCAAATTGGTAGTCAAATGTCCAACCCTTGTTAAAGATTATAACCGCCATATGGGTGGTGTGGACCATGCCGATCAATTGCGAACAACGTATGGGATGAATCGTAAAGTTAAAAAATGGTGACACCGCTTATTTTGTGGATTTCTCGAAGTGGCATTCATAAATACCTACATAATATACTGCCAGAGCCGAGAAAAAATGAGTACACTAGAATTCAGGCGTTTTGTCTCTCAGGGATTGATAAATATGGCTGAAACAAGAGGTAGAAGAAAAAGTCTAAACCCAGTAGCTAAACATCGTAAATATAACTACAGCGTCTCAGATGACGTCCGTTTCGGCGATAGAGGCACTCACTGGATTATATACGATGGTAAAAGGGGTCGGTGTGAATATTGCAGTGCCTGTGGTATTCAGTCTCGTCCTCATAGCAAATTCAGTAGCTGTGCTACATACTTATGCTGCAATGAAAAAAAAACTGCTTTTTACTTTATCATGAAATGAATTTGTAAAGAAAAAATTAACCTAATAAAACTTTGTTAGCGCCGTCGAGTTGTGTAATTGTTTTAATTAGAAATCATAATCAAAATCCTAACGGTACTTTTGAGTCCAAAATTTTGAAAATTTTAGTTGTTCAATACAAAAATTTAAAAAAATTCAGAGGCCTTAGTTGAACACCCAAGAAACGTTCTGAATAAGAAAATTTGAAAAAAATTAATTTTACTAGGTCTGGGCAATAACGGGTTAAAAGACGCGGGGTTCATAGGCCAGTGCCTACTCGGCCTATTGGATAACACAGGACTGTTAATTTAGACAGAAACGAGTTGAAAACAACGTTTTATTGTTCACGGACTACGAGATCTCCAAAGCCTCAAAACTTTGTATTTATATCTGCGTTGCCAAATAGATAAGTGGTATATAGTAACTCTGTTTCATTTAAAATAGTTGCAATCAGTAGGTATCAATGCAACAGATTTATTAGCAGTAATTTACTATATTTCTAAATTATCCGGCATTTATAATAGTCAGCTTCAATAAAAATAGGTAACACTTCAATTTATGTATTTATTTAAGGTGCTATGAACAGTGAAATAAAATATATATTTATATAATCAATAAGGAGATAAAAAGTAAATTTTTCCTAATTATTTGGTAACTACTTTTATTACATGCTCTGAACCTCGATTTGTAAGTAACTAAAATGTTTAACATTTTTTTTCTTTCAGTTAATACCACTATTGATTATATAACTTTATACATAGTCGTTCCTTGGTTAAAAGTGTGACGCTCATAAAAAAATATACAAGAAATTTTAGTTCGGAATACTGAATGCATCGCTGCGGTCGTTGAAATTTTTAGTACTTGTTCTTAGCTATTGTTTTACAGTTTTTTAGTGCATCTCTATAAATCTTAGATACGATCTTTCGCGTGCATTTGCTTGGCGCGAGTCATACTTAGGTGATTTATGACTATAATAACGCAATAAATAAAATAAATACCTCTTATCTTAATTTGAATAATGAACTTAAATAATAAGTTTTTACAAAAATGATTACTGTTTGTTCAAGTTTACAAAATCAAAAAACTAGAATTCAAGACAGTTAAGAACAATAAAATTAAGTAAACATAAACATATTTATTTTAAATAAATAATTTGTTTTAGCTGATGCAACATTATTAAATGTTTTAGATTGAATCATAATACAAGAAAGTGTCGGAATTGAAATAGGTCAAATAGAGCACTGGAATATTTTTTCTAGGCGAACTACTTCGATCATAAAATTTAAAGTATCCTTGCACTAGTTTGAGATTTTCAAAAAAATATGGTTACAAAGCAAAATATTTGTTAAATTGCTTGAGTGCCAAGGTATTGGTAATTACACGTACAATATTTAATTTGTAAAAATGAAAATACTTTAATTTGGTTTTGATAAGGACAAAAGTTTAGAGTGTTTATAGTACGAAGAAATTAAAACAGATTCTGCAAAACCACATGCAAAAATAAGAATATTACAAAATACATTATTTGGTAATTTTATAATACCGTTGCAATCGGGTGACGGATCAAATAGCTTAAGAAAAAAAATTCCGGTAAAAATTGTATAGGAAGAAATACCTCAGAAAAAAATTACTCTTGAAAAAAATACTCAAAACTATTAGTACAGAACAAACCCTTACTAAACACCAAAAACGTTTTATAGATCTCTTATAACATTTTTTAAAAAATCTCTAGTATCCACAGCATAATCCTCATAGACCCCATCATCAAACAAGAGGTAATGCAGCGTTCCAACAAGTAAACAATTGTTTTTATCTATGTTCGATGACATAGTTTTATACACCTAAGAAAGTTTATACTTTGAACAGGTTTATGCCATTTTGAATTCACGAGCTAGTAAATATGCAAATCAAGGTCAAACAGCTCCTCTAAGAACAAATAGCTGGAACAGGTTATTTAGTCTATTTGTTTTACGAGAAGCAAACAATGTGTATTTAAGGGGCAACATCCATTAAAGTAATGAAAAAATAAAATAAATAGTAGAAGAACTCGATACTACGCTATACAAACAAAGAAACTTAGAACCATTAAATGTCACATCTGAAGATATTATAAATGTCGGTTTAGAAAAAATATCTAAAGTTACAAAGGAAAAAATAAAATTAGCGTTATCTTAGATGAAGAAAATAATAAAAATAAAGAGAAGCACTACAATACAATCTATGAAAATACTCCTTAATGAATGTCGTGCAGAAACATGGCAAAACGCACAAGTAATATTATTGTATAAAAAGAGAAAGAAATAGAAATCAATAAATATTGGTTTATAAGTATACTGCCTCATCCTTATAAATTAGTAACCAAAATTGTAACAAATAAATTAACGAACAAACTGAATGACTACCAGCCACCGGAACAAGCCGAATTCCGTAAAAGCTTTTTTAGCACATATACAATTTCTGAAATCACTAACAGAAAAATGTAATAAATAGAAGCTGTAAGCTATCTTTAAAACCATGAATGACGCAAGAATTAACTCAATATATCGAAAGCTACTTCAAAATGTATACAGGGTGTAACAAGTATAACTAATAATCTCTTAATAAGGGGCACATATGGTAATTTCCAACACATTCTGTTCATAAACATGTGGTCTAACTTTTCATAAATTTTTCTGTAATAATTACATTTACGAACCTGGTTGATCGTTATAACAAAACGTGATATAAAATGATTGAAACTGTTGGAATCCAAGTTTAGTATTAAGTTTCTGATTAGAAAATAAACAACATTTAAGAGATATGGTGCTAAAATCAAGGTTATTTTTAATTCACTTCAAGGTTCTTAATAAGAAGATTCGCGGATGACATTGTCCTATTTACCCAAAATGTTCATGAACTACAAAATATGCTAGAAGAACTAAAAACAAAACCAGCCGCAACTTAAGTGCAAATAAACCTGAATAAAACACAAGTCACGACCTTAGAAAACCTAAATAATAGTGAAGCAAACAAAAATATAGAAAAAGTAGAAGAATGTGTTTACTTAGTACATAATATCAAATTGAACAGGGAAAATCAAATCGCGTAAATACGAAAACGCATTAGAATGACATGAGCAACAACAGGATAATTGACAAATATTTTACAAAATGCAGACGTTCCAATAAATCTAAAAAGACCAATATTTGATATTTGTGTGCTCCTCGTAATGATTTACGCAATGGAAACCACAACACTTACAGTAATCTAGGCAAATAAGCTCGGAACAACCCAAAGGGCAATAGAACAAACAATGTTAGCAATAAGTCAGAGATCGCATTACAAATGAGAAAATTAGACAAAAAACTGGAGCAAAGGATGTCATAACACTCGTAGCGATGCTCAAATAGAATTGGATTAGATATGTCAGGACGAGCATCGATGCACAAAACGTATAATACAGTGGATACAAACACAGCATAAGCGTAGCACTGAAAGACCTCAAAGATGACATTAAAAACAAAACGGAAAGAAATTGTTATCAGTTGGTATAAGACAAAAAAGCATAAAGAAAGAAGGCCTATGTTCATAAATGGACTATATGGGGCTGCCAAAAAAAAAAAAGATGATCCGCAAGACATACATTGTTTCAAAACAAAACAAAAATAATTTAGAACGCAACAAGTCTGATCCGAGTGACCATCCAAATCTGCATATAAATGCCAACTTCAAATGTATTCAGACCCAATCAAAATTTAATTTCCCGAAACCGACTCCAATGTCAGGAATTTCTAGTATTAAAAACTATTCTTAAGAAACTGAGCCTGAATCAATTATTTATAATGAAGAAACTAGTCACTATTATGCCCCTATTAATATAAACCAACTTATTCAAAACGTTTTTGAACCAACCGACAAACAAACAGAAACAAACAATGATCCCGAATCAGATTCAAATTTTTTCAAGGCTTCCTGAACAACAGAATTGAGATAATAGATAGTTTACCTAACATTAAATTAAAAAACTCACCATTAAACATATTAATTGACACTGGCAGCAAAATTAATATTATTGACCCCAAAATAATTTCAAAATTTTATCCCAATTCAATTCAACCCATAAACTTGAAATTAAGCACAGCCAATGGAATAAGTACAATAAACAAATTTAGCAACAATACCTTGTTTCGACGAATTTAAAGCAGCAGGAAGTTTAAAATTCATTATTTTAAACTTTCACGAATATTATATGCATTAATAGGTATACGTGATTGGAAAAAACTAAAATTCAACATTGATTTACAAAATTCATTGACACGCATAGATAATAATAATTTTCCACTATACTATAAAAAAACTTATTAAACAAAAATACAACCTCGCACTAAACAAATGTATATAATACTTTATACAAAACCAAATCAAAATGTCTTTATGCCCAAACAACATCTTAACGGAATAAAAATTGAAGAAGGACAAAATTTTTAACGGAAATATTAACGTAGTAATTCAATATACAACGGATTACGAACAAAAAGACGACACTGACAATTTACACGAAGAAACAATTGACCCCAATTTTATACAACCGTTTTGTTTTCCACAAGAAACCACACTTAAAAATTGAAACAACTTAATAACGATGGATCATTTAAATCAACAAGAAAGACGAATGATAACACTGGTCTGCAAAAAAATATTTTTTATCGAGCCCTGACACTATTCTGGGTGATTCTTATGTAAAATGACGTCTTGAATCCAAATATGTCTTCCGTTTTCTTCCACTACCCACCATTTTCGAGGGAGCTCCAAATCTCTAATTTTACCACTTTTCGATAAATTAATTATAATTTATTTATCGAACGATAATAATAATTATAATAATTATTATAATAATAAATATATGGACATGAATTTAATTTAAATGGAAAAAAGAACTATTTTAGTTTGCATTCTACTTCCCTGAAAATCTCTTCTCCAGCTTAACGATGTCTTGATGGAACGGTTCCCCGTGTTCATCCGAGACTGCTCCTAAATTTTCAGGGAAAAAGTCCAGATGCGAGTGAAGGAAGTGAACTTTAAGAAACATGTTACATCCTATGTCCTTATACGCTAAAAGCAGTTCCTTGACGTGAGCGACATAATCTTCACTTTTGTGGTTACCCAAGAAGTTCTTACAAACGTTTTGAAATGCAAGTCAAGCTCGTTTTTCTTTTCGATTAGGTGTTCAATAAACGTCGAATCTTGGAAGAGTTGTCTAATCTGGGGACCAACAAAAACGCCTTCTTTGATTTTAGCTTCGCTAAGACGAGGAAATTTAGTTTTCAAAAATTGAAATGCGCCACCTGTCTTGTCTACTGCTTTCACAAACTGCTTTATCAATCCAAGTTTAATGTGTAAAGGTGGTAAGTAAATATTTTCCTTCGGAACCAAAGGATTGTGGGCGACATTTTTCTGATCAGGAATAAGATTTTCTCGCAGAGATCAGTTCCGTACGATGTAATGTTTATCTCGGGCTCGGCTATCCCATTCACAAAGGAAGCAGCAATATTTTCTGAATCCTGATTGCAGGCCCGTGAGTAGAGCAACAACTTTTAAGTCAGCGCAAATTTTCCACTTATAATCATGATAACTAATTTTATCAAGGATTCTGAAGATGTTTTCGTACGTTTCCTTCATTTCAACAGAGTATGCAACTGGAACTGATGGGGAGTCATTCCCATTTGCCAACAGGACAACTTTTAAGCTTGTTTTTGATGAGTCTATAAACAGTCTCCATTTGTCTGCGTCACATGGCATCTGTAGCTCTGTCATCGATAAATTTGCATTAGGGCAGAACACTAAACCTTTATCTTCTGAGAAAAGACATTTCAGGGTTGCTTGTCTGGTCCTGTAAGAAGATATTTTTACTCTCTTTTCTAAGAGATTCCACTGCTAAAATCGCGATCCTAGAAGCTGAGATTTAGTTTTGGGTAACTGCAAATCCCTGACAAGATCATTTAATTCCGATTGAGTGAGGAGGTGAGGTTGCCGAGAAACCAAATCTGCGGAATACTTTTCATCATCATTGAACGTATCATTCAAAGCCCCAGGTTGTAGCTCAGAGTCTTTTAAATCAATTTCCGGCTCTAGAGTAAAAGTGTTTGGGCGCTCTGGGATTGGCAAAGTATCGTTATGAGGAACAGGTCTTAGAGCTGACGGAATATTGGGATACTAAATTGTATGCTTACTTTTGCTCGAAAACCCGACGGTGGAAGTCATACAAAAGTAAGAATCTGTAAGATGACGGCGAGGTTCACGCCAAACCATGGGCACAGCAAATGGCATTGATTTACGGGTACCTTTGAGCCATTTGGTCAAACTACTGTAACAAATCGTACAGCAAACTGATGGAGCCCAAGTCTTGTCCTGGTCGCCAACTTGACAATCAAAGTACAATTTATAAGCTGTTTTAACAAGCAGAGAAAGGGGTTTTCGTTGCGCTTTTAAAGTTAATTCCCCGCAAACATAGCAGAAGCTATCGGGATGATTTTTACACTCGCGTGGCATAATTAAACAGTAATTCAACGCCCGACATTAACCACAAATCACACTTAATCATTTGAAAAAATCCGGAGTAAAAGTAGTTTTACTGTTTTACACAAATGAACAAAAATGAACACAAAATCCAGCACGTTTAAAACGTCGACAATTTAACTCTGCAGCTATAGATGGACTGATCGCAGCAGTTAAGCAAACAATGTAATATACTATAATGAGAAGAGTAATGCAAGTTTAAGCCTGTCGAAAATTCCTGTTCAAACCTGCATGTAGTATTGAGATCGCCAGCGTCGTGCAATAAATCTGCCTAACTGTTTATTGATATTTTTTTACTGTTCTTATATATTCGTATTTTATTGTTGTTTCTATATACATTTTATAGCAAAACTTTTGCCATATACTTTGGTATACATTTTATTATCTGCTTTGGGATGGTTAACAGCTATAAGTTAAAATTCTAAAAAAAATGCAAAAAATAAAATAAAAATGCCCCCCTCCCAAAAATAAGTGGGTGATGGGTAAAAACGGAGGTCATTTTTAGATTCAGGAAGTCATTTTACATAAGAATTGTCAAGAATAGTATCAGAGCCGATTTTCATGCAGACCACTGTAATTAAAACATGCAGAAAATACATCGAGATATTCAATGCATCAGAAGAGAAATTGACAGCAACAAATTTTATTAAACATAAAATAAATACCAAAGATGAAAAACCGATATTTCTGAGGTCATACCGAACACCTTTTACAACAAAGGAAAAAATTAAACGGCATATTGAAGAGATATTAGACGACGGAATAACCCAACCTCTCTCCTCAGGAACAGGAACAATTGCTTCTGGAATCGAAAAAACTAGAATGGTGATCGACTACCGACAATTAAACACTAGAACGATAGATGACCGCTTTTTGCTACCAAATATTGAAGATATTTTAGACAAACTTGGACGCACACAATATTTTAGCGTACTGGACTTATCATCTGGATACCACCAAATCGAAAAAAAATCAAAACAGAAAACAGCATTTAACACGGAATTTGGACCCTACGAATTTAATAAAATGCCGTTTGGACTGAAAAATGCTCCAGCGACGTTTCAGCGCATGAACAACGTACTAAAGGAATTGATTAACACACATTGTCTTGTTTATTTAGATGACATAATTATTTTTTCTCCGAATTTA
The DNA here is from genome assembly GCA_035610365.1 of Aquatica leii. NCBI lineage: Eukaryota > Metazoa > Arthropoda > Insecta > Coleoptera > Lampyridae > Aquatica > Aquatica leii. Next base: position 211,569,738 of record CM069432.1, on the reverse strand, counting down.
GAAGAACGTCAAAAATCATTAGAAAGGTATTTCAGAAATTAAAACTACAACATTATAATTACAAATAGACAAATGCGAATTTTGCAAACAAGAGACGGAATTTCTAGGGCACCTAATTACAAAGAACGGAATGAAACCTAACCCTGAAAAGATAGAATCAATTAAGAATTGCCCTTTACCACGTACTAAAAAGGAAGTTAAAGGATTCTTTGGACTTCTCGGATATTACCAAAAATTTATCAAAGATTTTGCAAAAATTACGAGAAAACTTATCACAATCAGAAGAAGAAAACGAGACCGCAACAATGCATACGTCAAGAGGCGAAGTGCAAATAAACATATCATTTAAAGCAACCATTTAAACAACATACTCACAATAGTAGCCCCGAAGTAATCATAAAACATATAACTTTATTTTTGTAAATACAAAAAACGAATTTATTGTAACTTCCCCTTTGGATTCAATGAATCCGAAATTATGAAAATTTTAAAAGAAATAATAATAACAAACACAAATACAAGTATTTATTTTAAAAATCATAAAATGGAAACAAAAATCTTGAAAATAATGAGAGAAAACTTTAACGACACGATAAAGTTAAATGTGGCCAATAAAATGTTAGAAGACGTAGAAGATCAAAACGAGCAAACTAAATTTTTGAAATATTACCATACCGCTAAAACAAAACACAGAGGAATCAACGAAACAAATACCAATATTGTATTGGCCAAATATGAAATCAGACGTCACGACTTACATTAATAATTGCGACATATATGTAATTTAGCCAAAATAGATCGCAATCCCCAAAAACTGGCAATAGTGCTAACACCAACAGCATAAAATTCTCAAAATACGCACAAGCATATCTTCCAAACAGAAACGCGAAAACCATACTAGAATATTTAACCTTATACATGTCACATCACGGAATTTTTTCAAAGTTAACCACCGATAATGATCCATCGTTTTGTAATCATTTAGTGGCAGATTTTCTTAAAACACCACCATAAAACTTGCACTGAAAACTCTAAATCGAATGGGATCGTAGATTTAATTCCACATTAATAGAAGCATTAAGAATTTCAAATGTTACCTTGGCAGTTGTTTCATATAATAGTATCCATTCCACTACAAAATTTACCCCTTTTCAAATTATCAACGGCAACGAAATAAACGCTCTACTATTTGACCAAACAGTTAACAAAGTTACCGAAGATTACGGCAAGGAAAGGAATAAAGCTATGGACTTTATTAATCAATAAGTCAAACAAAACATCACCCCAGCTAATGAGAAAACAACTACAATACGGAGTAGAAGAAGTTGTACCAGAACAGACCGTTTATGTTCGAAGGAACCCACAAAGGAACAAACTCACATCCTATACAGTAAAAACTACAAAACGTAACCGACAAAACAATCACGTTTAAAAACAAAAGAAATAAATTTACAAAACTATTACTGTTAAAACTAAAAGTTGATACCACAGCAATATATATAACTTTAAGTATTAAATTTAAAACAGCTTTTAACGTTTAATCTTGTTTAATTTTTTAAATAATAAGTTAACTTCATTTTGTAAATTAATTAATTATATAGTTTTATACAAAATAATTTTATACCTTCCATAGTACGTAATATATAATGCGTTTTAATTAAATTTACATATTTTATAATGTTTTTTATTATTTTTGATATTACAAGTAATCACCTTTTCTAAAATATAAATATGCACTTTTTTAATTCTTTACGTAGTGTTTTTGCGCATATTTCCTTTTATTATTTTTTGTTATTTGTAGCTAATGTGTAATTTAAAATTTAAATGATTTATTTATGTATCTTATTTTAAATATAAATAACATTAAAAGAATGTTTTGAATGTTTGCAATTTTTATGTATATGCATTTTTAAAGAATAAATGTTATATAATACTGTAAGTACAATTTACTTATTTTTTATATATAAAAAGCTACTGAACTATATAACTGTACCATACTGCAACATAAAGTTTACTACAGATTTTTAATAAACCCAATATATCTAATACAAAGTGTTTCCAATTTAACTTTTTATTTATTGCATTTTTTGATTATTTTTATTCTTTATTTATTTTTAGTAAAGCTACGTTTTGTTGTTGTTGAGTATAAGTATAAGAGTAACTTGATAAAGTTTAAATTTTTCAGTACAAATATGGTCTATAAACAAAATGGCGTTTTTTACTCGTTTTAACAAACTATTCGGTTTTATTAAAAAATAAAAAAAACACAAATTAAGAACCATTATTTACATAATTAAAAGGTGCTTCAAATGTTCCTCTTTTAATCATATGGCTAAAGAATGTAAAAGCGAAGTAAATGTGTGTCCAATTTGCACGGAAAATCATTCTCTAAAACAATGTTAAAAATCCACAATGAAATGTTGCAACTGCGACGTCTATAATAAGCGCACTAAATCAAATCTTCCAATTAATCATACAGCAATGGACAATGAATGTCCAATGTATATAAAACAAATTGATATTCTAAAATCCAAAATTACTTTAGAAGATAGCGCATAGCAACCACAGTCATATTCCAATAAGACTACTTCGAAGACCTGCCACCAGAATGTCGAATGTATAAATGAATTACCATTGAGAAAATCAACCTCTACAAAAAGTGAGTTTCACATTTTATTTATGAACATAAGAAGTCTAAAAAATAAAATGCAAGAAATTAATGTGCTGCTAGAAGAAAACCCACCACATGTGCTGTGTTTGGTTGAACATTGGCTCTCAGCGGAAGAAATGCAAGTATGTAAAATAAATGGTTTTGAGGTAAGCAGCAAATTCAGTAGAATCCTAAATAAAGGTGGTGGAACATCAATATTCTTACAGAATGCAATCAGTGGTAAAGAAAAGACCATAAAAGGGTGTATTGAAAAAAATTTTGAATGCTCAGTATCGGAAATTGTCTTTGGTAAAACTGCTTTTATAATCATCTGTATATATAGATCACCAAGTGGTGATATAAATGTATTTGTAACATGTTTGTTCCAGGTATTGGAAGACCTATATAATAAAAATAAACATATTATTCTCTGTGGGGATTTCAATGTTAACTTCTCTTCTCAAAAATAATCAAGATGCAAAGGATATTTATGCAGTCACGGAGTCCTTTGGATTATTTCCAAACATTTCGGGTTTCACTAGGGTAGCGGTAGGTTTTAGCACTCAAATTGATAACGTATTTAGTAATATACAGATAGATTTACTTAGTTATACAATTGTTGACTCGCATTTATCGGATCACTGTATAATTAGTTTCAAGGTCAAAGCTAATATTGAAGTAAATCAGTCCCAGAGTTTCCTGTATAAGGGAACGTTTAATAAGGAAAATGAGTTGAAATTTTCAGAATCTCTTAATAACGAAAATTGGCAAACGGTTTTCGAAACAAATGACGTAAATACTATGTACAATTATTTCTTTAACACATTTTTTTATCATTTTGATGTTGCTTTTCCTAAGCAACGCAAACAAATAAAAAACATTAATTACAGCAGTGGAAGTAAATGGATTACCCCTCAAATTAGATTTTGGGCAACCCAAATTAATGATCTTTACAAATTAAGCAAAGAATTTAAGGATAGTAACTTGTTACATGAATTCAAATCCCAAAAACAGTAACTTAAAAAATACATTAATAATGCAGCAATAAAATACAATGAACAGATTATTTTATCCTCAAAAAATAAAACCAAGACCATATTTCGTATATTCAATGACAATAAAAACAAAGTCGTGAGTGACGATAATATCTCAATCAAACATGAAGGAAAATTAGTCACTGATGCAAATTGTCTGATAGATTTATTTTGCAATCATTTCCGATTAGACACAGTTAACAATCAGAGTAAGGAAGAGTATACAAAAACTTCAATGACTATAGGTAAATCACTTTTTCTCAAACTCCATGAAAATAGTCGATATAATCAGAAACTTAAATAACAAATACTCGGTGAGTATTGATGAGGTACCTACTGCAATTGTTAAGAAGGTTGCTTATCTTATAGCAAATCCTTTTTCGCATATAGTAAATACAATTATTGCAAGTGGTGTTTTTCGATGTAAATTAAAAATAGCAAAAACTATTCCCGTTTTTAAAAAGGGTAACACATCGGAAACTACCGTCCAGTGTCTTCAAAAATCGTTGAGAGAGTGATATTTAATCAAATCACTAGTCATTTACTAAAAAATAATATGTTAAACGTTAACCAATATGGCTTCTTAAAAAGCAAGTCAACTGAAATGGCAATCTTCAACTCTTTGTCAGCTATTCTGGATCAACTAGACGAAAGGAACTATGTTGGAGGTGTATACTTCGACTTAACAAAAGCGTTTGACAAAATAGACCATCAAATACTTTTAGAAAAGTTACAGCAGTATGGCATACGTGGTATACCCCTCAATCTCATACAGTCTTACCTTACTAACAGGTACCAAGTAATCTGTTTTAATTCAAAACATAACGGAGTAAATAGAATTATCCATCTTCACCATCAAAAATTCTGACTGGAGTTCCACAGGGGTCCATATTGGGACCTCTAATATTTATATTATACGTAAACAATGTGGCTGAACATACAAAAAATGTAAATAATTGTGTCAATTTGCGAATGATACTTCCTGCATACTCTCGCAAGACAGTAGAGAAGCCTGTACACGAATATTGCGAAAACGGTTCTAGTTATGGATGACTGGTGTAATAAAAACTTATTATCTTTAAATAAAAATAAAACCGCTTGCCTATTATTCAAGAACGTTAAAAATTTAAATGTAATTAACCTAGATATATCAGTTAGTAATAGCAAGAAATTTCTAGGAGTAATTATACAGGCGGACCTGGGGTGGGAAAATCATATATCATCAATTATATCTAAATTAAGTGCTTTGTGATCCGAAATCTGCGAAATCTATTGAACGTCGCGTGTCTGAGATTGTTTTATTTCGCCTATGTTCAAAGTGTGCTGACATATGGTATAGTGTTCTGGCATTCATCAACGGATAGAAAAAAGGTTTTTCTTATGCAAAAAAGAATTTTAAGAAACCTGCTACAGTTACCCTACCAGGAAACATGTCGTCCTCATTTTAAAAAATTGCAGTTATTAACAGTTCCTTCTTTATATATATACAAATTAGCAGTATATGTCAAAACTAATAGTGCCACATTCCAAAAGAATTCTGACTGCAATAATTACAAGATGAAGCTTCGCGGGGAAAATAATCTAAGTATTCCTAAATGCAATCTTTCACTGGTCCAGAGAGGTCCAAAATTCAGAGCGGTAAAGGTATTTAATGCAATACCGCATAAAATAAAAGAATCAAATAATATAAATAAATTTAAACATGAGTTAAAAACATTTTTGTTAGAGAAGTGTTATTACTCCTACAGAGAATTCTGCAATGAATTTATAGTTTAAAGTTTATTATCGTAATTTAGGAACACTTATATAATTCTTAAGGCTTTATGTAAAGGCACACCAATTATTAGTATGTGTCTCGATCTGACACTGCCTTTGTCTTCTCTTGAAGGATTTACGGCAATAAAATATTATTATTATTATTAAACATAATATATGTAATGTAACAAACATTTCTTTAAGCTCTAGTTTTAAAAACAAAAAAAAGAATACAAAACAATTATTTCTTGACTATTTTTAATGGTGAAATTAACTTTACCGTAAAAATTGATTTAAAAACCCATTTTCAAATTATTTCCAATACATACATATATGGAGTACTAACTGGAGCAAAAATTTATTAAAACTATGTTTATGAAACTTTTTTTTTAGTAACTCTAAATGATTTTTCACAAAGGGATTCCAATGGATTGTAGACATTTTTATAGGTTTTTGTCTCGTGGAAACAGCAATTTTGGTTTACGACCTGGCGGACCGTTTAAGTAATCATTTCTTTTAATACGATTTTTGCTTATTTTAAATAATAATCTTTAAAGTATTTTCATACAGCTTCTTCTTTAAACAAAATTGATAGAAAACAATGTAAGACGCCTTAATAATGATATATTAACAAAGCTATATGATATAGTTATGTATATGATATAATAATGTATATGATATAATAATGAAAGAAATATTGTACATACAATTATACAGTTTCTACTGAAAAGAAAAGAAAAATTTCTTTCGTAAAATCATTTTATAATGTATCATTAAAAAAGAACAAGAATTTAGTCGTCGTCGTTATCGTCGTTGGTTACATGATCAATATCGTCTTGACTAAAAATCTTAGATAAAATTGCTGCGGATTTAAAAATGCGCGATAGATACCTTGTAATAGAATAAATAGTAAATGATAGTCGCAATGTGAGAACTAGCTCTAAATAATATGCACATAGGCAAAAAAGCAAACATTCTAACCCTCATCGTAACGTAGAGCTTTATATGGTGTAAAAGATTTTGCAACTCAAATAATTATACTTTTGTCTACTAGCTTGTTAGCCAGTTTCCAGTCTTCTATTAATCTTTTTTTTACAGTTTATACTCGGAATACGTTTCCAAGAATGGATGAAGTTTCAGGAAAGTATGTATCCAGCATTAATTCCAAATAAGGTACAACTTCTTTGTGGTTTTTGCAATAACCCCAGTTTATCTTGGTTATGTTTTTGCAAAGCCTTCTGATGTCTAGCGCTTTCAGATAATTCTTTATTTTTTTCACAGTGCTTTTTCCACGATTTTGTTTTTGCATTCTTAATAGCGTAGCCATACTTTGAAAGAAAAGTTTTGTATTCTTTCTATCTTCCAGTCCTTTTAACTCGGTAAAAAAGCTTACAAGTTTGTTCCCTTATAAAGGAATGTTTCGGATTTTATCAAAGTCTTCATTGAACGATTTTCCTTATTTTTAATAAGCAGCTACTTTTGTAAGCGTCTATGATAAATCTTTTGGTATCTTTTATAAGTTTTATTTCCACAGAGATTTGTAGTATTGACGGGCATTTGTCCAGTTCCTGCTTCTATTCTTAAAAAGATCCTAGTTCTTGGATTTATATCCGTTTTTACTTTTCTCTGTAGGAAATTTGTTCTAGTTGGTCATATGTAAGATATGCCTAAGCGGTGTATAAGGTTTCGTATCTTCTTTCCTACGTTCGTTTCTGTCTTTACTACCATCGTGTTAAGTTCCCAAATAAGCAGTAAATGGTAACCATTCTATGCTAAGATGCAAGTTCTTGTATAGTTACCTCCTCGGATAATAAGTTTCTAGTCGCTACCTATATTTAGTCCCCTGACAGCACAACCCAAGGTTCTTATACCAGTACAACATCAGCATGATTCATTTTTACGTAGTTTTGTAGGGCAGCTGAAGCTGCTTTACAGTGATGTAGGTCTATCTACAAGGCCGTAAAAATACTTACCTTACAGTTGGGATGTCTCTCTGTCGACGGCGTTGGTTTGATACTCGCTCTTACTTTGTCGATTTCTATTTACTATTTATCTCATGCAAAGTACCTGTCGCGCATTGTTAGGCCCGCTGCAATTTTATCTAAGATTTTTGTTCAAGACGATGTTGATCCTGTAGCGAAAATTGTATTAAAGGTATGATTGCTTAATCGACCCGCCAAGTCGTAAATCAAATCCTAAAATCTTGCGGTATCCACGGAACGAACGCTATACAAATGTTTACAATCCATGAGTACCCCATTTTAAAAAATCATATAAAGGTTTAGAAACTAGATAGAAATTACTGGAAAAAGACACGTTTCATAAACATATTTTTAACCATATCTTGATTTTGCTTTAGTCAGTATTCTATACAGGGTTTTTCACGTAACCCGTTCGTTAAAAGTTTTTATACGTCCAATCGTAATTTAGTTTTGATTTTTTTAAACATTAAATAAATGGTTATTGGCTTAATAATTAAAATATATTCAAGAACGTATCAGCATCAGCTGTTTTATTTTATATGGAATGCTATACTTATTATTGATTTTTTGAATTTTACATGTAATTTTAAACTAATTTTGTTCATAGCTCATTATCCCAAAAGTCAACAGTTTTTGAGATATTTAGATGTTTTTGAGAATTTTTACATTTGTAACGTCAACTTTAAAAACTAATATCTTATCAAATTATAAAATTTTAACTGCGATATTTGTATCACAATTCTTTCAAATTTTAATCTTTTAACAATCTTTTGTAAAAGGCCAACACACATACAGAGGGTTCAAATATAATGCCTAAGCTAACTACTTTTACATGCGTAAAACTCAATTTTTTTAAATAGAACGGTGTATTTATATTAAGATGGTTAAAAAGAGAATAAAATCCTGCATTAATTGATATAATGATTCTTTATACCCATCTTTACCCGTTAATAAGTTATAAGGATTTGTTTAATCTTAGATCAAATTACAAAAAAAAATCCTTCTAGTGGCTAGATTTTAAATTGCAATCACCACAATTTGTTTAGAATTAAGTCCTTAAGGAATTTTTTCCAACAATACTTATTTTATTGAAATCTATGGAGTTTTTTGAAGTTATAGACATTTCCTTGGAAAAACCTTTGAACACTTCTCACCACTTTATTTTTGGAGATAAAGCGAAAAGTATTTAACGAGAAATATTTGATTTTATTTTAGCTTAAAAAAACACAAATCTTTTTGTTAAGAAAGAAGGTTAAGAAACTTTACTAATGTAAGGTGGTTAAACTTAAAAATTATTTCTAGAATTTTCTATTGGCCAATTTAGTTATACAATTTTTACTGCAAGTGTCCACAATGAGCGATTTTAATTAATATTTATACTAATTACAGCTCATTAATGGTTAAAGATGGGTCAAGGGAACCATCATTCTAAACCGTTCTGCATAATTGTTAGAATTAGATTGCATCAAACAATAATGTTTATTGACAGATTAGTGACAAATGTCATATGCATTACTCTTCCTACTACCTGGAATGCTGAAATAATTGAAATTTGTACTATATATAGTTTAACTTTATTTGACTTGCATAATTGCTTACAAATTGATTCGTGTTTCTCCTATTTACAATCAGTACCTTACATTCTATTTACGGCATTTACGGGCATATTATTCCTTCTCTCCATCTCTCCGGGAATCCTTCCCCTTTCCATTTTATTTAGTATTTCCATCCTCTTTTTTGCTACATTTTCTTTCCCGTTTTCTTCCCACTTTTCGTCTTTTCTTTTTTTAATCTTTTTTATTGCCTCTATTACTTCGTCTTGCTTTATTTTATCTCTATCTCCTTCTTCCCGTCTTACTACTGCGTCCTTTCTTCTTTCTTTTTTTCGATTTAGTTATTCCCCTCTCAGCAAGTTCCTAAAATATATCTCCAATTCTTTAATTTGCATTTCCTTTGTCGTCGTTTTTTTCTTCCTTTCTTTCTTTAGGTACTTCCATACATCTTCCGTTTTTATTCTTTTGATCTGCTCTTGTTTATTTTTGTTTTCTTCCTTCTTTCTCTCGCATGTTTTCTTGTATATTTTACAGCTTCTTTGTATTCTTAATGCTCTCTTTGCATTTTTCTTCGCTTCCTTGCATTCTCTATCCCACCATTTCTTCCATCCTGTTTTCTCCACTTTCCACTTTCTAAATCTGAGTCTCTCTGTTGCTTTCTCCATCATCTCTCCCATTTCCTCCACACTCTCTTGTAATCCCTTCCCTACCCTTACCGTTTTCCCTATTCTCTCTTTATATCCTTCTTCTGTCCACCTTTTTTTTTTGTTATGTACTCTTCATCTTCTTTTCTCTCTCTTCTCTTTCTCTTCCTTCTATTGTCAATTCCAGTGGTTGGTGGTCTGACTCTACCATTTCTCCTACCCTAAATGTTTTCATTTTTTCTCCAACCTCTTTATTTCTCATAACAAAATCTATTATTGATTTTCTCCTTCCTCCTATGTACGTATATTTCCCCATTCCTTCTTCTTCTCTGTTCTCATTCATTATTTCCCACCATTTTTCATTGCACATTTCCAGCAGTTCTTCTCTCTCTTTATTTATCACTTTGTCCTTTGTTTATCTCTTTCCCGTCCCTTTCCTTTCTTGTATTCCCCCCTCTTCCTCTATTCTTGCGTTGAAGTCCCCTCCTACTATTATTAATCCCCTCCTTCTCTTCTATCATTTCTTCTATGTTTTTCCTTGTCTTTCATTCTACTGCTATAGAGCGTCACTAATTATATTTTGGTTTTTTATCACTGTATGTTCCTTTCTACAACTCTTCTTTTTTGTCGCACTTTTTCTTTCTTTTCCTGACTCAACATTTTTTTTCTTATTCCCGTTATTATACTCCCCTTTGCTCTCCCTTTACTCTTCTCTCTTTCTGCATGTTGCACCACCCACTCAAATTCCTACGGCAACTTTTTTTTCCACCACTCTCATTCTTTTCTTCCATCCATGTCTCTTGTAATTCCATTACATCCTGCTCCTTGATGTACTTCCAAAAATCCTGTTCTATAATAATACTCTCAGTTCACTCACCTCTCCCTGTGCTTCTTCTTTACTTTCTTTTTTTCCCTTTCTATCACTCATTATTTCTTTTCTTTGCCATTTCGTCAACCTTCTTTCCTTTATCGCCGTCTCTTCGCTCTTTAGTTTTTTGCCCTTTGGGTACCTATTGTCTCTCCCCTTTATCTGCTCAGGCCCCTATCCCTGTCGTTTCATATGTATCTGTCTTCGTCTAACTGCATTTTCCTGTATCCTACCCATACTCTTTTCGCTTCCGCTCTTTTTTCCATCGTTATGTTCATTATTTCTCTTTGCACTCTTCTTTTTTCGCATGTCAAATCGTGACTTATATATATTCTTGTATTCCTTAATTTCTTCTTCTCCGCCATCACCTTCTGCTTTTCTTCCCATCCTCCCATTTCCTCCACAACCACCTCATTTTTCTTCTTTTTGTTAATTACTGTCACATTTTTCACTTCTACTTTTACATTTAATTTTTGTTCCAGCATCAATCCTAAATCTTTTTGTGGTTTTTCACTTCTCCAACCTTTTATTGCAATATTATTTTTCCTTTTCCATCTTTCCTCACCTTCTACTTTTTCTCCAATTTTTCTATTTTCTCCACCTCTTTTTCTTTCTTGTACTTCTTTTCCTTTCTCCTATTTCTTTTTTTATTTCTTTGATTTCTTGACTTATTCCTTGCATATTTTGTTCCATCTGATTCATCATTTCCCTCATTAATTCTTTTAAATCCTTCATTTCTTGCCTTCCTCCTTCTGTTCTTGAGGTTTATCCTTCAATTTCCTTTGTTATCTTTTTAATGTCCGGTGATCTTATTGTTTTCTTTCCTCTTTCAAATATTTGTTGTCTTTCCTTTTCGTCTTGCGTTTTCTTTCTTTCATTCATTCTTTTTTCCTTTTTTATTCCTCCTTGCCTTCTTTTCTGACTTTTTCGTGTTTTAAAACGTCCCATTTATAATAATTTCGCTTTATTTTTGATTTAAATGTAATAATTTTTGTTAATGTATAAGGTTATTTTTATCGCTGACCTCTCTCTCAAAAACTCTCAAAAACATCTAAATACCTCAAAAGCCGTTGATTTTTGGGATAATGAGCTAAGAACAAAATTAGTTTAAAATGACACGGTGTAACCGTGATTTTTGAATATATTTTAACTATAAAGCCAATAACCATTTACTTAATATTTAAAAAGATCAAAAATAAATTATGATTGTATATATAAAACTTTAACGCACGGGTTACGTGAAAAACCCTGTATATGTATTGGAAAGCGATTAAATGTGAGTTGTTTAATCAGTTTTACAGGAAAGTTGAGAACACCATTATAGAATACCATAAAATTATTATTTTAAAGATGTTTTTTATTTTTGACATTAAACAATAAAAAACCGATTTTATGATATAAGTAAGTGTAATGCGGGTGTTGCGATCTAATACTTTGAGAATAATGACAATTTTTAAACATGAAAAAGTCTCAATTAAATTACCAACCGCGGCTGGACGATTTCTTTATCCGGCTAGAGTTTTCAACAAAATATCGAGAATAACCAACATAATTTCTTTTCGGTTACGATAGTAGGAAAACCCAGTTATACATTATACTACTACAATTTTACATTATGTTAGATATTTCTTTACTTATTAATAGGCTTCGGATAGTTATGTACTAAAAAAACTTGAAATATGCACAAAAAATACTAAAAATATGCATCATTTAACATTTTTAAAAATTTGTTTCTATACGATATCTATAATATAAAAAAAAATTATTTGCATTTATTTTCTATAAAATACATTACCTACTAAGTAAATAAAATAGTAAATGTTAAAAAATAAATTCTAAGTAAAAAACTGTTGGTTACATTTAATAATTACATGGCGAAATAAATGTTCAAATGTAAATTTTCGTCTGTTGTCAGCCAGAATGTTTTTGTACTGCGAAAATATTCTTTCCACATCGCACGACACTATGGGAGCAAATTTCAAATCTGTAACATCCGTCGGCGAAAAATGTTGATTGGTTTAATTCAGCACGGCTTGATTTTGCAACACTTCACTGATGTTTTTCAACTGCTTATAATCCGTATTTTTCAATAACACTTCTTTTCATTTATTAATGAAGTCCCTTTTTTAAGTTCACTTAAACTACTTACTACTTCTTCCGTTATTGAAATGCTTTCTTGTAAAGCAAGTCCTCTCTCTTCAAGTTGGGTTATTGCAACTGAAATGCATGCCAAATTTCCTCGAATAAATATTAAATCCTCCTTAATTTCCTTCTTTCGTAAAATACTTTGAGCTTCTTTGATGCTCTGTGATTCTTCGGGATCCAATTGAATAAGAACTTCCTTAATCACTTCAAAATTTTCTGCGTAGTAATTCGCGGCTTCAATCCAAGTTCCCCACCTAGTAATAATTGGTGTAGGCAAAAGTGGTATACCTACGGCAATTTCTCGAAACAGTCGGAGACGACTTGGCGCTTTCAAGAAAACTTTTTTAACACTTGATATCAAAACGTTTATGTTTGCATAAGTAAACCAAACCGTTTCCGCAACTCTCTGTAAACCGTGTGCTTTGGAAACAGCACTTGTAACCCTCGTATTGATTTACACATATACGGCGCGGCATCAGTACACACTAGTAAAACTTTTTCATACAAAATACCCTCAGGCTACAAAATACACAAACTGTTGTTGAAAAAAGCAGCAATTGTAGCATGGTTTACTTGGTCCAACACTTTCAAATTTAACAAATACGATTTATTCTTTTCTTCGTCAACCCCTAAAATTCCAAATACGATATTTGCTACAAATCTTTGTTCCATGTCGGTAGTTTCATCCAGAGACAGCCAAATTTTGTTATCTTTTACTTTTTCTCTTATCTTTTCTAAAGTTCTGTTAAATACTTCGGGAACGTAATTTTTTCTAATTGTAGACTCGTCGGGAATATTTTGTTTGGTATACTTTTCCAGAAACTTACGAAATACTTCATTTTTTAATTTAGCTAAAGGTATGTCGGCAGAAATAAAGGCGGTACACAGTTCTTTAGTAAATTCCATACGTTTTGGTCCTGTTTTTGACAATGTCGTAATTAAGAATTGAGTTTTATTTTTGTCTTTTTGGATTTTATTGTTCACGTGTTTTCCAGTATTCAAATGCTGAATCACTTGAAACTTTTTGGTAGCATTCACAGACATTTCACAGAATTTGCAAAACAACACATTTCCATCCGTTGTAAAATCTTTAAAATTGGTGACAAACTGGTTTAAAGTTACAGATACACTTTTTTTTTGACAACTTAAGACGATCTTAACGCTTTTGAAGGTAGCTATTAACTAACTCAAATGTTGGAAATTTGCAACGGTTTTTTTGAAATAATGTGAAAGTAGGTAGGTATGTATTTATGAATAGTGGAAAAATTCTTACATATTTGTTTCTAGTAAAATTGTCTACTTCTAAAATGCAGTAAGTACCTACCTGCTATTGTTAGCCATCCGGTTATTACCTGCTTTTAAGAAGGCTTAAATACCCATCCGTACACAAACATGTATCTTTTTTTGTCATAAAGTAGGTACATAAAACCAAGTATCCACTACATCGTTGTATTTGAAATAACGCAAAAACAAAGTTTGGTTAATAGTAAACAAGATGACCAGATAGACACACAACAAATGTACGCTGCTAAACTTAAATGTAAAAACCTAAATATCACTTAAAAACCACCAAAATTAATCAAAATAACACAGCCGAACAATCACTCTACCGTAAATTCAACAAGCGGATTCAATGCTAGTCAACAATGCTTTATAGGGTTTTTTAGTTGACCCAAAGAATTAGTTTTATTGATAAAATATCTTTATAACTATTTGTATTTAATATAGTACAAAAAAAGTAAATACATTTAAACCAATATATTGCAAATTAAACCATATTTGTTTCTGTAATTGCGATGGAATATTTGATCTCCAAATCTGGACGAGTGACCGAATAGACAATTTTAAGATAAATTTAAATTTAAAGAGCAAATTATTAATATAATTTTTACTATTATAGAGTTTTTTAAACATAAATGTTGTTGTTGTTATTAATATGTATAATACAGTTGAAACCTAAATTGTCTCTGTTTTTGAAAATGATCTTTATATAAATGATTATTTTTTTATATTTATTTAAACTAAAACTAAGAATTACATGTGTTAAAGTAAAGTAAGATTTATGAATTAAATTATAATTATTTTTGTTAATGTATATTATATATAATAGTATTTACTCGTTATAATCGTTTTGTAAAGCAATAAACGTTAACAACGTTAATCTAATTATAAATAAAAATTTGAGTTATATAGTATATTACAATCGTTACTAAAACTTGACTAAAAACAATTTTGAATTTTATTAATTTCAACAACTTTACACGCACATTTTGAAGAACACAGTGACCATAATATACATATGTACTTTACTGTACAATTTATTAATATTTAATTAGTTTGAAATTAACATAAGATTAGCATTAACGTTAATAAGTATTACCTACCTGTAGTATTACTAAAGGAATAAATTGCTGTTTACAATAAAAAATATACCTTAATTTACATTAGATAATAATGTCACGTACTACTTGCGTAATTTATCATCAACTACCATTTTAAACTTTGTTTTAAGTGTAATTAAAATAATCTTTTGCAAAAAACTAGGTAATAATAGTTATAGAATTTAGTAATAAACAAATTAAGAAATGAAAAAACGTAAAATGTCTAATTCTCCTTCTTAATATGTGAGAATCTTAAAAAAAGTTGCTATGGTTTACAATAATAATTAAAATGCATTATATTTATTAGTTATACAATTTTTGTTGCAGCATTATCAAAATAGTATATTTTTCCTCGTTTCTAAAATTTTATCTTTCAACTGTAACACAAATAAATTATACAAAGCAACAATAAGACTTAAGATATGTAAAATTAATATAACCATCAAAAACAGCGCAAAAATAAATTAAACCGTTTGTAATACTAGGGTCAAAATCATTGTAGTGTGATCAATTCTTTATGAATTACAGTTGGACTTCTTTAAGCCGAACTAATAATTGCACAATATGATCCGGATTATCGAAATGTTAGGGTTATCAAACAAATGAATTCTCTAAGAATTTCCACATTCTCACAATCAAAAATGCTTTATTTAAAAAAAAATGTTTAATGTTCGCTTCCTCTACGTTTTTGGCTTGTTTTTTCATTTACGGCCAAATTAGAATGTGGTGTTCCGATTCGTCATTTTTTCAGCCCATTTCAAACACGTTTTAAAACTTCTGACTGCCTCTTTGTGCTTTACATGTCCTGGTATCACTTCTACTTCTTCGTCGGAGCTTAATTCATTCTGAATATGTTTTAAAATATCCAAATCATTTGCAGGTTTCTATGATTTTTCATGTCGGATAACTTATCTAAGATCTTTTTGTCGTGGGACATCTTCACAAATTAGGTTTATTACACTAACCTCGTTTATTTGTCTTTCTATACCCTGAAGCTCCATTCGGTCTTTCTACTGTAATAGTGGAAGATTATCGTCTTCAGTGCAATTCTCATCACGATAATTCTCTTGATAAACCATTAATAACATATTTCAAACTGCCTATCTACTGTCTTATGTTTGTTATGTTTTTCTTGTTTATTTTCTTTCAAAATCCCATTTTTAACTTTTTCGAATACTGTCCTCACATAGAAGTTACTTAATATATCCAAAGTAGCCAAAAAGAACTGTTTCCAGACTCTTTATCTTCTCCATCTATTTTGAAATAATATGCATTAACTATTTTGTTTCCTCCGCCTATCTGAAGGTTGCTTTCTTTGAGTATTTGTAATAATAATCACTAAATAAATACGATGTAAAAATTAAATTTAAAAAAGCGTAAACACAAAAGTGACAGAACTGAATTTTCAAACTTAGTTGGCAATAATAAGATGCCATTACAATTTGGCAGCATTACCAAATATCAATCTATTTTCAAAATATAATTATGTTAGTGTGCAACGTCGTAGAAATCCGCATAACTAAGTTAATTATTATATTAGAACGAGTATGCGACAGCTAAAAAAAATAAAAATCAGCTAAAATTGAAAAAAACCAATGTTAAATTTAACAGATTTTGTGTAATTTTACAAAAGGCAACACAAAAACTAATATACGTCACTCTCGTCAAAACTTTCATAGCGTACTTTACTTTTGATAATTGTTACGTAAATTACTATTGAATATGACGATCAAGATTCAAGCTTCTTAATTGGGATAAAAAATAGAAATTCTAACGATTGTATTTTCTTCAATAGCTTTCAATGACAATAACAAAATGTTCAATACCTATATTATTAATTATTTATAAATTATTGTAAAAACGTAGAAAAAATTTATCTACAATTGTTTCCAGCATTAAATAATGAACTCAAGATATTAATCTAATTACACAAAAAAGTTCTGTTTTAACAACAAAAGAACTTTGAACATCACCGATTACTATACAACAAAAGCACATTAGTAAGCTAAATTTTGTAACTTGCACATTCATCATAGCACATTAAAACGTAGTTAACTGAACGAAATTATTTACAATTGTTTTTCTCTGGTTTAAGCAATACAACAAACTTAAGTTTTACGATATATTGTATATAATTAGAGTTTGTAAAGGATATCCGGTTGTTTTACAGTAATTTGCAATTTATACAAACGCATATACTCTTAGCCAAGCGAAAAACCTACATTTTCATTGTGAAATTTTTTAAAGTAAAAGTTAATTTATATATACTTGACGTAATAGTTCAATTTATGATAGATATTCATTCCATGCATTCGTCAATTAATATTTCAAATAACTATAAATTTTGATAATTTTACCAAATTTGCTATGTAATTATTTGCTATAAAATTATTAATAAGAAAAATTTGATCTGTAACTTCTAAATTAAATATAAATAATTAATTAAAAACGATAACACATTAACAATAATTTATGTGAAATAAAACAACAATGTTTTAAATTAAATGATAATTACAAGTGTAAAAACCCATTTGTAATTGCAGTGGTGTAATTGCTAATTCTTTGTAAAAGAAAACTTGTTCTAAATTAAACAATTGTTTATTACGTTAATACTTTTTATGTTACTTTTAATTTTTTTTAATGTTTATGCAATTTAAAATAAGTTTTGAACTTATATTAACATATTTCACAAAATTCACAACATTTAAAAATTTTGCAAAACTAACGAAATTTGACGTTTAGACATATAAAACTAAAAACTGAGTTCTAAAGAAAAACGTGACTGTCAAAACTGCAAATTTAGTTAGTTTTGCAAAGTTCACAAGTATACATAACATTTATTTATAGATTAAATTTTATTTTGAATTAAAACAAGAAAAAACTAAATCAAACAATGTTTTATTGCTATTGCTAAAGCTTTGTCAAGTATCCTATTTTGTAAATAAACAGCTAATACATAATACAGGGCTTTCATAAAAACTTGTTTCTTACGTGATATACATTAGACAACCAACACTGGTTAGATTAGTATAAAGTAAAACAAAAATTACTAAATGAGGAATTAATTAATTTAAAAGGATATCACATTAACAATAATTTATTTGAAATAAAAATAAGTAATAACAGTAATAAATTTAATTGTTGCTTGAGTTGTATTATTTTACTAAAGCTTACTAACTTGAAATTCGTTTGGTATTTACTTCCTTAAAAAATTGACTAACATATTAAGATAACGTTGTGCGTTTACAAGATTGTAAAAAAATATTGAGCCAATGATCCGTATCCTTAACATTACAATCTATACACCAACTTTCAAAGGTTGTAATTGTAGTTTCCAGAAAGATATGTAAGTTTTCAGCTGCTCAAGTACGATAATTTTAATTTTTTACATATACACTTAAATGAAAATATGCTTCGTTTATAAAAAAAACTTAAATCGAACAAATTATCGTTATTTAAATGTTGATTGATGAATTTAAAAAACTGTACACGCTGCAAAAAGTTGAAAGCACATAGTTGTTAATAAACCGTAACCTTATTCTTTTTTTTAATGCTTTGTGGCAAGTTCTTAATGACAATCCTAAAAATTGTATACTTATAAACTAAAAATTAAACTTATAATAAGTTTATACTTGTTGCCGCAAATAATTTTGCTATCGATTTTCTTAGAACGTCGTTCTATACAATTGCAAATTCCTTTGACAACAGGTGCAGTTAGTATAGTAACCCTTCTTGTGTATTACGAATGCAATTCTTGTTTAAAAAGTATCGTAATTAAAGTTCGTTTCTGAGAAATGTTCGATGAATTGATCAATGTAACTTTAAAGAGAATACGACTAATTTTTATTGGGTATCTAAACATCATTTTAAAAATGCGTTATTACAATAACGGGTGTCTTGTTCTAAAGTGAGAATTGTGAAATGTTTCTAAAATTGTAAGGTAGGTTCATATAGGTCGATTGCTAGCAGGTAATCTTTTAATTTAAACTAATTACACTAACTTTACCTTGACTTAACTTATGGTTATACCACATTCTGTTTGTTCACTATATAACCTGTATTTGTTATTTATTAAACAATTTTAATTTTTTGACGTGTTTTAATGAAAATTTTTTTATCTATTCAACAAGTAATGTAAACTGGATCAGTTGCTTTGCCCAACGAATTCACCTACGCAATTTTTTGTGTAGTTACTTATGTTGTTTTATCTCTAACTAATTTAAATCTTCGTAATTGTGTTTTTGATTATTATGTAATAATTATGTTGAAAATTGCAGTGACTTAAAGAACTGTACACTTCGTACACCAAACGTTGCCATGTGAAAAACCTGAGTAATTTTTATGCCCCTTTTCAACAAAGATAAAAACCAACAATTAAATTAAGACAAAAGACGATAAAGAAACTTTATCAGTTAATTAAACCACTTCTAAAACATAACCTGGTTGAAAATCGTTGTTATATCTCATGTGATGTTCGAATAACCTTTGAGGCACACCTGCGATATTAATAGTAAAAACCACTCGAACGCTTGACGCATTTGATTACAAAAATTCAGTGTTTGTCGACAAGCAACTTGCTTGTGATAGGATCCTATATCTAATATCTACTATTTTTTAGCGATTTTAGGGAATAGGTACATTTTTTTGCTATTAATTTGTATATTTGTGAAACGTAAAATACGCGAGATTTAGATATAGATATTATCACAATTAACGCATTTAGATTTTTGTTTGTACCGTTTTAATTTACGCTAAATGTAATTTGCTTTGGATTACGAATTCACTACCTTCGCATTAAATTGACGTTTAACTCTAAAATTACATATTACTTAATTTTGTTATACTGTACTACAATAACTGCATGTGTCGAGTGTTGCTTATCCTTCAGGATAACGCTATAGCTAATATTTGTGGAACTATTCATTGTTACTGTATATGTAATTTTGCTTTGCTTACATTTTTTTAACCTCCTTTTCTCTCGTTGTTAAAAATAAATATATTTGTCGTTATAACTGGTGTTTTGTCATGAGTTAACCTCCAGCAAATAAGTTACGAGAAAATTTTTGTAACAAAATTTCTTCTCTTAGAAAATTCTAGCTGCCAAGAAGCCTCGCTCTGAATGTAGCAAAAATCCAAAACCAACCCAAATACAATAACACCCAACCCAAGAAACGTAAATAAAAGATGCTTTTCCCGTTTGCTAAGTATCACCAATCAAATGTGCCCAAAAATTGCATGAAGCAGAAAGATACTCCAAAAATAGATATTAAGCATTAGAAAAGGTAGTCGTTGAAAGTCGTTACGCTATAAAAGCAAGAACCTAACGCGAACCCAGAGACATTACTAAAAGTTAATCGTAAGCAAACCCAAAGAAAAAAAAATAGGATAGAAAGAAGTTTAGACCACGATCAAGGACAACGCTCTAAAATCCCATGAAACTCTAGCCCACCGATATATATCTTTAACTAAACAGACTCTATAAAAAGCAGAGAGAAAAATCACTAATCCAAAAGTCACAACTGCAGAGTACCAAAAAGCTAAACACCAAAGTGTAGCAATCCAAGAAAAATCCAAACAGCAATAACATAAACCAAAAGAAATAAAGTAGGTAAAAAAGTAAAAAAGAAGTAAGAGTAAATAAGAAATAATAAGAAGCTTCACTTCCTATTCAAACATCGTCAGTCCTTGTTCGTCATGTTGGATTGTCACAATGGAACATAAATTCCCAAGATCAAAAGAAACCTAACAAGAAAAAAATATTCTAACAGCGACTGACTACATCAAAAATGCCGAATAAGCGGAAGTACATAGAATACAAGAAACGACGTTACAGTCTATCACAATTTTAAACCTAAACACAACTAAACATAAACCCACTAAACCTAATAAAGCAAAAAAAAATAACTGAGAAAGAAAAAAACAAAAAAAACATAGTTGCAGTGAAGAAAGATAAGACAAGATGTAAATGTCCGTTTTGTTCTTCTCTCCGTAGATAAAACAAAAAAAATGCTCAACCAACCGCCCAAAATTATATAAAAATGAGAAAAAAAGAGAAAAGAAAAGAGATCAGTTAGTCATAGAACGAATGCATACCACTTGCTGTCTCAAACCTCAAAATTTACTACTAGACTTTAATACCCACGAGCGGAATAGGAAAATCAACACCAACACCAAAAGACAAACCAGAAGAAAAGCAAAGGTCAAAAGTCAAAAGCCTAAAAAGTGAACTAGCACTTAAGACGCTTGCGACGCCGATGAAAAAGAAGTGAACGATTAGAAGAAAGAGACAGTAAAGAACAATTAGAAGCGACTGAAGAAGTAGATGCAAAAGAAACAGCAGCGAATTATATATCTAAAAAAACAGCACGATCCCTATATAGACGTGTAAATGGTTTTGTAGTAACGTGAGTGTTAGAATGCGGTAATCACAGCCAGATGGAATATAGTAATCATGAATAAGCTATTTGCACTGGTCCGACTGAACAACTACTTTCTAAACGCAAAGATTAGAAGAAACAACACGTATAGATTTACACAACACACCAACCGGAGAAACAACGACCTGAGTACCACAAATCTCTAGTAGGCCTAATAATTATAGAACCAGAAAATAAATTAGAAGCAAGAAAAAGAAGCGAACAAACAGTACGTAAAGGTTTATCATCCTGAGAACGACAACAAAGTAAGGGTAGATACAGAAGAAGAAAACGTATAAGCATTAAGAGAGCAACTAGCAGGAATAACAGAGGATACGGAAGTAGAAATCGTACTAGCAAAAGCTACAGATGGTTCTTTAACTTTGTCACTGGTCTCTGTTATTGAGAAGTGAAACGAATTACTAGAGTTTATGTTTGACTCTAAAGGTTTGCCTAACGATATTAAATGCAAGATAGATGTAATCTCAATCAACGCTAACAGCGTTAGATTCCAGCGAATGACCTTAACCTGCAATTGCTCTGAGACCGGTTCTGATAACTGAAGGAATAAGTATTGCAAGGTGGCAGCGTACGTTCCGATGGTTTGGTCAGCTTCCATCGTGCGACTGCGAATAGTATCATAAAGCGCTCATGATAATTAAAAGGCAAAAACTCAAAATTTAAAAAAGCAGCAACATCGTTCCACAAACGTAAAGAAGTAAAGAGGTGGTGAAAGAAAGAAGTGGTGGTTCTTCGCCTGAAAAATAAAATTAAACCTAAAAGACCAAACCAATAAAAGTAGTAACTCAAAACAGAAGTCTATCAACTCGAGTATGACTGAAACCCAATTAAAATCAAAGTAAATCAATAACTATAACAAAATCAAGCCAACGTACTAATAAATAGTAAAAAATGAACGAAGGCGGATCTTGCAACCACACCAAAAGAAACGTAGCAAAGTTTTGAGAAGTCGACCCCACTAATGATAATGAAAAGGTAATAGAATCAATAATAATAGAAGGAATTATAACTGCACACAGCCCCTTGACAGTTGAATCGGCAAACAAATCGCGGGTCTCGATGTGTTTAACATAATATTAAAAAGGCGCTAAAATGGTGAGAAACGAGAATAAAAGACACCGTTTAAATCTATCCAACACAGAAATAGAACCCAAGACCAAACACTGGTTATAACGACAAATATATTTATTTTTAACAACCAGAGAAAAAAAGTTTTAAAAAATGTCAGCAAGGCAGAATTACATATATAGTAACAATGAATAGTTTCATAAATATCAATGTTATAGCATTGTTAGAAGTCCTGGAGGGTAAGCAATACTCAACACAAACAGTTATCGTAGTACAGTATAACAAGATCAGGTAATATATAATCTCAGAGTTAAACGTCTATTTAATGCGAAACTAGTAAATTTGCAACTCAGAGTCTAAAAACTAAATTGATACCGTACATACAAAAATCTGCGTGCGTTAATTGTGATAATATCTATATCTAAGTCGCACGTATTTTACGTTCAACTAATACACAAATTAATAGCAAGAAAAAAGGTACTCACCATTAACCAACCATGCGAATAGCTGTCTGCATGCTTAAATCACCCCCTAAAGTTGCTAAGAAAAATAAATAAATAATTAGATATGGGATCGTATCACAAGTAAAAGTTGCTTGTTGACAAACACTGAATCGTCGTAATCAAACGCGCCAGGCGTCCGAATAGTTTTTGTTATGCTTATCGCAGGTGTGCTTTCAGGGTTATTCGAACGTCACATGAGATATAACAACGACTTATCCATAGATTATTTTTTGAAAGTAGTTTAATTATCCAATAGCCTTTTTTAGTACGTGCTTCTAGTTATAGTTTCCAGCAAAAGGTAATATATTGACATGAATCACTCCAAATTGACCAACACGTGGCGGTATCCCAAGTCGCTATTACAATTACGGGAAAATCCAAATAAATCACAAATTATGTATCAATGCTAACCACAGGAAAGCTTTCATAAAAGCAGGAAAAATACTACACCCATTTATAACACGGATGAGTGAAAATTTAGAAGTGAAAACTTTGCTAGGCGCTTACGTTAGAGCATATGCAAAGCGTACCGCAACCACCGGGAAAATAGTTTTTTCCATTGGAAAATTTTCACTGTCAAGAAACAACCACTTCACAGCGCATCGCTTTGAATGTATAGAAAAGCAAAACTTATACGGTACAAAAATCACATCAAGACACTTTTAACGTAACAATTTCAAGAAACATTTATAATTTCTGTGAATATCATTTATAGTTTAAACCTGGTATAAAGTTACTACTCACAGTACTTGCTTTTCTTACGAACCATTGCTTTTGATTGACTTTTTTACATTGCTAAAACCAATTTTCTCTGTTTTTTGAATTTCCTTTAAACGTTTTGTTATAAGTTTTTTAGTTTTTTTTAACTTATATGTTTCCTTGTTTTTATATAAGTTGTTTTTTTATGGCATTTTGTGTTATTTTGTATTCTACGTCGGCCTTGTTTTAATCTATGTTGTTTTTTATCATTGTTTTATTTAAATGCTATATTGATATTTTTTAAAAAAATCTTCAAAGTTGTTTTCTAATTTGTTTACTTTCTTTTAGCACAATGTAATTGATAAGCAAATTATCATTGCCAATAGAACGTTATTCAATAAATTTTTTTTCGGTACGTACATATAATTGTGATTTAACAAAATAGTGTGTAAATGATAACAACAAATAATTAAAAATAGACAAATAATTACTATTTAAAGAGTTTAAATTATGCACCGCAATATTATAAGTTGTTGCTAATGCGGTTATAAATTTATAAATTAAGTGCAACAACTTTTGAAGGTGAAGCATTATTTGTTAATTGAGATGTTACTAAGTAATAATTGTAAAGTACCAAAAATGATAGGAATATTTTGTATGAAATTATAATAATAATAATAGTCACAGAATAAGCAACAGAACAAAAATAATGACTCACGGCTGTTTACTGCTATAAATCAAAGTTTTTGTACTATATACATGATGTAATTAATGAATAATTTAGTTGCGTATATAATAACTATTTAATGTATCATAAGGTTGGTAAATTAAAAGATAGACATTTGAAGAAAATTTTTTTAATATATACATATATCCCAAAACATAATCACATTTCAAAACTATACAGTGTTAAAATTATAGTAATAAATTTATCAAACCAGCAGTTACAACACAACAATACTGTTATTTCAGTTTAGTTTGGTAGGTTTTTTTATGTAAAAAAATATTTAAAAAAAACTATAATTTCAATTAATCTCAAAAAAAAAGTTTTTTAGCAATCATAATTATTTTTAATCGCTTAAAGATGTTCTATCCGCAAAACAAATATATTAGTTAACGTAATGTACAAGAATTTGAAAAATAGCTTAATAATTATATATACTGGAAAAAAATTAATTAGTAAATACAAAACAACTACTAATTGTTGTTTGCTATACCATAACAAAATAGTCGAAATCTGTAAAATAGCGTAAAAATGTGTTAGTTTGTTATGGTTTATATGAGTTACAAGAATTCCATTAATACAAATTCTTGTAATAGTTATCTTTGTTTACCTTATTGTTTGTTAATCTACTACAATTTAAACTAGATTGTATTTTATTAATACTTTACATTCAAAAATATTCTTATACTTATTAAGAATTTGTATAACCTTACTATACGTATTTATGTAGTACACTAAGATAACGTTAATTAATACACATTTTATGGCGATACGAACTACTTTGTACAATACTAAAAAATAACACAAAACGTATTTATTAAAGGATATGTCATTAACCACCAATTGTAATATTTACTTCAAACAAAATATTCTCTAAAACTAATATTTTTATAACTGAATGTTTACCACGCATAGTAGAACCGTTATCACAACCTTGTTTCCGCGGATTTAAAATAAATAGAAAAAAAATTGTACTTTGTACTTATTTAATAATTTAAAACTAAAAATTAAAAAATAGTATTACATTTGTTTTCCATGAATTTGACCTCGTGTTTAATCAAATTTATTGACCAATAAATTTGCATGATCTTATAACTAAATTAATTAATTATGAATGTTTTGACTTACCGTAAAATTTTACGCACTTTTTTTTACTAATTTTATCACAAAAAATTGGGTGTGTTATACTCGTGTAAAATTGTTTTTTTTTACGAGCTCAACAGGTTGTGTTATTGTTTGTTGAATCCAATTATTTCTTATTTTGTAAATATTTTTAAAAAATTTTTTTTACCTACGAAGTGTTTTATGTTTGCTTAAGTTTGTTTTCCTGATTTTTTGTTTTTCAAATATATTTGATTATTTGAAATAAAATTGTTTAAAAAATTACAGATACCTATTATCTACATATATAAGGAAGGCGCACACACATTTTATGGGCTCTATTATTGCACAAACAAAAAATAATAAAACTAAATTTATGTCGAATCCTAGTACGCCTAGTGGTAAACGCGGTCCTGACTACAAAAACAAATAATTTTTTTAATTGCCTGGTTAATGTTGTTTCTCTGCATAATTTTAATTTTATTGCCGTTGTAGTTCTTATTTTGTTTATGCAAATAAAAATGCAAGTTTATAATTTATAATTTTTTTCAATAAACAAAAAGCTAAATTTAAAAAAAACATTGCTTTATACTCTAGCTAGAATATAAAAATAAAACAGAAGAAAGGTATTTAAATATATGTATGAAGTTTTACTGCACACGAATGAAGTTAAAACACATAGACACAAACGCAATTAGATGAATAAATTTTATATTCTAATTAAAAAAATTACCTTTATTACTGTACTGTTTATATTTTCTGTTTTGGTGTTAGAAGTTAGAAGTTTTCTCTTAAAAACCAAAAATTAATTTATTTACTTTATAATCTCCTTTCATAGTTTAATAAATTTTTTCAGTATTACAAAGATATACTGATATTATTTTTGATTCTAGATTAGTGTGTACATAGATTAAAAATTACCCACAAGTTCATTTAAAGCCAGCATAGTTAAAGCATAACATAACATAATTGATAATTTATTTTATTTAAATACAGTAAATATTTTGCCGTATCTATTTAGAAGTTTTTTAAATGTCAATATGAGAAAACCGTATGAGTTGTTGATAATTATTTTGATCCAAAAAACTTATGACACCTCAAAACTCAAGAAAAATGCTGCTTAACTTTCTGTCAAAGGTTGAAATGAATTCAAAACAGTAAATGTTTTATTTTTAGAAAAGATTGTTATTTTTGGTAAGTCTAAAATACGTATTTCGTTTTTTTTGCAAATTTATGCTAAAAATCACCTAAAATATTTATTTACAGAACATTTTGACGTTGTTTATATGCCAGTCTTCATGGATACTTTGACCGACGAGAAAGATATAAACGATGAAAGTAATATACAAGAGTTTGAGGAATCAATTGATATAGCTGGAACTTTCAAGTTGCATGATTCCAAAAGAAAACGTGTGCTTTCTGCAAATCACGGACTTGCTTCTGCAGTCAAATAGAAGAAAAGCCAGATGGAATATACTTATACACCTACGTCCGATAGATTTCGATCATGCGAAAAACTAAAAAATAAACTCTCTGGAATTGATTTTAAATTTTTTGATAAAATATGTTTAAGACAATAACCGCTGTGAATTGTCATTATCAAAAAACAAACTAATAAATTTTATAAGAATTTTGTTTTTTTGAGTTACGATTTATTACCACATGTTCAGCATTATCGGTCTACTGGTAAAAGCAAAAGAATTGATCTTAAAACAAAATGTACGTCCCGCAATAGATTTTAATACATAAAACAGAACTTACATTTATCAGATAATAATTTGTTGGATAAAAATGATAAATTGTCGAAAGTTAAACCCTTTTTTGATGCAATAAATAAAAAAAAATATACAGCTTAAAATATTTTCATTGAACTTATCTATATATGAACAAATAGTACCTTACTTTAGACGTCACTTTTGCAAAATGTTTATAAAGGGCAAACCAGTTCGTTTCGGATTCAAGCTTTGGTGCATTTGTTCACCAGATGGGTACCTATTTTATTTGTTTCCATATAGTGGTGCTCAAAATAAAACTCATTGTAGTCTTGTTCTTGACGGTGACGTTGTCATGGGTCTACTTTCTGTTGTGGATAAGCCAATAAATCGCAAAATTTTTCCTGACAACTTTTTTTCGTCTATCAGACTTTTTTGTACATTTAAAAAATAATAGTTATTTTGCCACCGGTACTATCCGAGAAGATAGAATAAATACGTGATTGTAAATCATTTTGTAAAAAAGATCGCGAATCCTAGATTTCAGTATATGATTCTAAATCAAAAGCTTCTATTGTTCGTTGGCACAATAATTTAGATTGTGGCAATGGCAAGTAATTTTTATAGTGTAGAATCTGTTCAAAATGTAAAACAATATAATAAAAAAGTACAAAGAAATGTGCATCTAGCTCAACCTAATGCAATTCCCCAACACAATAAATAGTACAGTGTGTCCCAAGATAGATGTAACAAGAGGTATAATAGACCAAAAAATTAAAATTTTAGATTGGTATTTGGAGATTGACTGCTGCTGTAATTTGATTTGGTATTCTACAGGGTGCTTTATAAGCAATATCGTTAAAATTACCAAAAATAAAATAGTTTAATTTTTCAAGATATAAAAAAAATACTAAATGAAGTACTTTGACATTAAATTTTATAGCTCGATACCAAATATCAAGAATGTAAAATTGATTTTTGAAATTTAAATTTTTTTGAATAAATTTCTTTAAATGTTTAATCATATCAAACAAACACAAATATTAAATCTCGCATAACAGATTATAAACAAACTGAACAATAAATTTTTATTTGATGTCTACACGTATCCGCACATCTTTCAATCCTTCACCTGAATTCCTTAAAAAACCCACTAATCTATTTAAAAAAAATTAAATTTTTTAAAAACAATTTTACATTCTTGAAATTTGGTGACAAAGTTTAAAATTTAATTTCAAACTACTTTATTTAGTAAAAATTTTTTATATCTTTTAAAATAAGGATGCTACATTCTTGATAATTTTAACAATATTGCTTATAAAACAACCTGTAGAACACCAAATCAACTCAAAATGCCAATCTAAAATTCAAAAATCATTTATCCATTATACTTCTTGTTACATCTATTCTGAAACACAAAGTATATAGGTTGGGTAGATTTGCAAGACAATGAAATTGTTAATTATAGGTCCCAAGTATTTGAAAAAAAAATAGTGGTGGCCTAACTCATTAGATAGCTTAGTCTTCAATGCAAGAAAAATTTATAATCTTGTAAATTTAAATTTAAAAATATTCCAGGTAGATTTTTAATCTTATGTAGCTTTACGACTTTATAAACCTGATAAAGCAATGATTCAGAAAACTCTTGCTCCTGCCATAGATGAAATGAACATCGTTATGATAATAAAGGTCGTCTCATAATTTCTCATGCTAATAAAACACAAAGGAGGTGTAATGTACATTTACATACTTCATGCTTTGTATAGTATCCCCAAAAATGAAACCGGCTATACCAGTGGAGCGTTCACGCACCATGAAGTATTGTACTGTTTTTAGTACAAAATAAAATTATATGTATAAAATAATTTACGTTTAGTTATTTTGTATAATACTAAAACTGGAATATCTGAAAAGATTTACAAAACATTTGTAAAGGAATCTAAGACTGCTGATAACTTTTTTATTGACTCCAAAGAAGAAGCAACGAAAAAGATATATGAAACATGATCACCGTCTATAAAAAGTAAACTAATATTTTAGTGTTTACCTTAAGTAATTTTAACTATTTGGTGTATCAAATAGATAAAGTATTGTACTGTTTTTAGTACAAAATAAAGTTATATGTATAAAATAATTTACGTTTAGTTATTTTGTGTGAAACTAAAACTGGAATATCTGAAAAGATTTACAAAACATTTGTAAAGGAATCTAAGACTGCTGATAACTTTTTTATTGACTCCAAAGAAGAAGCAACGAAAAAGATATATGAAACATGATCACCGTCTATAAAAGGTAAACTAATATTTTAGTGTTTACCTTAAGTAAATTTAACTATTTGGTGTATCAAATAGATTCTGAATACACTTGGCTTTGCTCTTTATAAAAATTACAACATTGGCGATAATTTCATGTGCTTGGCTATGTAGTATCACCATTGGTTATCATTTTGTCTTTTGTCCAAACGTTTCATGGGTTGTCAAATCCATGTTGTTAGTAATAACTGTAACAATAATCGAGTTAGTTTGGTTATAAACTTTTATCATGTGTATTTGCCAAAGTAAACATTTTACTTGCAGAGTAGTCTTTAAAATACACTTTAGCACTAACTAAAATTTTAAATATACTTTATTTTATAATTATTCATTATTATTTTTGAAATTTCTAACGTTAATTGATGTTTGTTGTCATACATTTCGTTTAATTATGTTGATAAAATAATTAAAAATGTGTGTCTCTTACAATAAAGCAGCGAACCTGATGAAATGTTTATCTAGAACACGAAACGTCGCAATAAACTGAAGTAGTTCCTTTTTTCACTACCTTCTATAAGAAAGGATCAGTAATTTGATCATCAGAAAAAATGAAATATTAAAATTTAGGCAGGTTGCAGAAATTTCACACAATTTTTACATAAAGCCAACGACAAAGACCAATCTATTACGACCGTGTCAATGTTGTAACCGAAGTTGTCAACGATTCGCCCACTTTCGTAAGGGGGCGACATCAGGGCGTGAGAGAAATCTTATTAAAATTTTAAAAGTAAGTAAATCTAACTAAACAATTTTCAAAAGTTAGGTAATCAACTTGTGAACCAAGCCAGATTCTAAACTCAGAAAAGGTAAGAAAAAAAACGATAAACTTAAAAAAGCAAACGAAAATCTAACAAAGAAC
Organism: Aquatica leii; assembly: GCA_035610365.1. Taxonomy (NCBI): domain Eukaryota; kingdom Metazoa; phylum Arthropoda; class Insecta; order Coleoptera; family Lampyridae; genus Aquatica; species Aquatica leii. Next base: position 211,539,311 of record CM069432.1, on the reverse strand, counting down.
CACTACAGAGTTAAGTAATCAACTTGTGAACCAAGCCAGATTCTAAACTCCATAGAAGTGACTTAAAAAGAAATAGTCTCCGTATATAAAGAAGAAGTATCGTCACGGCTGGTTAAGCTTGGCTCTGATTGGGTTACGGTTGAACGAGGGCGTGTTTTCAATAAAGAACTAATGACCGGGGAGGATAGCTCGAAACCATGATCACGATTGAAGTTATTGCGGTGTTTGATGATTTCTATGCTCTCTCGAAATTTCTTGTTAAAAAAGAATGGAGATTTGGCAATCACCGAAACCTTATCAAAATCTATTTTGTGACCTGTAGTTAAATTATGTTCAGCAACCGCAGACTTAGAAATATACCTTTTCCTTATACAACGATTATGTTCTGAAATGCGAGTAATGACGGAACGACCGGTCTCGCCAATGTAGGCTAAACCACATGAACAAGGAATTTGGTGTACACCTTGAGATGAAAGTGTAGGAAATTTGTCCTTGGGAGGAGGAAGAATCTGAGAGATTTTGCCTGTCGAGTTGAAAATAGGTTTGATACCATTCTTACGAAGAAGTTTCCTATTTAATTTTATTCTCTACTATAACGTATAAGCTTAAGTTTGGTGGTTATAGTGTGTTTAGTGACATACTATATGTTGCCTTTCCACCTGCAGCATATTTTGTTTATGTGGTTTTTCGATTAGATGTAAGAAATGAAACCATGTAGAATGAAATGAAAACGGAATCTATTGATAGAATTCGTACATTTAAATGTGACGGTTTAATTTAATATACTATTATGTAAAATATAAAGCATGTATACAACAGAAGCAGACTGAGTAATATATTATACATCTGTTAATCAATGTATTTCACCTTATTATATAAATAATTTAATCACGCTACCAAATATTGTAAATATAGTATTTATTGTAATTGCAATAAGTGTTTTATTGATTTTACCCGAATGAAAAAAACTCGTTCCTCGAACACAGCCGAGAAAAACCTCATCTTAAAATCTAAAAAGTTGCGCGCGCACCCGAACTTACACGAAATTCAAATTTGTAAAAAGCCCGCCGTAATGAAAACCCGATCTTACACGAAATTCAAATTAAAAAAAAAACGCGGGAAAACAAGAACCCGATCTTAAAATTTGAAAAATTACGCGCGCACCCGAACTTACACGAAATTCAAATTTGTAAAAAGCCCGCCCTAATGAAAACCCGATCTTACACGGAATTAAAATTTAAAAAAAAAACTCGGGAAAATAAAAACTCGATCTTAAAATTTGAAAAATTACGCGCGCACCCGAACTTACACGAAATTCCAATTTAAAAATTACGAGCGCACGCGAATGTATACGAAGAAACTCCGATCTTACCCGAACGCATTCAAATAGGTTGATGGGTGTGGCTGAAAATAAGTAGGAGTAGTTTTGACCAATCAGGTTGATTGGTAATAATTAGAGGTGGTGCCAGTGGGGGCGTCATCAATTCTGATTGGTTTAAAACAGGAGAAGTGGAGGGGGGAGCCTACATGTTAATTGCCTATAAGAAAAGTAAGAGAGGGAGGAGCTAAAGTGCCCCAGAACCGGCATATCCACACTACTTGTAACCTTGTGAATGTAGGGTAAAAAAGCCAATTTCGGATTGGATTCGGGAGTAGAAATGTCCTTAGGTAATCGAGTACGTGGATGTAGACGACGATTAATAACTCTATGAATATCTCGCTTCATATAACCATTGTTCACTAAAGTTCTAGTAAGATGACAGAGTTCCGAGTCTAGATTCTCAGGTTGACAAATAGAAAAAGCACGATGAACCAAAGATTCAATAACAGAACGTTTCTGTACAGGATGATGATGAGACGAAGCATGAAGTTATCTATCAGTATGGGTGGGTTTGCGATAAACAGAATGGCACAGAAGTTTGTCAGGCTTACGAGTCACAAAAACGTCAAGAAATGGGAGAAAACCATTACTTTCGATTTCCATAGTGAATTTGATATCTAAGTGTTGATTGTTAAGATGATTAAGAAACTTGGACAATTCGAGATGACCATGAGGCCAAACAATAAACGTGTCGTCAACATACCTAAACCAAACTTTGGGTTTTCATATTGATGATTCCAAAGCAACCGTTTTAAAAGATTCCATATAAATGTTAGCTACAACAGGTGATAGAGGAGAACCCATAGCAACACCAGAAACCTGTTTGTAAAACTTGTTATCAAATTGGAAGTAAGTAGAGGATAGACACGTATCAATAAGAAGAACCAAACTCAAGTCCTTACCATGTTGAGACAGAATCTGTTCGATGATAATAAGCGAATCCTTAATAGAAACTTTAGTAAAAAGTGAAGTGACAACAAAACTCACAAGAAGATCTTGATGTTCAAGTTTTATAGTTTGTAGACGTTGAATAAAATGCTGAGAGTTGAGGATATGAGCAAAGGTTTTACCTGTAAACTTGTTACTATTTACTATTTTTACAAAACTTCAACATATTGAAAGAAACCTAACCATCTAGTAGTATAGTAAGTTTTAATTGTTTTTAGTACAATTAAATCATGTTCTTGTTTGTTTATGTATATATAAAGTTCACCTTTAAAAACAATCAAAAATATCTTGCACCCAGTAAGTTTTTTAATTTTTTTTTAAATAATTTTGCAAGTACCTAATTTGTAGTAGTTCTTTTATAACATTTGCTATAGCTTACTACAAATAGTTTGTTATTTTTCCTACATTTGTATATTTGTAACAAACACATTATAGTTATCTCTATGATGATAATTTTCAAAGAACTACCAGTACCATACATTTTTTATTAAATTTAATAATCATTAAATTTGCTAAAATATTTAATGTTCTTAATAGAATTATCAACTTTATAATAACATTAGATACTACGTATTCGTTTATAACTTATTTCATGTAATACCATTGCTCACTTAAACCAATGAAAATCGCGCGTAAATACCAAGAAAGTTGGATAAACCATTTTTGTTATTCTTTAGCAACTCAGTATAATTATAACTATAACGTTAGTAATGATTTTTTAAATTTGATTAAGACTATGTTAAAAATCTCTTTTGATCGTGTGCTTTCTTTTATTATTTTTTAACGTTATCACATAAGTTTACTTTGGTTTTAAAATGTTTGAGTGTTTACATTTTATTGTTTGTTCTATTACATATCAATTATTTTGTTATCAAAGTATATAACGTCATTATTTTAATCGATAAATAAAATTCAGTTATGATGCTTTGAAGTAGTTTTATGGCATATTTTTCAAACAAAAAATTTATACATTTTGAAAATTTCTGTCGTAAGTAGAATTATAAATAAAAACTAGATCAATCCTTTTTCAATTTATCAATATAAAAAGGAAGTTTTAAATTAACGTAACAAACCAACATTCTAACTTTATTTTCAATGCAAAGTAAGAACTGATAAAATTGTATACTTTTTTATAATCTTATACGAGTATAAACAAACTGGCAAATTATTTAGTTTGGTGACACTTTTGAATATACATCATATAAAATGAATTTAGTTTTGTGTTTACTTTAAATTACTTTCTTTAAAATAAATTTTCGACAGCAGAAAACTAAAAATAACTGTTCTCAAGAATATTAACTTTTTATGCGTGTTGGTTATATAACGTATTTAATTGTTGTTTCGCATATCCCACCGTTAAGTAACTATCAGGCCGGATACCAGATAGTGACTACCACTATCCGGCAGTGCTAAATAAGCTCTTTGTTACAATTAAAATATATTTTATAATCTAACAAACAAGTTTGATTAATTAGTCATCAAAATTTAAAATAATTGACATTATCTCAAATTCCAACTCGAGTTTGAAATTTTACTTTAGAACTCAAGTCCTATAGTTCAAAAAGTACGTTTAAAAAAGTACTATCAACAACTAAAATGCGCATAATTTTTATATGTTTAATACTGATAATAGCGAGTTGAATAGCTACGTTTCGAAATTCGAAAACACTTTTATTCTTATTTTTTTGTTATAGCTTGAAGTCAGAACCTCAAAAAAGAAAATAGCAATTATCAACCTGATTTTTCGTATCACGCAAAATCATTAAAACACTAAGTAATCATTTTTGACATAGTTTTTTGCTCTATTGTAAATTTTTCACATATGGTTTATACTAGAAGTTCTTTTGATCTTTCACGCTAAAGTAAACAAAATTATACTAAGATAAGAACGTCTTCCTGGTTTAGACCGTGTCAATGTTGCAACTAAAGTTGCCAACGGACCAAAATCAAAAGACGTTTTTATCTTTGTATAGATTTCCGCTGTTACATAAGATAAGTTTGCATCACTCCAAAGTAAGCAAAGTACAATGTCTTAACGTCTAAGTAGACGTGATGTGTTTTCTTAATAGCTACTAACATACAATTAACATTGTGATATCATTGCTATTTGCTGTTAAATATAACAAAAGTCGTTTTCTATAAAAATTTATTACAGTTTTTTTTGGTTTTATTTTTTTGTTAATTGTGTTTACTATTTTTCATAACTATTTGAGATCTCTATTAAACTGAATGCAATGTATGTTAAAATAATTTCTATTTTGTTAAAGCTATTTCCTTATTTGTCAAATATATTTTATATTGTTATTAAGAATAAATGCCGAACGAACGCAAAACAACAAATTCTCTGACGAGATATACGTGCTGTAATAATCAGAGAAATGAACAACGTTAATTTGCCAGTTCAAATAAGGCGACAATTTAATGTTTTGCTATACACTAAGAAAAATTTACAAAATGTACAGAATAACAAACGACGAAATCCACAATTTAATTTTTAAGATTGCACCGTGACTAAAACAAATAGAAACCAAATTGTTTCAGCAAAATCCACAACTAGAGGTGAGCTTATCGACTATTGACAGAGCGACAAAATAATTTTACTATTCCGTAAAACACCCCACATATTATCCAAAGTAAGTTTAACTATGCTGTTCAATACAACAGAATATTACTTAATAGAAAATAAAATTTTTTATTTACCTTTTTGGGATTCAAGTGAATTTGAGAAGATCTTATGAAAGATCACAAAAAAAATAGTAGAGCCAACAAAGTAAAGACCTAAAGAGTCAGTAATCATTCGATTGCTGTTACAAAGTGTATTATATCTTTATATTTATTTACAATGTAGAAGACTGGAGAATTCTTGACATATTTGATTAGCCACTTAGCCGAAAATCATATAAAAAGTGGATATTTTGTCATAAACAACGTCGGATTTTATAAAACAGATGAAATACAACCGCTGATCAGGGCTCATTAACATGTACCATTATTTCTATTCCGTACAATCATTTTTTAAATCCCATTGAAGAGCGATAAAAAAACTATCATAAAAAGAAGTCAGCCGGCAGATATAAAACATTTGTATGCTCAAATTCATAATGTTTCTAAAGCTAAAACACAAGAAGATTGCCAAAACTGTTTTCGGCATATGAAAACATATTTGCAAAAATAAAATTTTGAACTAATTGAAACAATTTTTGTACAAATATTGCGTTACATCATATTAGTATAGTTTGCTAATAGTTGTTATCCTCTTTTATTTCTGATAAAATAGTGTTTAAAACGGTTTGTTTGGTTTTTATTTAAAAAAAACAACAACGTGAAAGAATATTGACAAATAGTGAATTTCATTTGATATAGTAATGTCACAGCGACCGTACATTTGACAAAAGGGAAAATCCAAAGAAACTGAATTTGATACGTTGGTTTAACAGGTTTATGTGGGTTCAATGTGGGTGTTTGGTTTTGATCTATAATAGTTTAGAGAATACAATAAATGCAATATAATTATTTTACAAAAAAAAATGTTTAAACATTTTTGATATTTTTACTGCGCGGTAAATCTAAAGTAAAACTTTTTAGATTAGATGTTTAAACTTGTGTTCTGTTTATTCAGGTTAGAATCAATCATGTGTACCGTTGAAGTAATTTTAGGATTACATTGACTTAGATAACTAGTGAACTGACACAACATAAAACCTTCGTAGGTAATCGTTACAGCAATACTAACTATTGCTAAAGTAGATATTTATAATTTTTTTATACTCACCTACTAAACTAATACTAAAAACTATACATAAAGAGTAACATTAAAATTGTATACCATTTTCATTCGTTCTTACCAGTTGCTGTTTAATTTATTTTAAGCGTTTCTCTATAAGCAAAACTATTCAAATCAACACGGTATTTTAATAACAATACCATAATTAAATTTCCATTATATTATTATGTAAACTAACGCTTATATACACATTTATTCATTTTATGTATAACCAATGGTAGAAGTTATAGAAATGCATCTTTTTAGTTTTTTCATAAACTACTATCTTTCAGTTAGGTGGAATGATTTCAATTAAGTATAAAATATACAGTAATTGATAAATCTTTAATACGTCAATACTAACAATAGCAATGTCCATTAAAAAAACCCTTGTGCTTTCTAACTTGATCAGATGCACATAAAATTATAATTAAAAACTACTAAAACGCAATTTATGCAAAAAACGTAATTTTTTTGCAATAACATCTATGAAATGCAACAAACTTTTATTTTGTATGAGTATTGTAAATATAATGACATTCGATTTTATATAATACTGCATAAATTGTCATAATGTTTTAAATTCAAATTATGTCAAAGTTTTAGTTTTATATTTTTATTTAAAATGTATGTCTATGTCTATGTATACTGCCGCAAATTTAAAAAGTATAAAATTAATCAATAAACGTAACTGTTTTATTATAGATTATAAATAAAAAAGTTTTACTGGCTTATGTTACAACAAATGCATAAAAAATACAAATACAAAAAAGAGTATTGTGCAACATGTTTTCGATTAAACTTTTTAGAAAATTATATTTGCATTAATGTATTTTAAAAATGATCATATATAAATAATTTATTTTTAAATAACTCAGTTACTTAATTAAATTTGCATTTTAAGCTTTTGGTTTTAAAAAAAAATAATTATGTATGTTTCGAAGTATAAATATCTATAATGTACAAAAATAAATAAGCATTAGATGAATTTATTGTTCACTATGTAGTGTAATTAAGATTTACCTTGTAATCATTGCCATGTTAGTATCCCATAGCAGTTTCATATTTTACATCATTGTAAAGCGGTTAACCTCTATTAAAGTTATTAATAAAGTAAAAAACAATATTCTAAACAAGCAATTTGTGATATAATTTTTGACAAACTAAGAAACACAAGCACGACCACGTTATTTTATTATACAGACATTTTACAGTAGCAGATTATACTTTTCATCATTAATGTATTGTTATTGTTATACATTTTACATTATTAGAATGTTGTTAAGAGTCAAGAATTCTATTAATTTCAATTTTTTAATAAAAAGTACGTATGTATATTAAAATTTCTAATGCGACAAAAATCTAACAATCTAACTAACTGTTTTTTGAAAGTATTTGCTCAAGTATTAAAATAAGTAGTTAATTATTCAATAAAATTTGCGATGTAAATTCTAATAAATGTATTAAGATCTATGAGATCTTAAGCTTTCAATGCGCTCTAAAGATACAAGCTGCAATGTCGCAAAACGTCAGTTTGTTTGAGTTTACAAACGACAGAACGGTAAAAGTCAAGTTCACGGAAGTCGATTATAATTTATAGAAAGTTTGGTAATTGTTCATGTTTTCTGAAATTATTAGTTAAAGACAAAATACGATTAAATGACCTTATCAAAAACATGTAACCAATGTTTTGACCCAAACTTGTTGAATCATACGTTGTATAATAACTACTAGGTCCAAAACAAAACAAAATAAAAACAATGCGTTAAATTTTTATCGTAATTTTGAGTTTCTTAATTGGAAGTTTGGAACTGAAAGATATATAAACATTAACACTTTAGTAATACATTCTAAAATAAAGGAGTTTTGTTTTTAAAATGTTTTTTTTTTCTAAAATTAACAGTAACTTTATAATTACTGGATAAAGTGACTTCCATTTACGTGAATGCAAGCATTTCTGAAATTTGTCTGATTTCTCTAACTGCTTCAACAATGCCGTCTTAGAGATAATCTCTAATCGTCTTTGAAACTATATAGACTCTTTCTTTACCAACGCTCTAAACAAAAAAATCGAAAGATTATGAGCGGCCAAGTTCTATGACCGTCGTTACCTTGTCCGATCCAGCAGTTATGAAATTGCGCGTGCAGGTATTGCTTCACCACTAACCAAAAATGTGGTGGAACGCTATCTTGCATGAAGATTGTCACTTCTCACACATTTAATGTCACATCAAAAGTTTTCGCAAATTATTCTATAAGAACTCCAAATAAAATTTTACTAATTTACTAAAGGGAAAAGCAATTTCGAGTTAGTCGATATAATAACATAACCTCAATTTACCATATTTCGGTTATAGCTTAATGAAATCGATAAAAAAATTTTTTTTTAAATTATAGCATGCTAGGAAGTCAATACAAACGTGTACATATCACTTAAAAATGGTTTTATGACAACATAACCTTAAAAAAATATGTAGAAATTCCTTATAGGATTGTCGAGCTTTTCATTTTCCTTTGACAAAGATAGGTGTATTATTATTAAAACAATGAACATTTAAGCAGACAGTATTTAAATAGCATTTTAAATTTAAAACCAATTGTGTTTATTTAGAATTTCAAGTTTTAGTTTAGTTTAAGTGCATCAAACTACAATCAGTGCTCCAAAACCACCACTACAACTAAACTCATTTATACTCAATCATAACTGTCTCTGTCTTAATTAAACTTAATTCCAATTTTAAAAATACAACAAAAATTACGTTTACATAATACATACTAAAATTAAAAGCAAGACAGACGCATTAGACGAGAATAATGTTATCTATAAAACTGAATAGGCTGTAACTAATGTAATTGAATTAAAAACAATTAATACATTTCAAAAATCAAGTTATGTCTACCTATACTCCACATAAAAACTAAACCTTATTATTATTTTGCTATATTAGAAACTAAGTAAGTGTTTTTATTATATTTTATCATTATCAACTCTTCACCTTGACTTTCAATTTTTTTGAGTATTTATACTTTAGTGTTACTGTAAACACACTTAATTTACTTTTGTATTTAAGTGTTTAATTAATCTTATATTGCAAGTAATATAAATTGGCAAATTTCATCACAATCTGCTATGCCTATAATTTAACTTATGTGTTTTGATTTAAATAAATAGAGATTTCGTCAGCATTATATAAATACTTAGAAGTAATTTATGAAAAAAAATTTTTTTATAGATAATGGTAATACTACACTTATTAATATCAAACTCAAAAAATAAAATTTTCATCAAAAGTTTTCTTTTCTAGAAAAGCGGCACCCAGTTAACTCTATGACATATTTTTTTAAGTTATTATTACTGCGCGTTTTATACTAAATTAATCACACTACTATTTAATACACTAAAATTTTAATGTCAATTAATGTAGTATATCTAAGAAAAAAAGTAAATAACACATAGAAAACATAAAAGTTTTGCGGCTACGTCTGTTGGTTACTACCACAATATCTTCTTCCTTACCTTAACCTACCCAAACCGTTTAAATGTAAACTTTCAAGTAAACAAAGCAAAGAATCTTATGCAATTAGAAATTTGATAAAAGTTAGAGTTTATACCAAGATTTAACAGTAATTTAAAAATTTATATTTGCTTAAATATAAATTTAATATTATGTTAGTAATTAAACTTGAGATTATAAATGTTCATTTTGTTTGTAAATTCCAATAAACATACGATATAGCATTATTTTCATGGCTAAGTATTTCTTTTAAAATATTATAAACGTAATTGTTTTAACATCTATATATTTTATCTTTGAACAAAGCATTAACTAAAAATTAGCTATAACCAAAATATAAAAATAAATATGTTATAAAATTGTTATAAAACAAAAAATATGAAACTATCACTAGCAGTAAACATCGCCTGCGATCTAATCTAAACAGGTCAATAAAATTCAAATGCTACGATAAATTAAAAATAAAATTACTTCTACGGATACCTTTAATTAGTTTAAAAACGTTTTACTAAATTTAATATTGTCTAAATTAAAGTATTATCTGCACTGTAAAATAGTGTTTCTACAACTACAACAACAAGCGACGTTATGTATTTCATTAAAACAATTTAATTTCAGTACAGATCAAAGTCATTTCCGCATAGGTCAGTGTCATTATCAAACAGAATAATTAATTATGAAGCATAGTTTATAGAAGACTTGTATAAATATTCCTTGAACCACAATTATATAAAATTTCAAAAGAATATTATTTCTAAATTAAATATTTTAGGTTATGTTCGCAAACGTTGGTATTTAGTGGTAACTTTCTTGTAATTTAATATTATAATAATAATAAATCAAAACATTTAATTTGCAACTTTCTTACTAATTTTAATTTTTAGCAGATTTTTCTTCTGATAGGAAAAAAACGTCAACAGTAATTTATCGGACTTTTGCTTGTGCAATGTTATGATTATAAAGATTTTTTCCATCAATCGTTTGTTAATACTTATATTTCCGTCGATCGTCTGTTAATATCAATATTAACATAGAATAATGTATCAGAAATAGATCGTTAATGACATCTATTAATGAACGATTTTGAACCAATGAATGAATTTCTACTAATGAACGATTTTGTATAGCAACCAATGAAATCGTTAGCAACCACTAATTTAACGATATTGCGCGACTACTAGATATAACAACGGGTTACGTATACCTTAATTTTTGTTATAACTGTACACGTTTTGCTAACGTACGATCAACGGAAACACTAACTAGTTTGTTAATCGGCGACAAATAATCTCGACAATATTAATGCGTTAGTAGTATAGTGAGGCCGGTTCTGGATCACTCGGGTAAGATCGGTGGGAAATCGTGAAATTTCGTTGCTATCGTTAAATGTCTCGATTATTAATTGCTATCATTAACAACCTTGTTTGTTAAATAAATACAAACGTATAATAATGTATCCAATGTAGACCGGTAATAGCTCCTATTACCGGTCTACTTTTGAACTAATAAAATCAACGAATTTCTATTACTGCATGATAGTTTCTTAATATTTTCTAAACAATAAATTTTTGGAAGAGAATTCAGATTTTTATAAAGTTACGTAAATTGTTTTAGTTGACGTTTTTAAATAAAAAGTAAATAAAAATAATCACATGTGCATTATTATAAGTAAATATTTTAATTAGGTTGTTTACAACAATTGTAGGTAAGTAGCCCAACGACGTTGCTAAACAAAGCTGACAAATAATGTCCTTATTAACAATAATTGTGGTCAATTGGTTTTTATCGATGATGTTTAGTTGTTTTTGCCGAACATGTCTAATATCAAAGTTGTGAGGTTTGTATGTTTTATATAATAATAATTATAAACAGATTTTAGTTTATTACAATGAATAACAACGTAAATCTTGTAAAAAACAATACTTATATAACTTTATTGTTATAATATTCTGTACTTGTTTTGCATACATATCGAAAACATTACGTATTTAAAAATAAGACTGACTAAAAGCACTTAGCCAGCGTTACTTTCATCGACATTACCTTCTTCATTTGAGAATCCAATTCTTTTACATCTTCACCAATTTACAAAACATTACTCACTACGCTTTGCTAAACTACTTATCAACTTTTATCGGATTCAAATTGTAACGATGTTAGTTAACAGCATTATTTTAGTAAACCATAAAAAAATAAGTTTTATTAAAATTCAGCTTTTTGCATGTTATTCATTTGAAAAGTAAACGATTATGAATCTTTCGTTAGGATTGTATGATACATACCAGATTCTTGTTTTTTAAATTGCCATTATGTAAATATTGTGATATACAAAGGTAACACAACAATATGATAGATATATAAATATACCTTTAATCTATAAACATGTTTTGTTTTTCTTTAGAGCATGATTCAGCAGCAACAACATTAAACTACAATATCGAGATATTTTTTATACTCAAACCCAATTTGTCGTAAAAATTTGTTAATGACATCTGGTTCACCGTTGTAAATAATTTTCACTTGCATTTTCCAAACTAAAATGTTCACTGTTAAAACTTTTTTATCTACAGTTATAAATATATATTAAAATTACCATTGTTTTTAAGGTAGATTTTTAACGTTTCCTCGTCATCTTATAGTTTTATTGCTTATGACAGCATTCGTTATTTACGAACTGTTTTTAAATGTATAAACACTTATTTTGTTTGCTTTTAAACCATTTTGATTTTCCTCTTACATCTATTTTTGCTTTTGTGTATAAAGAAAACAATAACACAATTACTTTTTAGTTCATAAAAGAAAATTTTAGATGTTTTGAGATGTGATTTTCTTCGATAGAAATACTGTTAATTACATAAAACTAAAAAAATTTTGCTGTCATTGATATTTTCAAAACTAATTAGAATCAATCCAATTGAAATTTAACTGACGCAAGTTTATATAGCATTCCCATTACTTAAAAGTACCACTATCGTTGCTACAATAACAAAACAGTTGTTAGGTAGATAAAACTATAAATTTTTAAATAAATGAAAAAATAATAGTATACGATTGACGGAAAAATTTATAAACCAACTAGTTTAATAATATGCGATTAATGACAATATTAAAAATATTTTCATTAATCCCTTTTACTTTACCATAATTACTGAAATTTGCATGTTTAGCAGGTTAAGTAATCGAATCAGTCAAATAACAAAATTTGCAATAAAGAAGTGTTCAAATTAACTTAAAGAAGTTAGTATTTATTAATAGCTATCAGTTTTTTAAACTGCATAAACAGACTAATTGTCTTTTGCTATTTATCGACAGCTGCAAGGTAAAAGGTTTTCTATTAATGCAGTTTATAGAATAATTATGTATACTTTTATTTTGTATTGCATTATAAAAACAATTAATTTGCAGTGTGGCTACTTTGTTAAAATTTTTTGTTAGTTACGTTTCTCCTTCAGTATCATTAACAAAATTGCTAAACTACAATTGCGTCGCAAGCATCTACAAAATTCGCTTTTTTGTTGAAAGTATAAGAACTAGAAATGAAATAATCACAAAAGCTAGTTGTATAGCCGTTTTGAGACATTTTGTGTGATTTTGTAGTCAAAAATATTATATAAATGAGTAAAAAACGAAACAATTTTAGGCAAATTGTAAAGGCACATAGTAAACATACCATCAATTTTTTGCAAAAAGCGACACAAGTAGTGCGCCCTAGATATGTGTCTTTAGTTTATACCTATTTATATATACATACCTTTTCATATGAAAATAAATGTTATTATTGGAAAATTTATGGTTAGACCAGAAACGCGACACGACGAGAAACAGTGTGAAATGTGTTGCTGATTGCTTACTTCTCTAATTTTAGAGAACCCCCTTAACAATTTTTCATATTGGAACTAATTTTACAGAAAAAGTTTTTGAAACATAAATGTTCATTATAAAAAGATTAAAATAGTTTTTAGTTCAAAACAATGGTATAAACTACTTCTTTAATTATATAATTTTCAACATTTTTATAATATATATAACACCCATTCATTAAAAATTGTCTTTAAACATTAACAAACGTATCTAATTTGCCTTATTGCATCCATATGTTATTCTATTGCTGCTTAAACCGTTTAAATACATCGCAAAAGTTCTAACTAGTAGTTTATTTCTAACTCTGTATGTATTAGCTCAAACTGTTTTTAATAAACTTCATTTGTAGCTTTGCGTTTTATAAAATTATTAATTTTGGTATATATTTTTTGTTGCATCATGATTGTGCTAACAAACTTTTCTTAAAATATCGAGCCGTTCTTCAAAATGTACACTTTCAAAATATTTTATTAGTAGCACCACACAGTTTTAATATTAAACTTTTATTTACGGTAATAACAATATGTATTTACAATGTAAAATAATTATTAAAAGTTGAGCATGTTTGCTGAACATAAAAATATCATCATTTTTTAACTTACATACGGTTTGCAATAAGTACTTTATTTGTAATAGTAGAGTTCAGGTTTTCACGGGTTACATTTGTAACACAATTTTACATTCTGGATAATTCTCGTGTTGTCTTTATCACACAAGCTGAGCTTTCTCGCACCTCGCAGTGATTTGCTGCGGGCTCTGAAGATATCCACTATGTTACAGCTGCGTGCAGCAATCATTAACTTTTTCCACGTAGTGACGGAAGACTTGTAATGAATAACATCAAAGTTTGTCTTGCAGAAGTCCTACGGCAAGATGGTCGACATATTGAGCATGTTTTGCGTCGATAATAACTATGCACCTCAGTGCATGTTGTGATACCGTTCTGTAATAAATTAGTATCCAGATAAATATTATATTTATAAAACAAAATGGATAACATTTCAATGGCAATTATGTATATTTGCATACTTTTCAAATTAAAATAAAGAAATTACGTTTCTATATATGCGTATTATTAAAAAAGTTTTTCAGAAATGTTACGGCTTAGAAGTCCATATATTAAATGCATATACTGCATTAGTATACTCAACAAAAGTAAACTAAATATTTGGAAAAAATATATTAAACTAATACTTAATGTTGATTTTATTACAAACAGTCTTACAAGAAACATTAAACTTTTATAAAATTATATGATAATTATAAAAAATTAATTTTCATAATGATTTATATAAATAAAACAATCTTATAAATAAATGCATAATATAAAAAACAGTTTTGGTTTTAAAAAATTCTAATATCTTTTTACATATGATCAAATGCATCTTAAAACAATAGCTTTGCAATAATACTTTACGCTGTTAAAATAAAAAAAATAAATAGATTTAATAAAAGCTTATATAAAATCTTTCGGGTTCTGCGTAATACACACAAAAAATCTTATTTTACAGCAACTACAAAGCAGACGTTACTAAAAAATTGGATCAATATAAAAAAACATGGTAAAAAATTTCAAATGTAATACTAAATTTAAAACTCCTAAGTTTACAGATTATTTTACGTTTGCAAAAGCTCTAAATTTACATTCATATTCAATGTAAGTTTTATAAAATTAAAAATAACTAATGTGAAATAAAGTAGAAATTATAAGAAAGCAATAACCAATGTTAACGTTGACGTCAGCATACTCTTAACATTTAATAAACGTAGAGAAAAGTTATGATACTATAGAATATGGATTATTAACGACCTATTAGTTTATATCATATAATTATTAATAAATTCCGTCACTAATATAGAGGAGTGTTATATAACAATAGTTAAATATGTTATACTACGCTTTATTAAAACAACAAAAACAGATAGCACATTAAAAAAATTAATTTGATGCTATTTTTAGAACTTAAGAGTATATATTCTTTTATTCTACAATTAGTGTATGTATGTTGCAAAGTTTCAAATATTTTTTTTTACAAAAAAAATTTGATACATTTGTCAATCATTTTTTCTAATGAATTTATCATCGTGTTTAAAAACTAGTACTTAATAATGCGTTGTATTTGTTAGTATTACAACTATCATAAAAACACACTACTACAAAGAAAGTAATATTTAAGAGAAGAATAACAAAATCATAAATATTAAAAACTGTGTTATAATTACAGTCATGCATAAATTTATTAATTACTTACACTTATGAAATAATATAACACGTAAATAATGTGCTAAAAGACAAAAAACTGTTTTTATTAAACTTTGTACTAAAGCATGTTTTAGCCTTTATCTTGTTTATAATTATACACCTTTTTAATGAGATTAATATCCGGGTTTTGTGAATTTACGTCGTATTATTAAAACTTTTTTATGTAGTAAATGTTTTTGTGACGTTTTTTAACACCATACATCCTAAACTATGACAATACTACCGCCATGTTTAACTGTAAGAAGTCTGCAATGTTTTCTAACATTTTATCACACTTACAAAAAAAGTACTAACGTTTCAGTCAATAAAAAGTTATCCTTTTTATTGACTAAAACTAGAACATTGAAATATTAACTACATTGTTTACTTTTTTTATGATTAAACGGGTAAAACTTATTTGCACAATTTGACACAATCACTTATTAGTAAAACATTAATCGCTAAGCCATTCAAACTTAACAATGTTTAGTCACAACAAATTTTATTTTATACAAGGTTAAATATTTTGATTTTTTGTCTGTTTATAGAAATTTTATACTGTCCACTGACAAAATTTTTGAAGAATTAGCAAAAATGTACATGAAAATGTAAAACCTGTCTTACTTATAATAGCAGTGAGATAAGGGGATACACTCATTTATGTACTTTAAAAGATAGTTAATTTAACGATGTAGTTAACTACATTTTTGTCAAGTACAAAATTAAATGTTTTGTTGACGTCATTGTCAACTTTGCTTTATGCAACCGGGCACTAATGTCATGCAGGTATCAAGATATAGTGACAATTCTAAAGGATTTGTTGATCTTAAATCAAGATTATAAGCTCAATACAAACACTTTTTTAAAAATTTTATTTGTACGCAGTTTAAAAGACGAAAATATTTCACTGAAAAATGACACAACCCGCAATTAGCACAAAATTATCAAAAAAAATCTAAATTGAGAGACAAAACTAGCATGAAGACAAAAAATTGCTACCTAAAATAATTAGTGTATTTTTATGCTATTAGAAAGACTTTTTTAAATAAAAGTGATGTTACAGAAAACAAAAACAATATTTAGATCTAGCATGGGATGCTAGGTGTAGTTTTTTTTTAAATAAGTAGGAATAGGCAACAGAAAGGATAGGGTAAGAAGCATCTAGATCAAAAAAGAACTGAAAATTACACCAATGACCAAATATATGTATAACAGATTATTTGTTCTATAGTTTATAGTATACATTTTATTAGTAGGTTGCAACCCTAGACCAAGATAGATAGCTTTTGATTATATACAAAACAAATAAATTAATTTTTTGTATTAAAACAGTTTTAAAAATACTGCAAACATGTATGGTTAATTATTATAAAATTATAAAAGCATGCTTAATACGACATAATAAAAAACATAGTAAGATAAGGTCAAGTCTTTTTTTCTTAAAGTATTGTCAACAATGCACTTTTAAAATGAATAAAAACGATTCTAAGAACATGACTTTAAGCAGTTACATCTTTTTACTACGGTTGGATCACCAGTAATGTTGATGTCAAACAATTAACACCAATTTACTTTAGATGCAATTAAATAATATTATTATAAATAATAGCATACTAACACAAATGCGAAAAGCACCTAACTCAATGAAGAAGAACTTTCATAGACGAGAGAGACATGCAAACAAGGCTGAATTCTCTTTAATATGCCAAAAATTATACATTCAAAATTAAGGTTGTTAGAAAAAAAGTATATGACAAATTTTTAAAATTATTACAGTATGTTATGTGGCATAATAAAAAAAAATGGCCTTATTATATATACATAAATTATATTTGCAAAAATTTGGAATAATAATCATTTAAAAAGTATAACTACATGTTTATACTGCATCATTTGTTTTTTTTTAAGTTTTGGATACTTCTTGAAAATTTTACTATCATAAATAATACATATGTAAGTATGTACATGTAACTTAGATTACGGTGTTGCCGTATTATTATATTTCATTGTTAAATTTTTGTTTGGTTGAAGTGAGAGAGATATTTTATCTTATGTATGTAACATAAAGAAAAACCTTCATCACAGGTGGAAGAAAGAATGCAGAGTTATTCACAAAACAGTATATAGGCGAAATAGATTTTAAATAGTTTAAAAAAAATGGAGTAAGAAAGATAATAGTAATTAATATGTATTTACAGTTAAGTAATTATGTTTTGACATTTTTCATTATTACTTAAACTATTAAATAAAAAACTTTTAGTTTACTAGTTTTGAATACTGCAAAACAGCATCTATTAAACGCAAATAAAAAATTTTTCCGATTATTTTTTTTGTATTAAAGCGTTTAAAATAATTAAAGACCAATAATAATTTTTAAACGTTTAGATAATCTATTTGCTTTCTTCTTTTAGATATGCAATATTTTTGGTTTTCTTGTCTGGTGCGTATATAAATAAGTCAGACGGTTTTCCAACGCATGCAGATGTCCATGTGTGCACAAATTTTCTAAATTTAGTCCACGCACTTGCAGTGCTTTGTTGATTCGTTTTCATTTATTACAGTGTTTCATTGGGTATATACTAAAACGTTCTCGAAGTAATTTTCAACTTAGAGACAATAACCAAAGAATGAGAAAAATTCTTGACACGGAAAACGAATATATATAAAAGCTATTTAAAGCAAACGTAGGTCAGTTTTTCGTATTCGGAAGTTAAGAAAACTGTTTAAATAAATAAATGATTAACGTGTGTGCAAAGATAAGTAAGTAAAGTGTCGGTGCTAGTAAAACATAAATACGTGTATGGTTAACATAAACAAGTATCAGTTTTAGATAAAATTAAAAAGTGCGAACTTAGTGATACTAACACATCAATTAATGTAAGTGTTTTTTTTTCTTAAATATCATTAGATTTAATTAGTTACGTGTAGTTCTAATCGTGTAAATATTTAGTTTTAAATAAATTAGTTTTTAAAATTCGTTACAATACATATGTCTGTTCTTTGTGCGTTCTAGTATCATTTATTTGATCGCAATGATACTTTAGGAGATTTTTCTGCGAACGCTGGTGAAGGTTTTTGATTACCAAAAAAAGCATACATATGATATATTTTGATAAATAATCTATACCTATAATTTTTTTTAATGGTGACAAAGCTTTACGGGCATACGCAAAACAACTTAAAGTTTTATCGCGATCGGATGAATGGTATAGCAACGCATAAAGAACAAACATACACACCTATAAAAAATTTTGAACAAACATTCATTTTTATATACAGGGTGTAACTGATAAAACGCATAATTTCTTATCCAATCTAAAAAAATTAGTTTAGCAAAATATTTTTCTCAAGTAAACATTTGAATTACTTGTATTATTATAATAGAATTAAACATATTATACCGTAGAACGCTGCATCGCCCAAACGTTTAAAGTTTTTATATTGAAATGGTGAAGTTAGTTTTTTTAAGTAACTTCATTAATCATGCCATAAAGATTATTTATTTTTTCAAAAAGCAAATAACGTAAAATTTCCTGATAAAAAATAATAAAAATAAAACTACAATTGCAATCCAAACAGAAAAATGTTCTGGTTTTTAATCTATTGGTCGAAAACTGAAAAAATAATTCATGTCATGAGATATTACAGTAAAGGATTTTCATAAACACTTCACACTTAAAACAGTTTAAATTAAATTGTATTTTTATTGTTACATATAAAATGCCAAAACATTCATTAATTAATCTGACACGCTATTTCTATTCTTAAAACCCGTAATGACCATAGCTATCGTATCTGGCTGTCGCATTTTTTCCAGCAATCTGAACTGGGACTCGGAAGTTTGTTACGATTCTTGCGGATATATAACTATAATTTGTATTAATGCTGTTTTTAATTATAATTAAAGAATACGGATAAACAAAATATATATTTTTATTTACAGAAAAAAGTATTAGTACACTACAGACCAAAAGCCATTAGCAACTTGTTTTATTAAAAATGTTTTGTTATTCCAATCAACTGATTTAATGATTGATATGTTCAATTAATAGAATGGTTTTCGACTTTGCATTAACACGGCGGCTCTAGGAATTTTAAACAGGGGATACGACTTTTTATTAATTCACTATTTGTAAAACAACTAGGATATAAGTTTCTAATAGAAAAATTTAGAGTTTTTTTTTATAAATCTGCGTAAATGTAAACAAAAAAAATAAAATGTCATTTACTACCGTTTTTCAAAAATTTAAGTTGCAAAAGGAGCGTTCAAGTATTACCTACGTAACGCAATTTTTGAAAATTTTAGACTCTCCCTCCCCCCTATGTTACGCACCATAACGTTTTTCTGTACTCCCTCCCCCTCCTTAAACGTTACGTAACATTTAAGTGACCGTTAAATCACAATTATGTTAAACAAAGTATAATACCTTTGTTATTGTATTAATTGCGTTTACAGTAGTAATAAACAAAAGAAGAGATTTTGAAGTTATATGTTTTTATTTAGCCATGAATGAAATAAGTGTAGGTACGTAAAAACACAATTCAATTGGAATTACTGTTCCATTGTCCACGGGTTTGCCAGCCACTCAAACTCTTTCATTACTGGTATTCGGAGAGCAGACGAAGAAGGTTCTGGTGTTGTTAAACCACTTGCATCAACTTCATCGAGCCAATCGGCATCGTCAGACAATGCGTGCTGAAAATTGCGTTTTTCCAAATTTCCATCAACAGTCATTCCTTTCTCGTCAAGATGAGAACCAAAATGTTCATGCGGTTGGATAACGCCTGACAGGCGTTTGCTGAGCGGAGCCATGCATCGCTCAACTCGGTTGAATGCATTTCGCCCAGGTGCATTAGTCGCTATGAACAGGGCGTCCAGGTTGTATTTTTTGAAGTGTTGAATGGCAAAATTATTGACTTTCCGATAGCGCGGATTTTCGTCCGGTCCACCATCTACAAAGATGATTATCACTGGCTTCACGGTGTTCGATTCTGTCATCATTAAGGGTTTGCATGCATACATGCAAGTTATTCGAAATTTATAAGCACGGGTGTTCGCTGTGGAGGATGCGTGTTTTCCACTCCTTATGGATATGTGTGTCGGACCGCTGTAACCTTCTTTCTTACCGAAACCGTCAGGATCCACGTAAACGCCGGCGTATACAGACGGAATAAGTTTGTGCCGCTCTTGCACGACCCAGTCATGGTCAGGTAAAAGTACTCTGTATTCCAAATGCATTAAAAGAGGGCTTTTACGTACGAAATTCGTATTACGTACTGTAACGAAACGAAAATAAAGTCCACCATTTTGGAAAAATTGAAAACAAATTTTAAAATGGTGCATAGACTTTTCCCCCATCCGCGTATATCCCACCAGCGCCAAAACGATCCCCGCTCTAAAACCGACACTGTAAGAAGGGAAAAAGAATATAAAAGCGGCTGCACCGTCGAGAAGGGCATCTTTCCGTCGTCGTCCGAGCGACGTCTCTGAAGACACCTCGGACATCCTGAAAGCCGCCTGCCGATCCCGAAAACTAACCGTAAGTTAACCTGTAATCCTGTACCTGGACCATTTGCTCAACCTGATTAAATCCCGTAAACGATCACCGCCTGTACCCGGAGCATTTGCTCAAACCTGATTAAATCCTGACCGGTTAGTACAACGATCAAAACCTGCGTTTCACCTGTCGCAATAAACTGCGAATCATTTTCATTAATCCGTACGTATATTTAGTAAATCGTTGTTTTTTTTTGGAGTGTTGTATTTGGTTATCCTGGTTAAAGATTGTCGAACACCTGAAGTTGTCTGTTCGTAGAGTACCTTAGTGCTCGCCGTAAGTGTTTTAGGTGGTTTTATTCATCTCTCGAGTTGTACGACACTAACTTTATGTAACTCCGTACCTGTGACATACACGAATCGTTGGTAATTGGCTATCACCTAAGGTTATCAGTACGTAGAGTGCTCTAGCGCTCGCCGTGGGTGCCAAAGGGGTTATACGCTATTACTGAATGGTTACATACTGCACCTTGGTCGACCCGGATGAGTAACCCTTATACATTTGTTCGTAGAGTACCGTGGTGCTCGCCGTAAGTGTGTAAGTTGATTTTATTCATCTCTCGAGTTGTACGACATTAACTTTATGTACCTTCGTACCTGTGACATAAACAAATACAACAGAGGCCCATTTTGTTATCGCGTCGTGTTACATACCTTATAGATACATATTGGAGTGTATTTCAACCCATTTTCATTAAGATTTCATTTGCGACCTTGGCAAAATCATAGGAAACGCATATCTTATAATAATTGTCATTTTATCAACGTGAAATTAATTAAACGGGTTCCTTAAGAATCCACCTGTAAAATCCAGAAACCGTAATTTTCTTACATGCAGGCAGTATTTAAATTGCATCCAAAAACTCACCTGAGGTGTAAAAACTAACCTATCAAATTTCCCCGGCACTACCTGTTGAATATAACCCGATCAACACACAGGAAAAGGCACCGCTGGCAAGGGGATTTGCGGGAATTCAACACCGTAAAACGCTGGTCCAAAAACAGTATTTTTAATTGTGTTTTAGCGTCAACATTAAGGCAGAGTCGTGCAAGAGCCAACGGAGGGCGCTGCCGGCGCAGTTTATGAATTACATATACAAAGCCGTCCAGAATTAATTTCAGTTTCATTTTTTTATTATTTGGTTGTATTATGTATGTTATTTATTTTGTTTGTTGTAATTTAGAATTTAATTTTGTTATTTACTGCATATAATAAAACGCAGAGAGATATTTATTTTGTTATACATCTTAATTGTGTTATTATTTATTTCTCCACTTAGCTATCTAGGGTGTTGTAAATAAAAATTACAACCCAGGACCGGTTACAGTACGACTGTGTATATTGACTTGAAATTAGATTCGGGTTTTGACGCCCTCTACCGATCGTTTTCTCGTGGTTGTCATTTGACGAAAAATCGTCATACTGTGAATTGCATAAAATGGCCTGTGCGTGTTGAATATTTATTGTAGCCGATGCCATCCGGAATAATGGAAATCCAATTGTAATTATATTAATTATATAAAATATTTGAAGCGTTACAGGGTAAGCTATTGCTGTCGTTTATTAAAATTCGTTCGTAATTCTTTCTTCATTTTAACAGTTCCACGCCACGAAAACGGGGTCTCGCGAATCCTTCCCGGGGAAGATATTACTACACGTGGATGACACGACTAGGTTATCAACCACCTGTTCTACGTTACTATTTATCTGATTCGATACACAGAAGTACTGTTGAATACCAAAAGCAGACGTTGATCGTGTTATCAACCACTTGTTTTGATTCGCTGCGTACAGTAGTCGATACACCGGTTTTTATATATATTTAATGAATTATTAATACTAATTGTTTTAGCCTAATATCCTTTGTGAGTTGGTGTGTGACACGATTCGTGTTTAATGTTTATTACAGGCCACTGAAGGGGAAAAACGTTTTTCTTCGTGCTAGTGGATGCTGAACTTCGGGTGAGTTACTTTAATTAATCTTATGTATATCGTTGTCACGAAAAATTACTCACAAACTTTTGATTCATATTAACGTTCGTAAATGCATGTAATGTGTAGCTACCAATAAGGTAATTATAATCATTGAATTCACTGTATCGCATACTGTGTGTGGGTGAAGGATATTTACTTCGATTTACTTTAATTGTGTGTAGTGGGTTGCCGATGCTGTAGGCATCTACGTACTGAATCTTTTATATAATTCTATAAATTTACTTGTTACGAAATCAAAGTTTAATACCGTTGTTAATGGTTATTGTTAATTCTTCTAGTCTTTAGTATCTCCGAATTCGATGTATAGCGACTATTTTGTTACTATAAGTTAAACTGTGATATCTGTTAACTATAATCTGAAAGTGATTAAATTTGTTAATTCTCTCTCTTATGGTTATTGTTCCCTACGAACTAATTTGGGCTACTCGAACAGCCGAGTAGAGGGATTACGAACCTTCTAGTGTGTTACAAGTTTGAACCGTTCTGTTGTGAGCGAAACAGAAGTATTGCTTTGGATCAGCTCTGGCGCCCTGAAACATCTTTTCTGTATTTATTGTGGACCTCCCCATCTCCGACTATTGTGAGTTGGCCGTGCAAGGTTCGTAAAACCAAAAAGCTTGTAACAGGCTCTTACTTTTCACTGCCGGTAAACCTATTGGTACACGGGCCTTATCGTCTTGAGAGAGAATAAATACTTGCTGTGGTCCCAGAAGCGACGCGAGAGATTCCAAGTACCTGATTGTAGCAGCGCAGAATTCGCCGTTCTCGTGCTTTTTGTGCATCTGGGTCTGTGGTCTTGCTAACTTCACGGGTACGATACGTACATGCCTCCTCCCCTCTTGAGTGTTAGAAACACGTGGGAGTAAATGAAGATACGTGCTGTTTCGAGAAATTTGGAATCCCATCAATAACAGCCTTTCATGCAGGTCGTTCAGAGTGAAACAACTCCTAATCATCTCTGTTCGGCGGCGTTCATCAGCAGCGCTGCCATGAATGGCAATGTTAATAATGGTCTCCAATAGAGCAGGTTGCGAGTCAACTAAAGGGGGCTGGCCAGAGCCAGATCGAGGTTTTACTGCAGCAGGATTGATTTTGCAACGTTCAGCTTTCTCTAGTTTTTCTTTGGCTCTAAATTTTTTTGTACGCTTGGCACAATCATTTATTTTCTGTTGAAGCAGGTTAATTCTCTTCCTAAGAGTTTCTTGAACCGGTTTGTTTAGAACTTTTTTAGTAATATCCGAAAGAATCCTAGTCATGTGTTTCCGTAGACGAGATGTCCAAGTTGTTCAAAACTTCCTCATCAGTAGTATCACATCGCTTATCACGAGTACCGCTCAACTTTCGTTTGACGGCTGTGCTCTCTATTCTAGCAACTCCGACAATCAATTCCATATCAGATGAACACGCGGGTACAACATCCGAATCCTATAAACAAAATGAAATATATGGAAATAGGTATTATTGAGACAAGCGATAAAGAATATATAGTATCACATAAATACAGGGTTAATTAATTTTAATTCACTAGAAAGCGGCCCGTAATGGCTATCACTAAAAGTATCAACTTTTGTTTCACGACTTTTTGATCAAACTTGCTTACGTCATTCGACAATAAATTAACTATTGGTCCAACAGTTGTTTGAGCTAAAGAATATTGACTCATTCTAAGAGATTTTCTATAAATTAACGAAGTACAGCTAACTCTTAGTTTTATGCAGATATACATAACGCCCATCATTGATGGGTGATTAATACATTACATAAAAAGATACCCGATTAACACCGCTGCACGAGAGAGAGCAGATGCTTCTTGAGAAGTAATTGGTGGAGAACGTTGAAAATGCGTTACTAATCCAACGGTAGCCAGGGAAGTATAACTAAAATGCAACATTCGTTTATTAATTTTAAAACTCTTATACCCACCAAACTAATTTAAACAAAGCTACATGCAATCCAAACTTTTTATATTTGCGCGATTGTTGTCATAGTTTTTCTAACTTGTCAGTTAACATATCAGCCTTGTGTTCTTCTAAAGATGCATATAATTCCTTTTCGAACATTTTTTTTGTAGTTTTTCTTAAATAGCAGCCGCATGTGAACAAAAAATAAAGCAGATAAAGGATTTGCCTTTTCTTTTAGATTATTTTTATTGATATACAAAAGCTGCACTATCAATCTTGATTTGTTTAAAAACGTGGTCTAGGTTTAAAAATACGACACAAACACAATGAACTTCCGAATACACTTACACTGGCCGACTTTTAAAACAGTAATGATTTGGAGCATATTTCTGTTATAAACATATGGTCTCTTATTGATCGTTTTTGAGAAAATACAATGTCACTTTTTAAATACGTTCCTGGTTGAAACCCAGATCAAGATACTTTAATAGTAAACAGCACGTAGCTACCATATCTGAAAGTGGTAATGGTTGTTTTGCTAACGGTACAGGTTTTATTGCACTCGCACAAAAACACACGTTATAGAAAAATAATACCTGGTGTAGACAATGTAAGTATTATAACGAGTAATGACATTTGCATCATTTCATTTTAAGTTAAATAAAAAATACTGCAAATCATAATTTTAATTTGATACTTAATGTTTTTTGCAACTTTATCTTACCATAAAAAACTTGTTAGTACAAATAGCCTTCCAGTAGTCGCCATTTTCTAAGCTTGCATTTTTTAAAACCCGTTCTATTTTATTAATCATAAAACGAAACAAATCCGTACTTAATACTTACTTGCTTATTATTTTAATCAAAATTTCACGAAAAAATGTTAGATCACATGTTCATATAGCAAATGTGTTCGAAATCATCGTAGCTACCCTCTAATAAAATATTATGCGTTGTACTAGTTACACCCTGTATATAGGCTTAGTAAAAAGCAAGCAAAACTTGATACACAATATTTTACTACTGTAAGTTAAATTTTTACTGTTTTTCCAACAAAATATTCAGTACGATTAAAGATTTCAATAACTTCTTCTAAATTGTGATGGTTAAATATTTTTTTATTCTTAAAACTTTTTATTAACAATAGTAGGTATTTAAAATAAAGAATGCACAAATGCCTGTTGGCTAGTATAAAATAGTTAATTATTGTTATTTACATATTTTATTAAAATTTTTTATGTATTTTTTTAATTTCTAATCTTTTATACATTTATAATATTAAATTCGTTCTACTTTGATGATAACTTATAGTTTTAAAAGTTAATTGTAATTTAAATATATGATTATTTTATACAATATTATATAACATTTTTCGGTAAAAATTAAAGATAGTTTTAGATAATTATTAAACATTTCTACACCTTATTTAGTTAAATAACAAATTTAAGATACTTAATGATAATTACATAATAAGTAATAAATTATTACAAATTATATAAATTATTTTCTTTCCAGAAAGTTTAAAATACGACATTTATAAGTCACAAAATTACTACACAATTGCTACTTAAATCAATTTCACAAAAACTCTTAATTGATCAAAAATTAGATTCAAACTTAATATTTGAGTAAATTCTTAACATTTCCTAATTATAGATGTTTTTTAATTTGCAAATATCACGTTGTTTTTATTAAATTGTTTCAAAAACATTGAATATAATTTCAGTATTGTGATATATACATCAAGAAAAAATTATTATTTTTTTCAAATACTTTCTGTTAGATGCATTATGTAAGACGTCGTCAAAATGTTGCTTGCTTCATACATAAATTTATTTATGTACAATCAGTTTATAATATGACAATTAAATACCTAAAAAACAATTGGAAACTAGGTTATTAAAAACTCAAATCTATTAGGCCGGTATCACACTAACATAGTTCTATGTCATAGATCTATTATCAAATATTTGAAGATATAACTGTGATTATTACTATTTGCTTATTGCTTAAAAAGCAACGTAAAAATAAAAAAACGAAGGTGGGGCTAGACCGTGGATAGCAAGACGGTATAATCTAGGCATTCACAATTATTTCTTGAGAGAACTGAAACGTGAAGATCCAATATAACTATTTGGGAATGGAAGTGAAAGCTTTTTATTTTGTGGATTTAAAAATGTCAAAGAGAAATACTCATTTGAGAAACAGCTTAAGCGTAGAAGATCGTCATATGGTAATACTTAAGAGTTTTAGCAACTGGTGAATCTTATTCTAGTTTACAGTATAGTACTCGCATACCTCAATGCACTATTTCAAAAATTATACCCAAATTTTTGAAGGTAGAGAAATTGTTATTTTAATTCAAAACACTTTACATTTCATAATACAATTACTCATATAAAATTAAACTACTATAACAACTGGATTTATTGACTAAATCCTGTTATTGTTGATTATGAAATCTTTATCAACATTAGATTGGCTAATTATTTCTGTTACTTCTAGCGAGAAAAACAAGTAACAAGGATTCTGAGCTGATGTTAGAAATTATGAGTTTGAATCATTTCAATCATTGGAGATTGTGTGTCCCACATTTCCATTAGTACATTTTGAATTTTTTGTTTAACCATTCTGACAGTGTGCATTGCTGTTTTGTTGAATTGCCCGTAGTTCTGATACTCCAAACTTTCTAAGAGTATCTAATTCATCTTCATTGTCTGTAATTCGCCGATTTTTAGTAGCTAACTTTGACATTTCATTTATAGTAGAAGTGGTTTTAAATAATAGAGTGTCTACATTAGACTGATTCAAAAAAATCGATGAATTTTTTTTTTCTTAATTATGTCGAAGATCTTGTGGGAAATGGTAAAAAAAAATACTGTGAAAGTTAGAGCTCTTAATATTAATATTAAGAGGTGCCGCATCGTAAATTTCAATTTCCCATTTAAATAACATGGGAACGATGTTTTCTTGGATTTTGGAATTTTGTAACTCTCGTTAAATGAAATATTTAAAAATTATCAAAACAGATTCTTATAGAAAATTTAATGCTCTACAAAAAAGATCTCTTATAATTTTTTGATATATTTATTTTTTCAAAAGTTATTTAACGTTAAAGTTGGATTGGTTTAAAATTTTTACATTTTTCTTATTTTTCGACGCAACCGCCAGCTTTACAAGAAAATTTTATAGGACATTTTCTGTAGAAAATTTTTCTATAATTTATCTCTCAAAAAGTTTTTGATATTTTGATGATGAAGTAGAAGTTGAAGTGAAAAAAAATGATTGTAAATATGACGTGTCGGAAAGGAAAGAAAGTTAAGGCAAGGAAATTTGAAGTTGAAGAAGACAATTTGAATGCACTCTTAGACAAAGATATAAGTGACTTTGTGTCGATAGATTCTGTATCTATTTTTAATGATTTTAATTTACCTTACGACTTTGTTGATAAAGATGTAAATTCTTGGGCTAGTGATGAAAGTTTTAAGGAATGTGTACAATTTTTTAGGAAATTAATGGTCGTAAATGATGTTGCGGAGCGTGGTGTAGCGTTGATTGAACAATACAATAAGTGTTTCACGAAAAATGAAGAGCAGCTACAATACTTATTGCTAGTTATAAGTGAATACAGAAAAAAATTGCCCAATTGTAATAAAAATCTTTTAGTGTAACGATATATATTACTTTAATTATAATAAACAAAAATTTTTTGGTTAAAAATCTATTTGTGTAAATAAAATGTTCAATTTCAAGCAGTAAAATGAAATTAATTTACAAAAATTTTTAGTTTTTTGCAGGTAACTCATGATCTATAAAAAATATCAAAAACTTTTTGAGAGATAAATTATAGAAAATTAAATTTTCTACAGAAAATGTCCTATAAAATTTTCTTGTAAAGTTGGCGGTTGCGTCGAAAAATAAGAAAAATGTAAAAATTTTAAACCAATCCAACTTTAACTTTTGAAAAAATGAATATATCAAAAAATTATAAGAGATCTTTTTTGTAGAGCGTTAAATTTTCTATAAGAATTTGTTTTGATCATTTTTAAATATTTCATTTAACGAGAGTTACAAAATTCCAAAATCCAAGAAAGCATCGTTCCCATGTTATTTAAATGGGAAATTGAAATTTACGATGCGGCACCTCTTAATATTAATATTAAGAGCTCTAACTTTCACAGTATTTTTTTTACCATTTTCCACAAGATCTTCGACATAATTAAGAAAAAAAAATTCATCGATTTTTTTGAATCAGTCTAGTCTACATAATTAGTTTTTTTTCTTAGAGTTTGGTAACTAAAATTTTGGCTATGTTTTGGTTTGACCAATATCAACATCATCAGTTTTTTGTTTCTTTGTGCTGGATAACTGAACTTTTGGCAGTGCTTTGGTATAGCCGTCATCGTCGTCATTAAAGCCATTACAAGATTTGTTACATTACACTGTAATGTTTTTCATCAAAAATATTTGATAATAGATCTATGACATAAAACTATGATAGTGTAGTTCCGGCGTTACATACCACATTAGATAATATGTAATAGAGCTCGTTATCATAAAATAGTATATTCTGTAACAAGGTTGAAATGAAAATTTGATACGAGTGGAAAGTTTCGAGCGCAAAAGTAAACGAGCGTGAAGAACCACAAGTATCGAATTTTCAGTCCAACCGAGTAACGGACCATACTTTCTCTACGACAAGAGGATATGAGCTGAATGTAAGATCAAATTTAAGCAAATTTAACTTATTTATATTGTCACTTGAACAAAAACATTATTTTTATTACATTGTATTAACGTTTATATGATTATACCGTTTATACAATTACTAAAACTAAAAAATATTGTATTAAATTTTTTTGTGATTTTTTTAAATTATAGATATGTTAAGATATATTTTTGACCGTTCTGATGTCCATAGGTATTTAATTTTGTTTGACTAGTATTACAATATTTATTTTATCACTTGTTATACGATGAAAATGTATGTAAATGTTTAAGATTACATATTCTAACACAACGAGTAAGAATGTTTAAGTTCTGTTATTAAAAATAAGTTTAGAACAATAACATTTGATAATGGTCGTGGAGAATAGTAGTTTACGTATCAAACGTCGAAAGTAAAGTATAGCAAAAAACGTTAATGCGCTACGATACAGTGAAGAGTTTATGCTATGAAATTTTGACGAGAGTAACGTACATTTGTGTTGCCTTTTGTAAAATTACATTCTTTTTTGAAAAAAAAAGCATTTATTACTAAATCTGTCAAATTTGACATTACCGTTATCATCACTTTGTTTTCAATTTTAACTAAATTTTAAGATTTTTTAAATGACTTTTCTACTTTGTTCTAATATAATAATTGACTTTGAACACTTAGTTTTATATAAATTTCTACTTTTAATTTTGCCATTTTCGAACTTTTTTCGCATATTACGTAACTACTAACAAACAAATATTGACGTTTGCGGTGTTGGCAGCACAAAAAATTCAGTCGTCAGTGTACCGAGAGAGCGCTAGATGGCGCAGGACCCATCATAAACGTACAGCATATATAAATATAATGTATGTATTATTTATAGTGACTTTTTACCGGTTAACAGTACATAAATTTACAAAGATAAAAATTTTTTTTTAAAAGTTTTTCTACAAGATTTACTTCACATGAATGAACAATTGTTTATAATCAACACACAAATAATTAGGTTATATTAGTTTATTCATATTAATTATAACATAAGAATTATCATAAGTACTAAACGTGAAGTGTGCCCCATGTTTATCGCCTTGAAAAGAATTTCTGCTGTGGGATACTGGCAGTTACAATATTTGTAGAATTACTGGACGTTGTAGGTATAGGTTCATGATGAATGTTCGTCTTTGCAAAAGACAACAATCAGGCAACCTTTTTTTAACCTTTTGCAAAATTTTCCACGTGACCTTCTCCCACTGAAATGGACTTTCAACTTCCTAATATTTCTAATTGTAAGTACAGTCAATTGCAAATCGTTTATTTGCAAAACACGCAGTGTTTATTAAGCATATTATTTATTGTTGTGTGACGTGGTGGGAACATATGTTTTACTTTACTTTAGGACTATTTCAACAAAACAATGCAAGACCTAATGTAGCCAACGTTACGTTAAATCACTGTAATCGTAATTAAATCGATTGGCTACATTGTCCACCAAAATCGCTAAATCTTTCAACAGTTGAGCATGTCTAGGACATTATGAGTAGGCGATTGTAAACTTTACACCATTCCCCACAGGCTCTAACTGCACTTTGTGACTCCCCAGAAAAAAATTGATTACTTCATTAAGAGTATATCTAGACATGTTAATAAGTGCATAGCTCAGCGTAAAGGCCTCATTACAAATTTTTCTTAAGTTCTATCTGCCAAATTCTATTTAAATTTTGATCTTAACTTAATAGACATAAACATAAAATATTATTGAAATAAACAAATCATTACTAGGCATTCTGATTTCTATGTCACTTAAAATATTTTTGTAAATATGTTCAATGGTATGCTCTTTCTAAATTGTAAAACTGCAACAAATTTATTCGATATCAAACAAGTTAACCTGCTTTTATAAATAACAAACAAATATTCTTAGGTCAGCTTTTTAAACATACGACGTTTTTGGTTAACTTTCTTCATTTACTACTTGTGGTTCCCAACATATTATAAAAAACATTTTTCAGAACTTCCATAACTATCTTAAACGAGACTTGCGGCGAAAACGGTTTTTTGTCGTCGCTATAAAAAATGTTCTTCCGCAAAGAAAGATTTTTTCGTTTTAATTGGCATGTTTGTTACACATCAATTGTGTTTTCAATGGACGAGTGCGGTCTAGTGATATACTAAATCAAGTCAATGTATCAAACAAGAAACATTTGACATGTTTGAATTTCACCTCACAAACTTGTCGAGCCGTGCTAATATGCAAAAGAAAAATTTCATACCGGACCAAAAAACTTTTATATTTTTAAACTATAAAACTTACAGATTTGGTTCTTATAACAACTGAGTTTTGAATAAAGTCCAAACAATACACAATGCGGTCAAATATCTGACGTGCTTTTCGTAAATAAAATCATAGTTGAGTAAAAAAATAATGAATATTACTGTAGACTGAAAATTATTATATTGTTGTATAGAACATTATCACTAGCGTAATTTGAATATTTTAATTCGTTCAAAAAAAGCACATTACCGTACAAACGTTAAATTAAATTACAAAAAATATTATTATGTAAAAATGATTTTAAAAATCGTAAATATAAAAAAATCCTAGTGTTATTGTACTAGCACACATAACATTTTTATAAAAAGATGAAGACGGTTTATAATAAAATTTTGTCTTATTCTTGTAAAAATTTAACAATTGGTTGTAACATCTCGATCATCCAATAGTATTTTGCAATTAGAAATTATTATAATTATTAGAACATTGTAAGTTTTGATTGTCAGCTGTTTTTTTTATACAGTCTAATTAAATCAGTTTACTTTAATTTTTCTTTTATTTATTATAGTTTACAATTTGGTGTTCTTATGTATATTGTAAATCTTCTCTTTTTGTCTTATGTCTCAATTTTCTGTTATGTTTATTTGATTATTTAAATGTTAAAAAACTTGTAATCACAGTTAACAATTATTGTAAGTGTGGTTTGTTAATTACAAACACTGATTTATTATATTATATTAATATATCATAGATTATACTATATACATAGTCTACAAAACTTAAGAAATATCAATGTTAAATTTATTATTGTGTTATGACATATCTATTACAAATATAAAGAACAAAAATAGATAGAAACAATATAAACAAACACAAAAATGTATTAAACAAAAAGACATCTACTTCAAATACTATAAGAAAGTATTGATAAGAAATGAATAGGATTTATTTACTTTCGATTGCAATCTATTGTATCACCTAACTTCAAAGTACGATTTAAAATAGACGTTGCAAATCAACGCGATAACGCTAAAATACAGAGAAAACATAATCAAATGGAGTAAACGGTAAATTGACTAACAAAGAAAAATATGACACCTCAAAAGACACTACTTAAAAAACGAAACTAGTTATTTTTACATGAGAAAATTCAATACTGTTGAACTATTTCATTTTATTTTACTAAATAATATTTCAAAAGAAACCAATTCTTAAATTACGTAGTAATTATTTTTGGCTTTTGGATTTTTGGATTAAAAACATGTTCGCGCATTAATATTTATTAGTAAAATTAAAATAATGTTTTGTTAAAACATTTGCTTAGTTATAACATATTATCGAATTATACAAATTATTAAAATTACATTAACAATGGGTTAAATTATCATTAATAAAAAAATAAAAACGACCATCTTGAACGGCAAAATTATTAATTAAAAAAAGTATGTTAATTATTTGAATAATTTTGTTCACACGTGTCTTTAATCTAATTGTGACGTAAACTAAAAATTACTTAAAAATGAAATATATTAAATATGACTTTAATCTTTTATTCTGAATATAAATATCTAAATATTTAAATAAATAGATCCTTCATCACTTAATAGTCCAATTAGTTTTTATAAAAACGCAATAGTAATGTTCTCTGGAACAAAAGATGAAATAAGCCGTAATACTTTATTTTTTGCAGTTCGTTATGTAATTGACTATTGTTTTCTTAATTTGTATAAGTATAGAAATATTACTAGATATCAATAATTTATCAATTGTTCACAAGAACGTGAATAAATGAACTCATGCCGCATTAAAATTGTAATACATAAATTAGTAAAAAAAAATTATATATAAATTAATAGAAACAAAATTAATAGTAGTATTTGCAAATCTATGAAATAAAAATGGAAAATTTATCTAATTCTTTAATTTGAAATTAATTTATACCAGTTTGACTATTTTACATTTTTATTTTATTTTGACGTCAATGCATTTAGAGAAAAAAAATAACAACAAATTAAAATGGCTTTTTATTAACACATGTACTAATAAAAAATATGTAAAAAAAGGTCATTTAAAGTCTTTCTTGATCATTTTCTTTGTTGTGTATATCGTATCTAATGTATAATTGACAGTATTTTAATTATAATTTGATGGTAATTGCAAATTATAAACACATTACTTGCACTTCACTAATTATAAAGTAACCTGTACAAAACATAAAAGCAATTTATAACGACAATAAAAAGATGTACAATCAACATAAAAAAATATCCGAGACCATAAAACATACAACTGCGTTTTTAGGTACTTAAATATTTAAAATACAATGACAAATGAGTGTATTAAATTTTAATGATAATAAGTTTGTTTCTTATATCCTTGACGTAAATCCTACGTTTATTCTTGTTTCTTTTTTTGTAACTTTTAGAATAAATTTTAGATATTTGAATAATTTACGCATCAGGTGTGTGATTATAAATATAAATAACCGAGTTTGACAATTCAGTCTTATCACTTTTGTGCTCACCTTTTGTTTAATTGATTTTTTTTTATATCATATTTATCTTTTGTTTATTATTACAAATAATCGTCATTAAAGTCATAATTTACATATTTTTTTGAACATGAGCTAATAATCTACTTTAATAAAATTAAATGATTACTTTAAAAGATTTCAAATTAATAAATATTTAATATTATATTTTATATCATTGTTTAATTTTTCTTGTTACAATAAAACTTTTAACGCAAAGTTGTACTGAAATACAATTTAGTATAGTAATTCATCTGCAATATTATAATTAAAAGTATTGAAAAATATTTGAGAAACTAAGATTGGTTTCATTTAGAAGTGACTTTCTCTAGACGAGTTTCGGTAGAAACAATTGTACTTACTGCCATTGTCAACTTTATTTCTTCCTATCAGAATTTCTGTCACCAGTAAAAATATTTAATTTAATATAAAAATTGTTAGATATAAGATATGTTTATTTAGCAATGCTGCTATTTTATAATACAAAATAAATAAATACAATATACTATCCTTAGAAATAATTATATCACATTTGTTTTTTTTATATTGTTGATACATGCGTTTATAACCGACAGATTATTGAAAACAACCAGTCCGCCACTTAAGACGCTAGACTGATACTACAGGTATAAACATGAAAATCATTTTTTGACCTGGTATTGTGGCAATGAATGTCCGCATTGTATTAAACAGATTTATGTATATACCCTGGTAGATGCTTATGCTTAATTTTAAATATGTATGTTTAAGATAATATGTTGCTTAATAGTTAAAAAGTTTAAACTATTTAACATTAGTTGAATAGAAGTATAATGGTTATAACTCAATATTACGCGCATAGGTCTATTTCAATTTTTTTGCAATTGTATTTGAAATCTTTTGAATTAAATAATATTGTCAAACAGTATTGTATATCAAATAACATTGTTGTTTTGTAGATTAACATTGCTATATATCCACTTAAATGACTACAAATTCTCTTTAGAAAATATTTTTTTTTACATTTTGCCCATAATGTACGTGATGTTTGACTTAAATGATAAATTTTTATTAATGCTGACTTTTAGGTATTTTATTTCACTTACTATTTGTAGTTGAACCTTATTAACGTTAATCTTTTTATATGGTCCCTATTAATATTAGCTAACTTACGTTAATGCCTATTACAATATATTTACATTTTTTTATATTACATAATACTTAAATTATTACTACAAAGCCATTTAAATATGGCATCAAGAGCAGTACAAATATAATTCACTATAGCTTGTATGTTATTACCATTAATGTATATCATAGTGTCGCCTGCAAACATATGTACTTTACATTTAATAATACAGTTAATCATGTCATTTATGTATAAAACAAATAGTAATGCACCTAAACATGTACCCTGTGGTATACCGACCATTGTCTCAATACAGTGGGAAGTATATTTACCAAGATTATAAGCGACTTTCGGCTTAGACCGCGTCGTAGCTAAGCACTCAGACTTAGGCTTGGTCCTAGTCTCTCCTTGAGAACCAAAACAAGAAGTAGAACTTGGCCTTTGCTGTATTGTCGTTCGCAAACCCAAACAAACTGACGTTTCGCAAGACATTGCAGCTTCTATCTTCAGAGTGGTAAATGTCACTGAGGGACAAAGTGTAAGTGACGCACTTTGCACTTTTTCCTTCAGTAAACATTTACCACTCTGAAGATGCAAGCTGCCATGTCTTGCGAAACGTCCGTTTGTTTGGGTTCACGAACGTCAATACGGCAAACACCATGTTCTACTTCTTGTTTTGGCTCTCAACTCTCAAGACTAAGACCAAGCCTATATATAAGTGTTTAATTACGACGCGGTCTAAGCCAAAGTCGCATATAATCATAAACATAACAACCGCGAAAGCTTAAGATTTTATATATTTACTACTACTTCTACAAAATTGTTAATTACTACTAAAAGAAAGTACATATAAGAACCCGATTATCGAATGCTGTGGTACACATTCAGTGAAAGTTGGTTTCGCAGTTGTTTTCCGCATGAGTAGAACTTCGAAAAAAAGTTTTTGTTTTCGTTTTTAGTTTTAAACGTAGGCCTTACAAAGTTATACTTGTCTCATAAAGATATTTGTCGATATTAACCCCTGTTCGATAATCTATCGAAACATACAGCCAAAACCTGGCAGGACGGCTATCAAATTACCAAATAATTAAAAAAACCGGATATGAACAGCTTACCCTGTGATGAATAAACTACTTTAAATGCGTAATGAAATTATAATTTTATTTCCATTAACGTCGATGTTATTAAAAACTTCAAATTTTAAACAGCACAGGCCATTTTAAGTAGTTGCCAGTTTAACGTCTTGACAGAAAATGACAGTAAAAAGAAAATTTGCCATAGGTCGTCAAAATCAAAATTTAATTTTAATTCAACCAATATACAGGGTATTACGTTATGAAATTTTTGCACGTAACAAGGTATCTTAATTCGGAGAGATATTGTCCATACGTAGTTATGTAAACATTAATTCCAGTTTATTTTATATTTAAATTCCAATGTCCGATTAAAGTTTTAATTTTGTTTTTATGATGAATGAATTCTTGACAGTTAGAATATACAATTTGTTTTTCATGTTTTAATTCCTATATGAAGTAATTGGTTTTATCCATTTCACGTTCTAAATATTTTCTGTAACACGAACAATTTTTATCATGGGCATTGTGATCATATTCAATTTTTACTTTACTTTATTTGAGCTGCAAGCATATTTAAAGTATTATAGAGTTTTGTATGAGGGAACACCAAACATACGTATACATAAAAAGAAATTTATTTACATTAATTCCAAATTTCATATCAAACGTATTAAAACTAAAATATCCGAATAGAATAAAGATGTAATAGTTATTGTGTGTCTGTTTTCATAAACACGTTTTTTCGTCTTGAATCTTAAAAAAAATGAAAAAACCGTCCTGAACATTTGATATTCACACCTGCAACTTTTTTTATTTCTAGTTTTGTCTTAAATTGACTCCAGTAAAACATAGCACAAAAGACAAGTTTACCTGCAAAACCGCCAAAGTAATATCTCTTCTTCTCTAATTCTTAGTGCTTTTTGTAGCGTCGCAGGACGGTCTTTATCCTGTATTCATTTTTTCTCCACATGTTTTGTCAATTTTTATTTTTAGGATTGCTTCCTCTACTTCTTCTTTTGAATTGTTTGTTCCTAGTATATTTGTTCTCAGGATATACTAAGCTTCTAAATCTACTTTCCCATAGTACATGTTTTGGTAGTAATCTTTCTGTTTGTAGTATTTTTTGTGTCTATTTGTATTTGACGCTGTGTGTTTTATATTTCTTTTGTATTTTTTCTTTTATTTCCCCTTATTTTTTTTTCTCGTCCAAAAATTTGTTTTTTGTTTTGTGTAATTTTGTTATATCTTCTCTCATCTTTTTCTAAAATCTCTTTTTGCTATCTTAATTGATTTTATACTATGTTTTTATTTTTTGTTATCTTATTAATTTCCTATATGAAAAGTATAGCGATCGCAATTTTTTTTCAAAAAATTTTTTTGCATAATTTTAAGTTTCAGAAAAATGTATTTTTGACAAAAAAATTAGGTGTCTGTGCGTGTCTGTGTGTGTGTGTAACGTTGTACCCACGATAACTCTCGAACCAAAAGTCCTAGTAACTTGAAATTTGGTAGGGAACTGGTTTTTCATATTCTTTCGGTTCTATCAAAAGATAAGTCTGATAAAAGAAAACGAAAGTGAGTGTATCCGCCATTTTTAACAGTTTTTCTTATATAATTTTGTAGGTATGTAAATTATTCAAATTATTTTTACAGCTTCTTACAAAGATATTTTTTCTTATAATTTATTCAAATAAAAAAAAATTTTACCATTAACAGTTTATTAGATATTTTATTTATAATCTAAAATTAATTCACAAATATAACCTAGATTCGGATCCTGCCTACGACGATTTTTTTAGAAAAAAATCCATATCTTGAAGGGAAAGCAAGATACGTAAAAAATAATATTTTTTACTGATTTACTAAAGAGGAAAGCAATATCGAAGCACACAAATATTGGGATTAACCAAAATGACGACATAAGCTTAATCTGCTATATTTCGGTTATATATTTAATGAAATCGAAGAAAAAATTTCAAAAAAATTACAGCATGCTAGGAAGTCAATACAAACGTATACATATCACTTCAAAACGGTTTTATGACAATATAACCTTAAAAAAAAATGTAAACATTCCTTCATCATTTCTTATAGGAAAGTCGTGTGGTGACCACACCAGTTTTTTTATCATCTATTTCTTTTGATCAGATATATCGTTTCCATGCTGTTTTTTTGTGTTTTATTATTTCTCTTAGATCTTTCATATTCCTCATATTGTTTCTGTTATCTTTTTCGGTGTTTTCTTAAAAGCTTTCAATGTTTCCTCTAACATTCACGTTGTTCCTAGATTCCTCTTTCTTTGAAATTCTTCGTCCGTTTCTTTCTGGTGTTTTTCTTTTTTTTTGCATTTTTAAATTTGTGTATTAGCAGATTACTATATTTCTTTTTTGTTGTTCTAGTAATTTTTGTTGTGTTGCAATTACTCTCTCCTCGTTTCAGTTTTGGATTTTTTCTCCATACTCGCCCATGCAACTCAGTTTTTTTGTTTTAGTTTTTTTTATTCTTATCTGTTTTAAATTTGCACAAAAATCTGCCATGTTTTCTTCTATAGTTCCGTCTACTGGTGCATAGATTTGGATTACATCAATTGTTTCTTTTAGCTTTAAGGTTATTGTTATTATTCTTAGTGCTGATTATTCCCACGCTCTCTTTTGTTTTTTATTTTGGGTCTACTCCCGAGTAATGTAAGATATATTTTTTGTTAAATATGTATTTTCTTTGTTCTTTTTCTTAGTTTCGTTTATTCTTAGTATTTGTATGCTATTTTTGTTTCTTGTTCTGTTAGATCAATTTCCTTCCTTGTTAATGTTCTTATATTCGAAGTTCATATGTTTATTTTTTTCTTTTTCAGTTTCTTTTCTCTTATTGCTTTTTGTATTGTTTATATTACTTTTTTTGATTTTTTTGGAATTGCACCAGTGTTTCTATTTGTTTTAGTTGTTTTAAGTAGGTTTTCTTGCAAATTTGCTTGTGTGCTTATTTTATTCCTGTGTTTTATTAATTTTTACCGGTTTTTTGTGTCTTCTTTGAGTAGTAAGCCTATATGTATAGATTTCTTCTTTTTAAAAATCTTTAGTTTTATAAGTTTTTCCGAATCTTCTACTTTCTACTACTTTATCTTCCGTTACCATTTCTGTCTCTCATGTCTCTAAACAACACCTTGTTATTCTCTTATAGTAGCAAATTACCCTCCTTTTTTTGATCTTCTATACCCTCTATATTATGAAGTTCTTTTTTTTTATTTTCTTGTTTAATTCTGCCAGTTTCTTCTCGTACTCTTCGTCCTATAACTTTAAGTATTAAACTTTATTTGTTTATTTTCTTTTTTAATTACATCTTTTTTTTTAAGTTTTTTTGTAAAGTAAAGTAAATATT
Source organism: Aquatica leii (assembly GCA_035610365.1). Taxonomy (NCBI): domain Eukaryota; kingdom Metazoa; phylum Arthropoda; class Insecta; order Coleoptera; family Lampyridae; genus Aquatica; species Aquatica leii. The sequence continues at coordinate 211,499,088 of CM069432.1, read as the reverse complement.
TTTCCATTCTGTCTAGTTTTTTATACTTCCCATCGAAGTACTGCATAATGGACTAGCAACTAAGTTTAATAATAACTAGTGGCTTTTATATATTGCACCAATCTGTTATTTTTATAAAAATTTCTTAAATTTAAATTAGTCTCAACTTCTTACAATTATTTTAAAAAAGTCCATACACCGACACTAATTGATCGATAAAAAACAATTTAAAAACGCCGAATAGGATCAGAAAAGAATTTATGTGTTCTTATTTTGAATATAACGCGTTTTTATTGTTTGCTTAATTTAGTTTTGTCAGTGGTGTACAGTAGTAACTTAACTACTATATTACTTAGATACAGAAATATGTAGAAACCAGCAAAATAGTTTAAGCATAACTTGTTCAGTTTTTAACCGATAGAGGGAGATTTTAAAGTGCACCAAAGTTATATTGACCGTGCTTTATCACGTGATACATGACTAACGTCAATATATTAACAAAATTAAAAATTACTTATAATACTTTAGTATATCTATAACAAATTAATAATTTAAGAAAACATGAAAATCTACAATCAAATTTAATAAAGTAAGTATATCACACAGTAAATCAATTCTAATTTATACGTTGCACGATGACCCAATTTCATATACTACACACCAACAGAAAATGTTTGATTTAATGCATCTTGATGTTTAATTGTATAAGATAATTTATATGTTTTTACTATAAATAACGTTGGTTTCATTCACATTAAAACACAATAAAAAATTAAACAGTGCTGTAAAAACTAAATATTTATTTCCAATCTTGACGTTAATAATTTATATATATAATTATAAGTACTTTTTGTTGCGGTATTAAATTAAATAGCGTTAAATAAACTGCTATAAAATATGAGCCTTGATTTTTAATAACTGATAAAACATTTCATTATATCATTAAATTCTAATAACTTATTAAATTTATAAAAGCATACAGAATCATATTTAAAATTATCTTTTTAATTTATACTGTTTAAATATTTCATAGGTTTTATAAGCGTTCTTAATACATGCATTAAGATTTTTCAATTCGAAATTTGGTATGCAATCTTTACGCCACTGTATTATATTTGCTTTGTAAATAAAAAGATGGATTTACTCAATTTTTAGTACTATGATTACTTACGCAACTTTTAAAAAGTTGTTGGCATAACTTAATGTAGAAATTTTTGTACTAAAATCTGGTTTGATAAAACGTCTAAGAAAAAAATTACTAAATATCAGTCTTGTTAATAAGCAATTAAAAAAAATTAATATCTTACGTACTGCATTATAAAATCGTCATTTTTTTTACTATCACTATTTATTATTGTAATACACTATAAAAAGTATATTATATACACCATATTAAAATTACAATTAGAAAGATGAGTTTTTAAAATTAAGTAGAAAAAAATTACAGTAAGTGCTCATATTAAAAAAAATTATTTATATACTCTGGAATTAGTACATGTTTAAGTTTAAAACTAACTGAACGACTGTTTTCAGTTTTGAAAAAGTTAAGTTAATGTTGTATCAATATCTGCCACATTCTCATCAAATCATTAATTTAAAATTGTATTTACGTACTAACTTGTGCACTTACTGCCATTTTAAAATATAGTGCAGATGTACTTATTAATTAGTGAATTAAAGATGTAGCTATACTAAATAATCAAATATGATTTTTATCGTTTTTTTGAGCAGATATAGATTATAAGCTGGCATTCAGAATAAACATATACAAAAATAAATTTAAATCTCATAATTAATATTTTGCTAAATAAAAATTTTTTAAACACGTTTGTTTATATGTATTAAAAAGATAAAAAAAAATACTTAAAAAAACTTTAATATACGTGCAGAATTAATGAGCTTGTGTTTTTTCTTAGTAAATAGAAATAAGTTTGAAATAATAAAGCTATCAATTTTTTTTAGTTTCTTTTAGAGATGTTTGATTTTAGCACAGAAATGTACACCGCAATTGACGTAGTAAACATGAAAAATACTGATTGCGGTTTAAAAACTTGCCTCTTATATTTATTAAAAAATACAATTGAATTCATATAATATATACAACGTTTTTTGTAATGAATAATGATTAATGCTTTATTGTAATTTAAAACATTGTATTCGTAAATTAAACGTGATGAATGAGAATGCAAATTTAATTTTTGATTAAGAGCTATTATAAATCAATAATTACAAATCCATAGTAACAAAGAAAAAATATTTAGAAACAAAGATAAGAGCATGTTCACTTTAATTACATTATAATCTTATTTATCTGTTATGATTAACACTTTGTTAATTGGGTACTAGTGGCTAATCAACAACCTTTCAAGTACTTGATTTCAGTGTAATAGAAAAAAACATAAAGTAATTTGCTTTAAATTAATTTAAGTGTACAGTTTTAACCTTTTTTTAATGATTAACGGTAATTATATTCATATGCATTTTGGTTAATTATTTGACTTTTTAAAAGCTAACTTTCACTTGTACGGTACAACAACAATTAATATTAAGATGCATAGAATTCAAGGTTGACTTTATAAATTTTTTATGCAAATGTATCAATTAGAAGCACTGAATAGGTAAAGTGTAACATTACTTGACTGTATACAGCTGTTCTGTGTTATCTTCGACCCCTCTATATAAACATTGAATGAAGCTTATGGTTGTTTATTACAGTTCGTACGTGCTACTACATAGACAAAGCTCCCCGATTACTCGACGTAAGCGTGTATAAATGTGCGCTGGTTTATATAGTTTAAAGTGACTCGATGTATAATTAAACAAGAAAAATATGACATCGAAAGAGGATAAAATTAGAAGTGCGGGTTTGAAATGTTGCCAAAATACGTCGATGACATCGATAACAACTGACGGAAATTCAAGTGTATGTGAAGCCAAAAACAAATACAACACAGATAGTTATGGAAATCCGTCAGAAATGCAGAATAACAATTACAATTTCCATGCAAATAATCAACAGTTAAAAAAACATAAATTTCCAAAAAGACCACCGGCTAATCTCATCTTCGATAACATTACTTACAACGCTTGGACTTGGTCCGTGACACGGTTTAGAAGAGGTATGTATTAATTGCAACTGAGAAATTGTGTTTAATCAGTCGGCTTTACTATTCTGATAACTAGTTCACGGTCTTATGTAATTCTTCTAGTAAATCGTGTAATGATGTTTTTTGTATTTAATATGTAATAGGTAATATTGTTGAGTAATACAATACAATAATTCGCATTTATTTAAAATCTGTTTTTGAACCTCTTTAAAACATTACTAAATGTGCGTAGAAAAAGAAATTATTTAAATATTAATAAGTACTTTTGAAACAAATAAAATTTTATCTATTATTTGAATTTCGTTATATGTATTAACTTTTCCGTGCAATAAAACCACATTAATTAATTTAGGCAACCACAACATGCAAATTACGTTTCTATAAATCATTCTTAGATGCTCACTTTACGGAATAAAATCAAGGACGAAATTTTTTAATTGCATAAAAGTAATTAAATGTACATATTACCAAGCATACAAAGTAACATTATAACGATTACTCATCTGCTTATATTCTACAAAATTACTCACCGGAAGACAACGCCTCTTCTTTACTATTTCCGATTTATCAAAGTTCGTTTTACTAACCTATTTTAAATTATATTATCTACTATAACAGTCGAAAGTTTTTTAAATATTTTTACGCAAATTTGAATTATGCTAAATAAGTTATATAATTTTTAATTACAAAATTGTACATATTGCAATATTTGGAATTTAAATCAAAAATCAACTTGGTTTTGTAAATTATAAAACCAAAAGTACTTTAGTGAAAGTTGACCGTGACTTTGAGCTAAGAATCTAAACCGTAAGAGAAATGATTAGGTACATCTCATTTAAGTTACAAAATTGAGGTCAAGGTGGTCATCACATTTTTTAGTACTTACATAACTGTGCTTTTAGTATACAAAAAAAAACTTTATGAAACCAACGCAACAATAATTAAAAACATCTTAAACTAATTTGTTTACACTATTTTGTACGTTTTTAACAATGTTTAGGAAGTATTATATACAGAATAAAATGGAAAGTATTTAATCATTATTTCTACGAAATTACCATTGGGAATTATGTGAGCAATTATTTCATACGTTTTAGTATTTTACTGTATGATACACAAACAAATTATATATTATTAAATTAAAAAAAATAATTTATTACCAAATATAATCAACGTGTGAATAAGTGTTTAAAAACACGAACAATGAAACCAGTTTTTTTTTTTAATTTAAAATTTAAATGAAATTTAAATGTTTTTGGTAAATTCGGTGAGTCAATAAAACGCGGAAAACGAATAAATGTTTCATACCTACATTACATATTAAATTTTCATAAATATTAATTTTAAAAAAAATTATAGAAAAAAAACAAATTCTTCATGGCGTATCCGGAGTATTCAAATCTGGTGAACTGTCAACCATTATGGGGCCATCTGGCGCTGGAAAAACAACCCTCCTAAACGTTTTAGCCGGATATGTGTATGTACGGTTTGTATTTTAATTATTTAGATTTAATAAAATTTGTTTAGTACGAGAGGTAGTTCTGGAATCATACACATCAATGAAGAAGTGCGAGAACAAACTGATCGTTTTCGCAAACTGTCTGCATATATTCCGCAAGAGGAAGAGTTGAGACTAAGTATAACCGCATTAGAAGCTATGACTTTCGCCGTTCACCTCAAGTTAGGTTACAGTGTATCAACTACATATAAAATGCAACAGGTACGCTGTGTATATATTTAATTTTTTTTGTATCAGTTACACTTTTACTATCGCACAAGGTTAATGCTATGCAATTATAGCTATATGCTTTCGAAGTAATGTACACACTTACACATGGAATTTTTACATTGTTTTGTTTACTTATAACGGTGTAAACACATCTAACTTTGATAATAGGATTTCAACTTTCTACTACATATATAAATTTTTAAAATGTATTAGAAGTTTATGAAGTGAATCAAACACTTAATTAAAACTATACCTGTAATTTAAAAGTTTTTAATTAATAAAAAATTAATCTTTTTGTAATGTACACCTAACGGGTTACACTATCGCCTATTAAACGAAATAGTTTTAACAGTCTACAGTTCTATTTTTATAAATTAGAATAGCATTAAACGTTTAAAAACAATTTATAAGAAAAAAATAATAACGCTTATAAATTAAGAGTATCTATGTCCTCTTAATTAAGTATTGGGATTAACCTTGACTTGTAAGACAACTATTGTTTAGGTTACAATTAATAATAGTAATAATTAGTATGCAACAACACCGTCTACAGTGATATTGTTTTATGACACAAAACATAATGACAATTATTTTTGCAGACAACAAACATCTTAGAAATGTTAGGACTCGAAGAATGTCATAACACAATTACTTCAAAATTATCAGGGGGACAAAGAAAACGACTAGCAATTGCATTAGAATTAATTAATAACCCTCCAATTCTATTTTTAGATGAACCTACTACGTAAGCAATGACTATATGTATAAAGTTCATATTTATTAATTTAAATAATTTTCTAGAGGATTAGATAGTCTTTCTTGCAGTCAATGCATTTCGCTTTTAAAACGTCTAGCACAAGAAGGACGAACTATTATTTGTACTATACACCAACCGTCTGCATTGATTTTTGAAATGTTTGATCAATTATATGCTCTGGCTGATGGAAATTGCATATTTCAAGGACCAGTATCGAAACTAGTGCCACATTTTGCCTCTGTTGGGTTACAATGCCCGGCTTATCATAACCCAGCAGATTTTTGTATGTTTTTATAAGTTTCTGGTTTTATAAGCTAATACCATTTTTACGTAGTAATAGAAGTTGCCATAGGCGAATATAAAACTGATCTCAAGAAATTAGTTGATCTTGCCGAAAGAAACAAACACGTTGATGAAGAAACCAAAGGTATTTTGGGTATTTTGAAATTTTGCTCTTCTACCTTTCTATTTTTTAAAACTTTTAGAAAAGTTGATTGATGTAAGTCATAGCAGTGAAGATGTAAACACAGCACTTACGCCTCCGACAATGTTTAGACAATTTTTACTTTTATATAAACGTAATTTCTTATGTACTAGACGGAATTATGTAAGTAATTTAGAGAGCCCAAAAACAAACATAGATATTTTTTCTTTATAGATTTATTTATTGAATCGATTAGCCGCACATATATTTATTGGTTTTCTATTTGGATATTTATATAAAGGTGTAGGAAAAGGAGCAAACACAGCTTTAGCTAATTATGTTTATTTGTATGGTACTTTACTGTTAATTGTTTACACAGGAAAAATGTCAGTCACTTTGTCATGTAAGTATAAACGTATTATGGTTATAGTATCACTTTAGTATTAAATTTACATGTACATATTTTTTAATAATATAATTTTGATTTTAAAAAATTTCCATAAAAATCCTTTCTTCTTTTTCATTTTGATATTAAAACATAGCGTACTTTTGTAAAAATACTGCACCTTCTCATTTGCAATACTAAAAAAACAGAAATACATATCACCTTAAAATTAACTTTATTTAATATATTGCCTCGCAATAAAAATTTTATTGCACTTGAAATTAAACTGATAACATTTAATTTAATAGAATTGGTTAAATAAATCTTCAAATTAGAACAAAATATTGCCACAACAAATATTATACAAAACTAAAGCTTTTAAATTATTAAAGAACATTTAAAATTTTTAGATTTTAGATTTAGACTTGTCTTTGGAATATGTATGCAAACACATTTTATGCGTTTACAATTGTAATAAATCTAAATGAGGTACAATTTAACTAGAAACTGAAAAATTGATCTGCTTTGAAATGTATTACAGTGCGCGCTGCTTATTAAAACCACGGATAATTTTATCAGCCGCGTAATGTTATCACTTTACTAAAAACGAGCTGGACAAATGCTAATACATAGAAAAAACATTGTAATTTTGGTTTATGTTATAAATTTTATTCTCAGGTTTGTTCCTACATAACACCAATAACCTATTTAGATAAACTTTTTAATCGATGTTTATTTCTTGCACGTGAATTCGATTAAAAAGAACATTTTTGTTTATTTGCAAGCTGATTAACAGTTATTCTGTTCTCACCAACTTATCTTAGTTGATTGAATCAATTTTGTTTTAACGCTTTGCAATGGCTGAGCAAATAAAAAACATGGTCTTATTCTAAAAAATAATCATTTTACACTAATAAGTCAAAAATAGGTCAATAAAATGAAAAAAAATTAAGATTACAGTCGTAACAATTGTAGTTTTTATAAATAAAAAAAAATGGAGAAGATTGTTATAGTTATAGTCAATGGAATGCTTCTGCGCAATTACAAATTCATTATCATTTACGTGTTTAAACATTTGTAAATACGTAATGATTAAGCTACTTTGCATTTTTAGTGCATTTGGAAAAAAATGTGCAGTTTTTAGAATAGCAATTTAATTAAACTACGTCTTATGTGATAACATTTAGAACTTTAATTTTGACATTTTTTTGCTTGTATTGATGCTATAATTTCACTCTCTAAATTAATCATATACTGTATATACTTACTCCGTTTTAATTAATAAATTATTTTTTAACTATCGGATTTTGTTACGATGCAGTTAGTGTCCTAATGCGATTCTATAAAGCTGCATGTACTGTAATATGAAAAGAGATTTTTTGCTGTCTGCTAAAAATATTGTTACGTATTTATTTACTAAAAACTAATTTATTTATAACGACTGAAAATACGTTTACTTAATCTAGAAATATGTACACTTTTAAATTAACCGAACTAAATTAAATCTAATAATATTTAATGAAAACACTTACACGAATTTATGTATAACCGTTGTATAACTTAAGATAAGATAACGTCGTTGGATTTCACACTGTAAGTCACGTTCACTCGATTCGGTGTACACTGTTATTTATTTAAAACTCCGCACGTGCTAATCACTTATTTATCTTCACTTGAATAATCTTCTTAATACTGCATGCATTCACATTCCAGCAATAACTGACCTACGATTTCCATGTTCGGCATTTATAGACATCGGCGAATCCTTCTCGAATCCTTCTCGAACGTTCCCTACTTTTCGCTATATCTTCTAGACAGGTTCTAGAAGGCTCTTGCATTTGTAAATAATTTCTCGAACGTTTCACTGCCTCCTTCTTAGGACTGTTTTGTCCCAGAACAGGAGACTGGATGTGACACCGGTAAAAGGGATCGTGGCGATAGCGGCAGCTTCCTCCATTTCGGCAACTTCCTTGACCATAAAAGTAACAGTCAATGAACTTTTCCTGACCTAATATTCTCCTTGGTTGGTAACTACAGACCAACACTTGAATGCCTGTTCCTCGGAAGACGACCTCCAACATGTTTCGAACTGTCCTCCAATTCAGTTGATCTAAGCCACAACCAAGCTTGGGTACTGCCAATTTTTTAACATGATGGAACTCCATTTGTCTCTTGAGACTCCATAAGGTTCGCCACAGATCTTTGTATAACGGCTTGACACGTGAGTATTTCTTGGTGACCAGATAGAAAACGAAGCGTCCGTCACCACGTAGTCCTAAAACTTTTCCGACTGCCGGTTGCTGTCTTCGTAATTCATCTAGCTGTCCAAACTTCTTTTTAAACACGACTGCAACCCCTTTGGACATGTCAAGGTCCTCGCTCACGCAATGTGCGATGGCGTAATCTTTTTATGTCTGGAACAGGTCTTGTTGTTCCTCGGTGGTAACTCCGAACCTAGCTTTTCCAGAACCTCCGTATAAGTTCATAAACTTCTCGAACTCCATTTTTTCGATTGGATTCCTGGTTCTGCTACTTATTACTCTGGTTCGGACCTGAACTTGCGCATTGTGGTTATCGCCAGCAAACGGGGCTAGACGATCGACGTGGACCACTTTTGGCTTGCCTCTGGGCGGTTTTCGGATGCGGTATATAACGTCGTTAATACGCTGCACGACTTCATAGGGGCCCTCCCATTGCCTTTGCAGCTTCGGCGACAAACCACGTCTCCTTTGAGGGTTATACAACCAGACCATATCGCCAGGTTGAAACCCACCATTTTGCGCCTTTAGGTCATATCTTGTTTTCATCCTGTCGCTAGCAACTTGTGTGTTTTTACGGACGTCTTCATGTACTTCGTCAAACCTCTTGGCCAGCTTGCTGACGTAATCTTCTCCAGCAACTTCTTCTTCCGGTCTTCGCCCAAATTGAAGATCGCATGGTAATCTTATCTCACGACCGAGCATGACACAGGATGGTGTTTGGCCTGTGCTTTCGTGAACGGATGATCGGATGCCATTAAGAAAAGGTGCAAGTACTGATCCCAGTCTCTTTGGTGTTCGGACACTACCTTGGCTAAGTACTTGCCCATTGTTCGATTCATCCGTTCAACCATGCCGTCAGATTGAGGATGGAGAAGCGTTGTCCTAGTCTTCTTAATTCCTAACAGTCGGCAAACTTCTTGAAACAGCTCAGACGGCCTTGATCGGAGTGTAATTCCAAGGAAACTCCAAACCGGCAGAAAAATTCTTTTACCAATACGTCTGCGACTGTAGCTGCTTCCTGGTTGGGTATGGCGTAAGCCTCCGTCCATTTCGTCCATCGCCACCAGGATGTATTTATTTCCCGAATCGGATTCTGGGAACGGCCCTGCGATGTCAATCGCAACTCTTTCCAAAGGGGTTCCTACGTTGTATTGTTTCATGGGTGCTTTGCGCTTTCTCGCCGGACCATTTCCTGATGCGCAGACTGTGCATTTACGGCACCATTTCATGACGTCCTCTTTGCAGTTCATCCAGTAGAATCGTTCTCGCACTTTGCCCAACGTCTTCTTAATGCCAAAGTGTCCTCCCGATGTCCCATCGTGGAGATCCTTCAACACTTCGGTCATCCTGCTCTTTGGCACTACCAGCTGTAGTCTGTTTCCCGTGCCCTCGGCACTTTCTAGGGATCGCTTAAGAAGACCGTCTTTTACTATCAAGGAGTCCCACTGCGCCCAGTACGCTTTGATATTTTTGCCCAAAGCACTCACTTCTTCCCAGGTTGGTCGTCGGCCGCTTTCTTTCCAGTCCAGGAGTAGTCTTATTTCAGGATCGTCTTCTTGTTCGCGACGTAACGCTCAGGTTCCCACTCATCATCAACCATAGCAGTTCTCCGGAGGCATTCGACTTTTTCTTCCAGTCGCGAACAATGGCTGCAGTCCGCCGGACATGGTCTTCTAGACAAGGCATCAGCGTTCCGATGACTGCTTCCGGCACGGTGTTCTGTGTCGTAGTCATACTCTTGCAGTCTCTCGATCCATCTTGCCACTTGTCCTTCTGGGTTACGGAACTGCAGTAGCCATTTTAAAGCGGCGTGGTCTGTTCTCAGTAAAAATTTTCGTCCATACAAATACTTGTAGAAATGTTCGATAGACTTAACGACTGCTAACAGCTCCTTCCTAGTCACGCAATAATTCCTTTCTGGCCTGAACAAAACCTTGCTAAAGTACGCGATAACCTTTTCTTGTCCATCTTGAACCTGCGAAAGGACCGCGCCTATGGCCAGATTGCTTGCGTCAGTATCCAAAACAAACTTTCCATCTTCTCTTGGATAACTCAAAATCGGCGAAGTGACTAGGGCCTGTTTTAGTTTATTAAAAGAATTTTCGCAGTCTTCATTCCATCTAAATTCTGCTTTTTCTTCGGTTAATTTTGTCAATGGTTTGGCAATATTGGCAAATCCGGGGACAAATCTTGTATAATAAGTGCACAACCCAAGGAAACTTCGGACCTGATGTTTGTCGATCGGTTTTGGCCATGCTTGCACTGCTCGGATTTTGTCTGGGTCAGCCCTTACTCCATCTCTAGATACGACGTGGCCAAGGTATTGATTGGACTTCCTTCTTAAATACGTGGCACTTCTTTGGGCTCAGTTTGAGGTTAGCCCCACGTAATCGCTGGAACACTTCCTTCAAGTTGTTCAAGTGCTCTTCAAACGACCTTCCAACCACGATCACGTCGTCCAAGTAAACCAAGCACGTCTTCCAAGACAATCCGCGCAAGATGGTCTCCATCAAACGCTCGAACGTTGTAGGAGCGTTACACAGGCCGAAGGGCATTACGGTGAACCGCCACAAACCAGTTCCGATCGTAAAAGTTGTTTTTTCAGGATCCTTGGGTTCTAATTCTACCTGCCAGTATCCACTCTTTAAATCAAACGTAGAAAACTACTGGGATCCTGACAGGGTGTCTAGCGTATTGTCAATTTTGGGTAAAGGGTAGCTGTCCTTTTTGGTCACGTCGTTTAGCTGCCTGCAGTCTGCGCAAAACCTTGTTGATCCATCCTTCTTCTTTACGAGTACCACTGGGGATGCCCATGGGCTACTTGAAGGTTCAATCACGCCATCCCTCTCCATATCCGTAATTATTTGTTCGGCTTCTTCTCTTTTCGCCAAAGGAAGTCTGCGTGGATGTTGTCGTATCGGCCGAGCGTCTCCGGTATTAATTTTATGTTTCACCACGTTAGTTCTTCCTTTGGAACCACTCTCCAGCGCGAACACATCTTGGTACTCTTGGATCAACACTTTAACTTTAGCCAGCTGGTCTTGGCTGAGGTTTTGCCAATTGGTGGTAAGAATGTCCAATAGATGTTGTGGACACTTCTTCGGCGACGTATCTTCGTTCGACTTGCCATCACCACACTTTTAGTCCTTGCAGGCAGAGTCACGTCTTCACTCAATAAGACTCGCACGGCTGCCTTCTCTGACGAATGAAAAGGAATTTCTTCATTGTCGATCTTCAGGACATCGTTCTTCATATCCAAATGGAACCCATACTTCTTTATCACGTCCATTCCCAGGATAACTTCTTCCGTGATGTCGGCTACCAGTACTTGATGGTCGAGTACTCCGTTTCTCAAACCAATGGTTACTTTGACTTGTCCGTGAGTAGGTATTTCGTCGCCCGTCGCTGTTCGAAGTCGTGCTGTTACTGGTGATGTCTTCTCGTTTTCCAATAACACGTCAGGACGAATGATGGTTTTCGTCGCTCCCGTGTCAACCAGTAACTGGACGCTTCTCCCATTGATCTTGCCATCGAGATAAATGCTATGAAATTGCTCCCTAGGCGATGCCATTTGGATTGTAATCTCCGGAGTCTGACTAGATGAGATTACTTTTTGTCTCTTTTGCTCGCCTCGTTCCAAATTATCGAGCGCTCTTCTTGTCCTCTTCTTAGGTTTTGTACGATGCCGTCGTACATGGCCTATTTTATCGCAGTTCAAAGCTGTCACTCCTCTTTCCCGAAGTATTCGTCGCGCTATCTCCTCGATGCTTTCCAATGTCTGCGCGGGTACTTCTGCAGCACAGCAGAGTCTATGACCATCTCGTTGCGATGCTTGTTTTGCTGCTTCAAACTCCAAAGCATGCACCAAAGCGTCATCCAATGTCTTCGGTCGAGCTAACCGGAGAGTCTGCTGTGTTTCGCTGTCTCGGAGGCCGTCTACAAAGGTTTGAATAGCCAACTGCTCCAAGAAGGTATCTGGTGCTGTAGGATACGCAAGCCGTGTTAATCTAGCGATGTCAACCTCAAACTCTTGAAGACTTTCGGCAGCTTTTTGAACCCGGCTTTTAATTTGAGCCTGGTATACTTGTTGAAGATGAGCATCCCCATATCTCATTTCTAATCGTGCTATTAAGAGTTCGTAATTGTCTTGCAGATGGTCCGGAACAGTTTGTAAAATTCCAAGCGCTTCTCCACGTAAGGACACTATCAAAGACGTCGCTTTCTGCTTGTTGCTCCAACCATTAGCTGTAGCTGCGGCTTCAAACTGCTTGTAGTAGGTTGACCATGGAACTTTACCATCAAAATTCGGTGGTACAACTTTGAACTTGTGAGTGTTTTCTTCTCGATGGTCCATTATTAAATCTTCACTCGTGACGCTTCATTCCCCGTGACAATTCATTTGGTTGATTCTTTCTTCAAGCAGTTTCATTCTATCTCCTACTGCTTCTATATTGTCATTCATAGATTCGCAAATTTCTTCTTTTAAATTTAACATATCTGTTTGGGTTTCCTCTTGAACAATTTTTATTTGATTTTCTATGTTCGTTTGTATTTCTTCTTTTAAACGTCTAGAATTTTGCATCAATTTTTCTTCTATCTTCTGGGTATTTTCAAATAATTTTTCTTCAATTTTCTGAGAATTTTCGTAAAACTTTTCTTCCATTTTTCTTGAATTTTCTTCCATTTTCTGGGAATTTTCTTCCATTTTTCTATTCATTGATTCTTGACCATTTTTGATTGATTCAAGAAATTCAAATAGCTTTGCATCCATTTTAACTGCTTGCGAACGCGTCACCGGCATAAATTTAAATATAACACGAATTTAACGTTTAAATACACTACTTTTTAAAATGCAATTTTTAGATAATACAAAATTTAATAACTATCCACTTATTAATATTAAACCACTAATGTACGAAAACGAGTTTAATTAATATCGCGATCACGCACTTGTTAAAAGAAAAAGTTTAGTAAACACTATTTTATACTTTATAAATAAACACGCGTATCGCGAACAGTTAATTCAATGTTCTTTATTACGGGAGCAATATTAAATTACTTAATGGTATTTACACTAATAAAAATCGCGATCCCACTTCTGACACCACTGTTACGTATTTATTTATTAAAAACTAATTTATTTATAACGACTGAAAATACGTTTACTTAATCTAGAAATATGTACACTTTTAAATTAACCGAACTAAATTAAATCTAATAATATTTAATGAAAACACTTACACGAATTTATGTATAACCGTTGTATAACTTAAGATAAGATAACGTCCTCGGATTTCACACTGTAAGTCACGTTCACTCGATTCGGTGTACACTGTTATTTATTTAAAACTCCGCACGTGCTAATCACTTATTTATCTTCACTTGAATAATCTTCTTAATACTGCATGCATTCACATTCCAGCAATAACTGACCTACGATTTCCATGTTCGGCATTTATAGACATCGGCGAATCCTTCTCGAATCCTTCTCGAACGTTCCCTACTTTTCGCTATATCTTCTAGACAGGTTCTAGAAGGCTCTTGCATTTGTAAATAATTTCTCGAACGTTTCAATATATAAACAAGCTAAGAAGAATATAGGTTTAAAGATTTTGTTGCAGATTTAGTAATTTTATTTCATTAAAAAAAAATTTTAACTTAAGTATTTCTGGTTATACAAAATTTTACACTTACTTTTTTATGTTCAATATCGTGTATTTATTTTTTTTTTATTTTAGATAAAAAATTTAACACATTTTGATTAAAAGTTTTCTAAAATTAATACATGTAGTTTTATACGTAAGAGATAAAATGTTGAAATATTGATTTCTTAAGTATTTTTTAATCTTTCTGTCATTTCATTAAATCAGATGATATTTATTTAATTACTCTTATACAGGGTGAAACAGGTATAACTAATAATCTCTTAATGGGCAATTGCTGTAATGATTTAGATCATATTTGCATTATAAACATAAGTTAAGGACGGCCCTATCATAGAATGTAAATTCGCAGGAAGAAAAACAAATGACCCAATTCATTATCGTTTAGTAGTAAACAACACGTACAAAGTGCAAGAATGCGATAAGATTGTTTTGCTTAGTTTTACTGTAGGTTGTTGAACACTTACAGAAACCTTGGTTAACAAAATAAGACTATGTAGCTAAAATTTCTTTTTCTGGCCATTCAGGAGTCATCGTGTCTCGGTTGTTGATTCGATTTTCATTTATTTCAAGATATTTTAAACTATTTTTGTAGTTAGGTATTCGGTATTTGGTTTTATTTGTTCCATTTAGTTTCATAGTTTTTTCGTATTATTTACTAACTCTACTTTTTAATTTCTACATTTATAACTTCAAAATAACCGATTGACATTGTTACTTAACTTTTTTTCTATTGTTATTATGAATCATAAAGTAAATTAAAATAACCTTGAATTTAGCACAACACCATATCTCTTAAATGTTGTTTATTTTGTCATCAGAAACTTAATAGTAAACTTAAGCTTGACACAGTTTCAATCATTTTATATCACGTTTTTTTATAGGGAACAACTAGGTCCATAATTACATCTAATTATTACAAAAAAATTTAAGAAACATTGATGAAAAGCTAGACCACATGTTTATGAACAAAGTGTGTTGGAAATTATCATATCTTCCCCTATTAAGAGATTATTAGTTACACTTGTTACACCCTGTATATACATACATAAATTATAAAAATCAACAACGTAAAGTGTCTTTAAATTCACAAGATTTAAAATATTTAATGATTAGTATTTAACAAGTTGTTACTAACATGATATTCGACCCAGAAGAAAATCATACACGGAGGATTGGATTCCATAGTTTTAAACAGCTAATTCACCAATCCTGAAATTTCTAAAATTATTTTTATTTTAAATTTTTTACATCGATTTGAATAATTGCTTGCAAGAAGTTTTAGTATAGATATTAATCGCATTTTGCCAAATTTGGATCTTACTGATAAAATTCCCAGCAAATGTTTTAATGATTGATCTTTAATCGCTGAATGTTCGTTAGCCGATTGTTCGAACAGCGGGCCCTGATCCGCCATCAATAGGAGACTGCGTTCAGCAGACGGGCCGATGTATTATTGCCCGGAATAGCCCGTAGTTGATGAGACTAATAGCCGCTACTATGCCGATCAATCGCCGCTCACAAAAACTAGCTAATATTGTATTTAAAACATTTATTATATTTGACAAAATCTAATAAAAATAATTTTACGGGCATTATAAAGAAAAAAATTAATTAATATTTACGGGGCTTTTACTAACATCGCGTTTTCTGCTCCTCCCACCGTTTCTGCCTATTGCAGTTCTCAGCTTTTAGTTACAGTTTCGACTGTCTGTTGGGTAACGTCTTTGCTAAGTTTTTTTTTTACAACTGCGTATAATTAGAGAATGAATAAGTTTAATTATAAAACTAAAAAAGGCTATATATATCAACAATAAAATCTATAATGTTTCTTAAATAGTTGAACCCTGGTTTTTTATTTCTTCCACAACAGTTATACGATTCAGCTAAATTTTGCTCAACAATTTTACTCAGCAATCGCCTAATTGTGTCTATTGCGTTTCTCTCCAATAAACTAACAAATTATAAAAACAACTTTTTGCTGTCATTCAGTGCTATTTTACTACCAGTTCTGCAGTATTTTGTTTCACTATTGTATCATTAAAGTTTTTTAACTGCCCTGAGTAGTTAATGGAAATATTTTAATAAGCTTACTCGTTTCTACTGAAATATCGTCGTTCTTGCTCAGGTATTACTTAATAAGTTCCATGTCATTATTTAGAGATTGCACAGTTACCAAAAACTTTTTTGATAAAATTTTAAATTTATTTTAAAATAATATTAACTCGAAGATTTAATAATTAATTTACCTTCATTTGATGCGAAAGTACAACGGTTACCTAAAAAAAAAGATGGAGATGAAGTTGGTGTAGTAAAAGATGTTGTTCTTTTGGGTAAATCATTGTTTGCATTGTATATTCTACATAACTATTGTTATAATTGTTTTTCACATGTTTGCTGGGTTGTTAAACTATTGTTTATTATTACAAAATTTATATGTTGATAGTATTTTAAATTAAGATTTACGTAATAAAATATGGTTACTTTGATTTAATTTGACAGATGTTGGTAATATGCTGATTACATGTCGATTGCTAAGTTTAACAAGATTATTACGTTATATTTAAAACGTTGCAAATTTTTATTACATATTATTTAATCGCACTACCGTACATAAACTTAAAATGTCCAAATTTATTATTGAGCGTGTTATTTTTTAGTATATCATCTTCTTAAACGTTTGTACCATCACAAACAATAACATTTTAATATGTGGTTAAGAACCGGGGTTTAGGTCTAAGTTTGAGTTACTTTTGGGCTTCGAAAAACATGTTTGAACAGAAAATTTTTAACAAAAACCCCCACTAACCCTACACCAAAATTTTCAAATCTATATGCTTTGTTCTTCATATATTTTTAGCAGACGGTTAAAAAAATCATCTTGTATATGTAGTATTTAATATGTTGATTAAAATGTCAAATATTGTAAAAATATAAAAAATTAAATTTACAAAATAGGAAAAAAAATACTCCTGCTCTTCAGATCTAATGTAGAAGAAAACTGAGTGCCTGTATTCAACGCAATAAAATCACAATATCAACTTAAGATTAATAATGTAAGATAGTATTTTGATACTACAGTAAAACTTTTGGGCGCAACGCCAAAAGTACTCAACATGAGATTTAGATAGATGGCGGTGGTTATAAAAAAGGGACTGTCGTATAAAATACCAACTTTATGAAGCTTAAGTTTAAAGCGTGACAACTCTACGTTGTATAGCATTTGTTTGACAACAACGTGAATTTGTAATTTTTATTGACTATCTTCAAAGAAAAAAAACAATCAACGACGAGTATTAGGCTAATTTGAGTGATGATATTATAAAAATAATGCATTCAACAAAAAAATAATTTTCATGAATAAATGCATCAACACACACATCCGTTATTACTATAGCCAAAATCAATTATTAGTTTCTGTTTCCAAACTTGAAAAAAAATACTGATACATATTATTTAATTTTTATTTAATTTGAACAAAATGTAAATCTTTATATTAATATATTTTATTATTAACATAACATAGTTTAAGTTTAAGTTTTAAAATTGCGTTTTTATTTTGAGATTTAATCTTGTATCTAGTTTAAATAGTTTTTATTCTTTATTTGCTATCTAATAACAGTAATAATTGTAAAACAATTTTCTGTTGACATAAATTATTTATTATAACATTTACGTTGTGCAACATTTGATTGACAATTTCTACAACTTAATGATGTAGCATTCAAATTCTCCAACTTTCATAATGTATGTAAATAGCACAGATTATAGCATTAAATTAACTAAACTTTAAATATTATTTAATAAATGTATTACTTAATTGTTAACTTTTTAGTTCCTTTAGAAATGCAAATACTTAAAAGAGAGCACTTCAATAGATGGTATCATTTATTTCCATACGTGTTATCGATTTTACTATTGGAAATACCATTCCAGGTTTGATATTTTACATTTAAAATTGTTGGAATTATATTTTGATGTGTATTTTAGATAATATGCGCTTGGTGTTACATTGCAATAAGTTATTGGTTAACAGAACAACCACTTGATTTTCGGTTGTACTTGTTTATAACATTCTGTACTTTAAGCACTTTATGTGCGCAGGCTTGGGGATACTTCATCGGTGCCACAACACCAATTAAGGTATGTACTTTATATTCTCTAATAAAATCACTATTACAAAAAAATTATTTTAGATAGCAGTGTTTATTGGACCAGTATTAGCATGTCTTTTCTCAGTATTTGGTTTTTGCATACGTTACTACGATACTCCCATTATATTTCGATGGATGTTTCACATTAGTTATTACAGAGCTGGTTTTCAAAGTGTTGTTTATAGTTTTTACGGTTTAAACAGAACAAAATTAGAATGTCCAGAAGAATTTCTTTATTGTCACTATAAAGAACCCAAAAAGATACTATCAGAAGTTGGAATAGAAGATATAAACTTATTAGAAAATGTAGGTTTAATAATTTTCGTTGGATGTTTAATGCATATTCTTACTTACATATCTTTATGGATTAAATTACATAAAAGATAGATATATATTTAAATTTAAAAATTTTGTATTAAAAATGTGATATTGTCTATTTCAAAAATGCACTTACTTAAAACCAAAGATATAACTTAAAGGTGCAAAAAATGTTTGATAATTTTAATATCTTTTATAGTATTATAGTTATTGTTTATAAATTTTGTAACAAATATTGTTTGTTATAGTTAATAAAAAATCAAAGTCAGTATACACTTTTTTTTAAATAAAGTATTCATATAATTCAGATAAAATATACAAAATTTTGCTTTAGT
Organism: Aquatica leii; assembly: GCA_035610365.1. Classification (NCBI taxonomy): domain Eukaryota; kingdom Metazoa; phylum Arthropoda; class Insecta; order Coleoptera; family Lampyridae; genus Aquatica; species Aquatica leii. The sequence goes on along the minus strand of CM069432.1, from coordinate 211,479,976 downwards.
AAGATGTACAGACGCACAAAAATTAGGAGTAGAGGCAACACCGAGAGGTTTTAAAACTTATAGTGTACACTCGCTGACACGTACATTCTTATTAAAGTAAGTAATAAATCAATTTATTCTAATCGTGATAATGATGAAATATGTACATTAAGATCAAATACATCAAAAACGACACACCAATAGAAACAGAAGGTAAAAAGAAAGCCTTAAAACAAAAATTAGTATTAAAAATAATTAATAATCAAAAGCAAAAATAGATTTAAAATACAAACAAACAATAGTTGAAAATTGTGAATTACAAAAAGGAAAATAGCAATTCCAACATTGTGCTCGTATAAAAAAAATAAACTGTCAAAATAAAGTTTCTCAGAAAAAACTATATTACATTTTCTTAATTTGTTTTAAATTTAGTACTAGTCTATTTAACACTTTGTGACTGTTACTTAATTTTCTTTCTGACGCAATGCCAGTTATCTTATTTAAAGCTATTACGAGTTTTTCAGTTTTAATTTGTACACGTTCTATTTTTGCGAATTGTATCTTTTAAACTTCTTAGTAGTAGTTTATTTTAAGTTTACTACATTTACTTTAATTTAAATTAATATAAAATTATATGTATTATTTAAATAAAGTAGAATCGTGTTTCATTTAATTTCGTGCGCATATAAAATATATTAATATTTTGTGTTAATAAATAGTATTTAAATGCTTTTTATTGGAGTATGATGGTTTAGTGTGTTTTGTTATTAAATTAACACTGGCTTTTAAATATACCGAAAATTACGTCTTTTGTGTTGCAAATAACACAATGTATAGGCAATAAACTGTACACACGTATACCATTGGTTAACTATACTACAGTTACTAAATACGTTATTGGGACCAAAAATAGCATATCCATCTATCAAGAATTGACATGTTATCCTAGATAATTGCAGAAACAAAGACAAGCAGTTATCGTTTCTGCCTATACAAGCAATTAAACAAATTATTATTTCTTAACTATCTGTCTACCGCAATTCTATACAAAACTCGAGGAAAATAATGATTTGCTATCCGCCGACGTTACATCTTTCGCCGAAGATTTTCATTTAAGCACTAGCGGATTAGCATTTACATAAAATGTTGCAGTTCAAATGCAAACCAATCTGAAGCCAAGACAAGTTGCAAGTCAAGTGCACACTTCTCAGTTTCATATTTCAAATACAGTAGCTTTTGTAAGACAATTTTTTATACTTTTGCAACATTAGTATTATAAAGTAAATAACAATTGTACATTTTTGTTGATTGTAAATGCCGTGCATTGATTACTACGACTAATTTCTTATATCGTGACAAATACAATTATAATAATAAAATTTGCGTTCCATTTTTTACAAGGTACGCTGCGACTTTACTTTATATTAAAAAGCATGAATTACGTTTAACCCAATAGCAGAACCATTTTGTAGCAGATCGACAACTGATAAGACCAAAATTAAAAGACTTGGGACACCTACCCGTAATTTAAATATAGTTTAATGCGTGTATAGCAAAACACATACTTTTAACAGAACATTTAAGCGTTATTGTTAAACGGAGCGCCAAAATCTATCACTGTAATGTTAAGAATGTAAGGTTGGTAGAGATGAAAAAGAAAAGTTGTTTTAAGTTAAGAATGTTAAAAATTATTGTATTATAAAGAATAGAATAAAGTTTATGGTTATGGACCTAAGGTTGCCGTTTTTTTTTAAATTTTAATAAAGATGAGGTTACATTTAAAAAACGTGTTTAACGATGGCAAATTTTAAGAATAGTTACAATAAATATCCGTTTAATGGAAAGAATTATCATACGTAAAAGTTTAGAATGACAACATTATTGATGGAAAAGCATGTGGAAGATATGATTACGGTAGAATTCAATGAAGGACAAAATTAAAAAGACTGAAGCACAAGTAAATTCAAATCATTAACTGCACAATGCGTAGACGATACCCAAATTGACTTACTTAGAAATAAATATACCGCATACAGCATGTGAAAAAGTTTAGAAACAATTTATGATAAACAGGGATTGCCAGGCCAACTATTCTTAGAAAGAAAATTAATGGCGGTGAAAATAAATGAAGATAAAGGTTTAAATAATTTTCTTTATAGTTTGATGATATTTTATGTCAATTGAAATCAACCGGAGCTCAAAAAAAAGATGCAGATGCAATTTGTAATTTACTGATCGTATGAAACTGATTATAATACTGGAAAACTTACGAGATGATAAACGTAATCTAGAATTTGTACAATTAAAACTAAGAGCAAAAGCTGAAAAGAGAGGTGCGACAAATGAGAATAATCTACGAAATGAATCAAAACCAGCTGCTTTTGTATTGGGACGTTTTGAAGCATGCTATAGATGAAGATGAGGAAAATGTATGCTTTATGAGTGCGATGTATCACAAGATATGGAAACTGTGAGTAAAAGTTGTATTACATTTTGTTGGAAATCTGATGTTAAATCAGTTTGTTATTAGTTAAGTTGGTAATATTTATGTTTACAAACGTGTAACTTTTTTTTTATATATAGAACAGGTAAAAAATTAAGTAGTTGAGATTTAACAGTCGAAGTGAGAGCGCGTGTTTTATTTCTAGTGTGATTAAGCATTTTGTTTCACTGCCCCTCAGTAATAAGAAATATTTAACAGGTTATGGGCCCAGTCTAAACACTATAAGTGTGGTTATTAATCACGGGCGTGTGCGTGTTATAGTCGGTTGTACGGGATTATCTCAGACAGACTCGATCACAAAATGGCGGCAAATTTTTTAGCAAACGTTCCAAAGCTTAAAGAGCGGGAAAATTATAGCGATTGGGCTTTCGCCATTGAGAATCTTTTAGTGTTTGTTGACCTAGATGGTTGTATTCAAGGTACAACAACGGATGCTACCAAGGCAGAAAAAGCAAAATTAATTTTATCCATCAATCCTTCATTGTACGTCCACGTGAAGGAAGTAACCGATGCTATGGAAGTATGGACGTAATTAAAGAAATTGTTCGACGATTCGAGATTCTCAAAGAAAATTGGGCTTTTAAGAACATTAATTTCTATAAGATTGGACGATTGTGAAAATATAAAAAGCTACGAGAACAAGTTGATTGAAACTTCGCAGAAGCTGAACAACACCGGATTTGCCATTGACGACAAATGGGTTCCCTTTTATTAGTCGGGTTACCAGAGATGTTTTAGCCGATGATAATGGCAATAGAGCATTCGGGAATTCAAATAACGACAGACGCCAATAAAGCTAAATTATTAAATATGGGACCTGTTAGTAATGCAGGTGATGCATTTGCCAGTATAAATTTTGGTGGTTATCGAAAACAACTGAATTCTAGAGTCGATAATACAGTTCGCGCTAGTAATAATTGTGACGGTAATACAGTTTTTACAGGTGGTTTGAATGTCGGTAATGCAGTTCGCGCTAGTAATAATTTGAAGAATATCAAATGTTATGGCTGCAAGCGAATAGGGCATTACAAGAATAAATGTTCGAACAGAAATGAAAAAGTAACTCCAAACGCTTTTAGTGCGTTTTTTTAAGTGGCGGGTTTAGTAAGAGTGACTGGTACTTTGACTTTGGAGCCAGTGTTCACTTAACAGCACGATGTGATTGGTTACAAGAGACATCGAGTGCATTAAAATATGAAGACATTACTGTGGCAAATAATGAGAGACTTTCTGTATCTTGTGTAGGTGACGTTCGACTTACAACAGTAGTAAACAGAAAAAACTTCGATATCATAGTAAATAATTCTATGTACGTTCCTAAATTAACGACGAATCTCTTTTCGGCTAGTCAGCTAATTCAAAGTGGGAATACAGTTATTTTTGAAGGCGACGGTTGCAAAACAGTTAAGAAACAGATGTTGTTGGTAGGTATAGTTCACCTAACTAATAATGTGTATCGGTTAAATACAAACATTAATCAACCATGTTTTTTAGCTTCACATAAAATAAGTAACAGTGAAACTTGGCATCGTAGTTTAAACCACATTAATTATAAAGACCTTCGGAAAATGGAAGAAATGGTAGATGGCATTGCAGTGAAAGGAAAATGGAATGAATCAGGACATTGCATTGTTTGTTGTGAAGGCAAACAGACGAGGTTTCCATTTAACTACATATGCACAAGAGCAATGTCATTGTTAGATTTAATTCACACCGATTTGTGTGGGCCAATGCAAAACCTATCAATTGGTGGTTCGAAATATTTTTTGTTATTTGAGGACGATTGCAGTCGAATGACTTGTATACTTTCTTAAAAGTAAATCTGAAACAATCGAGTGTTTTAAACAATTTAAAAGCCTGGTGGAAAACCAGAAGGGATGCAAAATCAAGGCTCTGAGATCAGACAATGGAAAGGTATATTGTAGTAAAGAACTAAAAGTATTTCTTCTGAGAAATGGTATCGTCCATCAGACTACGAACTCCCATGCTCCTCAGCAGAATAGACTTTTAGAACGAATGAATCGGTCGATAGTTTAGAAGAGCAAATGTGTGTTATTCGATGCAAAAATGGATACGAACTTTTGGGCAGAAGCTATTAACACAGCGGTTTACTTAAAAAATAGATCTGCTGCTGCAAGCTTAGGTGACAAAACTCTTTCTGAAGTATGGCATGGTAAGAAGTAGGATTTGAGCAGCCTTGGGATATTCGGAAGCACAACTATGGTTCATGTTCGGAAGGCTAAACGAAGGAAATGGCAAAAAAACTCCAAGAACATGATTTTCATTGGATACAGTGAAACTACCAAGGGCTATAGAGTATATGATCTTTAGAAAAGAGTTGTAATTACTGTAACATTTGAAAAGTTTCAGCAGTATTTTGGAATGAAATGTGGGTTGCCGCCACTACAGGATTAAAAATTTGTTAATACTTTGGCGGGTCTTCGTAAGGTATTTCCGGGGTTATCTTTGGATTATGATTAGAACTAGAACTAGATAAAACAAGAGATTTATTTGCAACGTAAAAGTGCTTTACATCACAGACTAATTTAAAGTTGTAAAATTCATGATTGCCCAGAATTACAATTGGGGTAAAAGAAAAAAATAAACGTAACTTCTAAAAATAAAACCAAACTCATAATTAAAATTTTAGCGGCTAGTTCCATTGTGACCGAACCCTAAAGTAGTCCACCACTTAGAGGGGATAGTTCTAGTCGGGTGTTTCTAAAAAGAAGATATGTTTATTCAAGCGATGTCAAAGAGTACCCAATTGGAAGTGCCTTACGAATGACACAGGTATTGACCTTTTTTTATTTGCTGTTCACACCTTCTAAGGATTCCCTGGCTTAAGCGTGCGGAAAGAACTGCCAACCGTACTGCTACCTACGACAACATAATACAATATATATATTAAATAAGGCCTTAACCAAATTACTGTTAGACTGTCGGGACAATAACAAGTTGTTTTATCAAAATCACGAATAGATCTCCGCAGTTAAGAGTAGGCGAGGGGTCGTGGTATTTTAAGAACAAAATGTGTGTTGGTATTCTTATGCTGGTATAGGGAGCTCCTTCTACGTAGCCACAAGTAATACGTTGGCCGAGATTAACGTAATTAAGTTGGTAGATTTACCTATAAGATTTTTCGTAGGTTAAATCGTTCGCCTCCCCCAACGTGTTAGAGATGCTAAGGTTCAGCATGCAAGGTAACTTACCCTGTAGTAAGTAGGTGTTATTGAAACCGAGAGTACCCTGATTTTTTTTTGTATCTGTATGTGTTTGCCTGCCTTAATTCAATCGATTAAATATCGCCTTGATATCGAGCTGATAAATCGCATAACGCAAAAAAAAAAAATTGACTATAGGGTTTTTTTTTTCTTAAGTACTACCAACTATTATTATTATTATTATTAGGTGATCGTGTCTAAAGCACCTCACACGTGTAAATAATATTTGTTTTTTTATGTTTTATATCACAAATGATTACCACTCTACCCCGCTAGTCAAATAATCAAATATATACCTTACTTTTAATTAATACGTTTTTTTTCTTTTTATTTACTGAACTGACCACCGTCGTTTGTGGTGTCCCGTTCTATTTTTTTAGTTTAGGTGGTTCGTTTAGTTGGCGCCCACAATTTTTATTGCAGCTAGCACGTGCACCTACGCACCCTGCCTCCGATCCAGAAGCTAGCCGGCTTTCTTGGCTACAACGGCGCAGTGCAAGAAAATGACACCCAACGTAATGGGGCTCGACTAACGTCAACGTGCATCAATTTATTTCTGCAATTTATTCTCTTTCGTTTTTCTCGTTTTTCCGACTAGTTACAGTTTCTTGTAAATTACTTTAAGTATTAGACTCTTTAATCTAGTGTGTATTATAATTGTGAGGTATATATAAAGCAATATTATGGCGACAATTAAAGTTGGACGATTATTAACTGACGAAGTAAGTTGGGAACTTTTGATAAGAGGTAGTGATCCGGAAAAGTTAACAGCTGATCAACGGAGAGCGGAATTAAGATTATTATTACGTAGCGGATCCCAGGTTTCTTCACCCGTTCTGTGTGGTTATCAAACTCATCTAGACACTTGTAATTCGAAAATTACCAAATTGGAAGTTGAAGTAAACAAATTCTTGACAGCACCAACTTCGAATATTGCTGAAATTTTATCACAACGCATAGAACACGTCATCAGAAGGTTGCAATATTGTATCGAACACGAATCGTCATTACCAAAAGAAGTTTCTTCGGCTATAAAAACTTTATTGGATAGAGCTGGTGATATTTTGAACCTTGTCTTGGAGGCATCCGAATCGCAGCAAATTTCTATTAATGATGTAACACACGTTCTTGATGTCATTAACATTGAAGTTAAATCTAGTTCGAAATTGATGGAGACTGATGAAGCACCTCATACAGTGGTCTCTCAAGGATTTCAGACTGAAAGTTCTCCTATTTTAGCAGGAAAGGTGGAAGCCATAGTTTTAGACCAGGACGACGCTGAATGTGGAAACAACAGTAATGTTAACAACAATTTCGCTTTACCGGTCGAGTCTCAAAGACGGTCTACTTCTAATCACATTTTCAATCCAGCAGCTGGCCCTTCGTTTGCACCTCTTGCACCATATTACCTACGACCAGAATCAATCGAAAAATGGCGTTTGAAATTTACAGGTGATACTTCGATAATGGGTGTCAATGCCTTTTTAGAGCGAGTAAATGAATTAAAAATTTCACGTCGTGTTTCGGACGAAGTTCTCTTTGAAAGTGCGGTTGAGTTGTTTAGCGAACAGGCGTTGATATGGTTTAGATCGGTGAGAGCTAGTGTTAACTCATGGAATGAATTGGTTAACTTATTGAAATCTACCTATCTTCCTTCGGATTACGATGATGCGTTATGGGATGAAATTCGGTCGCGGAAGCAAGCCAGTAACGAACCGGCTCACTTTTTTATCGCAGTCATGCAGAACTTAATGACCAGAATGCATGAACCTCCCAGCATCAACAAGCAATTGCGTATTGTGATGCATAATTTAATGCCGAAATATGCTCAACAATTAGCCTTCATACCAGTACATTCTTTTGATGATTTGCGGTACCTTTGTAAGCAGATGGAAGAAGTCGAACGCAGGAGCGAATTATTTTATTCTCAAAGTCCCATTAGTAAACCATTGGAACCTGACTTAGCTGCTTCTTCATTGGTTAAAGTCAGTACTTTGCCCGCGGCATCTGATTCGAAGTTTTCTACGGATACTAATCCCCGTACAAATTTTAGAAGCCGATCAATAGGTAATCGTGCTCGAGCTAGCACCAGATGTTTTAACTGTTCCAAACTAGGACATACTTTTCACACGTGTTTGGAAGAGCGTAAATATTTTTGTTATATTTGTGGAACTCCTGATGTAACCTTTAGTAACTGTACAAAGTGTCAAAAAAACGGAGCAGGACGGAGGTAGGTGACGGCCGCTTATCCTATCGTCCTTATGCTTGTAAGGCTGATAGCAATGAATGGCAAGATTGGCTGACGCGTGTTCGAAATTTTTGTTGTCTGAATGCTACTGTTAGTACCCTGTTTGAACATCGTGGTTTAGATAATCGAGGTTATATGGTTGTTCATGTTAACGGTGTACGAATTCTAGCGTTGTTGGACCCAGGGGCGAATCGAACCATTCTTGGACGAGATGGGCTCACCTTAATCAACAAATTAAATCTTAAATTGAATCGACATTCCTTTTTGAATGTATTTTCTGCGGATGGAGCTAAGCAAAATGTTTTAGGTACGGTTGTAATGTCTTTAACGGTAGATGATGTAACTCATAATCTGTCAGCAATCGTTTCTGATACAGTGGAATATCCATTAACCCTAGGTATTGATTTTTGTTATATTTTTAAATTGAAAACAGATTATGCTAAGGATGAATACATGGTGGCTGATATACCATCTAGTTGCGTTAGTAGTGTTAAAGTCATCCAGTCTCGTTCTGATCTCTCTAGTGAAGAATGTCAGCAATTAGAAAGCATCATTGAGCAGTATAAAACCATGGGGACTGATCAATTAGGTAAAACTCATTTAGTCGAACATGTGATTGATACTGGCAACGTTCGACCCATCAAGCAACGTTACTTTCCCTTGTCACCGGCAATGTTAGAGAAGGTTAATATGGAAGTAGACGAAATGTTAAAATTAGGTGTCATTCAACCATCTAACAGTTCTTGGAATAGCCCAATAGTTATGGTTAAGAAGAAATCAGGTGATCTTCGTTTTTGTTTTGACGGTAGAAGATTAAACGAAATAACCAAACCAGATGCTTATCCACTACCTTATGTAAGTGACATTCTAGATCGCCTAAGGGATGCTCGTTTCTTATCTTCTATTGACCTACGGAAGGCTTTTTGGCAAATCCCTCTTTCGCCAGAATCTAAGGAGAAAACAGCATTCACTGTGCCGAGGCGAGGTTTATTTGAGTTTACCGTTCTTCCTTTTGGTCTTCACAATAGTCCTCAAACACTACAACGGCTAATGGATAGATTGTTTGGACCTGAACTGGAAGGAGTTTTCGTCTATTTGGATGATATTATCATTGTGTCTGCCACATTTCAAGACCACATAAAGACGTTAGAGAAAGTTGCGTCACAACTAATACACGCAGGTCTGACGGTAAATTTTGAAAAATGTGAATTCTGTCGGCCATCTCTTGAATATTTGGGATTTGTTGTTGATGCTGTCGGTTTAAGAACATCTCCTGCTAAAGTTGAGGCAATTACTAGCTATCCTACGCCCACTACAGCTACCGAGATTAAACGTTTTCTGGGAATGTCTGGATGGTATCGTCGGTTTATTCCGTCATACTCAACTATTGCCAGCCCACTCTTGGCACTTCTTAAAGGAAAAAGCAAAGGACAGAAAATTATTTGGACTGCACAGGCAGACAATGCTTTCAATATTTTGAAAAATTTATTAGTTTCAGCTCCTGTACTTGCCAGCCCTGATTTTCGTAAACCATTTGTTATCCAAACCGATGCGTCAGATGTAGGCTTAGGTGCAATTCTTGTCCAAGGTGAAGGAGAAAACGAGAAAGTCATTGCCTATGCTAGTCGAACACTCACTAAACAAGAAAAAAATTATCATGCAATGGAAAAGGAGTGCTGTGCAATTCTTTTCGGTATCGAAAAGTACAGACCTTATATTGAAGGAACTAAATTTACCGTAATTACGGATAACCAAGCTCTCAAATGGCTCGGTACTATTCAAAGCCCAAGTGGACGTTTAGCCAGGTGGAGCGTAAGGTTAAATCAGTTTGATTTTAACATTGTACACCGGAAAGGAAAATTCAATGTAGTGCCGGATGCTTTATCGCGAGCACCTATTAACTTGCATTCCATATCCATTTCAATCGAAGACAAAGATCGCTGGTACCAACAATTACTTGAAAAAATTTGAGCTAATTCGGAGCGATATCCTAATTTTAAAGTAGAGGATGAAATAATTTACAAGTATGTGGCTAACAAACATAACATAATTTCTAATCTAATCGAATGGAAACTGTTGGTTCCGAAGTCTCGTAGGATAGACATTTTGAAAGATTGTCATGATAATCCCCTGTCTGGACATTTGGGAGTTTTTAAAACTTTTAGTAAAATTGCGGAAATTTATTATTGGCCGAAGATGAAATCGGACATTACGCGATATGTTCTGAAATGCGACGTTTGTAATGCTAGTAAGGCTACCAATATGTTACGCCCGGGATTAATGGGAAAACAAAAGCAGGTAGAGTACCCATTTCAATTACTTTCCATTGATTTGATGGGACCATTTCCGCGTACCAAGAAAGGCAATACCTACATTTTAGTCATTTCAGATTGGTTCACGAAATTTGTTATTGTCCATGCCTTAAAGAATGCGACTTCTTCATCAGTTACTAGGTTGATTGAGGAAACCTTTTTGATGTTTGGGGTGCCACAGATTATCATGTGTGATAACGGTACACAGTTTACTAGTACTTTATTCAAGAATCTTATGACTGAATACAAAGTGAACGTGTGGTACAATGCAAACTATCACCCTCAAGTGAATCCAGTGGAGCGCGTTAATAAAGTGATTGGTACTTGCTTACGTTCATTTGTAGAAGAAGATCATCGCACTTGGGATGTTTATCTGTACAAAATTGCTCATGCCATTCGTAATGCTGTACATGAGGTAACCGGTCATTCACCCTCTTTCTTGAATTTTGGTAGGACTGTACCTAACAGTGGAGATTATTATGGAAAGTTGCGTGAAGCCAACCCTGAAAATGTTACATTAGCTGACCGAGAACAGATAGTGACAGATGTTAATAATGTCAGTGAATTACATCAGAAGGTTAAAGCACGTTTGAAGACTGCTTATGAGAGATATAAAAATCGATATGACTTACGCAAAAGACCTTTAACTTTTAAGAAAGGAGACACCGTGTGGAAGAAAAACTTTGCGCTGTCTAACGCTAGTGATTATTTTTCTCGGAAGTTAGCCCCGAAATATGTAAAATGTAAAGTTAGTGAAGTTACTGGTCGACTTACCTATCGACTAAAGGATGAAAAAGGCAAGGATGTAGGAGTTTTCCACATTAAAGATTTGAAAGCAAACCCACTATAAAACTTTTTTTTTGTTAAGATTATTTTTTTAGAAATATTTCTCTGATTTGAGATTCTACTATGGGGGGTTGAGAACCAGTTCGCCCCAGAAACATTTTCTTTTTGCAATTTTTGCTGTTGAATGATCGACAGAATAAATTTTTTTAACTGAGTTTGGCGCCTTGGCCCTGGATTAGATGTAAATAGCTAGATTTAGGTTTTGTAGTATAAACTAATGCCAGTCGCTTAGCTGAACCAGAATTAATTTTTAAGTGTAGTTATAAGTAGGCCTACGAAGTTTGGGCTAGAAAAAAGTAACCTTTTTGTTTATGAACTGGAATTTTCATATGGTTTTAAGAATTCAGACATTATGATGGTTTTGCTATTCACGTTTCGTGAATAGAGTAGAATTCGATATTCTCTTATACAATTCTCCTATCGGTGATCACAGTTTTTGTAATCGAACCGGAATTGGATGTAGAATTTCACCATTCCAAAGATGGAGTGGGTTTGCGTTTCATGGTGTTCTTGTAATTATAACATTAATCAGTGTTTAGTATAAGCGGTGTTGTTAGAGTTTTACGAATCATTTTCTGCCCCAGTGGTAAATTTGGCGGAGGGAGAGTGTAACATTTGAAAAGTTTCAGCAGTATTTTGGAATGAAATGTGGGTTGCCGCCACTACAGGATTAAAAATTTGTTAATACTTTGGCGGGTCTTCGTAAGGTATTTCCGGGGTTATCTTTGGATTATGATTAGAACTAGAACTAGATAAAACAACAGATTTATTTGCAACGTAAAAGTGCTTTACATCACAGACTAATTTAAAGTTGTAAAATTCATGATTGCCCAGAATTACAATTGGGGTAAAAGAAAAAAATAAACGTAACTTCTAAAAATAAAACAAAACTCATAATTAAAATTTTAGCGGCTAGTTCCATTGTGACCGAACCCTAAAGTAGTCCACCACTTAGAGGGGATAGTTCTAGTCGGGTGTTTCTAAAAAGAAGATATGTTTATTCAAGCGATGTCAAAGAGTACCCAATTGGAAGTGCCTTACGAATGACACAGGTATTGACCTTTTTTTATTTGCTGTTCACACCTTCTAAGGATTCCCTGGCTTAAGCGTGCGGAAAGAACTGCCAACCGTACTGCTACCTACGACAACATAATACAATATATATATTAAATAAGGCCTTAACCAAATTACTGTTAGACTGTCGGGACAATAACAAGTTGTTTTATCAAAATCACGAATAGATCTCCGCAGTTAAGAGTAGGCGAGGGGTCGTGGTATTTTAAGAACAAAATGTGTGTTGGTATTCTTATGCTGGTATAGGGAGCTCCTTCTACGTAGCCACAAGTAATACGTTGGCCGAGATTAACGTAATTAAGTTGGTAGATTTACCTATAAGATTTTTCGTAGGTTAAATCGTTCGCCTCCCCCAACGTGTTAGAGATGCTAAGGTTCAGCATGCAAGGTAACTTACCCTGTAGTAAGTAGGTGTTATTGAAACCGAGAGTACCCTGATTTTTTTTTGTATCTGTATGTGTTTGCCTGCCTTAATTCAATCGATTAAATATCGCCTTGATATCGAGCTGATAAATCGCATAACGCAAAAAAAAAAATTGACTATAGGGTTTTTTTTTTTTCTTAAGTACTACCAACTATTATTATTATTATTAGGTGATCGTGTCTAAAGCACCTCACACGTGTAAATAATATTTGTTTTTTTATGTTTTATATCACAAATGATTACCACTCTACCCCGCTAGTCAAATAATCAAATATATACCTTACTTTTAATTAATACGTTTTTTTTTCTTTTTATTTACTGAACTGACCACCGTCGTTTGTGGTGTCCCGTTCTATTTTTTTAGTTTAGGTGGTTCGTTTAGTTGGCGCCCACAATTTTTATTGCAGCTAGCACGTGCACCTACGCACCCTGCCTCCGATCCAGAAGCTAGCCGGCTTTCTTGGCTACAACGGCGCAGTGCATTACTAGTCGTGATGTTATCATTATTGAAAATTTAACAAGGGAAAATGCAGCTATGAAAGATTCAAACGACACTGAAATTTTGGAGTTTTTTTATGACAAAAATGTTAATGTTTCAACAGACGTAGCTAATGTTCAAAGCCAACAACTAACATCACAACCAGTGGAGGTTAAAGAAGGTAGAAACTTTCAAGAAGAACCTGATCAACCAGAAGCAATAGTGAGTGTGCAGGAAGCCTTGTCACGATCTGACAAGAATCTATGGCAAAAAGCAATGCTTGAAGAAATGTCATCATATAAAGAAAATTATGCATGGGACTTGGTGAAATTGCAAAGTGTGGGGAATGTTACGGTGTTGGACTGTAGGTGGGTGTTTAAGAGGAAAAAGGACTCTGAAAGTTGTGACCGTTATAAGGCGCGATTAGTTGCGAAGGGTTTTACACAGCGAGCAGGAATTGATTATAATGAATTTTTTTCACCAGCGGTAAGACATTCTACCTCACGGTTATTACTAGGTTTAGCAGCACAGCTAGACATAACGCATTTTGATATGACAACTGCATTCCTCAATGGTGCTTTAGAAAAAACAGTGTACATGAAACAGCCCGAAGAATTTGTTAGACAATGTGATGAAAATAAGGTGTGTAAGCTCAATCGAGCAATTTATGGACTTACGCAAGCCTCCAGAGCTTGGAATAAGAAGGTTGACGATTTATTACTGCATTTAGGTTATAAGAAATCAAATTTTGAACCATGTTTATATATGAATTTTTTTTGTGAAACTTTGTCGATTGTTGTCTTGTACGTAGATAATTTCTTCGTGTTTTCTAATAATATCTCAGAGACAAATAAGTTAAAGGGCGAGTTAGGCGCAGAATTTAAGTTTAAAGATTTGGATGAACTCAAAAATTGTCTTGGGATGAGAATTAATAGAAATCGTAAAGAAGGGATCATAACAATCGACCAAGAAAACTATGTTGAGGAAATATTGAAACGATTTAATATGATCAAATGTAAATCTGTTGATACGCCATTAGAAATAAATGTAACTTTTGATGACAAACAGGTTAATAATGTCAATTTGCCATACCAAAAACTGATAGGTAGCCTAATGTACTTGGCAGTGTTAACGAGACCTGACATCTCATATAGTGTGAGTTTCTTAAGTCAATTTAATAACAATTACAATGAAAGGCACTGGAAGGATATGCCGACGCCGATTGGGCAAGCAACAAAACAGACAGAAAATCCTATACAGAATTTGTATTTAAACTTGCCAATTCAGCGATATCCTGGGAAAGCAACAAGCAAAAGACTGTTGCTTTGTCTAGTACAGAAGCCGAGTATATGGCACTTTGCGAAGCAGCAAAGGATGCTGTTTATTTGAAAAACTTATTGTATGAATTAACGGGACAATTAAATCCTGTAATTTTATATAATGATAATCAAGGAGCAAACAAACTAACAAAAAATTGTATGTTTCATAAGAGAACAAAGAAATCATTTTGTAAGAGAAACTGTACAAAATAAGCTCATACATGTCAAGTACTTGCCAACTAATGAAATAGTGGCAGACGTGCTTACAAAGAGTTTGCCATTAATTAAACACAGCAAATTTGTTAAAGGATTGGGATTAATTAAAGTGTAATTTTTGCTGATTTGATATAGTCGGGTTGTTGGAAATCTGATATCAAATCAGTTTGTTATTAGTTAAGTTGGTAATAGTTATGTTTACAAACCTGTAACTTTTTTTATATATAGAACAGTTAAAAAATTAACATTTAAAAGTGTTTGATGGCAGAGCCATCTCATAGTATAAATTTACTATGTGATTAAAATTAACTGTAGATAGCTATAAGTAATCGAGATTAAACAGTCGAAATGAGAGCACGTGTTTTATTTCTAGTGTGATTAGGCATTTTGTTTCACTACCCCTCAGTAATAAGAAATATTTAACACATTTAGTAAATAAAAAGGAACATTTTTTAAATTTAATGATGCTGGAAAAAAATAGCTGTTGCAAAAAATGATAATTATTTAGGTGCAGTAAGTGACATACACGTTATTAGTTGCGTAAATGGATTAAAAACAAAATGTACGATTAGAAATGTTCTTTATGTACCTACATTAAGAAAAAAATTGTTATCGTTAAAAAACTAAAAATGTCAAACGTAAAAGTAACTTTTGAAAATGGTGAAGTTAAAATATTATAAAAGGTAAATTGATAGGTGTACGGTTTAGAAAAAACTTGTATGAAATTAAATTTACTACTTTAAATAATGAATGTGCAAATTTAGAGTTAAAAGATAAAATGTTGACATTATGGCATAAACGTTATGGTCATATACTCAAACTTAAGCAAACTTGTAAAGTATGATATGGTAGAAGGTATGGATGTAAAAGACGTAGAAAAATGAAAATTTTGGAACCTTGTGTAAACGGAAATGACTAGGACAAGTTTTGGAACTAGAAATAGAAGCAGGAGATTATTAGAAACAGTGCACTCAAATGTATGCAGCCTTATCACTCTTATTGCACATGACGACAACAAATATTTTGTTTCATTTATCCGTGACTATTCACATTTTGTATGTGTTTATTTAATCCAAAGTAAAAGTGACGTTCTTTAAAAAATATGTAGGGATGGTACAAAGTTCAATCAAAAAATATCGGTGTTACAGTGTGACAATATGTATCGTATGAGTTTAAACATTTTTGGATGTATAATGGCATAATAGTATACCATACACATCACAAAAAAATGGTAAATCAGAGCGGTTTAATCGGAGATTGGTAGAATGATTATTGATGCAGAAATTCATAAAAAGTTTTAAGGTGAAGCTGTCAAGACAGCCGCATATCTCATGAATAGAAGTCCTAATGCAGTTCTGGATAATATTACACCTGCTGAAATATGGTATGGAAAGAAACCAAACGTAAAAAATTTAAAAATATTTGGTTCAATTGCTTACTCACATACCGAAAGATCCAAAAAACAAATTTGACTCGCAATCAGAAAAATGTATTATGATTGGATACACTTCTAATTGATACAGATTATAGAATTCAGAAAAACAGAAAATTATAATATCAAGAGATGTAGTTTTTGATGAAAACGTTCAATCGAATCAGAACCAAATACAACCCAATCAGCAAGGAAACGTTTTTTTCATGTTTTCAAAACGTTACAACGTTTTAAAATAGTCAAAATAAAAAATGTTTTTTAAAAAAATATTTTTGTTGCGTTTTAAAAATATTTCATTTAAACATTGATATTGAAATATTTTAAAAATTTTTATTAAAACATTTTTTAGTAACATAAAAAACGTTTTTACTTTATTAGAAATTATAATTTTACTTGCTTTCACCTATATACTTTTTTCTTTTATATATTGAAACAAAAACACAATTATATAAAATTTTGTTACATATTAATAAATACTTAAACCTTTTCGTTTTTCTAAAAACTTTCTTGCAAATTTGAATTAAGTACTTAATAACCGCGTTTGCGCAAAGTATATACCAGTATCTGCGTGAAAAGATGGCGATTTTGTATATTATAACTGCATTATAATTTAAGCTTCAACGAATCAACAATTTCCATGGTATTACTCGCTATGCTGTGTAATGTATTGTTAGTGTATCAGTTTAATCGTTTTTTAATTTGCCTTCTAGTGAAACTCAAATAGATACTTTTAGTACATGTCAGCATTTATTATGATGGTACGTTTTTCGTTGCAAGAAATCTTGCTGAAGTGTAATTTTATTTTTTACAGCAATGGTATACTAAAAAGTTCATTCTATGTACTTCATGATTTCCATTCTTTGTAATGTTTTAAGATTATCAGATTGATATGATGTTGGCCAAATGGGAGATTTGAATGTGCACAATAAATTTATACCAAAAAAGCTTTAGAACGCATTGAGGAAGACAAATACAAAACAAGCCTTGTTTTGCACAAGACAGTATAAATTTAGATGAAATATATTTGCCAGTAGCAAAAATGTCTACAATACGGACTTTATTACCGTAGGGAATCAGTATAAAGATTACTTCAGACAATTAGACGTGAAATGTGCTTTTCTAAATGCAAACCTAGACAAACCAATGTACATATATTCACCAGCAGGTTTGTTTGTGTGATTCAACGAAAATATTAAAACTAAGAAAATTTCTATATGGTTTAAATCAATCGTCAAAGTGCTGGTATTATGAAATCAATCGTTACCTTTTGGAACTAGGGTTTTATCAATCCAAGAATGATTATTGTTTATATTACACAAATTCCGAAGATTATAAAATATTTTTATTGCTTTATTATGTAGACGACATAATTTTGGCCGGCTTTAATTTAAATAGGTTAAACAACATTATTTCAAAGTTAATGTATAAATTTGAAATAAAAGATAAAGGCGAACTGAAGCATTTTCTTGGACTCGAAATTGATTACAATAGAGGAAGCGGTAGGTATATTAAGCATTAGTCAAATACAGTATATAAAACAAATTTTGCCCAAATTTAATATGATTATTGATTGTGAGGGAATGACAACATCCGTTGATAGTAAATTAGATTTTAATGCTTGTAGAACCGTTGAGAATTTTACTGAGAAACCTTTTCGCAATTTAATAAAGAGTTCAATGTACTTAATGTTGGAAACACGCCCTGGTCTTTGTTTTACTGTAAATTATTCAGCAGATACCAAAATGCAGCAACCGATAAATCATGGAACCAATATTAAAAAGAGTTTTAAAATATCTGCAATATACAAAATGTGTGGGATTACAATACAAAAGAGCAAATTAAATTCCGGAATTAATATGTTATGTCGATTCTGATTGGGCAAATGACACGAACGATCGCAAGTCACTTACTGAATTCCTTTTTAAGGTCTTTGACAACACAGTTAGTTAGACTACCAAGAAAGAAAATTGCGTCACATTATCGACTACAGAGTCAGAGTTAGCGGCTTATAGTAGTTCAGTCTCTAAAGGTCTTTGCGATAATAAAAAATCCATCAAATAACCGTCGAGTAAAACATATAGAAGTATTATTTTGTGTATGAAAATTTTGTACAGGGTAATATAGATATAAAGTATATTGAAACACAAGCTTAACAAGCTGGCATATTAACTAAAGGGTTACAATGTATTCGTTTTAATAAAATTAAAGAATGTATTGGTTTGATAGATTTTAGCGAGGGAGGATGTTAAATGTAGCGCCAAAATCTATCACTATAATTTTAAGGGTGTAAGGTTGGTAGAGATGAAAAAGAAATGTCAAGTTGTTTTAAGTTAAGAATGTTAAAGATTATTGTATTATAAAGAATAGAAGACGTTAAAAACTATCCAAAATGAAATTTTATAAACTATGTTTAGTGAATGCCAAAAAGAAAATTTCTAAAAAAATTAAAGAAACGGTTTATTTGGCTATTGTTGCTGATGAAACTATTGACGTATCACATATTTTTCAAAGGGAAATTGTTTTTTGATAGATTGTAAAAGGAAAACCGGTTGAACGATTTTAGGATTTTTTAATTTCTTTAGATCACGATATAAAATATTTGTCTTTAGTAATACTCAAAGAACTTAAAAAACATGTCATAGATAACAAAAGGAAGCTTGTTGCGCAAACAACCGATGGTTCAGCAGTAATAGGTCGTCAAACGGGGTTCAAGCACTGGTTAAAAAAACTTATGAACACGTTGCTTGCATTCACTGTTATGCTCATCAATTGAATTTAATAATGTTAAATGCTGTTTCTACAAACAAATATTTCCTTATTTTTTTGCAAACTTACAAGAAATTTGTACTTTTTTTTCAATTAGCTCTCAGAGAACAGCAACACTACATGAAATTGTTAAGAAACGTTTGCCTCGCTCGGCTCGGACAAGATAGAATTTTAACTCCAGAGTTGTGCGCACTATGTTTAAACATAGGGGAGCTATTGTGGCGATAATGGAAAAAATTCTAAACAAAAGTAAAAACGTTAACACTACTAACCAAGCATCAGGATCAATCATCTAAACCACCTAATGAACAAAAATAAAATAAATTACTAAAAAGCAAAGTTAATTGCTTAGGGCATTAATTTCAAACCCGCTACCATAAACGACTATAGACAACTTTGAAAATTAATGCTATATCAAGAGATGCAACTCTAAATATACGATCTATAGAAGCGGTTATTCGAGGAGTTATGCAAGAAACATCTGTAGATACTACAACACAGGAAGAGAAAAATACAATGCATAATTACTGGCAAAAAAGACAAGAAAGAAAAGGAAACAAAAAGACTCAATTAAGAGAATAAAAGAAAAATCAGTTAAAAACTGATTTTTTTTTGTAAGAATCTAAACTGTCCCGAAGAAGGAATAACACAAATAACGGAATTAGCAAAAGCAATAGTAGACTTTGAACCTTACCCAGAGGTATGGAAAAAAGCGGACACGATAATGATGAAAGGAATTCGGGTTTTCCCAAAATTTTATTTTATAAGTGTCTTTTAATTTTAATAAAAAACTTTTAATTTTACCTTCATCGTTTCCGATTATTAGTCCGTCGTCTACGTATATGGCTAACAAAATTGAATTATCAATGGTTGTAAAAATGCACTGATCTGATTTCGAGGTTGTGAAGTCATTGTTTTTTAAGAAATTACTAAAATGCACGCTCCACTTTATCGGGGCTTGTTTTAATCCATATAACGTTCGCCCTCGGGAATTTTCATAAAAATATTTTCATTTAATTCACCATACAAAAAAGCTGTTTTTATGTCAAATTTATAAATTTTTGCGTTTTTTTGCTGCAATCGCTAATATTAACCTTATCGCACTTATGCATGCTACCGGACTAAATGTTTCTTGATAGTCTAATTCTTTTTGTTCGCACCCTCGCACAACCAACCTTGCTTTATACGTGTCATCGTCTTTTATTTTAAATACCCTTCTGTTAATTAAAATTTGTTGTTTTTTACAGTTATTTTTATTCACTAATGTACAAGTATTATTTTCTTTTAAGGAATCCTTTTCCTCTTTTATTGCCTTCAGCCAATTTTCCCGATCTTCTCCTTTCGTTGCTTCTTCAAAGCTAAGTAACACGAAATTTTCATATTTTATGGAAATTTTCTTAACACGTTTTCCTCTCCCTAATTCTTCTAACATTTCGTTGTTTTCAGTTTCTAGTTCTTGACTTGACACTTCATCTTTAGATGCTTTTTCCTCAACTGTCTCCTTTTCACCGCCATTAGAATCGATCTCAAGATTTTCAATTCTTGCGTTAGTCTTATCCTGTGAAGTCATTATTTAATACTGGTGACCTGTAACCATTTGTTGCATAACCCACGAAGATTAATTTTCTGCTTCGTTCTTCAAATTTTTTCAAATGTCTTAGTTTCTTCACAAATGCTTCCGATCCAAATTGTTTTATTAGTTTTAAGTCTGGCTTTCTGTTGTTCCACATCTCGTACGGAGTTTTTTGTAATGTTTTGGTTGGTGATCGATTCAGTAAGTAAGCAGCCACCCTCATGGCTTCTCCTTACATGTTCTGATAGTTGATTTTTAGTGCTTTAATTAAAGTTTTTTGATTTTGGTCATTTGTGTTTTCGCAATCACTATTTTTATTGTCGTTCTATTTGTTATCCGATTCGTCCGATAACACTTCATACCGGGTCGTGGTTGATAGACCGGGCTCCGACCTTTCTTTCCTCACACGTTTAGTGGTGCGAGTCGTTTGTAAAACTAAATTGGTCGACGTCCGTCGCTTCCATCACGTGATCGTTGGCCGCCGTTTTTTCCTCAAGTACTCGCGTTGTTCGCTGTACAAGTTCGCGTAGTTTTTTGTCACTTAATTCTTCGATTCTCGACATCGTTGTTGTGTTACCGTTAGCTCGGTTGTTTGATCAACACTGACGAATAGATTGACAGACTTAAGGCTTTATATTAATAAATGATGTAAGTAACATAAACAAAATATGATGGCAGAGCCATATCATATTGTCAATTTACTATGCTCTGCCATCGTACTTTATTAATATTAAAGTATGTAAATTATTTCATAGTAAAAAATTTTAATTTTTCACGGTTATTTTGTTTATGATTATAAGCAACTTTCGGCTTAGACCGCGTCGTAGTTAAACTCTCCTTGAGAGCCAAAACAAGAAGTAGAACTTGGCATTTGCCGTATTGTCGTGTGTGAACCCAAACAAACTGACGTTTTGCAAGACATTGCAGTTTGTATCTTCAGAGTGGTAAATATTACTGACACAGTCAACATTTTTCTTGTGGATTCTAATTTTTTTGCGTTTGAGGACGACAAGCTAGCAGTTGAGCAATCTGTTGCAGAATTACAAAATTTGCAGAGCGAATCTGATGGTAACTTTTCGTCTTTCACTTTCAAATGAACTATTACTTTGTGAGTGGATACACATTGCTACCCACTAGAAAAAAAAACTTTTAATACCATCGTCAGCTTAGACTAAAGTTACTAACCTTACGCAATGACTACGTAGCCTAAGAAACGAAAGCTGCTAAAACTACATTGGTTTCGTTTACTCATTTGCTTTTGTCTCCGGATGAAGAACCATCGTTTGTTGGCTATGACACGAAATTCGCAGTCAAACAATGAGTTTCAGTTTTTTTAGCTCTTATTTCTATCCGCTTTTTTAATATATAATTACGAATCTTATTATAATTTATTGTCATATAATTTGTGACGTGTAATTATTTTATTTAAATTTACTTAAGCCTAAAGATGATATACAGTGTGTCTACTTAAGTTGGCAACATATGGGAAACTTTTTTATTATTAATTTTACAAAAAAAAAGTTATTCTTTATAAAAAGTTTTAAAATCTAAAATACAATCATCAGATATTAAATGTTTTCCGTCGTGTACGCGGTTTGTCAAAAAATATGAATTTTGCTCAAGAGTAAAGTACCTTTATTTTTGACAATATCCAAAATTGATATTAAAGAAAGTTGATCAAAACTAAAAACTACGTTCAAATATGCAATTACATCTTGCTACATAAAATAATTTTTTTACGATTTCCGTTCCATTCAGAAACTAATAAGCATATTCTCACAAAACAAAATAATTATTAATAAACAGTAATTTCTTAGTTGTATTGACTTTTTTAATATCTGTTTTGCAACATTTTAGCGATGCATTTAAATAAATAATACCAGGATCATTCATTTTGTTGTAATAATTTTAACAAACATTATTAGCCGTTCAATTCACGAATGCCTCAACATATCCACCTTCTCTGTCAATACAGGTCATTGTTTTATCGCAAAAGTTTTTCAATACTCTTCTAACCATAGCCAGAGTAATACTCTGAACTGATTCTGTAATGATTCTTTCCAAATAAGCAACATCTCTAAATGGCCTTTGAAGATACACCTTTTGCTTTAGGTAACCCCATAAGAAGAAAAAATCGAGTGGCGTCAAATCTGGAGACCGAGGTGGCCAGAAAATTTCTGAAAACCGATGTGTAACTCTTCTATTAAAACGATTTTCAAGGTATTGCCTTACATCTAACCTTCATTTTCTAAAAAAATGGTCTAATTATTTTATTTCGGTAAATTCCACACCAGACATTTGTTTTGAATGCATACTGGTCGTGAGTTTTGATGGTAAAATTTGGATTAGTATCACTCCACCAACGATAATTTTGGGAAGAAATTGTTTCATTTAATGTAAACGTTGCTTCATCCGATTAAAGAATATATCTTCCCATAAATGGGTTATCTTCTAACATTTATTGGATATCACAACAGAATTCAAAGCGTCTATCACGATCTCCTGGTCTTAACGTACGAATAAATTGGGGCTTGTATGGGTGCAACCTGTTCTTTTTTAAAATTTTTGAAACCGTATCTTTGTTAATAGAATATGACATGGAAGCTGCCCTTGTTCCCAAAGATTTTTTAGAATGTTCAATTGCTGAGAGCATTACTTCAAATTCCATGTCATCATTAACAACTCGTTGTTCGCGTTTGTTGGTAAATTAATTGCTTACATCTCCAAAAGTCTTGAATTTGTTTAATATTTTCCTTGCTGTGTCGTAGTGAAGATTTTTCTCTGGGTGTCGGTTATTAAAAATTTCTGCAGCTTGTCGATACGTTTTATAATTGTCGCTCACAATTAACACAATTTCTATTTTATCTTCAGTAATTAATGTTGATGACATTGCTACTAAATTTTATAAATACGCTCTATCAAATTTCACTAAATACAACTGATGTTTTCAACCTCACTGTCAAACATTTCTTGCTATAAACATATCACTTGTTTATCAGTGCATCCCAGATTTCACGTAACTACTATTACATTTGCATTGTTAATGTAGACAAAAATAGGAAAAAAATTTTAAGTAGCATAGTGTAATTGCATATTTGAAGGTAGTTGTTAGTTCTGATCAACTTTCTTTAATATCAATTTTGGATATTGTCAAAAATAAAGGTACTTTACTCTTGAGCAAAATTCATATTTTTTGACAAACCGCGTACACGACGAAAAAATATCTGATGATTGTATTTTAAATTTTAGAACATGCAGAACCTTTTATAAAGAATAACTTTTTTTAATAAAATTAATAATAGTTCCCCATATGTTGCCAACTTAAGTAGACACATTGTATATGTTGTTGAAACATGTCTCCTTTATTAATTTAAACAAATAATTAATAACATACTGTGGGGACAACTTTGTGTAAGTTTTTATAATACAGTTTCTAAGAGCATTTAAGTTACATGCACTTACTATGCAGTTTGCGTGTAAAATGACAAACTCCAATGCTACCAACTAAACTTAAAATAATGTGTATTGAGTGTATAAAGAAAAATAATTAAATAACAAGGTACAGAAAAAAGTACGAACAAAAATCAGCAATTTTATGAAAAAAGGGTGACACGAGTTAACACTAAAACCGCTACTAAATACCAATATCGCCACTTGTCAAATGACTTACTGAACATCTATTTAAAAAATCTAATACTAAAAAATAGTGCAAAGTTTATAGAAAATAAAATTAGAATGATTTAAAGCACACGAAGGGTCAAATTGGTTCTTTTGGCGGATCTATAGTGTTAAAAGAAATTACCTATCTAATCTATACGTTTCCAAAAAAAATTCAAAAATGATCTTTTTGTTTAACTGTGTAATTAAACATCTAAGTAAGACAAATTTATTTGATTCAATATAGTAAATTTTATTTTGGATAGATATGGTTAATAAAAATACTAACATTATTTAATTCGTCAATGGTTCCGTTAAATTAAACTAACTAATTAAACTAAAATTTATTGTGGAGAAGACTTTAAAAAGAATTTAAAAATAATAAAGTAAAAAACTCCACTTTAAGTAATGTATTACTTCACAAGTATTAACTTTGGTTTAGACATTTTCAAAATGTAATTGTTGGTTGCTGATACACTGATTATATTAAACACGTCATTGTTTATCTATTTTGTAACTCGTACAAAGTAATCAAATTATAAAGCTTTTTAAAATAAAACTATAATTCATAAACATAGGTACTTTAAAAAATGCTTAAGTTATTTCTTTACGTATTTCTTACATTTTTTGTAAATTCAAAACTCATTGTTACTTATTGAATGTCTCGTTACGCGTTCAAATAATTATCTAGCATTTACTTTGTTCCCACGTTAAGTAATTCACTTAACGTTTGCCCTATGTAGGCAGAATATCCTACCGTTTCTTGATTTAATACATTATAGCGCCGTCTTTACTTAATTATTTGGTTGTCGTCAAGTGTATCAAAGCAATGTACCGTATAAACTTTTTTATATGTATGAGCAATTACAGTCAATTATCAACTTTATTTTGTTCCAGTGATTAATTATATACATAGGTAGGTACACAAAAATAATACTTCAGACCTTTAAGGTGTAGTACTCTCGGTTTTTGAATTACTGTTCAGAATTTAATTAAACTTGACGTATTGGTGCATTATAACAAAATAAAGAGCTACAAATAACAAAAACCGGTATTAATATTTAACCATTTTTGCCTTTAACATAGAACCTACAGATTTTTTTTTATATCACAAAAAGTACCGTTCAGATTACAATGCAAGTGGTATCAATTGGAAAAAACAATTTTTTTGAACGTTTTAGTTATTTTTGCAAATTGAGTTTCAAAGCATGTGATAAGAATAATTAGAAAAAAAATATACTTTTTACCTATACTAATATTAGAATGTCTTCCGGGTTTGGACCGTGTCATAGTTGCAACCGAAGCTGCCAACGTTTCGCCCACTTTCGTAAGGGGCTTCATCAGGGCGTGAGATAAATCGCAAAACTCAAACAAGAAATCGAAATCTAACTAAGAACTTCTCAAAAGTTAGGTTATCCACTTGTAAAACAAGCCATAACCTAAACTATGAAAAGGTAAGAAAGAAAACGATAACCTGAAAAAGCAAACGAAAATCTAACAAAGAACCACTACCGAGTTAGGTAATCAACTTGTGAACCAAGCCAGATTCTAAACTCCGTAGAAGTGACTTAAGAAGAAATAGTCTCCGTATTTAAAGGAAAAGGATCGTCACGGATGATTAAGCTCGATCCTGATTGGGTTACGGTTGCTAGGGGGCGTGTTTTTGATAAATGACTAATAACCGGGAACCAAAGAGGGGATAGTTCGAAACCATAATCACGATTGAAGTTATTGGGGTGTTTGATGATTTCTATGCTTTCTCGGAATTTCCTGTTGAAAAAGAATGGAGATTTGGCAATCAACGAAACATTATCAAAATCTATCTTGTGACCTGTAGTAAAATGATGTTCAGCGACCGCAGACTTGGAAATATACCTTTTCCTTATACAACGATCATGTTCTGAAATGCGAGTAATGACGGAACGACCGGTTTCACCAATGTAGACTAAACCACAAGAACAGGGATTTTGGTATACACCTTGAGATGAAAGTGTAGGAAATTTGTCTTTGGGAGAAGGAAGAATCTGAGAGATTTTGCCTGTCGAGTTGAATATGGGTTTAATACCATTCTTACGAAAGAGTTTCCCTATTTGATCTGTAACCTTGTGAATGTAGGGTAAAAAGGCCAATTTCGGGTTGGATTCGGGTGTAGAAATGTCCTTAGGTAATCGAGTACGTGGATGTAAACGACGATTAATAACTCTATGAATATCTCCCTTTATCATTAAGGTTCTAGTAAGATGACGGAGTTCCGAGTCTAGATTCTCAGGTTGGCAAATAGAAAAGGCACGATGAACCAAAGAGTCAATAACAAAACGTTTCTGTGCAGGATGATGATGAGACGAAGCATGAAGGTATCTGTCCGTATGGGTGGGTTTGCGATAAACAAAATGGCCTAGAAGTCCGTCGGGCTTACGAGTCACAAGAACGTCAAGAAATGGAAGAGAACCGTTACTTTCGATTTCCATAGTAAATTTGATATCTAAGTGTTGATTGTTAAGATGATCAAGAAACTTAGACAATTCAAGATGACCATGAGACCAAACAATAAACGTGTCGTCAACATATCTAAACCACACTTTAGGTTTTAATATTGATGATTCCAAAGCAACCGTTTCAATTCCATAAAAATGTTAGCTACAACAGGTGATAGAGGAGAACCCATAGCAGCACCAGAAACTTGTTCGTAAAACTTATTATCAAATTGGAAGTAAGTAGAGGATAGACACTTTTCAATAAGAGGAACCAAACTCAAGTCCTTGCCATGTTGAAACAGAATCTGTTTGATGATAATAAGCGAATCCTTAATAGGAACTTTAGTAAAAAGTGAAGTAACATCAAAGCTCACGAGAAGATCTTGGGGTTCAAGTTTTATAGTTTCTAGACGTTGAATAAAATGCTGAGAGTTGAGGATGTGAGAAGAGGTTTTACCTGAAAAATCCTTGAATCATCTAAAAGTCCTAAATCCAACATTTCAAAGTCGGAAGAGTCAGCTCTAAAAAGTCTTCGTAAGAACCCTGATATTATTGTTCTTCCAGCCGACAAAGGCAACGCCACTGTAGTTTTGAACCAAATTGATTATGTTACGAAAATCAATTCTATTTTGTCTGAGGAAACTTACGCTCTTCTAACCCATAACCCCACTTCGAGGATTGAACGCGAGGTTAGCCAAATCATCAAAGCTTCCAATCTACCTCCTGAAACTAAACGTCGACCTACCCCATCAGATTCTAAACCACCTCGTCTATACGGACTTCCCAAAATTCACAAACAAGGTATTCATTTTCGACCTATCGTTAGTACTATCCTATCTCCTACTTACAAGCTAGCCAAGTTCTTGTCCAACATTCTTTGCAAGTTTACAGGTAAAACCTCTTCTCACATCCTCAACTCTCAGCATTTTATTCAACGTCTAGAAACTATAAAACTTGAACCCCAAGATCTTCTCGTGAGCTTTGATGTTACTTCACTGTTTACTAAAGTTCCTATTAAGGATTCGCTTATTATCATCAAACAGATTCTGTCTCAACATGGCAAGGACTTGAGTTTGGTTCCTCTTATTGAAAAGTGTCTATCCTCTACTTACTTCCAATTTGATAATAAATTTTACGAACAAGTTTCTGGTGCTGCTATGGGTTCTCCTCTATCACCTGTTGTAGCTAACATTTTTATGGAATTGAAACGGTTGCTTTGGAATCATCAATATTAAAACCTAAAGAGTGGTTTAGATATGTTGACGACACGTTTATTGTTTGGTCTCATGGTCATCTTGAATTGTCTAAGTTTCTTGATCATCTTAACAATCAACACTTAGATATCAAATTTACTATGGAAATCGAAAGTAACGGTTCTCTTCCATTTCTTGACGTTCTTGTGACTCGTAAGCCCGACGGATTTCTAGGCCATTTTGTTTATCGCAAACCCACCCATACGGACAGATACCTTCATGCTTCGTCTCATCATCATCCTGCACAGAAACGTTCTGTTATTGAATCTTTGGTCCATCGTGCCTTTTCTATTTGTCAACCTGAGAAGCTAGACTCAGAACTCCGTCATCTTACTAGACCCTTAGTGAACAATGGTTATGTAAAGCGAGATATTCATAGAGTTATTAATCGTCGTTTACATCCACGTACTCGATTACCTAAGGACATTTCTACACCCGAATCCAACCCGAAATTGGCCTTTTTACCCTACATTCACAAGGTTACAGATCAAATAGGGAAACTCCTTCGTAAGAATGGTATTAAACCCATATTCAACTCGACAGGCAAAATCTCTCAGATTCTTCCTTCTCCCAAAGACAAATTTCCTACACTTTCATCTCAAGGTGTATACCAAAATCCCTGTTCTTGTGGCTTAGTCTACATTGGTGAAACCGGTCGTTCCGTCATTACTCGCATTTCAGAACATGATCGTTGTATAAGGAAAAGGTATACTTCCAAGTCTGCGGTCGCTGAACATCATTTTACTACAGGTCACAAGATAGATTTTGATAATGTTTCGTTGATTGCCAAATCTCCATTCTTTTTCAACAGAAATTCCGAGAAAGCATAGAAATCATCAAACACCCCAATAACTTCAATCGTGATCATGGTTTCGAACTATCCCCTCTTTGGTTCCCGGTTATTAGTCATTTATCAAAAACACGCCCCCTAGCAACCGTAACCCAATCAGGGTCGAGCTTAATCACCCGTGACGATCCTTTTCCTTTAAATACGAAGACTATTTCTTCTTAAGTCACTTCTACGGAGTTTAGATTCTGGCTTGGTTCACAAGTTGATTACCTAACTCGGTAGTGCTTCTTTGTTAGATTTTCGTTTGCTTTTTCAGGTTATCATTTTCTTTCTTACCTTTTCATAGTTTAGGTTATGGCTTGTTTTACAAGTGGATAACCTAACTTTTGAGAAGTTCTTAGTTAGATTTCGATTTCTTGTTTGAGTTTTGCGATTTATCTCACGCCCTGATGAAGCCCCTTACGAAAGTGGGCGAAACGTTGGCAGCTTCGGTTGCAACTATGACACAGTCCAAACCCGGAAGACATTCTAATATTAGTATAGATTCCGGCCGTGGAAGCCTTCGCTATTACATACTTTTTACCTCCTTGTTAATTACTTCTGGCAACGTCGTAAAAAAGGTTAGGTTTATTTCTGGGATACCTATCGCAAAAAATACATTGTTTATATTTGTATTTGCTACTCCACTGTTTATAGCACCTTAAATAAATACATAAAATAACGTGTTATCTATTTTTATTCAAGTTGACTATTATAAATGTTGGATAGTTTGAAAATGTCAAAAATTATTGTTTTTAAATCTGTTGCATGGTTGTCTATCAATTACAACTTGAATATTTTGAGTGTAACAGAATTTAAAACGTTTTTAGAATGCCATCTTGTGGTAAAAATACCACATAGGATAATATAGAAAACTATAAATTAGTACTGAGGGTAGAAAAGTTGTCATTGGATTTAATGACAGCGAAAGTTGTTCCTAACCTATTTTATAGTTGGGATTTTAACAGCGTCACTTGTCAATAGATCATTGACTTTCGCTGTCATTAAATCCAATGACAACTTTTCTACCCTCCGTACTAATTTATAGTTTTCTGTAACAGAATTGCTACAGATATAGCTTTATCTCTAATATTTATATCTACGGAAGTCAAACGAGTCAGAGTAATTATTTGACAGTTGTGGTGTCGACAGTACTACCTTAAGAGTTTATATTACTGTATAATAGTTATTTGCTACGGGAAATGCTACTTTGCTAAGTACGTCTTTTTCAAAGCCAATTAAAGCGCTAAACAAAATGGAATTTATGTAATAACAATAAAGTTTTGAAACATTTTTTAATTGTAATCTAACAAAATATTTTGTGACAAATATTTTTATTTTTTGCAAACTTCTCCATCTTCATTAATCAGCAATATAAAAGTTAAAACTTTCAGATCAATTTTTTATAAATTTATAAAAGTTGTTTAGGTCAATTTTTGACAAATAGTAATTGATTATATAATGTTCTAGGCAATAAAAAATTTGCTCTCAATAATTACAATATTTGTAGAAGTTATGAACAATTTTATTGTACATTTTATCAAATAAAAACGTTTTTTTCTTATAACAATCTTAATTTTTAAAGAATCATTTTGAAATTATGTTAACTCCTAGCAAACGCATTTAGCAAAGTACATGTGAAATTTGAAATATGTAGCAGTAACAATTATTTAAAAAATCAGTCTGAAAAACTATCAAAATTTATAAAATATTAAAAATACATCCTGCGTTTTGTTTGAAATGACATGGCAAAGTAGGTACTTAGAGGCGGAGTTTAAAGGTTATTCTCACTATGCCATATGCAAATCTTCTGTAGAAACTAGTAAATCATATTTCGATTTTTTTCTGTCTATTAATGCTACATTACGTTTCCAACGGTTTATATTGACAATTGTATCAGATAGTGTGTAAAAATATTAGTTTTTGAATTTGCCGCGAAGTAGTGCAAAAACAAAAAAATGAAATATTTGTTTTACAAACACCTGCTATTATGTACGGAATTGAGAATGAAAAAAGGGCGATTTCAAAATTTGAATATTTTAAAAATTTAAAAGTAAAACATTATGGTTTTTTCATTCTCGATAAACACAATCCCAATGGTTTAATTGATGGTTTAATTGACGATAATACAATTATAGAAGTCAAGTGTTTATTTTCATTAAGAAACAAAAAAAAATTTAAAAATGCAATATAAAATAAAAAACTTTGCGTTGCTGTAAATGAAAGAGGCGAGTTATATTTAAAACAAAACCTAGCTATTTATATGCATCAAATTCAAGGACAAATGCTTATCTAGAAATTATTAAAATAAAAAACGACGAGATATTTTGTTTAAAAAATGTTATTAGGCGTAATTAAATTTTGGGAAACTCATTGTATTCCGGAACTTGTAGATTCTAGAACCTAAAGAGGTATGAAAACTAGAAAATAAAGCAAAATACACATGTATGCTTTTCAGTCAATGTTTTCATAGATACTTTGCACACAGCATTGTTATTTTATTTTTGACAATAATTCACGACTAACGATTTTGTTTGCAAATTTTTAAAATGTATATACGTAATATAAATATTTCATTATAAACTTTTGTTTGTAAAACTAAATAATCAACTTGTTTTTAAAGAAGTCGCTCTTATACAATTAGATTCTTTTTGTAAAAGCAAAGAAACCTAACGTTACTGTGCAATCCGTTTTTGATAAGAATATAATACAAACCACCAGCGCTAGACAATCAAAATGCCCGGAAAAAAAATCACACATTATTTATAATTTGATAATAACAAACAAAACAGTGTCTTTAACGGCCGGTTCCACCAACACGACTTAAACTTAAGCAATGCTTAAAAAAAATATAAACTGGTAGTTTATCACACAAATTATAGTGAATCAGTGTTATTTTGTTTGAGAGTGCCAGAGAAAAGTAAGTACATTATTTTTTATTAAATTTTAGTTTTGTACTCGTAGTTGGCAAAGATAGATAAATTACGCCAATCATGACTTCAGTTATTAGTAGTTTAATATTCAAATCATGCAAAATTATACGAGTACTCCTCAATAATTTCTTTTTCAAAGTTTTAGCAATCGTTATTATAATTAAAGTGCAATCTCCGTAATCCGAACTAATTGCTGCAAGGAGATGTTCGGATTATGGAATGTTTTCGGAAAAATCTAAAAAAAGACAACTGTACATACATATTACATATGTATTTAATTATTAACATACAATATGTTAGCACTTTGAAAGATAAATTAAGAAAATAAGAAATCCACAACTGTAAAGCTGCGTGTTTTTTGAAGAATTTCTAATTTTTTTTCATAGAATTTAAATGTTTACATATAGAAAACATTAAAAAAAATTATTTTGGAATTAAACTACATATTTTCGCAGGTCACATAAATAAATATGTATGTGTTTACTTATTTACGACCTTGCTAGGCATTTATTATTCTTTTATAAATTCATATATCTTAACAAATAACTTCACAAGAAAAGTAAAAAAACAGTACTTTTGTCCATTGGTCGTTACATTGTGGACCAGTTCGGATTACTAGAATGTTCGGATTACGGAAGTTCGGATTATGGATATTGCACTGTACATACATACTTCTATATATTAAAATTAAAATTTTGTATTATTGCTAAAGTGGAACCAGTGAATTTTTACACATGACAGTCAAATGTACGTAGAGATAAAACGCATAACAATTTGTTATTATTATTCGTTCTATAATATTTTATTTTAACATTTTTTGTCATGTTACTTTGATGTTTTCTAAAAGTTTCATCATATCAAAACCTTAAATAACATTCATAACATTCACTTTCTCACATTCATTTATAATGGCTGTACGCCTATGCCTGCCATAAAATCTAAGACCATAAGATTTAAATTTGCCTTTGATTTTTTAATATACTGCTGCTGAACTTATTTAAATATATTAATTTTGCCTACAGATAACTGATGCCATGTCCGAATCTAAAAAAAATGTAGACAGTGCAGTGTTGATTATTTGAATCTTGGCTTGATTCCATCATTGTCGGACAAACAATTGCTTATGTCCCTTTTATGCAACAAAGTTTTGAGCAATGACGCTATGAAACTATCTAAGCTGCAGGATCACCTAAAAACATGTCTCCCTGATAAAACAGATAACGATTTGAAATACTTTTAAACACTCAAAGATAAACTTCAGAAGAGACCCACGCTGGACAGAATGTTCGCTTCGACGTCACAAAGAAACGATGTTGGTTTGAGGGCGTCTTACAATATTTGAAAAACCGCATACTATTGAAGAGAAGTTAATGTTGCCTGCCGTTAAAGATGTTTTAAAAACTGTTTTACACAAACCTTCATTTGATATCATTAAAAGAATTCCCTCAAGCAACAATACTGTTGGAAGACGTATTGATGAAATGAGTTCTGATATTGAAAGCTTCTTGTGTAATTATTTGCAAATGACCCATTTCTCTATACAACTGGACCAGTTAACTTTACCTGGTATGCAGCATTATTATTGGCATATGTTCGTTTTATTATAAATCAAGAAATCTACGAAGAACTGCTCTTCGCAAGAACTTTGACAAAAAGTAATCCCTTTATCAAATATAATATCAGTAGCTACAGACGGAGCACCAGCAATAATTGGGCGTTACGTGGATGGCGTCATCTATCGACATTTAGTTGCTAAAAATTTGAGTGTTAGATTACATGAATCTCTTCAATTAGTCATTGATGCAGTAAATCGAATCCTACGCAACGCGTTGAATACGCGGTTATTTGCGCAGTTGTGTGAAGAAAATGACGAACACTTTCATCAATTACTCCTTTACACTGAAGTACGCTGGCTGTCAAAAGGCTTATGTTTACTAAGATTTTTTGCACTTTTGAGACTATTTTAGAATTTCTGAATACTAATAAAAAATTTTTAAAGACAATTTAATGAGGTAGAAAACAAACATCGCCTATTTACCAGATTTGTTTACAAAATTTAATATGGTTAATTTGCAGTTACAAGGCGACAGTCTAAATTTGATTAAAACAAAGTCCATCTTATCAGCGTTTCTTGCCAGAGCTAAACTAATAAAGCAAAACATCGGACGGGGCGAATTTTCCCAGTTCCCTAATTTGTCACAGACAAACTGCCAAAAAAAAATTTTATTTTGAGTAGTTTTAATTTAAATTCAATTAATAAATGTATAAAATTTAACATTTGTTTTTACTTTAACTTTTTAACACTAAACTTTACTACAATTAGAAATTTACAAAAAATCAATATCAGGTAAGTAGGGGGTCTACCCAAAACCGAAAAACATGGCAAGGCGTCTACGACAAAAAAAGGTTTGGAAACTTCTGATTTAGATTATAGTGATAGGCAATTAAAATACAATTACCAGTGTTTTTATGTATAATATAAAAAAATAGTTGAATAGATATACGCTGGCTATCCGGGCAAGTACAAACAAATATATCAGCAAAATATTAGTTACCTGAGTACCCTATTGTCTATTGTTGAAAATTTAGGACCGCCCAAAAATAAGATTTATGAGTTTGTGTAGTTTTAGTTGCATACTATCACTTTTATTCTGATGTACCAATATTACTACCATCTATACAAAAATTTGAAGAACTTGATATGTGTCTCCTACCATTAAATAAAATAAATAAAACAAAATTACATTATTAATTATAGTGATAGGATTAAAGTAAAAGAAACAAACAATTAAATGATTAGTACTGGTGATATTTCTAACATTTTGTACAATTTTGTACACTACTAGATTTTAAATCAAACTCTAAACCGTTGTAACTAGTAATAACACATACATAATATACCAACTTGTATAACTCTTTTATTCTAAAAAATTAACGTACTAAGCTATGCATTATAATCCCACACTATTGGCTTTAGATTTTCTACAGTTTTATAGTGTCAATGGAAATGCAATGTGTATTATCAGTGGCGGCTTCTCTATTAGATCATTTGGTCAATGACCTTTCAAAAAATAAGAAAGGTATTTTATTTACTTTAAAATTACATAAAATTTGCGTTTAAATCAAATTAGCAGCGTTTGAATTTCATCCGCTTAAATAATTGTCAATTTAAACGCAACAGATACGAAAGCTTACGAATTTACCCGAGGCTGACACAAACTTGTGCCCAAACTGTGCCCGCATGTATACTTGCATCGTAAATGATAGTTATTGTAGTCAAGGGTGAGACACACAGAATATAATTTTATGCCAGTTAGAAAAAAAGATAAGTAAATGTTTAAATGCTTTCGTGCGGTCTACAGCCCGACCGCTTACGCAATGTAAAGCTTACTTTACTTACGTCATTTATCATACCTTCGCAGCGCGTGTGTATAAAACAAAGATGCTGAAATGCATATTTTTTATTACATATAACAAACTTTAGAGTGATTTTTTTAGTTGATCGATAATATTCATTTGTAAGGGACGACTTATCGTTTTATTTCATAATGACGGTAATACAAGACATAAACAATAGTAGCTAATAATAGTTTACACGTTTAGAATTTAAATTTAATGCTTGTTCTTAGCCTATACTTCAAACTCGACAGGTTAGTAAACATATAAAAATAAAGAAGTCAACATGATTAGTTAATCACATAAAAAATTGTATGAATTGTGCTAAGTTTGGTAGCGTTTTGCCGAAAGTCAAATAAATACCACAATGACAATGTTTGTAAAAATAGATAGATATATTAAATAGCACAATTGATTGATTTTACCTATGACTACAGTGGAAAGAGAGCGATGTTTTTCTACGTTGAAAAGAGTTAAAACATTTCTATGCTAAGCACTGAAAAATCTTCCATTAAAAACACTGTAATTTTTAATGAGCTTGTTATTGATTATTTTGGTAAAGATAGGCGAATATCTTAAATATAAATCGCGTTACTGTAAGAGTTTTTTTTAGAGTTTTTGCGATAATTTTGTTTTTTAATGACCCTCTTGTATGATTGACCACCAGCCGCCATTGTGTATTATAAACGAATCGTCGAGAATTTTAAATAGAAACATAACACGTCAAAATTTTCTTTTTTATAGAATGACTTGTAAAGAACCTTCCATATTTACATTGTGTTTTCAGGAATAAATATCTAATAAACATAGATAAATTTTAACAGTTATTGAAACATTACAAAAAGAGAACCGTTGTTGTATGTATTCTAAACAATCTTCAACAATGCCGAGAAACCCGAGTATTCCGTAGTAGACAAATTATATATAAATACTTGATTTAAAATTAAGTATGACTTAAACAAGATTAGATTATTAGATAACACTGCTTTAATGAGCATTTAATTCGGAAGGTTATTTATGAGAACGTACGTTTAACACAATCTGTGTATTTATATTAATTGTATGAACACTATAATCATACAATTAATAGCATAAATATATACCGGGTCTACCAAAGCATAGAATCAAACATTTTCTGGCTAAGCTATAAACTTTTTCAAAAAACAAAATTTCAGATTCTTTTTTATTCTATACTTTTGCTGAGTAGAATATCTACCATTACGTATTTAAGTGTACGATACTTAAAAAGTTTTACAACTTTTTGCTTAAAAAATTTACTAACCCTCTCTAGAGTGAGTTTTTTTTGCACCCGGCATGTACTCATTAGCTCATTCTGAGTCAATCATCTGAGAAACTTTATGAACAGCTAAATAATGACAATGAAAAATAGAAATATATTCAAGCATATCATAAAAAAGTATATGATAAAATTGTAAGTTGCACATCATTGACGCGAGTGACATATTTTAGCAATAATACCGCA
This sequence comes from Aquatica leii, assembly GCA_035610365.1. NCBI lineage: Eukaryota > Metazoa > Arthropoda > Insecta > Coleoptera > Lampyridae > Aquatica > Aquatica leii. The sequence goes on along the minus strand of CM069432.1, from coordinate 211,443,557 downwards.
TTTAATAATTTTTTTTTATAAATTACATAAATTACGATATAATTTTTTCTTGTTTTGTTCTAAAACTCTAAAAACTATTAACAACATTAATAACAATAATTTGCTTAAACGAAATTAAATTGTACGTCATTGCTGATTTACTTTCTTATATTTGTTGTATATTGTGCCAACAAAATTAAAATATAACGCTTAAGACAAGTAAAAACTAAACAAAAGTTTACGTTTACAAACAAAATAAGTGTTTTTATGAAGAAAAAGTTCGTGCTACAGATATCGAGAATAATTATATCAGTTCAACAAAGTTTAACGAACTATGTACTTATAAGACAATTACCTACTATTCCAGTTGTATACATTTACATTTCTTAATGGCATAATAATTTCATAAGTTGACAAATTTTACCTACTGTTTATATTTGAGTTTGAAAACTAAATTTTAACTAATATCAACAAATGTTACTTACATTGTATGAAACTCGCATTAGTTTAATTGTGTTTTCATTTTTCGTTAACTACTTGGTATGTATTATACTGATTCCCACCCAAAAAAAAGTGCGTATTTTTATTTTATTTATTGTCTTCCAATTTAGTTGGAACTTATCCATTATTTTATAATATACCCAGATAGCATGTAAACTTACAGCAAGTTTGCTTTCAGCTTGCTTTTTCCTTGCCAAGTTTACGAATCTTGCTGCAAGTTTGCAGCAATATTGGTAATATTGGCAACTTTGACGACACACGCTTGAGAAATTTGAGTAGTTTGCTGCAAGCTTGCAGAAAACTTTCTTTTTCAAATTTACAGTACGCAGGCGTAAACGCATAAATACCGGCGCATGTCTCGCCACTTTTATGTTAATAAAAGTCATGTCTGTCATTTACATGGTGTTTGTATTCTAACACATTATTATTTAGTTCTGTGTTTACCCATCGTAGACTTTTAAGGTGAGTATTATTGCATTTTAGTGCAATTATTGGTTTGCATCTTAGGTTTGTATACGTATTCGATTAAAAATTTTAAATAATTTTGCAAACACTAGTAACCGAGTTTGAGACCAAAAATGTATGCTGTGTATTGTGTAATAATATAATTTTAAATTATTAAAGTTTTGCATGCGTTTAGCTTATTTAAGATTACCATCAAATGAGCAATAAAGGTTATTCTTAATTTTATGTTTCAGGTCAACAAACCTAGCGATGAATAGAACAGGTGGAAATGGAACAGAATTAAAACAAATAGACAATACCTAATGAAGTCGTAACTAGTTTGTAGAAACAAGTCTTTATTTAATTACAATATCAGTAAGCAAAATAATTTTTTGTTTTTCTTTGTACCTTGCTTCAAAGTACAGCGATATTACTGAAAGTTTGGCGAGTTTCCATGACAACTAACTTTAATATGTCTGTAAGTATGTCTTGCGATTACATATTTCAATAGCATTTTTACAAATTTTAAACTTTGCGATGACAGGGGACTGTAACATTTCTGCAAATTCAAATCTTGTCATGACAAGACTTAACAATATTGCTGCAAGTTTGTCGAAACTTGCAGCAAACTTGCTGCAAGTCTCCGAACTTGTCATGACAATATTGCTGCAAGTTTGTCGCGACAAGGTTGTCACAAGCTTGTTATTGCTTCCTTAGCCAACCTGCAGCAAACTTACTGCAAGTCTCCAAACTTGTCACGACAATATTGCTGCAAGTTTTAAAGTTGTCACGACAAGTTTGCTGCAATCTTGATACAAGCTTACATTGCTGTTTGGGTATGTTTCTGTTATATCCTTATATCTATTTATTTCAGATTCAATATTGAACTTGTAATGTATAAACTCAATTATTCAGTGAAGAAATATATATTTGAAAGTTGCATTGATGACCTCTTGCCCAATTCTTTCAACGTTATTTTTAGTTTGGTTAAATGAATAAATAGAGTGAAAGTTAGTCGTTGGTAATTATATTTGGAATATACAAACATGTATTTAATATTCATTGATTAGTAATTAATGTACTTTTTTTTCTTTTTTTTTGGTTTCGGAATTAATTTCCGTTAAGCACATAATAAATGTAACATTGTTTTAATTTTTAAATATTTTATTTGGTGTTTATAAACCTTATAAACTAAGTCCACAAGCTCTAACAAAACTGGTTAAAATGTTATACACTTTTATGTTATCTAATGCTAGCAGATGCAAAAGATTACAAAGAAATTGCACTCCCATTCGACTCAACTCTTTTACAAACGTTATTCTTACGTTTTCATAATTCGTTTAACTAAACAATAGATGGTTCAAATCACCTGTACAATTGTTGTTGCATGTACAATTACAATTTCTTCTTAAACCGATACGGTGCAGATAAGTAGGAAAGCGGCCATGTCCTAAACGTAATCTGGTTATTATTGATAATTTATATTTTGGTAGTAAAAAACAAAATATAGGACTTCAAAGTACTTATTTGAAAATTGAAGTAATGCTGTTAGTACGGATTTAGAATAAGAAAGGATAATAGCATGTGACGTATTATTTTGTTTAATCCAAGCCAAGCTTTGATTAATAGCGTATGCTTCTGCAGTAAAAATTGAGCAATTATTGTAAAGTCTGAATAAGAATGACTGTTTGCCACTGCAACTGTAAAAAGCGTAACCTGTTCTAGTATGAACGGTACAAGAAACATTGGGTACGTAGTATTTTTTTTAGTTTAACAAAAGTTAATAGTATCAGCATATGCAGATACTAGTTCAACTGTGTTACGTGTTTTTACGTGACTTCTGATATAAAGATCTTGAGTCCGTTGTTTGCAGCAGGGGTGTTAAAAGATAACTACAATGTCTGTATCCTGGCCATCTAGCTATAATAATGCAGATTTTTAAATCGGAATTAGCTACCGTCTGTAGTACATCATAAGAAAAATATCCCTTTCTGTTACGATAAATTTCACCGTCATTACCACCTGCAAACAAAACATCCGTTTATATTATAGGTAAGACCTTTTTATACCTAACTTATCCGGTGATTGAATTTTAATATGTGTGCAGTCTATGGTTCCTACAACTTTAGGAAACTGTGCAATTTGGTAAAATCTTGCACTTGTCTCTCTTATTTTACCGACAGTCTGGGGCATTTTAATAAATCTAGGACGTAATCGAGCTATTGCTTCCGAAACCCTTCTAACCGTTCTACTAACAGTGGCTTTTGTAACACCACTAAAGTCTTCAACAGTACTTGACATACAACCAGTGGCATAAAACCGTAATGTTAGCAATAACTGTTGCAATGGTAACAAACACTGATTTCTGTTAGATGGAAACTCAATATTGTTTTGTACATGTTTTAAAATTGTTTGAACAGTCGCTTTAGTAAATCTAAATCTACCGAAAAATTTTACATCAGAAAAATCAAGGAAATGATTTTTTCTTTCTTTTATAATTTTCTGTTTCCGTGTGTCTCCTAAATGATTAATTGTATAATTTGACATTATTTTAAATTATAGTGCAAGCACCGTCTTAATATACAGCAAACACAACTCACCCAAGACATTTTAAAAATTATTAATTTTTAAATAATAACAAGAATTATAGTAAACTGACAACTAAACAAGATAGTATTGTATGTTAAAATACTTGGAAATATTTTTAAATGCGCCTTTACAAATTTTAACGGTTGGAAAAGTCGCATTTAAACTTAAATGACAATTGATAATACATTTTAAATCCCTTTTAAGGTTAAATGACATTTAAAATTTTAAATGTACTTTTAAAAACGTTGATAATACTGGGCGTAATTATGTTTAAAATTTAAAAAAAAATCATTGTCATTTTTAACGTAACAAGTTGCCATTATCTTGATTGAAAATAGTACATTCATATAATCTGTATACCACAAATATTCAGATATCCTCTTTAATAACTTAGAAATTTGTTAATATAATATAATATTTAAATCAAGAATCAAATTATCAACAAACATATTAATTCTGAATTAAAATGTTTGTTGATAATTTTAATTCTTCAATTTTAATTGGCATTGTAGGTTGCGGAAGTTGTAAGTACTCTAGCCAGACCATAGTGCAAGTTTACCACCGGTTAGAGTACTCACAATTTCCGCAACCTACAGCGCCAATTAAAATTGAAGAATTAAAATTATCAACAAACATTTTAATTCAGAATTAATATGTTTGTTGCTAATTTTAATTCTTGATTTAAAATTGAAGAATTCAAATTATCAACAGACATTTTAACTTATGTAATATTTTAATTCGACATACATTTTAATTCTCAAATTTAAATGATTGTTATTTTTTTTTGTTTGATAAATAAAAAGTGTTACATGAATTCAAATGTTTGTTCATGTACTTTATTCCTCAGTTTAAATTAAGGTTTTTAATATGACTGTTTTTTTGAGCAAAATATATTACATCAGTAAATACGTTTTCACCTAACAATTTAAGTGTGCTTAACAAACAGTTTTAATCAACATAAAAATAAACTTAATAAAGTTAAAGTTTGTTTACAATTCTAGCAAAACAAATTTAGTATTTAATAGTAAAACAATAAAGTAACTAAAATATTTAATTGAAATGTACATATATTATTGATTTCTACCACATTTAAAATGTTGGTTTAAAAAACTTGATGTTTTTAACTGTTGGTTGATTTAAAATGTTACTTGAATAAAAATATACGTTGAAAATAAATGAAGTAACATTAAAAATCAATTAATTTTTATAAATGAATTTAAATGCTAGACTAATTTTTAGCAACTTACATTTTAAATGATAGAATTAAAATGTTAGTTAATAATTTTAATTCGTCGCTGTGATCGGTGGTAGCTTTTGAAACTATTTCAGTATAAAGAAATACATGTACATTGTAGTTCTAAATAACGTCACCGATTGAAGTGACCAATTAAAATTATCAACTAACATTTTAATTCTATCATTTAAAATGTTAGTTGCTAAAAGTTATTCTAACAATTTAATTTATTCGTGAAAATTCCAGGATTTGCAATGTTACTTATTTCAATTTTGACATTTATTTTTATTCAAGTAAGATTTTAAATCAAATTACAATATACTACCCTAAAATTTTTCAAACCAACATTTAAATTGTAACAAACATTTTTAATATGCACAAGAAGTTATTTTATTAGTAACGTATAAAAAGAGACAATAAAACGTAAAACGGCGTTCCACAAATCTGTAAGTGAAATTATATAGAACAAGAAAATAAAGTGACGAGTAATGATTTCGCTAAAAAATTGAATTGGATACAAGAAAAAAAATTGTTCATATGTTTACGATTTAATAATTCTAAAAATCAAAAAAGAACATATTGTTTGTAGCATTTCAAACATATTTAACATCTGTTTAGTTAATTATGTCTCAATTAATATTAAATCTATTTCTGGGTTTAGCATTTCTTCCTATAGCGGTTTTGAAAACACTGTTAATTGCTAGTTCATGGTTTTATTTAATTCCTCTATATCAGTTACAGTTTATAGACAATATTTCTTCATAAAAAATAAACCATATTTGATTATAAAAATTTATTGATTTAACAACACAAAACGAAACATAACTACTGTTAACCTTAGAAGTTAACAACAACCTTTTTTCTCATTTTTGCGTTCTCAAAACAAATGGACACCCAAGCGCAATACGCCGCTTTACATAGGCGTACAAACCTTAAATTTAAATATAAACGGTTAAGCTTTGACGTACCGGTCTCCTTGAAATAATACATTTCAATTTTTAATTATAACATTACAAATGTTGACTGATTACAAACGCTTATTCAATGATTTTAAATTAAATTGTTTCTATTATCTACTAGGCTATCGGCAATAAACATAATTTTTGTGCTGCCAACATCGCAAACGTCAATATTCGTTCGTTAGTGTAGTTACGTAATGAACGAAAAAAGCTCTAGGGTGGCAAAATGAAAACTAGGAATCCACATAAAAGTAAGTGTTCAAAGTCAATTAATATATTAGAACGAGTATGCGACAGGTGGAAAAATCATTTTAAAAATCTAGAAATTCAGTTAGAATTGAAGAAAAACGATGTTAAAGTTAATGTCAAATTTGACAGATTTGGTAATAAATGTAGTACCAACATTATATTTCTGTTGATTTTTTTAAATTTTTTAAAAAAAGAATGTAAATTTATAAAAGGCAACAAAAAATAATGTACATTACTGTCGGCGAAAGAATCATAGCATAACTCACTCACATGCAACGCTCGGCCCTGCGGCCTCGCGTCGCATTAACGTTCGTTATGCTATTTCTTACTTTCGACTCTTATTACGTAAACTACTATTATTGACACTTCGTTTTATGACACTATTGTTTGTTTTTATGCTCAAAACACGCAATATTCGGTCTAAAACTCTTCCGAGCTTCCATTGTAATGGTGGGGCATTATCTTCCTTTATGAGAACACCAGCACCAGTTATGTTTTTGAAGTTAATTTACCATTTGGTGCGCAGTTGTAGTTCAAATACATACTCCTTCTGTCATCGGTTCCAGTAATGTTGCACTATCTGTTGTATTTTGTTATATACGGTAAGTCCAGCGTTGCCCACCGTAGGATAATTATGCTACATGTGGGATTAAGTAAGACATGGGTGGCATTGAAAATTGTGAGCTACTAATCCCACGTTTCTGTGGGATAACTTGTTAATGTAGAATTTTTTTGGCATATTTTTTACAAAAGTGAGACGCGTAATTTGCATATCAGCCGACAAAAATATATTAGTTATATTTGAGTTTAGTCAGTCTACTTTAGTTGTTTTAATTGGTATTTGCGTAAGTTGTTAATTAACCTAACCTCAAAATTCAAAGCTTTACAATATACATTTATTATAAAATTTGATCTAACAAGTTGGCATTCCATTTATATTATTCTGCTTCTGTAAAGTGAAAGTGAGTGTAAAGTTTAGTTTAACTGTTCAATCGAATGATCACATATCTAATAATTAGAAGGTGCACGTAACGATCAGTGCTAAACTAGAACGATTTTAAGGTTCCGATTAATATGGTAGGTATATTACTGAGACAAACAAATAACTGTACTTATTGTTTTATTAACACATTAAGCTGCGAATTTTGATAAAGAATGTGAAACTGAAGTCCTAACATGCAACAGGTCTGAATCAGAAGATAATTATGATTTATCTTCCCAGTTAAAATGTCAGAAGCAAAAAAAAATTTCCAGTCAAGAATCCAAACATAGGAACTAAAAGTTTAGAAAGGAATGGCTAGCTGTTTCAGAATTTAAACATTGGCTGGAACCTGTTCCAGGTTAGGGAATGCCTTAACAACTGTATTTCAATTAGTGATTAAAATTTTTCTAGGTCATGCAGATAAAGCAGCTTGTCGTACTGATTTTATGCAAAGCTAACTGTAATAAAAAATCATCTCAAAACTAATAAGCATGTTAGGTGGTGCAAAAGTGTGTCATCTTCTAGTAAAACCGCATGAATTACTTTTGTTTAGTAACCAAGTGAAAAAACTCGACAAATTAAGGAAGCAGAAGTGTACATTTCAAGTTTCTTTTCAACTCACAATTTATCTTACTAAAATGTAGATAATTTGGAAGCTATTTTAGGGAAATCATTTCCAGATTCTGAAATAGCCCAAAACCTTAGTTTGAAACGTACAAAATGTACAGCTATCATTACAGGTGTTATAGGTGACTACAAAAAGCGAAATATTACATCTGTGTTAAAAGAAACCAAATTTAGTTTACTTGTGGTTGAATCCACAGACATAAGTAATCAAAGTTGCTTGTGTAGTTGTACGGTTTTTTAATGAAAAGCAAGGTAAAATTGTTAGCCGTTTCTTTGATCTTGTACCTATTTTTGATGATGAAAACTCATCTTCCACGGCTGACAACTTATTTACTGAAACAACAAACGCACTTTCGACATCTGACATCTCTCTTGAGAATATCGTAGGTTTTGGAGCAGATGGATGCAACACTGAAGGAAGTATCTCCAGGTATTATAATTTCAAATTGCATTTGACATTCCTTGCATCTGTGTGCTAGTAATGCTTGTAAAGTCTTACCTAGAAGCTATGAAGATTTTGGCAAAAAATCACACATTTTTTTTAAGGTATCTGTACATTAAAATTAATAATTGGCTCAATGTTCATAAAAAATTCCAGGCAAGTGCAAAACGGATGAATGAATACAAAGAATTTCAGTCATTTACCAACACAAATGTTTATCAGCTTCTGCATCCTTCCCAAACAAAATGGCTCTCCTTAGCAGCGATTGTCTTAAGACTTCTTGAACAATGGTCAGCATTGGTGTTATTTTTCAATGAAAAGTGGCTGTCCCAACAATTGATTGCAGCAGAAATTATTCATAAATGGCTGAACGGTCCGCTTATAAAATTATATTATTACTTTTTGGATTGGGTTTTGCTAAAGTTCACTTCAATGAATGCATTTTTTCAAAGAGAAAAGGTCTTAGCTAATAAAATATCTATTCCAAAATGGAAATGTAATATAGAGATTTACTAGCCTGTTATATAAAATCAAGCTACAAGCTATAAGCTGAAAATTTCTTTTTGCACAAAAATCATTGTACTTAGAAGTTAAAGTAATGAATTATGTATCTAGTGGTTTTCAAAAACAGATAATACTTGTTAAATACATTTTATGTTAACTGCTTTGCATTTTTCAAAACTGCTGGTGTAGAAGTCAAGAAAAGGTATGATTTCAAGGGATCAGTTTTCTTACATTTAGAGATTATCGATCCGAGTAATGCTCTTTGCATCAATTTTCATGAAAGAGTGCCAACTCTATTGCCCATTTTACAAGTTTTAAGAATTTAAATATTTATGAGCAAACAGAATGTGATGAATTTTGGTCTGCTCTTTTTAATGAAAATCAGAATTTAACAGTAGAGCGGTATAAAATTTGGCAACCTTTGTACTAATTATTCTCTGTAAGTCAACATGTTCAATCTAGTGGCTGCTGTAAAAGTTTTAAAATAAAGGAAGAAATGTTAAATTTGATAAAGCAAACTATGTACAATTTTAAAATTGAAGATGAAAATCTGAGCGATGAATGATGTCAGTTTCGCATGTTATTAAAATGTTTGTAATGAAAATGAGTTTGATTTCAATATACTAGCACTAAGATAAGGCATTTATATAAAGATAAAGTGTGAAATTCTTTTCCTTTGGACTAGCATAATTTATTCCAGATAGCACAATTATTACAGTGTTGACAGTTGGCAACGCTGGGTAAGTCTTTGTTCTTTAATATCTAGTATTGGTATGCCAGGTAACGCTGTTATTAGTCTTTTTATTAGAAAATGTGCCTAGCGGTGTAAGACCTTTTGGGTCGGAACTTTGTTAGGTTAGAGGGTAGAAATTTAGAATGCTTTCAATTTGTGATAATACACTGTAGAAAGCTTAAACACGTTGTGCTTTATTCATAATCGAGTTAGTCGCCTACTAGTAGATGATTACAACGTAACTAGAAAAAGTGGTATTCATAAACATGACTAGCATTATACTAACAACAAAAATGTCAGATTACCCATGTTTTGCACCTAACCCTACTTTCGTTAACCGTATACTACATTATAGTAAAATATTTTGTTTTAAAATAGTAAAATTAAGTTTAGAGTAAACACATTTGATCAGCTGTGCAACATTATGAGTTGTAGTCGAAAAACCCGCATGTAACCGCTGTGCATCTTTTTTGGAATGGTTAATATAAGTATTAACTTTTTCGTCATATATTGTTATAATAAATACAGAGTTCATTCCCATCTAGTTTCTCGATATAGTTTTATGATACAACTTGGCAAAAATCTCGCCGAACCCTGGTTCATTCGGACAGAAATTTGTGAAATTTTGAATATTTAACAAATCGAAAATCATCTCCAATCTTATGTATCATATGTTTTTATTGTCCAAGTTGTTTTCGAAGAATGACACAAAGTTATTGCAACCAATGTAAACACGCAATCTGTGCGGAACGCCGCGGAAACCTATAGACCTTGTGCTCTTTAGAGTAATCAAACACAACACTTTTATGCATAATTATTTTATGTTACATATATGTATTTAGTTGATCCTATTCTTTATGTATTTTTGTAAATAAAGGAAATGAATCAACGAAAACATTAATTTCATTGTAATATGGTAATATTAATCATATGGTTAAATAAAAATCACTTTCACTTTCAATCACTATTGCAAAAATAATTAACACAATCAAATTATTAGTAGGAATTACCACAGAAATACTAATTTTAAATTGTTGTTACATCCAAAATTTTCAATTTATGGCAGATCGAGGCTGCCAGTCTGTTGTCTAGCATTATCTTATAGTAAAATAAAAAAAACTTTCGCATTTAGCCATTAAAAGCACTTCAAAATACAAGTTTTTAAATTATTCTCGTTTTGTATAAACTTTGGAATAAGTCGTTGTTTCAAGAGTTTTTATAATAGATTATATAAGTATTTTTTCAAATTGATTAATAATTATTGACTTAATTTCTGAGAGACAAAGTTCAGTCTTAATTAATTTTTAAATTGTAGTAAAGTCGTACTGTATATTATGTAAACGATGTTTTAAATAATTGAAGTAGGTATATATGAGAGTTATCATTGTTTGGTATTCTCGACTCTAATTTACTATAAGAAATTTGATAGGTATAATGAAGAAAGCACTAATCTGAATTGTGACGACGATTCTGTATATGAAGATAAGCTGAGAAACATACTTAAATGGCAATGATCAAATCTGTATCGTTGTAGAATTTGACGATACAATACTTTAAGAAAAAATAAACTCAACGTCTTCAAGAAGGAAAACGCTGCCGTAAATGCTGGATTTCGAAATAAATGTAAACACCTCGAATCAAAAGAAAACTTAAAAATTTTAATGCACAAAACTGTACACTGGTAATACAAAAACGCAGTATAAACAGATTGTAGTAACTATAATTGTGCCGATACTTGGGAATACAAGTATGTACCTTAGCACCCTTAAAAATACACTGCCCTATTCAGCAACGCAAATCGCTAAACGTAAGCAACCCGCCGGCGCTAACAACACAAAAACTTAACAAGCGGGAGAATTCAAATAATCTAAATATTTATAAAGTATACGAAACTGTACACTCCCCGCCTTGAAATCACTCAGATTTCAACAACTTAAATAAAACTACGTATTACAACTTCAAATAAGTAACATACAAGTTAGATTAACGTAATAAAAATGAGTATAAGTACAATAAATCTAAACTTCAATATCCAAAGTAAAAGAAAGGCTAAACTCAAAATAATAGTACGTTTATAATCAATTCCTGAGAGCAAGCGTCTACTTGAATTATTGCGAGACCTAGTAAATGGCGAGCGAAGTTAAACTAGGTAGGCAACACTCACAACCGATGCACTGATCGCCGCACGGCACTTTTGTTGGATAGTTTCACGAAACACGTTGTCGTGTCCATGATGAAGCTGAACGACACGTCATCTTGGAGCAAGACGCAGGAATCGAGACAGAGAAGATCAGGCATATGCTTGAACCATTTCTGACGTCGTTGAAAATCAGTGACTACCTCTTTACTCCACCGTCTCCAGAAATGTTGAACTAATTTTTGAGATCGTTGGTACGTTCGCAAGCAATTGTCCATGATGTGAGTAAGATCGGATTCGGCCTATAAGGAAGTGACCAGTAGACAGAGGAGTAAGGTCATCAGGATCCGATGAAATTTGGGATAACGGCCTCGAATTTAGAATCGACTCTATCATTGTTACAGTCATATACAATTGTTCAAAAGTTAAATTCACTCGTCTTAGATGTGTTTTAACAGATTTAACAGCTCCTTCCCAAAGCCCGCCTTTATGGGTAGACCTTGGGTTCATAAAACCCATTTAATTAAACTTTTATACAAATAACTAGTAATTTTGTCATGAGATTCTTTTGACTGTAATAATGAGTACAAATTATCAATCTTAGTCTTAGCACCGCGAAAACTAGTGGCATTATCACTTATACAGTTAGGAATGCTTCTACGGGCAATAAATCTTTAAAGAGTATTTAAAAAGGCATCCGTAAACAAAGACGTAACAAACTCTAAATGTATGGCACGAGTCACCATACAGACAAATACGCAAATATAGCATTTTGTAAGACGCACACCCCTTGTCACTCTGTCTTTTATTATTATCGGGCATAGTCCAGGTCGACGTTATAAAAAGGGTAAACAGGATTTAACCGTAAAACGGGCAAATTTCCCATCATAGGATGCCGAATAAGTGGTTTGGTTTTTGAAGCACCGAATGCAATCCTTTAAAAGTTTTTTGATGTGAGCTAGGCCACCGATTGGCCAGAAACGCTCTTTATGATAATTTTGAAGGATTAGTTCAGTAAATTTGTGGGACTTGGGCAATAATAATGGATAATTAATCTGCCCCCTACACGGAGACATCCGTTGGTATCCAAAAAGGGATTCAATGATTGAATATTAGAAGACCTTAAGTTACGATTATTTTTTATATGATTAATTTCTGTAGCAAAAGACTCGAGTTGACATAACTTAGTCAATGTTAATAAAGAACCATTGAGTTTATTGATCTTTAATGGGCCAGTTAGTGTGTCAGGACTACGACAATTTTAAATAAATCTGCGAACGTAAGAAAAAACTCTTTGTAACTTACCTAGGGATAAATATAATTCGAAAATTGAATTTCTTGGTTGAGTTACGGTCGCATTTATTAAAATCGTGCCCTTTCTTTCAGTATATTCATCCAAGTCAATAATATTAGGGTTGATGTCCCGTTGAAATTCCTTGTTAAGAAGAAATTCTGGGCCTGATTAGAGGTTAAATCAGAAATACTTGCCCCGCGTGATACTAAATTTGCAGGATTATTGGACGTGGCAACGTGATACCAATCCTGAGTGTTAGCACATTGTTGAATAACTGCGATGCGATTTGCGACAAAAACATTATATTTATTTGGAACAGAATTGATCCAACTTAAGACGATTTTTGAATCGGTCCACAGAAAAACCTTATGAAAAATGATGTTTAGAGTATTGAGTGTTTTAAAACACCATTGTGCCTTTAATACGGCGGCACAGAACTCTAACCTAGGAATAGTGATTGTGCGCAAGGGGGCAAACGCAGCCATCTAAGAGGACGTAGTGCAGATAAAAGCAACAACTATATGCCACCAAACTGCTATTGCAAAAACCGTGCAATTCGACCTGCAAATACGAAACAGGAAAGGTGACCGACTGAGAACACGTGCAAGAATAGAAGGGATTTGAAGATGCGGACGCGGTCCAACGTGAAATGTAAATGTTGCCCAAGAACTCGAGTTAGCTTTTAAAGTCGGACCATTGGGACATAACATCTTCTAGAATCGGATCGTCCCATCCAAGACCGAGTTGCCATAGCCTTTGAATGAATAGCTTGCCTCGAACGACAAGCGGAGAAAAGAAACCTAAAAGGTCAAAATTTTTAGAAACGATAGATGAAATTTGCCTTTTTGTGGGCACTGAATTGTCGTTGGGCAAATTGATTTTACAAAATAAGTAATCGTTTAAAGCATTTCAATGAACACCTAGAGTTTTCGAATCAGAACGTTCTTCCATGGGTAGAATAGCTAATTCGACGGTTTCGGAACTTGAAGCATCGAAAACCTCTGCTATGTTTGAGAGGAATTTACGAATTGTAAATCCTGACGAAGAGAGTACGAAGGAGAGGTTTTTCGTGATTTTTATTGCATTCTCCGCGCAGTCTGTAGAAAACAATAGATCATCCATTTAAAAATGTTTGGAGAGCACCTGAAAAGTGTCTGGAAAGGAATCTTTATGCTACTCGGCGCGGTACTTCAAGCAACGCGTAGCCAAATAGCTGGCCAAAGCGGTACCGTAGGTAACGGTATTTAAACGATAAATTGCAAGAGGTTTAGCAGGGCTATCTCTCCAAAGAATATGTTGAAATATGCGACAAGGAGAATCGACATTGATCATCCGGTACATTTTTGCAATGTCACCACAGAGAGCGACTTGATGGATTCGAAAACGAAGTAAGATATCGAATAAATTATCCTGCACTTAAGATCTGGTAATGTGTGACTGACACGTTAGTAGATGATTTTGCGCTAGCGTCAAAAACTACACGCAGTTTTGTTGTTAGAGATGACTGTTTGATTACAGCATGATGAGGAAAATATTTCGGAGGAATGTCCGCGATGTTAATAGGGCCATTAATTGTTTCTATCGATACAAGTTCGGAAGGACTATGTACTCAAATTCAAAAATTTTGGTCATGTGACCCATGGATTTGTATTCAGACATAAATTGACAATATTCCTTAAGAACCGCAGTTGAATTTTGGAGTCGTTTCTCCAAATTAAAGAAACGGGATTCAGCTATTTGCTTAGAATCACCTAACAATAGTAATTTCGAGTTAAATGGTATTGAAACCACTAGATGACCAGTGTCATCATGACCGATTGTATTTGCAAAATGATCTTCGCAAAATCTTTCTTCTCTAGAAAGTAAAGATCGTTTGCAGATGGGAACAGGATTCTCTAATTCCCAGAATTTAGTTAGCGAGATCAAAATCCGAGTCATTGCTCTGGGTTGTGGAATGGCATGTTATTACCGAAATTCCTAGGTCTGAAGTTTCTGAGGACGAAGTAAAATTATGTGGTAGATCACCTGCAACAACTTAACCTAATCAAGTGCCTTGTAGAGTTGGCGTGGAAGTGCCCAAGGAAAGTTTTTGGGGTAAGAGGATTTTGTAAAACAAAGCAGAACCGAGTAAAATATCGATGACTCCGGGTTTGTGATAAGAATTGTCCGCAAGACGACAATAAGGTGGAATGTCTAGACGATCCCTGCTGAATCAAACTCAAGGGAGCTGATCAGTAATTGTAGGTACGATTAGACAATCGATACCCGTCTTAAAACGTCCGGTAGTGGATTCTAATTTCACCGAAGTGTATTTGGAGCAGGAGAAGTAATGTCGTTTACTCCTCTTAAAATAAGATTAATGGGCTTGCAAGGAGAATTTAATCTATTGTGCAAGCTTTCTGTAATAAGATTATGTTGTAAACACGGGTCCAACAAACCACGTATAGTAAAAATCGTGTCACCATAGCTGACCTTAACCTGAACCGTAGCTAATATAACCTCAGAGAATCAAAAAAAATTGCAAACAGAAACGCTTGTGAGAGTTTCAGTGGTTTGAGATGTTTCCGGGGCAAGATGAGGTGCGCTCATTTGAGCGGGGTCGTGTATCATTTTAGTCAGAAAACTTTGTATTTTTAAAACACAGCAACGTATTATAACGTTGATTGCAAAACTTACAATTAAGTGTAGAAGTACACTTTGAATTGGTGCCGTGGCGAAGACAAACTAGGCATAATTTTGAAGATTTTGCCTTGTAAAAACGAGCTTTGGTAGATAAAGCCAAAAATGATGGACAATGATTTAAAAAATGCTGCTCTTTACATAAGATGCAAGCATATGATGTTTGGGCTAGTGTATAAGAACCCTTAGAGATACTTTTCTTAGCGGAATTTGAAGATTCCGCCAGATCTATTGTGTCGTCAATAATGTTACATTTGTCTGATAAAAACTGAGAAATTTCGTGAATTGTAGAAATTTTTTGGGAAAGTTTTTGGCAAACTCAGCCGACGTGCGAGGATCAGTCTTGTTTTTTACTATATATGCTATGACGGCGTCCTTGTACTCGGCGTCCGTCGTGTTTTCATTTTCCACAGCCCGTAAATGTTTAATAAGATTGTCGTAAAATTTCCTTAAGCTTGAGTCGTGATCGTGATTTTGGTTGTGCCTTAAGCATTAGAATTGTAGCAATCTTTATTGTAATAATGCAATAGATTGTTTTTAAAGAATCAATTTGTTTTAATCAAAACTTAATTGGGGCAGTCAAAAAAGATTTCCATGATTCCCGTATCGAAACCGAGTTTTTCATGTTAGCGATTGACTGGAAATCGAACCAAAATTTGTGACATTGTGAAGTTGTGCAAGTGACTCCTTAAAAATCAGAAAGTCACAAGGTCTATTGATGAATGGTGATACCTAAAAGTTCTTTTAATCCTGCTAAAAATGTTTTCAACGTCAGGTCTTGATATAATTTTCTTTTTAAATTTTTAGTGTGTTTACTGTTTTTATGTATACGTCTGCATAACTACACAATAAATAAAAAATAAAATACAATTGTTGGGGTTTTTTATTTAAATTTTGTCTTAGTTACTAGATCTCCGTCTCTTTGATCTGCAAAACTACTCGTTAAGATTGTTTTTAATTCACTTCATGTAGAAACGTTTTTAATGTTTACTAATAATTTTGCATTTCCTGGTAATTTGAAACAATCGAATTTAGAATAAAGGTGTTTTGGTAACTAGTAGGGTTTTATTTATTGTAAAACGGTGAATTATTGATTCATTTGTTAATAAATATCTATTCAGTTTGTTAGGGTTACCATCAAATGCGGAGATGCATTGTAAAAATTTAGTTTTGAATTGGTTTCGGTTAGTTGTTGGGTAATTAGCAATTGACTCTGTCAGTTGAAGGAGTTTTTAATGACAACTGCTTAGTTTCTTGTCGACGCCCTAAAGGTGTGGCTGTTTGAAAATTGGGTTCCACATCTAACTTTTTGGAGTTTCTTTTGCTGCAGTAATAACGCCATTAAGTTTCTTATCTGTACGGAATTCGAACAAAAATTGCTTTAATTTTTGTAAAGCTTTCAGATACAATTGTATAATCTTAGTTTCTGATTGTAAAATTTTACTAACAAAATTGACTTGCACTAAAACTTCATACCAGATGTAAACTGAACATATAAACATAAATGCTGATATTTCATTACCTAAACACCTAGCTTTATATTTTGTTTACCGAACGAATCTATCTGGATTTGTTATGTCGTATAATGCGTCAAATATTTCTGGTAAATTTTTAAACAGTGGCTTTATTGCATCAATTCTGCTTGACCATCTCGTATCAGAAAATGGTTTTAAAGTAGAATTAACTAAGTATTGTCTGACGATATCCCAACGTTTAGTAGACGCAGAAAAATATTTGTATAATTCTTGAACTAAACTAAAAAAAACCAACTGTTTCGTCATTAACTTTTGCAGTATCATTAATTATTAAATTAGTATGTGAGTTTCACAGGTATAAAACGCTCGTGGATTCAGATCTAAAAGAATTTTCTGCAAACCGCATTTTTTATCATGCATATTGGAACCGTTATCATAGTTAGGCGGTTTATGGGGCGCCGGCGGCGATGCGTGCCTTCAATTTGCTTGTTTCTACAGGATTTTTTCTGTTTTTGCCTCTTTCTTCCTCTACTTCTATAATTCATCTCATAACTGTAACATGGTTTATTTAAGCCTGCAATTTATTAAATAGATATTATTAATTTCAGTGGCGGCTTCTCTATTGACCAAATGGCCCATCATTTGGTCAATGACCCTCCGGAAAAATGAATAAAGAAAGTATTTTGTTTACTTTAAAATTACAGAAAATTTGCGTTTAAATCAAATTTTCAGAGTTTGAATTTCATGCATTTAAATTGAGAATTGAGATACGAAAGCTTGCGGCTTACATTTACGTGTACCCACGTGCATAATATTGAAGCTGAATCATAAATAATATAGTTATTGTAGTCAATAGTGAGGCACACATAATAAAACTGTATGCGAGTTAGAAAAGAAGATAACCCAGCAAACAAATAAATAGTACCCACATAAAACATCTCAAGATAATTTTTCCATATTATGAATTAAAGTATATTTTTATTTATGTTTGGATCACGTTTGCATGGTTCGTTTTGTATATTGTGTTATCAGCACATGTGCATTCATTAAAATCTAAAGCTACTGTGCTTGCTTGCGGTTTTGAGCCGAAGGTCATTCCGCCTACTCAGTGGCAGTGCAATGCTTACGTGTCTTACGTCATTTATCATTATCTTAGCAGCTCGTGTGTATAAAACACAGATGCTAGAATGCACATTTTTTGTCACATGTGACAAACGTTTGTTTGAATGTATTAAACAATGTTGCTTGATGCGAAGTAATAACATTCTGCTGAACTTTCATTGTTTATTATTTTGAAACGAATATACACAACGTTTCGATTGCTGTGGTATCTGCAATCGTCATCAGGTGAATACTAACAAACTTAGTATATAAGTTGTAGTTGATTCTAGATTTTTATCTTCTTTAGGGGGGGCAATAAAAACCATTCTAAATTGTTTTTATGGCTTTTACGTTTCGTGCCTCTAGTGTGCACTTCTTCAGGCCACTGAAAATTTATTTACGGTAAGTGAACAACATTACACAACGTATATAACAACTAACTGAATTTGTTAACAGGTACAGCATACAACATAAGCTCCAGTAGTTTCTAAATTTGTTAGTATTCACTTGATGACGATTGCAGATACCACAGCAATCGAAACGTTGTGTATATTCGTTTCAAAATAATAAACAACGAAAGTTCAGCAAAATGTGATTACTTTGCACATGTGACAAAGTTTACAGTCGATTTTCTTTGTAAAATTCATTTGAGACGACTTATCGTTTTTGTTTTATAATGACGGTGGTACAAAACATTAAAAAACTAAATAATTAGCTAATATTAGTTTAGACGTATAAAGTTTAAATGTAATGCTCATCCTCAGCTTTCAACTTCAATTTCGTAAAACCAGTAAACACAAAAACAAAGAAGTCAATTGTAGTATTTCTTAAATTTTGCTTTTGAAGAATCTGGTAACAATGTGTTTTAGTTTTTGTTTTGAAGTTGGTAAAGGTGGAGGAGATGAAAAAATGATGGCGGGGTAAAAAGGCGTGTAAAAATAAAGACGAAATCCTGTGAGAGTATTTTGTTTTTTGATCATCCTCTACGCTTATAAAGTGTAGCAGCGTATATAATAAATATATATTCTGTTTGAAAATGGATGCACGTGGTGGCGTTGTCGATGGAGTCGGAGTTAGTGGTGCTGATGGTATGTTCCAAGGGCCTGAAAGCGTGAGTATGACATGAGATCAGCAGTTGGGCATAAATGTATCGCAGGATTTGATTTCGATGATTGCGGCCACGGTAAAGGAAACAGATTCGTCAAAGAGAATATCAAGTAAAGAAATTGCGGCTTTGATACCAGAGTTCAGCGGTACGCTCGATGAAGATGCAGCAACATGGTTTGCGCGAATTGCGACAGTAAAGGAAATACACAATTTGAGCAGCACGGAAACAGTAGTTTTGTTGGCAACTAAAATGAAGGAATTAACATTATCCTGGTTCCATTCCAAGTCGGAACACGCTGCTTTTAGATACAAATAGTTACGAACTAGTATGATTGCTATGTTTAGTAAACCCGAAAACCGTATCAGCTTAATGAGGAAATTCGATGCTAGAAAATGGAAGAGAAGTAAAAGTTTTTCTGCATATTAATATGAGAAAGTGATGCTGGGCAATCAGTTAAATATTGTGCAAGAAGATTTAATTGCATATATGATTGATAGCTTCAATAATGGAGTATTGCAATCTCAAGCACGTATGAGTCGATTTACGAAACTGGAAGATCTCTTAGAAGTAATGAACAGTTTAACTCAAGTTGAAAGGGCCATTTCAAAAGTTAGTGCGACGTATGGGCAACCAACAGGTTCCAGGTTGCATGCACCAACACAAGAACAAAGTCAGGTTATTAAGTGTTCTTGTTGTGGAAAGGAAGGTCATTATGCGGCTAAATGTAACGAAAACGTTGTTTTAGTTGTAATGAAATTGGACATACAAGGAAGGAGTGTATGAAAAGAAGAATTGCAGAGACGAGGGAAAGTTGAAATTGAAATAAAGAAAAATCGGGCTTACAATAGATTGTATTATAATAGACATCATAAAAAGGCCAATTAGTATGATGGAGATTATGTTGTTATTACAAATAATGTAACTTTACCGGGTTATAATAAGAAATTATTACCTAAGTTTAAGAGACCTTATGTAAATACCAAAAAGTTGGATAATGATCGTTATGTTGTTAAGGACATAGAAGGGTTCCAAGTTCCGTATGAGGGCGTCATTGATGCGTCTAATTTGAGAATATGGTTGCGCAATAACCCTTCTACGTCTTAGTT
Organism: Aquatica leii; assembly: GCA_035610365.1. Taxonomy (NCBI): domain Eukaryota; kingdom Metazoa; phylum Arthropoda; class Insecta; order Coleoptera; family Lampyridae; genus Aquatica; species Aquatica leii. Next base: position 211,423,414 of record CM069432.1, on the reverse strand, counting down.
GTCGTTGACATTCCAATTGGTCGGGGCGGACAAAATAGTCGTGCATATTTCTATGAAAAATCTTCTATTACAAACTGTAAGTTTTTATTCATCATTTTGGTAATAGTAAAGATAGACAAATATCTTAAATTTTAATCTTAAATATAATTGATCTGCAATATAAGTCGTGTTAATGTAAGAATGTTTTATTAGACTTTGCGATAACTGTGTTTTTTTTAAATGAGCCTCTTGTATGATTGACCAACAGCCGCCACTGATTAAACTTCTAAATTATCATGGGAGATTTGGAATTTTGATTGTCTAATTCCATCGAGGCGCTTTTCGGCACCCCTTCATACCTGGCGCCTGTATGCGCCGCACACATTGCACACATGGACGGTGGCCCTGTTGTACCGGTTCTGCGATAGACCCTGTGGCTTCCTGCTTTTTAAAAAGCCACATGTACAACTTCACAATGTCACAAATTTTGGTTCCATTTGGTTCGTTAACAGGAAAATCATGTTCGATATGCGAATTCCGGAAATCTTTTTCGACTGCGCCAATTAACTTTCGATTAAATCAAATCGGTTTTTTAAAAACAAATTATTTCATTATTACAATAAAAATGTTTAGTTGCTACAATTCTAATGCTGAATGTAAGAAAATACAATTTACAACTAATTTGTGCACGGTGCACAATATATGATTACATTTTATAGTCAGCATTTTACAATTTCTCGTGAGATAATTCAAGTGAATAGTGTGGGCAGCAAAATACTTTCTTAAAGAATTCTCAAACAAAATAAATAAGAATTTTAAATTATAAGATCTTTATTTCATTAAAGACATTTTTATATAAACAGATACCATAAAAAAAATTGCGAATTATACATGTGAAACAATAAATAATTGTTCAAGTAAATTAACAAAGGAAATACCAAATAAAAATTAAGACTTTAAAAATTTAAATTGCATCATAAAACATAACTAAAATAAATGATGGTCACTAAATAAAACAGAAATCGTTATCACGGTCTATACAAAAGTAAATGAACGAGATCAACACAAAAGTGACAATAGAAAACAGCAAATGCTTCAATGATTACTTATGATAGTTAGAAATTCTTAAAAAGCAAAGTATTCAGTTTTTTCTTTTGCTTTTGAGAACCCTTGTCTGTTTTCCTTTCTACTCTTCATTTTTAATCTATCTTAATAATGATAACGTAGCAGTTGTGCATTTGTTTGGCGACTGACTTTGATTTGAGTCCAATTGTGACAACCTCGGGTATTAGTAATTATTGTTTTACACGTATCTATTATTGTTACACTGTTTTACACGTTTTTTACACCTATTTATAATTTATAGATTAGGTATTTATTTATGGATTTTTATACGTAATAACAAACATAATTTAATTAGCTTTTTTTTTAACTATACTTACATCTTGTTACTATAATGTCTGTTTGTATCGTATCATCATTTTCAAAATAGCAAGTTGTTATAAATTTCCGACAGGCATTACACAAAATAGAAAGAAAATTTTTATTTTATTATTCCAGATTTACATATCTTTTTGTGTCCATACTTAATTTGATTTTATATAAGAAGAGACATTTAAATTCTTTATTACTTTACGTATTGATAAACATTAGTACGAGCAACTACTACAAAAATTATTTATTTAATTTTTTTAATAAATCAACGTCTAGATTAACTTAATTGTAAACATTTGTATAGTTAAAAAAATTTAAAGTTAACATACCATTTGTTAGTGCAAGGAACCACACAAACACATAAATAGGAATTTTAAGAATTTATAATAAAATTAATACATAAAAACAATGATTAAAAGCAAAGTTTCTTATATGTATTCTATATTGTAACTTATTAAAGATAATCCTTAAAAATACGGTAAAATATATTTACAAAACTAATTACAAAATTTTAATAGAATCCAACTTTTTACTATTTGGTAGAATTAACTACTTGTTTCTATGAGTTTGAAGTTATACAACTTTTTGTTGATAATGTACAAAGCTTAGAATATATACTTTTTCTTGTTCTTTAATTAATTATTGTTTTAAAAAAATTATTATCTCATCGCACATCACTTTTTGAAGTTAGTGACATCGTAGTATAAACAATTTTGAGTATAAGTAAATAAACACAACGATGTTATAAATAAACCACTATAAACTATACTTTAGAATTAAGGTATATAAAAAGAAATTAATGTTTATTATCTTCGAATTTTTTTGGATAGTAGTTGTAGTTTGAATAATTTAAAATTAATCTTTATGAAAAACACAAATTTGGGTAATTTTAAGAATATGTATTTGGGAATATGTACTTTTATTGATGTCCTTATTAATTTGATTTACGGATAAGAATAGTAATTGCCGTACATATTTTTTTAACTCACAATAAATCATAAACTCAAAATTAAATTTTCGTTATTGTTTCTACAACTCTTCGTCTATAGTTGTAAATATTTTAAAACTCATAACACGAGTCTTGCTTGTTCTTAATGATCCCTCAGTAATAGTTACTGGAAAATACGGTTTAATACATCAATTAATATTTATCTTAGTTACTAGTTTTTGTTATATCTGTTGATGGAAACTGCATTATGAAAGAGCGGGGACTAAAAAACTAATCGTACCGATAGTAGCATATTACAGTAGTAGCTGGTAGTAGGTACACGGCCGCGCTTTAGTAAACTACGCGCTACATTTTACCTCCCTCATTAATCGAGGTGAAAAATCAAATATTATCATGAATGAACATTTAAATAATGTAACAAAATCGTTAGTTTTAAAACGTCCAAACTCTTTAAAAGTTGAACTACTAACAACAATTCCCGACAATGGCACATCAAATCGCAAACCCAAACTTAATATAGGATTTAGAAATTTATCGTACGAAGTCCCCGAAGGAATGTTTACTAAAAGTAAGTGTTTTTAATTTATTTGTTTTTTTTTATGTGGCAAATCTTTGGTGCTAATGTACACAAGACAAAGCAGTTGTAAACAGAAATCAGCTGTTTGACCTCATTCCGCACGTGCTTTGTTATGTTTTGAAGAGTCATCACGTGTAAAACTTGTTTATAAAGGAAACCTTAATGTCAAAAAAAGTACGATAAGTTCATTTACATCTTTGTTTAATTTACTTATTAAACCATAGCCAAGGATTCACATCGTGTATAAAATAGTTTAAATTTGACCTTTCCAATAGCAACAAACATATTTTTGAATTGATTTTATGTGAATAATGTAAAGCGAATAAAGTCTATTGTCTAGTTAAGAAGATATCACGGTTTTCATTCAATGTTATCGGTAATTGCCTCATCGAGACCAGATAGGATAGTGAATAAAGAGATATGATACAAAGTAACTGTTTTATGCGAATTTTAGATTAGAATAATTGAATATTAAAATATATTTTTATCAATACTGAAAATTGCAAATTTTGTACTATTATTGACAGTAGTTTATAAATAGTATCATACTAAAAACTGTGATTTTTTTCTCTAAATCTAGATTATTTGCGATAATGTAGTTAACGTTGTATTGCATCTAATATCAAAATCATTATTGGACTCTAGGAATTATTTTAGTAACAACGTAAAAACATCGACTCTACTTTTTAGTATTAAAACTATTTTATATACCTCAAAAATATAAAACTAAAAACTATACATTCTGAATACCTCCGAACTATTTAGATGTATTCAACAGCTTTGAAAGTAATTTCTTAATCCAGAATAATGATTTCAACAAAACGTAGCGTACAAACCGTGTTCTGTTTAACTATCATCACGATGAAAATCTTAATAGTACCTACAAGTACTTACGTCAAGACTTTATGTCAAGATAAAAATATCGTTACTTTTAAGTAATTCCTCGCCGAAATGTACTTCATGAATCGGTACTTGAAGAAGTCTTTAGTAGACCAAAAGATTTCACATTATCATGTAAGCATTTCAGTCTAACCTGTTTTAAGTACTGTATTACACCGCTACCATAAAAATAATACTAAAACTAAACCGCAGTTTGACTAATTAAAATTCTTGCTACTTTGTCATCGTCTTTTATGCTTAATTTTTGACCTTCTGTTTTTTTGTGCAAACAGACACTGTCATTTTTACAATATTACACATAGTTTATCTGTACCATAGATCACTCAACACTTCTATGTAAATACAGACGTCATGATTTTAATTGTCTCTATGTTTGTGCAATACTTATACAATACACAATCAAACCATTTTAGAAAAATTTATAATTCACAATCATGAGATTTTAAAGTTTTTTTATCATGCTCTTATCGACAGATCAACAAGCAAATACTCATTTATCAAGACCAAATATAAAATATATGTTTTTATAATCCTAGATGATGACGTCGCGTTGTCAGACAATAGAAGCATCTTCTTTCTTCAATGTTTCGTTTTATATTTATTTATTTATTGTTTTTAAAACAATATTATTGTTTTTGTTAATTTACAAAAGTAATGAAAATAATAATAAATTTGTAAACCCGATATATACTATTGATGATTTGTAGCGATGTAGGACCGACGTACGAAGAAACAACTTAAATTAATTTAGTTAACGAAGAAACAGTCAGATTAACAGAAACTGCCAGAGAAACAATTTTTATACAGACAGTTAACATAAAATACATTTACCAAGAATACAAAAACACAAATTTGTACAATTAGTCATTTATACTTTCTTTACAAAATTATTTTATTTCTAAGAATATTATTTGTTTGTACAGAGGGAGAATGTCCTTAAACTAACTGTTGCTGTTTTATGACAATTTAATTACTGGTTTTTCCAAATTATTGTTTCTTTTTTATGATAATTACAACAATTAAATTACAACACAACGTCTTTGAATTATAATTAACTTATAAGTAAAGAACATTTTCATTTTCATAAACGCATGATAATCAAAAAGACAAAATCATGACCCGCTACTATATTCATTTATTAAAGTTCATTGTCGTAATAATATTTCTAATTCATCCTTGCAGTGTAGTTTAATACAAAAAGTTTCTTTCTACTAAGAACCCTGTAAATTATCATAAAATTTTATTGTATATTAAATTTTATAACGCTTTAATAAAAAATAGTCCTATTTATAAACAAATTATTTAAGTAATTTAATTGTTATGAGTAAGAATGGCTATTGTTAGATGTTGTAAAAGTGATTTATATTTTAGCAAGTAAATGATGTGTCTAATAAAGCTAATTGATAGAAAATTACTTTAATTATGGGTATACTACTTTAGAATATTGATATTTTGAAGTTATTACTAGACTAATCGTAGTTATCACTACATATAAAAGACATAATTGAAATTTATTCTAATGTTAAACAATTTTTTAATAATAAATTAATACCTTCGGAAGTTAGTAATCTAATCATGCCGTTTAATACTTTTTAGTAATAAAATATTTCTTGTTCTTGTTAATAAAATACATACAGAGATAGATTACATTTATAAATGACCAATTAAGTGGTATTACTGTAAGTACGTATCTATTAATAATTTTAATTCCATAAATCTACAGTAATTATATTTTTTAAGAGTATGATTTATGAAAACGAACTTAGATGTTTAAACACAAAATTTGTGTTATATGTATCTTTTTTAAGTTTATTAAAGTCAGTATTTTTATCAAACACTAATTATATCTAGACATTTAATTAAAGGAAAGGCCTTAATAAGTAATAGAAAACAACGTAATGATAAAAGAATTACAATAAACTCGCGATATATTAATCTGACTTTATAATCTTGGTTTCCTCAAAAGTACATAATACAAATAAAAACATGTTTTAAATCTTAAACGTAACATAATTTAATATTAATTATTGTTACAACTATTCATGGTCATGGCTGAAATAATAAATACAAAATAAGATAAGAGGTAGGACGCAGGATTAGAAGCTTCTAATGCGGGAAATTTAAATCACTTTTAGAATTCTACGATCAAATTTTGTTAATTTCGATGTTTTTCGGATCGAAAACAGAACCTACGCTTTATGAAAAACCCATATAATACCACATTTTAATTTACATTTTTGCCTCCAAAAGTGTAAAGCGTTTTTTACAATTTTATGCACGTGCAATGTAACATGATTTTTACGCACAATATTATGACAGTTTCGTAAAGTACCGTACAGTGCGGTAAAATGGTCAGAAATTGTAAACTTTAAAAAACTTCTAATATATGTGATATGTACGAAAGTATATACCTGGTATAAATAAACATTACTTTCATTTGATGATGCAAATGTACGAAACTCAAAGAATTTTTAATTTAAATTTTTATCTGTTATAAAAGCACCATCTCTTGACAGCTTTGGTCAGTAAACAACAGCTGATGTCTTTTGGTAATAATTCGATTCTGAAATATTTAGGTGGTTATTATACATTTAGAGAACCAGGCCAATAATTACGACTGCTGTTATGAAATCCTCAGTAATTACAATTTGTTAATGTTTTTGTTAAACTTTTTAGATTGATTGAAAATCAAGGCAAAACACAAACACTGGAAATACTAAATAGTTCTTCATAATATTTTGAATTGCCATTTTATTAATTTGTACTTGTTTTCCTAATCGATGTATTTCTTTCATGCCAGTGAATGTGTGCTTCTTTCTTATTTTTTTCAAAAAAGCAATTATTGTAAACATTCACGTTAATTCTGCAATCTTGAACGTGCGAAAAAAGGCCAGAAATTAATTTATTTTCATTGAAACTTGAAGTAGAACCAGTCCGCTCTACTTTAATTTTAATTCTTGATGTGAATTGATCTGGTATCGCTTCTTATTATTTTAGTACTTTTTGAAGTTAAAGCACCATTATTTTCGGTCATCGTTTGAGCAACGTCAATTTTTCTTTTGAAAGATTCTGCGACATAACCCTCGGCAACAGTTGAAGATTTCTCTTTACCAAATCGCTTTAGAAACAAACGGTTTCCACCTCCATTAACTAGTAAACTTGTAGAACTGCATAGAAAGCAACGTCCCGTGAATTCTGTTGGTTTTTATAACTTTAAATATGAAGTAATCTTTAAAGGTGTCATGCCAATTGTATTCATACCTTGGTACGTTTACACATTTTCCTCTGTAGTATTTATTGAATAAATGTTAATTTTGTCATTTTTTTTTTCTTATTTCTATATATTTTTTGACGAGCTCTACTCATGTACTTTTGGAAATTACAATTGTACGACTGGCACGTGTTTTTGTAACAGGGATTGTAATTAAAAGTATTGTAACGTTTATTATTAGAACGAACTTATTTATACACGTTTAAACTAACCAAACTAACTAAATCTAATAATATTTATTGAAAACACTTACACTAATTTATATATAGCGCTATCACTGACACGAAGATAAGATAAAGTCACACAATTGTTTAACACTTATTGTTTACGTTAATGTCACGTATCAGGTTATTTATCTCACACGCGTTAAATACTTATTTATTTAGACTTGAATAATCTTCTTAACACTGCCGTCGTCGAATTACGGGAAATAACTAACTTCTGATTTGTTTGAACCGCATTTATACACATTTTGGAAATCCTTCTCGAATGTTCTATATCTTTCGGTATACGTTCTAGAACATAAATAACAACTTCGAGAAGGCTTTTGAATTTGAGAACGTTTTAGTATATAATTTGTACTTAATATCTTGTAATGTTATTTTATAAAGTTTCTCTCGACAACAAGCTCTAGAAACTTCTATTATTAGTTTTACCGTACTTTAATTTTTTTTGTTATAATTTAGTAAATTTATAAGAATATTTTTACGACTACAGTGGATTTTGTTAAATTAGTTTTTTTATAACATATTAGCTAAGTACCTTTATTAGTAAAAATTCTTCATTTGGAGCTTGTTCAAAAAAAGTTCATCTAAAATTTGACTTTTTTTGGGATTTGCTGTTTTTCTTTTTAAATAGGAAATTAATTTAACATTATTAAAATGTCGATATTCTCATAGAGAGTAATACATGATTTAAACATCGAGTAAATACACCACAATGATTTTTTATTGAATTATGCTAATAAAACACTTTACCTAAAAACGTTTGCCTGTTTTTCTTTGCGACATTTTGAACAATAGTGTATTGCATCTCATATCGAGCTTTCGGGCTCGTTTCTCAAACAATATTCGTTCGTTACTGTAGTTACGTAATAAACGAAAAAAGCTCTAGGGTGGCAAAATGAAAACTAGGAATCCACATAAAAGTAAGTGTTCAAAGTCAATTATTATATTAGAACGAGTATGCGACAGGTGGAAAAATCATTTAAAAAATCTTGAAATTGAGTTAAAATTGAAAAAAACAATGTTAAAGTTATTGTCAAATTTGACACATTTAGTAATAAATGTAGTGCCAACATTATATTTTTGTTGACATTTTTTTTAAAGAATGTAATTTTACAAAAGGCAACACAAAAAATAACGTTTGTTACTCTCGTCGAAAGAATTATAGCATAACTAACTCACATGCAACGCTCGGCCGTGCGGCCTCACGTCGCATTAACGTTCGTTATGCTATTCCTTACTTTCGATTATTGTTACGTAATTACTACATTTATGCATCCACATTGTATACTATTCATATAATTGTTGTATTTTCCCTAACCATTAATAAATGAAACGCTTTAACAATAATTGATTTAATAATATAACATAACTTTATAAATTTCAAACATGGCATCAATCGATCGCACCGGAAGAAAACTAAAACTCGACTTCCCCTGACCTGTTATCTTTTTTAGCGTCCTTCGTAATCGATCGTACCACAACCTAATACAAAATTACTAAAATATCAATAATAACACAATAGTTCGGCTTTCCTGACTTATCTGGCGTTCTCCTCAAAATACTATCTACAACCGTTGTACAACACATAACAAATTAATTTATTATTTTCCTTTTTTTAGCCACTAGCTTTAAACGCTCACTTGCTAGAATTCCTTTATAGACTCTACCTGTTTGCTGTTCTTCCTCTATAGCTTCTACTATATATCTATTGTTACTCAACACCTGCATAATTTTTGTTTGATCACAGTAAACGCGTGATCCTGTTCACTACCCCAAGAAAAACTATTCTCCTTTTTTAATAAATTTGTTAACGGGCGAATAATAATTGCAAAATTATTGACAAACTTCCGAAAATAACTTGTCAGTCCAACAAAGCTACGTACTGAATTTAATTCTACCGGTTTAGGAAAATCATTAATTGCATGTAATTTCGTTTTACTTGACGCAATTCTTAATTCACTGATACTAAACCCCAAGTAGTCTAACTTTTTCATAAAAAATTGTCACTTATCTATTCTTAAAGTTAAATTCGCGTGCCTTAAAATACACAAAACCTTTCTTAAATTCCGTATATCTTCTTCAAATGTCTCTGGTGGTATAATTATATCATCCAGGTACGCCATTGCTGTAGTATACCTAAGATTTAAAATGGTGTTCATTAGTCGCTGAAACACAGCAGGTGCATTACACAGTCCGAAACTCATGCGTTTAAAACAGTATGAACCATTGGGTGTAACAAAACTTGCCTTACCCCTTGACTACTCGTCCACCGGAATTTGGTAATACTCACTACGAAGATCTAAACTTGTAAAGTACCTTTTATTGTACAAAAGATCCAGTTGGTTATCAATCCTTGGTAATGGATAGTGGTCTTTCACAGTTATTTTATTCAAGGCTCTGTAGTCCACACAAAGGCTTACCTCTCCTATCTTTTCTTTTTTTCACAAGTAGACACGGACTCGCAAAAGGCGAATCGGACTCTTCAATTATATTTGCCTTTTTTAGTTCGTTCACAATTTTATTTATCTGCTCGCGCTCAGGAATTGATAAGCGATACGGTTTATAATAAACTGGAGTATCATTAATCAAGTCAATTTTCATTACAGCTTTGTTAGTGACTCTAAGCTGACGCATATTAACAGCAACAATGCCCTTAAATTCATTAATAAGCATCAACAAATCACTTAACTTATTACTAGCTAAATCAGTATTAACTTCCTCGGCTGTTATACCTTTTTCATTCACTTCTCGTTTATGTTCTACAATAACAGTATTTTGTTCTACTTCATTACAAACTTCACCACGCGTAACTAGTTGTCCTTTATTAACTTTCCAATCATTCCCAGATAAACTCACTAATTCTACTGCAGACCGTCCTGTAAAATCAATTCTTAAAACACATATAGGGATAGCATGTCCTGTTTCACGAATACCACCTGTGATACACAAATCATGATTAGTAACATCAGTACTTACACGTATATGACCAACATATTTTTTTGGAATTGTTGTTGTTTCATAAGCTCGTAACATAACTTTTCCACTTACACTTAGTTCGGGATCTTCTGAAACGTTCTTAATTTTTAATTTATCAGCACGACTAATGATAAGAACATGCTCCTGTTCAGTAAAAGGGTGACCCACAATTAACGATACATCCTGCGATTTGTTGGGCACTACGTAAACTTTTACTTTTGCTTCAATGCCATCAATATTCAATGAAGCAGTAAATAATCTTAGCGGTTTTACAACATCTTGTCCATAACCAATTAATGTGTTCGAATCACACTCGAAATAAGAAAAAGAAATTTCTTCTGCTTTATCTTTTCGCATTGTAATGCAACTACTTCCTAAGTCGATATAACTGTCAATAAGTTTTTTATTGATTAAACCATCCTTAAAGTACTTTGCATGCGAATCTCTAACAGACTTACAAATAGTATTCACAACATTAACAGTGTTTTTTTTATTATATGAACACTTCTTTTTGCTGAATAACCTGTTTACTTTTGCTTGGACATTCTCAAGCAAAATGACCTGACAAACCACACCTAAAACATTTTACCGAATTCTTTTTTTTGTGTACAATTCCTATGTATTTAACACCCTTTTTCAAATCTCTTAAAAGTTCTGACGTTTACGAGTATTTATTTAATGGTCCTACATAGTCAGAAAATCTCACATTATTTAAGCCAGACATTTGTTACATAACGATAATTTCTCAAAAAAGTATTCTACGATGTCTTGTTTTGGTTGCCTTTTATAATTTTGCGCATTTAACCGAAGATCGACCGTATTTTCGGTAACGGCAAACGTGTCTTTAAGAAGTGCGCACCATTGTTGCCAATTTCTCACTTCACACGGCAAACTATCACGCCACTTTCTTGTAACACCTGTTAGTTTTGATAACGCAAAATGTTTAATTCCGACTTTGTCCCAATCGTATAATTCTCTATATTCTTCTATTTTTTCTAACCACGCTTCAATCGTAATTCCATTATTTACAGGATCAAATTCTGGTAATACTTTATCCACGTTTTGAAAATATCATCCCGCCGCGTCCGCCACGCTTTTATTATCCTCTGGAAATTCACCTCCAGGCATTTTTTTAAACTTCTTCTCTTCTTAATCATTCAGAAGCACAATCACTTTACACACCTGATCCACCGCAGCTATATTATGGCATCAATCGACCACACCGGAAGAAAACTAAAACTCGACTTTCCTTGACCTGTTATCTTTTTCAGCGTCCTTTGTGATCGATCGTACCACAACCTAATACAAAATTACTAAAATATCAATAATAACACAACATAATATATTAAATAATAGCATTTTCATAGACATCTGCTTTTCACTATTGTTTGTATTGCATTATGTTATTATGTTTTTCATATGAATAAGCTCGTGTGACTCGTGACGAATTCGGTACACAAACCTACAAACTATCGTTCCAGAGCAACTATTAGTTTGGAACCCGACTTCATTGGAACAGTCGAGTTTGTAACCGTTCTATACCTGGAACATTTTTCTCAATATTAAGTGCTTCGACTATCTTTTCTTCACATGTTTGACCCGTTTTTTATGAAACATCGAATTCTCATTTTTACTATTAATTCCAAAAGTATTTGAAACAGAGAATTGTCGTTAAAACATCTCTTGTTCAATTACTACTTTAATCTTCTTTGATTAAATAAGCTAAAAGAGTTATAGAAAGTATTTGACGTATCTATCTACAAACAAGAAGAAAAAAACCTTTGATTATAAAATACAACGGTAAAAAGAGCGACAAAGCATGGAAATAAATTTGGTTTATAATAAAATAAAAAGTACTTGCGGTAGATACTAGATCGCCTAGAAAAATTTAATTCAAAATGTTATAAAAACCACAGTTGTTTTGAATGTGTAACAATTGAGAAAAGAAAAGTTACTGTGTCAGTATGCCGGGAGTTGAATAGAGTAAAAAGTAAAATGTCAAAACAATTTAAATCACGTGTAGTAATTTACGATTTCAGTATCAAAGAAAACTCCGAATCGTTGTTTTAGATAAGAAAGTCACTAACCTGCGAGAATATCTAAATTAATAAAATAGATTATATACAATTCTATCATTTGAAACAATTCAAGGGTAATTATTAGATTTTTTTAAATATTTTAGATAAAAGCATGCTAATTTTTAGTACTGCACAAAGTACAACTGTTTTATTTTCTACACGCTATCTCTATAGCACACTTGACTTTGTTATTTTAAATCGAACACTCATTTTATACACATTTTAATCGCGTAAAAAAAATAGTGCTTATATACGTACGTGTTACATTAGACGTTTTGTATAAGATAACTATAAATAACTATCAAAAGATATTGGATTTAATGACAACGAAAGTCAATGATCTATTGATAAGTAACAGTCAAAATCTTAACTGTGAAATTAGTTAGATTACATATTAGGCATTCCAATGAACTGTCAAATCGAGTTCAATATGGCGTCGTTGGACAAACAAACTTGTTGTTGTCATAAGTTTATTATTGTAATTATTGTTGTGGCCTTAAATACGCAAATATTAAACAATGTAAGGCTAATCCAAGTATTGTATGAATTAACTACAACAACAAAGAGACGTTGAGACACATCATTTGCATGAAATATAGATAACTAACACTTAAGGATTCCTTTTTGCTGAATGTCGACAACTTGAGTTCTGATTTGGAAGATGTTGCTTAAGTGATTAGCATGGATATTGTTGTGTATTTAGTGTTTATGCATACGTTTTATATGAAGGAGCAGATGAAGACTTTACAAAAGCATAGATGTCTGTAGTATTTTGAAAAAGTAAGTAATAAGCATTGAAACTAGGTACAAGTTAATTTTAGTTATTTTTAAGGTAGAGCATTCACATTAAAAAAGTCTCGACAAGATAAATTTTGACGCAACAGATGCTGTGTTTTGTTCAGACTGAATATGAGTAGTAAAACAACTGCGGTGAAATAGAACAAAATGAATTTTTATTACAAATGTAATGAATACTTTTTGTACTCGGAACTTTGAAAGTCTTTCGTACCTTCAAAATAATTTCATCACCGAATTCAACTTACGAAATGATTTATCTTATTATTACCTTATTGACATGACCAAACTCGGAATTTTTCTTTTGTAAAAATTTTTATTTGACCAATTGTTTACTAAATGATTTCTACTGTACTTTAAATTCTTTAATTGCACAAAGTATTTATAGAAGTATAAGTGATTTTTCTTCCTATTACCTTTTTTTTTGTAAAATACAAATATTTTTTGTCAATCGTTTAATGTGAATAAAGTTTTACATATTTCTATCTTAGTTTATTGCAGTAATACATACATAAAATGGTATTTTCCTTTTAGTCGTAACCAATCTAAATAGAACCACTGGATAATAAAATACGATTACAAACGAGAAAGTCTGAAGATAATCTTAAAATACAATCACAATAAATGAAAACAAATTTTTACACATTTCAGTTGTAAAATAAGTGCACAAATTTACTTTGTTCAATAACTGTCACTTCTATGAGTAAACATAATTTGAAAACTGAAAATGTTTTCCGACTTTCAATATTGTTTATATCATTGGTAATGTTGCTGCAATGCATTATGTTTTTGCTATGAAAATTCATGTAGTTTTGTAAATCTTCGTCTGCTCCTTCATATAGTAGCTACGTTAAATAATATCCATGCTAATTACATCTGGAACATGTTCCAGATAAGAACTCGAGTTGTCATTCAGCAAAAAAGATTCTTAGCGTTAATTGCCGATGATTCTTGCAAATAATGTGTCCCAACGTCGCTTTGATGTTGTAGTTAATCCATACAATACTTGGATTAGCCTTCCATTGTTTAATATTTGCGTATTTAAGGCCACAACAATGGTTACAATAATAAACTTATGACAACAACAGGTTTGTTTGTCCAACGACCACCATTTTTAAATGGCCGAGGTCACGTGATATGGAATGCCTAATAGTCTCGCAAATAGTACAACCGTTAACTGAAGAAATGTACAATTATACAATATTAAAACCCAGTTTTGTTCTTATAGAACTGGTTAGCACTGGAGAATTCACTGATGTGTTTCCATAACAACACCGAAAAATTACACAAAACACAAGTTAAAAGCTCAATCCACAAGATGTACTTGCAAGACAAATAATGAACTAATAATTTAAGTACACTTGATCAAAAATTTTAAAAATATTAAAAATCTTAAATTAACGCGCCGCTTATACATTCCGATTTATTTCGAAAAATATTATATATTTTCCGATTCATCAATTACAAGTATAATACTAATGTTTATTGTTAAGCGTTTTGTAGGTTTTAGTCCATCTTCTTTGTTTAATCTCAAAATCATAGCAGCTTTTCATAAGTAATATGTTTTTTTCAGTAATTAACCTTCACTTTTAAAATAAAAGTATAAATTGGTTTTTATTTGTATTAGCAATAGATACGATAACTGTCATTTGTGCAATGCCACGTGCTACACAACATTTAAATTGTGATGAATGTGTTCAATTGTTCTTTTGTCCAATGAAGGACTTACCAGTCGCAAACTTTGTAGAAGATATGAAGTGTTCCATATAACGGTCGGTAAGGTTTGTAGAGGTTTGTACAGACCAAAGATTACACTAGACGATCTGGCCAAGGCAGAAGGCAGACCACGAGCTACTAATGCCGTAGAGGATCACTTTTTATTGCTTCGAACACAGAGGGAAGGGTTCACTACTGCGCGAAATTTTGAAATACAACTTGCTGAGGTTTATGGCATTGCTATTAATCAATATACCACAAAAAGAAGACTTCGTGCTTCAAATTTACTTCAGGTATCAGTACTGGTCCCAGATTGTCTGTAGACCACCGAAAAAACAGAGGTGGTTTTTGCTAGGAGGCGCGTGGCTTGGGAAATCCATGATTATAGACATGTCTTATTTATAGATGAGTCAAAGATTTACCTTGTAGGTGTTGGTTGCCGCCCAAGAGTGCACAGAGGGCCAAACGAAAAGTATTCCGCTTGTAACATTCAGGAAACCATTTTATATAGATACAGCTTAGTGATGGTATAAGGTGTAATATCTTTAACACCTCCAAGAGCTTTTTATTGTTGCTGGTACACCTCTGACTTTTGAACGATACATAACGGACATTTTATAACTTTTGTGGTAACTTTTGCAACTTACATTGGGGATGGATTCGTTCTTATGCAAGATAAAGTCACATAATAACAACCATAAGGAACACTCAGTACTTTCCCGCGCAAAATAATTGAGAGCGCATGTGCTAGTTTGCACACATAAGAATATGGCGGTCATGAATTTATTGTTTCTGACAAATTAGGTTATATTTGGAATTCTTTTGTATTTACATCTTTTATGATAAATAAACGTCAAGGATTTACAAATGCAGTACTTGAGTGCAATACAAACAATTATGCTTATGATAAACAATTTCGTTTGTTGAAAATTATAGTGACAAAAATAATGTCATTACTCAATTTATATTTATGTTAAAATTCGTATTGTTAGCTGCACGGTGTAATGAGTTAAAAACATAAATGATACCAATAACACAGACTAGACTAAATACCACAGCATTTTTTTACAATAAGAAAATTGTAGTTTAAGCATTTGTTAAATCGTCAGAGTTTTTTAAATGCATAACAAATAATAATTAAGATGATAAAGTCATTTGAATTACTTTGCAAATGTAGTCAGCTTAAACAGATAACTAAACTATATTCCAAATATATATCTAAGTTAGTTAAAATAATCGATTTGTTGTCTAAAAAAATGCATTCTACTAAACGAAATTAAATTTGGCGCTACAACACTATTTTCAAAATGGCCGAAGGTCACTCATTTTCTGGACTGCAATATCAAAGGTGCCGACAGAAGTGTCCCTTATGGTTGTTATTATGTGATAAAGTATGCCATGGCGATGTCAGGCTGTAATAATATCTAGCCGTAAGATTAGTCATTGACAAGTCAAATATGTTTTAAAGGAAGCTGCATTGGTGTTTATAATATTAACGATATATTTTACATTATTTCTTTAAATCATATTTTTGGTTTTAATTTTTTTCACAATTATTTAAGTCAAGTTTATTATAGTTGTCAAAAAAACTCTATTTGTGAGTTCTATTTTTAATATGTATTTCAAAGTGTATGATAATATTGACGATAACTAAAATAAAGCGAAATGTTATGTTACTTAGAATGATGATATACAGTACAATAATTTTGATTTTATTACCTTCGTTACAGTGTCTCTTACCTAAATAAGATAAGCGCGTACATCAACATTAGGCTTTTTAAACGACTAGAAATAGTTCTTAATCTTCCGTACTGCCATGCAACATAATAATTAATCATTAGCGATTCTTTTAACTTAATGAATAAAATATTTTTGATGTAATTGTTACGACGACGTAGTTCTTCAAACGAATTAAATTTTTCACTGTTCTGTGAATGTAATTAGTATATGTATCACGTATGTAAAGGAAATTAAGGAAACTACACACTCGTGATTAAATGAAATGTGTACACTAATTTTAATATTTTGTTTTAATTGCACAATTGTATGAATATCTTTTTGATTTGTGTATTTTGACTAACAATGTTCACCTTGCGTCACAGATGTTTTTGTAGTTTATACAAAGTTTTAGCTCTAACATTGATTTTTTTTGTTAATAAGCTTGTATTTGTTTTTATTAAAGTGCTTTATTTATATAAAAATAAGTTAAAAAACTTCAATTCGTTTAAGTCATTTAAGAAATCAAGTTTCTGGTGCTGTTATTTACTCAGAGAAACAGTTATAGTTTTATTTAATACTTATTCTCTATATTACGGGATACAAAAAAAACTTCATATTACTATTTTTCAGAACGAAAAAGAATCTTAAAAGAAGTAAATGGTGATTTCCACGCAGGTGATTTAACAGCAATTATGGGACCTTCAGGTTGCGGAAAGACAACACTAATGAATATTTTAGCTGGATACACGTAAGTATTGTACAACAATTGTATAGTATATTGAACACTTGCAACACTCGTAAATAGACGAGAATCTAAAGTATTTTCTATTATTGTATATAGATATCTTTGTATTACAAGTACCTAAGCAGTTTGAGACACCATAAAAGAAACACAGATAAAAAGTAAAAGAAACAGGTACATAGTAAACAAGGTCTTTGCTCTCTATGCGTGCATATGCACTTAGACTGTTTACTACGGTGCAAACGCACTTACCAGGTTTGAGTACAAGTGTACTCAGGTAGTCTTGATTGGTCTCGAGGTCGTGCAAAGATTAGTAGTAATGACTTAACAGTAATTATTTAATCGTAAAATATAAATGACGTCTTTATAGATTTAATTACTAAAGTGCATTAAAACAAAACTATGTTTGTTAGAATTACAAGGTTATTGAGTCGTCTTTTGGTAATAGCATTGTATATAAACAATTGTAGTAGTAACAAAGAGTTAATAAAAAAAAACTATGTATGTATTAAACAGGTGTGTTAACATAAAATAAACTGACTTTATATTTTTAGTGATTACAGTAGACAAACAAATTTACGTTTAATAAATTTTAATTCAAGGCATATTTTTATCACATTTTAAATTTTCTTAAATCTACAACCATAAGTTATTAGAGGTCACAAGTTACTAACTAGGCCCGCGCCTAGCACTTTTGGGGCCCTTGTGCAAATTTAAAATAACGCCTCAAATTTGTATTACGTTCATATGTGAATACAGATACGGGTTAAGTTAAATATTATTATTCACTATTGAAAAATAATTTTAAAAAATATTTTCATACATTTATTTTCATTTTTATATTTTACAAGTACAAGCCATAAGCCATACAAGTATTTTTTCATTTAGGTACATAACATAATTATAAACTTATAGAAAACAGAAATATATTCTAACAGTAATACAACTCAAAATTTTTGTATTTTAGTTTCAAATATAATATATGATACAAAAGCACAAGAAATAAAAAAAATATTTAAAACATTAAAAATACTCGTTTACATATCACAGGACAAAACTGATCGACAAATAAAAACAAAACAATATATTATTTTAATAATGCAACATGTCACCTTTTAAAGGTTAATATCCAGGTATTAGGTATTGTTATAAATATTTTAACTAAGTGAATTGAGCTTTCCGTACTTGAATTTTTGCAAATTGTTTAACTAAATCTTCGGTGTCTAATTCTTTTAGCCGGTCCGTTTCTATTGAAATGATAGCAAGATTACTTAGTCGGTTTTGCCCCATGGTCGATCTTAAATAATTTTTTATTATTTTGTTAATTGTTATAAAAATACGAAGAATTATGCTCGTATGTATTAAGAAAAAAATTCAAAGTTGTTAATTGTTATATAATTTAAAGTTTCTTCTGAAGACGTAATAATTTCTAAATTTATCTATATTCCATAAAAACGCGAAATTATTGGAATAAGAAGAAAGTAAGTGGAATTTCTCATCTACTGATGTTATGATTACATATAAAGCATTAAAAAAAACAATTAACTTTGAACTTTAAAGTTTCGTCGTGGATCGGTTCATCGGCACATTCATAAACAAAATATTTTTGTTATTTTTCGCGGTCTTACACCTCTTTGTTTTTTGAATTTAGGTTCTATGTCTAAGCTGGATGCTATTTCTTTAGATTCAATCAATAGATCATTAAAACCTTTATCGGAGCGATAAGCTTTAAAAAAATTATACAAATTATGTAAATGATTACAGCACTGAGCAACATCAAAGTTGGGTTTTTGAATAAATTTACTAACAAATGTTTTTACTTTACTCAACATATTATACCACAATATAATAATGCAAATAAACTCAAAATTTTGTAATTTTTTGGCCAAATTTTTTTCGTGATTTTCAAAGTTTTCTTCGCTGATCTCAAACAGAGCATTATAAACCTCCCCACGTTGATACCTTAAAGGAGTTATTGCATCTATTCTACTAGACTAGACCAGCGAATATCCGATAAAGGTTTTAAAGTTAAATTTGTTACATTAGATAAATTAGATTTCAGAATTGACCAGCGTTTAGTAGAAGCGGAAAAAAATACAAACAGTTTTTGAACTAAAGAAAAAAACTGATGCTCAAAGTATTCAATTTTGCGGCATCATTGACAACTAAATTTAGAGTATGATTGCAACAAGGAACAAAGAAAGCTTGCGGATTGCAATCCAAATTTTTTTTGTTGACCATTATGACTAACACGCATATTTGCCCATTGCCGTAACCCTGACTCGGCAAATCGTTGATATTTAAACCTTCTTTTTCTAACGACGACAAAAGAAACTTTGTCAAGCCTTCACCCAACACATCATCTATAGGACAAAATAATAAAAAACGTTCTTCTATACTAATTGCTGTGCTCTTTAAATTAACAAATCTTATACAAACTAAAATTTGTTCTTGGTGACTAGAGTCAGGCGTGCAGTCTAATAATATGGAATAATATTTTGCCTTTTTAGTTACTTCTAAAATTTTGAACGTGATATTTTCACCGATTACTTCATTTTGTATTTTATCCCCGAGATAGTTTTTGTGATCTTTTATTTGAGAGCGTTTTGTATGTTCTGACATAATCGGGTCAAATTTGGAAATCATTTCTATGTATTTTAAAAAGTTACCATTGTTTTTCTCAAACAACTTATTACAACTTCTACGAAAAGCTAAATTTTGCTTACCTAAAAACGAAATCACGTAGAAAATTCTTTCTATATAAGCTTGCCAGTATTTAGTTTCTCTGTTGATTACATTTTGAATTTCAGAATTAATTATTTCGTTTTTATTAAAACGGTTAGAAGGATCTAGCAATTTTAGAACATTTTCGATATGTAACTTGCTCTTTTTATGAATGTTTAAATGTTCACTTAAATTAAAAAAATTTAAAATTTTGCAGTAAAGTGAATTTTTTGTTTCGGCATACAACTACCAAAAACGCTCAATTTTTTCTTTGTTCGGTAAAATTCTAAAGAAGTAACTATTGGAAAACTTACGCCCCGACTCCGAACTATTTCTCGGATAAATATCCTTTTTGTTTTAATAATGAGCAGGGCCACGTTCTATTAATTCTTGAATATAATTAGGACGTATACTTATTCCAAGTTATTTCAAAATTTATAAATTTTTATAAATAATATTAGTGCTTATTAATTATGCTGTTTGAATTTACTTTAACTAACAATGATGTTTATATAATCAAATATAAAAGGATTTTTGAGTTTTTGGCTTTTATTGTTTTAATAAATCTAAAATTTTAAAAAAAATTAGATGAACTCACCTTGATTCACAAACACAAAACACATCACTATAAAGTTTGTAAAACTACAAAAAACTAAAGTTTCAAAAGGAATAATTTTTACCCCATGCACCTTTTCACTTCGCTAAGTTAATTATCGATCGGGCATCAGGTAACAAATGAAATTGCGACCGATGCAGCGCTTAAATATATAAAGCTTCGTACATTGCAAGCTCAGGCAGGAAAAAAAAACGCTTGTTTGCTCGTTGGCTCGTTGCAGGTAAAATTTCAAGCTCAAACATTAATAAGATTAGATTTGTTTGAGTTCACACAATTCATCTTATCATGTTACATACTACGTATTCGGTCGAATAAATTTGTCAAATACATATATTATTTTCGAGAAGTAATTCGATTCCCTAGTCTCAAAGAGTAAAAATAAAAAAATAAACAAATAAAAAACAATATAATAGCTAGCAATTCCTTACTGGTTTTTTTATCATTATATATTATAACCGTTAATCATTATTACGTACCCAACTTTAAGTAATAAAACTTTTTCTGATTGATTTGTAATTGCAGTCAAGTATAGGGAGCAGATTCAAAGAAAGGTCTTAAGAGTATAAAATATAGTTCTTTTTCAATGTGTGACAAATTTCTTGTTGAAACATGCCGGTTCACCTTCTGTTTCAGTTATTTTTTTGTGGATCAGTCTGCTTTTTTTTAAACATTAACCTTTCCCTCCACAAATATCTACAAAGTTATGCAATACATTTGTTTTAAAAGTTTTAAGACTGATTTACCGGCGGATTTCTTACCACCACCTGCTAACAAAATCATTTTGTCAGCAAAAATTTGCTACAATCTTTTATTATGTATCTTTAAAGGCTTTGTGTTCCGATGAAGTAATACATTGTTGCTCTCAACAAATGCGATATGTTTTTTATACTGGCAACTAGTTATTTTTTTGCCTTTTTGACATTTTGTTTTTGAAATAAAATTAAAAACACCAAAAGTAAGATTGTAAAGAAGACAAATACATAAATCACATGTTTTCGCTGAACCGCTTTGGGATGCGCGGTATTGCCCAATCTCAAACCAAATAGTAAAATATTATCTTTTTCCAGCACACATGAGCTGCATTACACTTTTCTCGCTTTAAAACTGTTCAAAACTTGTCTTTTTAAGCTTTACAAAATAACGTTTACTTTTGAGCAGTGCTTCAATCTGCCTGTAATTACACGATTTTTGTGTAAATCGTTACACCTTTATACGTGTAAAATCGTGTAATCATACCTTTACAACGTATATTAGTTATTTTTGTTGCGGTACGTTTTTCTATTCATAAGCCACAAATACGACCTATGGTGGTTGCCATCGACCTAGCAACAACGAAAAGCAATGCTTCCCTCTAGACGGGCTGAAAAGTGTACACAACATTGTAAGAGATAGAAATCGTTTTTGTAAACAAACGGTACGCACTACTTGTTAAACGACTATTTTGTTTGTTTACCTTTACATATTCATACTACAAACTCAAGATACATTGTATTTATATTCCATGTTTAACATTTGATTCAATTACTTTTAATACATATGTACTTCATATAATGCTGCTAGAACCGATTCTAAAATTTGAGGTTATAAGTATGTCAACATAAATTGACAAGTAGTGCGTACCGGAGCCATAAACACATGTACTTCCTTTTCTACATGTTTGAGACAAACAAACACATTGCAAAAGTATGCCGATTACTCGTCCAGAGGGAAGCGCACCTTTCCGATGTTGCCAGGTCGATGGTGGTTGCTATCATGTTGCTATGTTCAGTTCCTGATTCAGCTGATGCCTACATATATCTTGCAATACGTACGTTTCTATAAAATACTTAAAATATTATTGTCACTCTTGCGCAATTCTTAGTGTTTTTCGTACATAAAGTAAAAGATTACATTTTTCCCTGTGCAAAATCGTGTAATTTATACAGGGAAATGGATTATTCGCTTTTGGGCGTTGTTTTAAAGGTTGATACGTAATACCATTTCACCAGCAAACGCTATGAAACCAGTTATTTTGAAACATTATTTTAACATAAAGGTCGGCGTTTATTTTTAAAGGTTGTGATACATAATAAACCTGATTATATGGTACATAGATATACCGTGACAAGACATATCGTAACGCGACAGTTGGTAACCCCACAAATGGTAACGGACAATTCGTAACGGCAACACTTCGTAACATTGACAGTTCGTCACTACAACCACAACCACTACAACTATTCGTAACGGTATAATTCGTAACGCCAAGATTGAGTTATTCTGTTTATTTTTGTTAACGTGGAAACCAATTTTTATTACACCTGCAATTGAAATTACGTTTATTGTTCTTAACTGTCATAAATTTTAATTTTTCGCTATTGTAAACCGTCCTTGACAGTTTTTGCGCACTTGTCAACGTAAACGTCAAATTATATTTGAGAGAATTTGAGACTTTGGGTGCCTCTTAGTCTCTGTTCGAGCAATAAAATGCCGTATTCAACTTGTTCCTGCCTAAATTAGACGTTTTTTCCCCTCGAGGACTTTTTAAACTCTCGTTTCACTCAGGTTTAAAAATGCCCTCCTAAAATAAATATAATCTTGTAACAAGAATAATAATTAAAGTGTGCCCCTTTTAATGTTCTAGTAGTCATATACGTAGATAAAGTAATACTAAAGTAATTAATGAAATCTTTAAGCTGATGACCATCTTTAGAAATTCCCAACTTTATAACTAAAGGAAAGCATGGAATTACCAATTATTATAATAAGCCTTGTGATTGTTTATAGCTAATAAGAGGAATGTCTTCAAACATATAAAATGAGAAACATTAGTGATCTTCTAACTAGTGTCTAGAGTTTTCTGAATAATTATTGTAAGAAATTTAATATGGCAAATGAACTTACGTTTGGTCTTAGTTCGCATGGAAAACGTACTCTTATATACCAAAATTTCGAGTGCAAAGCAATTGTGCATACAAAAAGTGATGATTTCATCAAATGCAAGAAATAACATTTACGTATTGTACAACCTTTCGCAGCAGATGCATGAAAGATGGTAAATGAGATGAAAGCAAATATGAAAAATCGTGGAGCAACACGTAAAATTGTCTATAGTACAAAACTTCTTAAAGCAAATTAGAGAGTTAAATTACTACTTCCAAAAAAGACTTCAATTTTAAGAACATTTTAGCGTGCCAAACAGAGAAAGACAGATGTTGTACTTTCTACTCTCAACTACGTGACTTTTGTACTACCTGAAAAATATAACAACTTGCTATTTCATGACAGTGGATCTGATGATCCTAATAAAATATTAATATTTTTGGACATGGACAGTTATTATACTTGTTACTGACACATCAAAATTGGTTAGCCGATGAAACTTTCAAAGCTATACCTGAAATATTTTTTTAACTTTATGCTATCCACGCTCAAATTGATAGTATAGCATTTTCTTGTGTTTTTTTGTTACTGCCAAATAAGACTAAAGAAACTTATCGTGTGTTAAAAACCCGCCTACCAACTTTAAATCCCAATTCTTGCCTACTTGATTTTGAAAAGGTAGCAATCAATGCTTGGCTGAATATCCTGGAATTGAAACAAAATAATGTTTTTTCCATTTAAAGCAATCAGTGATCCAAAAACTAGGGGAAATTGGTTTAAAACGTGAATTTAATTCTAACGTAGGAAATTCAATTTCATTACTCCCTATAGAAGAAACAACTAATGCATATTTAAAGTCGTAGGAATTTTTCCTGAATTTCATGACAGAACTGAAGAGTTTTTGCTGTACTTTGAAAATATGTATATTAGAGGTACTGAATTGAGAAGTGGCCGTAGGCGAGATCCAGCATTTTCTCCAAACATATGGAATCATCGTGAAAATGCAGCAAATCGCTTAGCTAGGACTACCAATAGCGTAGAATGCTTTCACTATTCACTTCAATCTTTAATTCAATGTGCTAATCCCACAATGTAGAAATTTCTTGATGGACTTTTTGCAGAAGTTATTTTACAACATTTGCAATATAAAAGTGGTCAAAGAATGCCAAAATTAAATGTTGAACGGCTATTGACATTTTTTAGAAATATAGCGCACATGCTTTAATTTTTACATTAAATAAATATACATACTTTTAAATTGCCTGGTTATACTTTATCGATGTTAGAAATATAAATTGTATTAGTTATTATAATAAATACATACAAATACTACAAAATTCTTCGTATTTGCAATGAAAGTCCAAAATTAATTTTTTTGGAGATAAAAGAAATTGTTAAGCATAATAATTTAGAACCAGGTGCATGTTTAAATGAAGTTGTTAATTTTGAAAATGATTTTCTTTTTCTTAAATAACATTTTTGTTTTTTATTTAAATTATTTTTATTTAACTATTTTATATACCTTTCTTGTACAAATTTTGTTTAATTTACATTGTCATTTTGACCTATGATTTTGACATAAACTGTATAATTTAAATTTATTTATTTATTTATTGTAAGTATATTAAGAATTTTAAGATTTAAATTTTATTATTAAGTTGATAATTTTAGAGGCCTGATGATGACCGTTAGGTTGAAACTTTTAGCCGCAAATAAGTAATAAATAAAAAAGAAATATATGGGAACGGCATTGAATTATTTACAATTATAATTGAAACTTGAATACCACCAAGTTCCATCAGGATTGCGAATACTACTTAAATACCCCATTACAACAACCGTGTCTTGAACGTGTCCGAAAATAAATCTTATACAAGGAATACACATCATATTAAAACATTTTTTAACATAACAATTTCTTACTTTGAATCTATAATAAATGTTTTCCGTCATATTTTAGCTAGCACAAAAGCTTTTATAGTTAAAAATTGTTAGTCAAGTGTTTACGATTTTACAGTTATTCGATTTAAATGAAGATAATGGCAGAGCTATGTTATAGCGTAACTTTATCATGTAAAAACAGTAAATTCAAAATTGTTAGAGGGAAACCTTGACAAGCTGATTGTTTTCGTGCAATTCACGTAAATTTTGAATATATAGCGGGATAAAACCACACCGTATAACATTGTAAGGTAAACAATCTCAATACAAATGTGAAAAAACTACTGGACGGTCATTTTGTTTTGTGGTGCTCCTTAGCAGTAGGACACTTTAATGTACTTCCACAAATGCATTGACAATATGAACCAGAAGTGGGTGTTTTTGGGGCTGAGAATTTTTATCCATTTATTTTTTTTTATTATTATGTTGTAATTACGGGTGTGTTTAGCATTTCCATCGTTCATTAAACTTCTTTGTATTTTCGAATTGCGTATTTCTTGGTAACATTTTAAAAGTTTCCATTGTGTTTACTTACATTCATTTAAAATTATTTATTAACTGGTAATTGAATATCTTTTGGCGACGGATGTCTGTGTACGCGCCTTAAATTTTTGAAACTTGAGATTTGGTTCATGTTAAAAATTATTTTACTTAGAATTATTCTTTGTTCACATGTCTCTTTGTATACTTTAAGTTTAGATTAGAGTAAGATTTATGTTTCTGAACGCGTTTATTACTCTGTTCCCATGGACTTGCTGAGCTATCATTCTTGTTATATTTCATAATCAGAAGTAAGTGCTGATTTAACTGTTGCGTGGGAAGATTCGGATAAGAATTGTCACGTACCTAAATTATGTTAAGTTCTTTGTCTTAAAGTAAGATGTAATTAATGTAAGGTTTTTGATTGGAGATTTTGTTTTTGAGAAGGCCCTTTTTAAGCTTCATTCTTTCCAGAGGAGAGGAAGTTCCTTTCTTGGCCCTCGTAATGAAAGGTCAATTAATATAATTTCTACTCCAATCAGAAATTTTGTATAATTAAAATTTGTAAAACAAAGAGTTGATTTAAGTTCGGTTCAAGAAATCAAGTGTTTTATGCGGGTAATTAACACCGTGTTTTCGGCGACGCATATTAAATACAGGTGATGAACATTACGTTACTTAAACATTCTAATTCAAGTGGCAAATTATAACCGCACTTGTGTGTTTAATTAAATAAAGAAGGTGAACTACGAAAATTGGTTATAATCAAACGATTGAGGCGAGAATAAGACCTTGAGGTGGAAAGTTTGGTAAACGAAGAATGTTATGGTGTGGGTAGTTGAGCAGCCTGATCATCTAAAGAATCGAAGATCGTAACAATTAGTTCCGGGAAAGTTGCCGGTTGTTCTCCCATTTGAGAAAATAGTCGCTACTGCAGACTTTATATAGTTTTCCCGGCTAATGGTACTGTATCGGCGCGTTTTACCGATGCTGAACGCGTGTAACGTCTTTGACGGAGTTAAGTGAATCGAATCTGACAATAAGTGTTGAGTTTTTGTTTTAAACTAAGGATTAGTAGCTGTCAAACCGCAGGCATACCTGTAAGTACCTTTAACAACTTGTCACCTCTTCACCCGAAGAACTCGCCTCCAATTCGATCGTTAGAGGAACATCACGGACACCAGTTATTTTCGACGCGTACTTCTATTTGACTTTGTTTTTGGTTGATTTAAATTGTTGGTTAAAGTCAAGACGGGCGAATCGATCAGAATAGAGTCTTAGAATTCAATTATGTCTTGATTATCAAACCTTAGACCCCTCTGACTCGGTCGCAGTCTTGATTTATTATTTTGTTTGATGTTTTGTTGTATGCATGCTTTAGTTGTGAATTAAGTTAAGGTGGTTCTCGAGTAGGGGCATTTATCGTTTGCGGCGAGTAGTACGTACAACCAAGCGCTCTGCGGCTGATTCCCTGTGCGACTTTTAAATTTAAGATTGATTTGAATGATTTTATTAACCATTTTACTTGCTTTAAATTTTAATATACGAATTATTATCTCATATTTGACTTTCTCTGAATCGCCTGTTTTCATCTACGGAGTGTTCGAATTTCCGGTTTTGGCGAACATTTCACAGTGGCTAAAAATTCGGTGGCGCCCTTAACAACTCTTCCTGATTTAAGTAAACTCGGCAAAAAGGTAAGTGAGGGACAAATAATTCGACCCGCCCCTTCTCGACTAAGTTAGCTGGCAAACCACAATCCCATTGTTACCTTCTCTAAACCATCGTTTTAGAGTGTAACAATTTTTAACAGTTTTTCTTATATAATTTTGTGCATATGTAAATTTTTTAAATTATTTTTACAGTGTTTTATAGATAAGTCTTCCTAACAATTTATTCAAATAAATTTTTTTTCCAACATTAACAGTTTATTATAAATATTTGATTTATAATTTAAAGTGAGTTCCATATACCATATAATCTAGGTTCGAATCCTGCTTGCAACGATTTATTTTTTTAGAAAAAAATTCTATATCTATATTGTTAACAATAACAATTTTGTTCTATATATTCTTTTAACTCGTTTATACACGGAGTGCTGCCTCTTCCTTACATTATCTTTGGATGTACCCACGATAACTCTCGGACCAAAAGTCCTAGTAACTTGAAATTTGGTATGGAGTTGGCTTTTCATTTTCTCTCTGCGTTTGATGAAAAAACCGGAAGTGGGTGTATCCGCCATTTTTTTCTTATATAATTTTGTACGTATGTAAATTATTCGAATTATTTTTACAGTTTCTTATAGAGATAATTCTTCCTAAGAATTTATTCAATTAATTAAGATTTCTAACGTTAACAGTTTATTAGATATTTTATTTATAATTTAAAATGAATTCACAAATATAATCTAGGTTCGAATCCTGCCTGTGGCAATTTTTTTTTAAGAAAAAAATTCAATATCTTGAAGGGAAAGCAAGATAAGTTAGAAATAATAATTTTTATTAGTTTATTAAAGGGGAAAGCAATATTGAGGCGCACAAATATAGAGATTAGTCATTATGACAACATAAGCTCAATTTACCATATTTCGGTTATATCTTTAATGAAATCGAGGAGAAAAATTTCAAATGCTAGGAAGTCAATACAAACGTGTACATATGACTTTAAAATGGTTTCATAACATAACCTTAAAAAAATATGTAGGCATTCCTGCATCATTCCTTATAGGAAAGTCGTGTGGTGACCACACCAGTTTTTTTTAAATGCAAAAGATTATTTGTGTGAGACATCTTGTATGTTTCTATATAACAAATAGTACATGTTCATAAATATAGAAATAAAAAATCCTTTTTCAGTGTTAGCAGAACCATTGTATACTTTATACATACATACATTGGGTTACTTCTAAAGATATTGTTGTTTATTATCTTCATTTCATTAAAAAAAAATTGCTGTTATAATTTGTATTTCTTTTGCACTCTAAAGAATTGTGTGCTTATCTAGTTATCCCTGCGCTCATTTTCCGTTTACTTTAAACGTTATTTAAACTGTTACAACCCTGACTAAATTACATTTTAATTCTAATAACAATAGAATAGTTGCAGAATTTTTGATCTTATTGGAAATAAATCTGAAAACCGATTTTATGGCTAGAAGTTTTTAATTTTATCAAAAATTAATTTTGGGGATTTTTAATTTAGTAAAACTATTCGGATGTTTTTAAACGATTAAAGGGTTATTAGGTATTCGATTGAAAAGTATCCAATCTAGTTGATCGTATAAGTAAAAGTTTGATTTGGTACTTATCTAAGTTCTAAATAGTAGTACTATTATTCTGTGTCTGCCGATGTGTGGTTGGAATAAATAAAAAAATACATGCGTCAAAATAATAACAATAGTCTTTAATAATAAATAACAATGTCCATTTGTACATTAAAAATATTAGACACTAGCTGTAGTCATTTTTGTATCATATAAAAGCTCTAAAATTAAGTGTAATTATTTATTTATCACCGTTGTCTACAGTACATGTACATGGTTAATTAACATTACCTTGAATTCACTAACTGTTTGCATACAAAAAAACTTAAGTACTCCAAATTCGATATTTACATTGTATGAAAAGATTAATTCAGTTAAAATTCAACATATTATTTAATTTTAAGGTTTTATTTTTATTTAATACAAATCTTACTTATATTGTTTTAGTGTAGATAATGTACAAGGCCAACTACTTTTAAATGAAGAAGTTCGAAATGAAGAATTATTTAAACAGCAAATGTGTTATATTATGCAAGATGCTCATCTTCAGTCAGTATTAACGGTTAACGAATCAATGATGATAGCAGCAAATCTAAAACTAGCAACCGACATCAGTATCAAAGAAAAAAAGGAAAAAGTATGTTTTGTCGTTTTAATATTAAATCATTAATATAATGTTTTAAGTAGATAAGACT
This sequence comes from Aquatica leii, assembly GCA_035610365.1. Taxonomy (NCBI): domain Eukaryota; kingdom Metazoa; phylum Arthropoda; class Insecta; order Coleoptera; family Lampyridae; genus Aquatica; species Aquatica leii. Next base: position 211,393,472 of record CM069432.1, on the reverse strand, counting down.
GTTATTAGATGCTATTGGGCTACAAACGTGTAGCAATGTACGAACCGGTGCATTATCAGGAGGGCAAAGAAAAAGACTGTCCATAGCTTTAGAGTTACTTATAAATCCACAAGTTATGTTTTTTGATGAACCTACTAGGTGAGTTAATCTGGTATATTTTCTTTGTTGCAACTGTTGTGTTGTAGTGGTTTAGATAGTTCGACATCAAAACAGTGCTTGATGCTTTTAAAACAATTAACGGATCGAGGTAAAACTGTTATTTGCACGATTCATCAGCCAAGTGCACTTTTGTTTGAATTATTTGACCATTTATACGTAATTGCTCAAGGTCGATGTATTTATCAAGGTTCGGTTAAAGCGATGCTACCTTATCTAGAAGGAATTGGGTTGAAATGCCCACCTTATCACAATCCAGCTGATTATTGTAATATTTAAATAAGACAAAACAATATTTAATCCGTTTATAAATTTTAGTATTAGAAATAGCCAATGGAGAGCACGGGGAATACAACAAGGAATTATCAATAAGATCTGAAAATGGCAGATGTCAGGATTGGAGGAAATGGAAAAGAGACTCTTTGCAATTACAATCAATAAATCACATAGGTGAGCGTCTTACTGTTTTATGAAATTTTAAACAAATATCATTTTTAGATGCGATGATGAACAGTGGGCTCATTACTCCAGTAAAGGCACCATCTATCTTTTTTCCCAATGCCACCAATACGTCAAGGAACCTTTGTCGTTCAAAATCATACCCTACTTCTTTCATAAATCAAGTTGTAGTGTTATTGAAGCGGTCATTTATAATACTTAGTAGAGATCGAACTCTCACTTACTCAAGAATTTTGACTCATTTTAGTGTAGCTATATTTATAGGAATTTTATATTATGGCATAGGTGTGGATGCAAAAGATCTTCATAATAACGCCAATTTTATGTTTTTTACTGTAATGTTTCTTATGATGACATCGTTTAATTGTATAACTCTTACATGTAAGTATTAATGTTTTATAGAATGAACATAACTACAACTTATTTTAGTTCCAACCGAAGTAGCAATTATTAATAAAGAACATTTTAATAGTTGGTATTCAATTGCTTCGTATTACACTGCAAACATTATATCAGATTTTCCTATACAGGTAAAGTTTATATTTTGCATTATTAAGGATACTAAATTATGCATTTTAGCTAATTGCAACATTGAGTTATGCTTTGATCACATTTTTTATGACCTCTCAACCAATTGAAGGGTTTCGAGTAATGTATTTTCTTGTGATCTGTATTTTGATATCAATGGTTGCTCAAAGTTTTGGTATGCTAGTTGGATCCAGTTGGGAAATGAAGGTAAAAAGTTTGTTCAAGACTAAGAAATAAATTTTTAGCAGCAGTTTTTAGACTGGTATTATTATGGGTCCAATTTGCTTTCTTCCGTTTACTATTTTTTCTGGTTTTTTTGTACAACTACACGATGCCCATCCTTATACACGATGGATATTTCACATATCATACTTAAAATATGGTTTTGAAGGATTAATGTTATCGATACTAGGATACGATCGGCAAAAACTTCCGTGTTCTGCTGAATATTGTCACGTTGTGTTTCCAAGAAAGTTCCTTCATGAAATGGATATGGACGCTGCCGTTTATTCACATTGCGTATATTTTTTAATAGCCATTACATTACTTATACGAGTTGCTACTTATTTTGTGTTGTTGTTAAGGGTAAAAAGGCGATGAACTTTGGTTCAATTATTTATGCGTTTACTAAATGTGTTCAAAATGTTGCATTTATTTGTTACTAGCAGTGCCATGTATTATATTATATATATATTTTTTAATTTATCTGTGTTTTTTTTAATAATTAAACCTCTGATAAAGCAGAAATCACATCATTCTTAATTTTGTAAAACGGGTCAGTTCAAAACAAACGTTTGCAATCTATAATTTATACATAGTAAAGTAGTGACGTTTTACTCTATTCATAGTAGCAAATTCTGTAAAATGAAATTATTCCCAGATAGAACGAGAAGCGTTGTCAATTATTTTTGGTGAAAAAAAATTCCATTAGTATAATTTTGGTCGCCATTTTACTTTTGTGTCCGATCATCAACTATTAAAAATTCTTTTCGATCTTAACAGGCAAATCTCGCCTATCTCCGCTTCGCGAATGTAAATATCCTGTCTGCGTATGATTATATCATTGAATATCGGAAGGAGCAGATGGGTTGTCGTGCCCACTGAAATCGATTCATCTATTAATTCATTTATTCTTCTTGAAAAGGTACTTATTTCATATGTTGAAATAGCAAAATAACATTAATTATAAAAAAATTATTTCAATAGTTACAGGTAAACGTTTATCTTAATGACCTGTAAATCACTAAAAGCCGCGTCGGGATTATCTTAGTTGTTCGAAAATTGCCTATTTAAATGCGTAAATCATATTGTTTTTCTTGTATTTTTTTTTATTTGTTTGTTCTTTGTATTCAAGTAAAGTGCATATTAAGTTGTAGTTTACGTGCGGTATTCAGTGAAGATGAGTCAGAATCAACGAACTTATTTACCGCTAAAAGAAGAAAAGTGTTTTGAAAGAAACCAATGTAGTCTACGAGTGTAAACAATTTTCATTGAAAATATAGTTTTACGCAAATAGATTCAACCCTCTCTTTAGAACATTTCTCTATAACGGACAATATATCCTACCCCGTAGTTATTCGTTATTGAGAGGTTTTACTGTACAAGTGTACATATATCATGTATGTATATACAAATTTGAATTTACCAGACTGCATTAAAACATCTCGGGGTCCCTAAGCAAAAATTTTTTTGAGTCCTTTCAGTATGGTATTTACTATATACCTGTATACAAATTATCTGATAAATTTACGACAAACGTAATATGGCTGCAGTCATGCTAAGTAAATTTTTAATACCAAATAAATCAAATTTAAGCAGCTATTTATTTGAAGAACGGCGTATTAAAAAATCAACCAAATATTTTATTAATATACATTCATTTATAGCGTCTTAAAATGAATGCTAACAAGACAATTTTATTTTGTTTAACAACAACATAAATACTTCAAATATAATTATTGAAAACTTAATTAGTCCCGTGTTAATATGATGACACAACTTTGATTTCCATAATTCCACAATTTGGAGAATAATTTTAGTAATATGGTTTCTGAGAGGATATTTGTCAATATTCACAAAAATAATATTAGTTTTAATGGTGATACCAAAAATTTACAATAATTTATTTTGATTTTAATATTATTTTGATATTAATAAAGCTACTAAAGAGACGATTTTTTCGGACACTCATTGCTGATTAACAATAAACGTAAAATATTATTTGAATATGTGTAGACGTTCAAAATACTAGTATCATCTAGTATGATTTAACGGATATTCATTTTATTGTTTTCTTTTGGATAAAACCCTTGTTTATATACATTATAGTTAGGCAATGACTGCGCTACAATTGAAAACATTAATTTGGATGCAAAACGCTAGTAGTTTTGGATGCAAACGCATAATTGACTTATCTGGCGCTGCTTCTATTAATATTACAGATTTCTAAATTACAGATCATTATATTCTCTTACAGTAATCTATAAAGGTACAGTTTTAAAGATTTGGAAAAAAACATACGTTCTTTTTATTACATATAAAATAACCATGAAAGAAAATTATATCTATGCACCATAATACTTATGTTATGAAATTCGGTCTACGTAAACAATTGGTATTCTGAGAAACATAATCATTCCCCTAATAGAAGACAATTTTATAATTGAACGTACAGTTTCTAATTTGTATATATTTGTATATAGTATACGAGCGTTCAAAACAATAAAATAAACTACCAAATTTACAAAATTTCTACTCAAATTCGATATAAATTACGTTAAAGTTAACTAGTTAATGAATACACATGCTGATAAAAAATAATAAAAGATAATTTGGGTGGGCAGGCATGTTTAACTAAAGATGGTCCTTTTATGTCAATAAACAGAAATATTCTACATGTTTCTGTTTATTGACATAATACAGTAATGCTGGTATTATTCTGGCCGAATGCGTGCGTTTTTAACTATGCAGTGCACGCTGCTTAATAGAATCACGTTGGGACTTGAGGTTTCTGATAACAATATCCGAATGATAATGCTTATTTGTTAGAAAGCAGTAAATACATACAGCGTGTATGTGATTAACAGGCTGTTAATTTAGAAGGTGAAATCAAATCGTATATACAAGCAAAAAAAAATTATAAAACGTCTAAAAAAGCTGACACCGTTAATAAAACGAAATCAAAAACAACAACGTTATGATGCTTCATTCACTGTTCTAAGAACTACACAATTCTTCTCAGAAATTTGCTGACACTAAAAATAAATACAAAACAACGTTATCACATAAGATGTAGTTAATTTAATTTGTTATTCTAGAAGGCACGTGCTTTCCAAGTGAATTCACAAAGATAACGTATTTACAGATGTTAAAATAATGTACAGTTTCGTAAATTAGTCAAGTTATTTTAATAAATAAATAACACTGCAAAAGTAAGATAAATATGCAAAACAACTATGTTTAGAGTACAATAATAAAATTTTTCACTCTAATCGCTCTAAACAACCGTATTGTGAAATTCAGCTCAAAAATGCATACAAAATAAGTTATTGATCATGTATACAAACAAATCTAAAAATAAATTGATAACATAAACCTAAATTATGATTACTATAAGCGGCATTTTTTCTATGTAGTAGCATGAGTCCAGATTGTTACTTTAGTAAAGTGATATTACCCGATTAAAAACATTATCCGTGATTCCGATAAGCGGCGAGCGCTGTAAGTAATTCATACGAAAATTTAAATCAATAATTTGGTTCTGAAGTCCGAATCTTTGAAGCATCGCCCTGAATTTATTGCTAAAGATACATCTAAAGTGCTAATAAGCTTGTATATTAATATTTTATGTGCCTTTTGAGTAGTATAAAATTTTTAAAAAAATTAAATTAGCACATCTTCGTTGGCTTCCGGCTTGTAAAGAAAATTAAACAAAGTAAATGAAACAAACCACTCAACCGATTATAATTTTATCGAAATTCAAGTGTACGAATTATTTTTGCAAACTCAGAGTTTTAAGAATCAAAGCAAGTTCACTGGTAAAACATTGCTATGCACGTATGTCGAAACTAATAGCGTGTGTAAGTAGCTTGCTTGTGCCGCCATCGTTTGCAATCTTTTAATAACCAAAAACGGTTTGAGCTTTTGCATTTAATTAATACCTTGTTTTCGCTATCGCCATCTAACATGACTAAAAAATCTGTTTCCATATAAAGCTATCTCATTGTCTAACTATAATGTATATAAACAAGGATAAAACTGTAATGCGGTATTTTTATAGCCTTCTGAGATATATTATTTCAACCTTCAACGACAGCCTTACAAATTAATTTAAAAAAAATTGTACAGTACTTTTCTGCATTTTTCGAAAATTACGTACGACAAATATACTGTTTCACGCGCGAACCCTTTCCCATGTTAAAACACCATATGAAATCTTATAGTATTGGTTCGCGACGTCACGTTAGAATTCTTTACTACATATACAACCAAGGGCTTAAATAATTGTAGCCCCAACATAAGGAAATTACCTATTTAATATATGTTGCTTTAAATAATGACTATATTAAATTAATGTTTTAGAGTAATAAAAAGTATTAGATACTTATATATTCTAAATATATTTAAATATTTTAATTCATAATAATTTGCACCGTTTTTTTTTGCTTTAATAAAATTCTGGGGTGCTCGCGCCCTATAGCCCTTATGAACCAGTCGCCACTGATGACATGGCTCACATGTTAGAGAATTTATTACTAAATTGTTTTAGAAATAATAGTTTGAAATAATCGGAAATAATAGCAATCGTTTCTTTAAATGCAAAATACAGTATTTTAGTAATTTTGTATTTTCAAAACATGTACGGTGGTATTATAACTAATTGATTCCTAATAATATTTTTTATTCTTTACATTAATCACTATTAAACAAAATTAATTTACTGAAGTGATGATGCCTACTAACAGGTTTGATAGTTTCATTAGTATAAAATTTACCAAATGAAAATAATCTAATATACAAATACGGGCCTTTATTAAAACTCATTTCCCACGTGATATATTATTGTGTATATATTTTTTTTTAATTTATTATTGTGTTGCTTACTCTTATCTCAGGTTTCTTCCCTTAAGGAATCTGTGGGTAGACTCAATAATGATAAAGAAAAATATGGTACAAATTATATTTGCTTTAATAACAATAAAAAAAAATTTAATTCAATCAAACAAACAAAAAAAATGTAAACAAATTACATTAATGTAAAAACAAAATCTTCGATGTTCGACAATTTACTTTTAACAAAACACAATTATTAACGCAACCTGGCGTCAATGCAATTCTATTCAATTGACTAAATTTTCCTATTTGAAACTTTTGTTGCTTACATTTCAAATACACTAAACTACTATTCCGTACAGAATACAAAATACCTTTTTGTACTCGCATTTTTTTTAATTTCATTTTATTTCTTCATTAATTTTTGTTAACACTCAATTTCTTTCCCCCTAGATTCCTTAAGTACGTATTTTATATTTATATTAACTTCATACACTACAATATGAGTTGAGCATCAACATTGTTTTAGGTTAGTAGTGTTACCACAGGTGTTACCGTTTAGTAACATTTTTTGACATTTTCGTTTGACGTTTTGTTGACATCGGGTATTATTTTTTATATTTCAAAATAGTTATAATTATAAATACTCGCAATCTTGATGATTGATGAAACTTGGTCGTATTCTCTTCAAAGTTGCATTGATAAATTCAACGAATATTTCCCAGGAGGAAACTTTACTTACTTTACTTTCCGACGACGTAAACAAGTTTTAATGAATAGATTCATAAATAAAAATTGCATTTGCAAGGTGAAATCTACAGGAGAGATTACTGTACTCACTGCACCTGTTATCAAAAAAATTGCATGAAACAAAGTGTTGATAAAACAGTGGCACAATTATCTGCGGGCAACAGGTATAAAGTCACTTTAATTCGATTTGAAAATTATAAGCATTCAATTTTTAAGATTATTAGTAGAAACTTGCCACAAAGCACTAAAAAAGAACCTTTTGATGACTCCGTACCAGATTATGGTTTATCAATGTTTTCCAAAATTTAAAGAGAAGAATTAACACATGTATCGCAGCTAAAGAACAACATATTGAACATCAGTTATAAATTTTAAATAAACGTCATTACCTATTTTTATTTCAAATAAACAGGTATTGTTATTAATGTGTTACCGTTTTTAATAAATTACTTAACCTTAATTTAGACGTTACAGATCAATTTCTTTTTTTTACGTTATACCAATTCAAGCAATGTTGGTTGCCTAACATATATGTCACGTGGGCAAGTATTTATAAAGGCCCTGTATCTATTAGTAACGCATTCTATAAGTAGAAGTTTATGGGGTTGCTCAAATCCAATTTCTATCAAATTACACTTACTATCGTTAGAAAAAATATTGTGATCTAGACCAAATATGCTTACCACTTTATGTAAAATGAAGTCATTTAATTGATTTATATTTAAAAAGAGCCACCTTTTGTAAGATAAATAAATTTGTTTTCAGTTTTTTTACAATTTGAAAAATACTAGTTGAAGCAGATACTATTCTCCCCCTTCGTTAATAACACTGACAAATTTAGTATGACGCCCAACATGTGCATAACTATGTTCATTATTATCTACTGTAAGCATTTTTGCACAATTAACACAGTTTACAGAGTATATAATTTTTCTAACTAAATAACCACATATATAAAATAAAATATTGTCTTTTACATCTATTAATGTTGGATTTAACAAGCTAGAAATAATTCGATAACGAAAATTGTTGTCGTTCTTTTCAGATTCCTTTATGACTTCACTTACTAGTGGAGAAGCTCTTCTATTCCACTTTACCTTAAAAAACAGAACCAACTATGTCTGTATCTAGTGCCATACAAATTACACTAGCAGAAGCAGAAATATGATTTCTCATTAATACTTGCTTTATAGCTATGTGATTTGCATTTGCATTATTGTTGCATCCAAACTTTTGCGTAATTTGAGGAAAAACCAGTTCAATATGGTCCTGGTTGTACCTATCCCAACAAACACTGCAGCAACGGGCCAGCGGCATATCGACGCTTGATTTAACTACATGAAGTGCTGGCCCAATGCTTGATATCTGCACAGGTCCTGTGCGCCAGTGTCACTACGGCCGTCGTGCGGTTACGGCACGGCGAGTAACGGTGGACCAACATTACTTCGGCAGTTTACCAGCGCCGACCCAGCACTATAACGAAACACTGCAGCAACGGGCCGGCGGCATATCGACGCTTGATTTAATTACATGAAGTGCTGGCCCAATGCTTGATATCTGCACAGGTCCTGTGCGCCAGTGTCACAACGGCCGTCGTGCGGTTACAGCACGGCGAGTAACAGTGGACCAACATTACTTCAGCAGTTTACCAGCGCCGAATACAGAATATAAACATAAATGACCCAGCACTTGGGGCGATGCTACTCAAGTCTTCCTATACATCGAATTTGAAACAAAAGTACTTCGCGATTGGACTAAAAATTGTGAAATTGAATAAGTGAACAGTTAAAATAATCTTACAAAAATTGATTTTTTATTCATTGTTTAATATATGAAATAAAACAAAACTAAACAAAAAACAATGTATCTATTAATTGGAATCAATTAAGTAAATCTTCGGTTAATTGGGCAGCATTATTCTGTAATAAGTGTTTTATTGTTAATTGGATCTAAGCTGAAAATTATAAGAATAAATACCTTGTTTACCCTATGCAATCTTCCACCATCTCGATCCCCCCATTTGTAAGCCATTATTTAATTATACTCTCCACTTCTTGCTGTGCAACATTTTGGGTTAATGGGTTTCTTCTTACAGCAACTGAAATAAAAGCATGAAATGATTATTGAGCAACTAAAATTATATACAGCAATTTCTGAATTCTCAAGTTAGTATTGCAAATGCTATCCTTACCAATTATCAATTCTAACATATTTTTATATTGTTAAAACCCATGTTTTGCTTTTCGTCCTGACGAGTTTACTTCAAAACGGTTACTTGATGGATCGTTATCCTAGTTAAAGTTCATCGGGTATTGTCGTGACATCCCTTCTGCCTGTTACTTGAAATGTTGCACACTGAAATTCAAAAAAGTATAAATTTTTCGCATAACTACACTGATGTGTACCATTATAAAGATGTTTTGTTTATTGAAATTATTTGAAGATTTAATCTTTTTTTTAGTATTGTCAACATGGATAAAGTTAAAATAATGAGTAATGAACTATATTAATCATATACTTATCATCCAACATTAAAAATGACTGTTTTTCTAAATAGTTTTATATTCTGCACAGTATAGACCAAGAGGACTGATCGGTACTTTTATGATTTCACTTACATTGAAATCTTACTCTGATTATATTTTCTACATTGCGCTTAAGGTGATGATAAACAGTTCACTTGTTTTTATTTTTAAAGCATGTTAGTTTGTTATTATTGTTTTTAGCAGCAGTATGTTTTATTGTAGTTATTGACTTGCAAAGCTCAAATAAAGTTATACAAATAATGGAACTTATCTAATTACTAACTTTGTTAAGTTGTCCATGATCACCGAACTTAATATAAATGATTTATTGCTTCCTTCACACAATTACACACAAACAATTATTTGTTTAAACAATTACATTTGTTTTAACTGGTTTTAACAACTCAAATTTTGAGGTTAGCTCAGGTAAATGCACGAAAACAAGACGCCAACATTTTAATTTACTAATCTGTTTACTAATACTATGCCAAGAAAGTTACTAACAGCGCATTCGGTGATTCATTGCAAACTATGAACCAGCCGAAATTCTGGATGGACGTTAATGGGCCAGCAACCAAGCGGCACATCAAATTTTGTATAGTTTAGCATGCATTGGTATAGCATTGGCATAGCATTAGCTTTCTGAATCCAACGTTTTACCAGCATTGCCAGCACAATACCGCCAGTCGGCCAATACTTACATGTTTGTTGGGATATGTCAAAATGTATTTAAAGCCCGTTTCTGGTGTTGATAAAATATTCCTGACAATGTTGAATATAGATTTAATTGCTGTAGCCAGACCAATTATAAAAGCTTTTGTTCCTGATGTACATTACAATTTTCCAGTTTGATCTTTGAGTTGAAATAAATAATTGACATGTTTAGTCATTGTCTTTTCCAAATACTCTATATGACGAAAATATAACGTACTCTTAAACTGCTTAGCAAATGGGTTACGAGAATTAAAAAAATCAAAAATTCGATTCATAATTCTAATCAAGTTTATGGTTTCTTCACAATTTAAAAATTTCTCCAATCCATATGGCCCTGTCCGCGTCCAAGCTTACTGAACAATTTCAAAAATGTTTTTGTTTGTATAATTACTAGATTCTCTAAGTCAGACCACTTAACTGCTCCATTTGGAGAAATTAAGATATATATGTACCTAGGGCGTTTCTTGCTAGTTTAATTTGGCATGCATCTGGTACAAAAAATATAACATATATGTGTTGTTGCATTTATTTTTATTATATACAAATATCTTATGGGTCATTTTCCATTTAATGCCATCAGCATCACAACTATAACTTCTGATGCAGGTGTTTCCGTCCCTTCAAGTCGAAGGTCATTTCCAAAGTCACAAAAGCCAATAAATTTATGTGCTTTGAAATCCCAAATTATTTGCTGTCTTATTGCCATTTCATCAACTACAGGATTTCAGCATTTTTGGTCTCCAGAAAGTTTAGATAACTGTGTTAAACATCACTGTTAAACCCTGGTTCTGCATTGACCGACGATGACCAGTTTCTAACAGAAGTTAGGTGTGGTAATGAGAATACATATCTAAAACAGGTATCAAAATTACACCATTAACATTACACCAGGTGTTAAGCCAGTATGTCTTCGTTGTACAGACTGTAAATCGTAGCGTTGTCCTCTAGGTCTGCGCACACGTGTACGCCCGTCCGAGTGCCGTAATCAGATCCTAGACTCAGAAAAAATTATGTTGTTTCATTCATGTAGCCAATGTTGTCTGGCTTGGCAAAATTGAAGTCTGACTTCTTGGTGGTGAGGTGTTAGAGGAATACAAGAGTTTGATCAATATGATCACAATCTATAAAAGCGGATTCGACGATAAACACTAATCATAGAGACTCTGCGACCAACTGAACGCGATGGTTCCCAAGAGTTTTGAACGGCAGTTGTTCTTAACAGACCTCCCTCAGACCAGTACCTCTACATCGTGTTTGCAACCGTTCCTCCTGCCATCCTCGACATGTTCTTAATATAGTTGAATGAGTACGTCTTAATCTCCTAGCGATTTCACGATATCCCAACCCAGCTTTCTGCATATCTATAATTCGGCTTCTCTGAAAAGGCGTTAATTGTTGAAAATTACCTCGTCTGCGAACTCGTGGCATTCTGACGATTACAAACAATGACAACTGATAACTAGATCTAAAAAAATCTAAAAAACTACAACGATAAGGGTTCAGAAATAAAAGTAAAAGAGGCGTGGAGATGTTGATAACACCGTGTATATTTTTTGAATACATCAACATTTTCATTCCAAATTTTAATCATTTATTTGTCCATGTACATATAACAGTTTTACATACAAAATTTCAGCCCTCCACTTCTACTCCTATGTAGTGCATTTTATTTGAAATCCAGTGTATATAATAATCATCAATTAAGTCGCAAGTAAACAGGAATTTCAATTAAAATTAATGGCACATTTAAATTAAATATTTAAAAAAAAATACAGAAGAAAATTCGTATTTTCACAAAAAATACGTCAAAAAATGAATCTTCCCAGGAACAGAATTTTTGAAACCTTAAATCAAAATTTTAAGCTAAAACAAAAGAAACCGCGGGATTCAAACAACAATTATATGTTATTAATATCCAGCTGCTTGATATTGATTCAGAACAACTAGCACAAAAAAATGTTTTGAACAAAATTTGTATAACGGAAGAACTAATTACACTATTGTCAACAACTTCGTGGTTTTCGAAGGATTAAACTGCATCATCACTTGCAAGCATCCCAACCGGAAAAATACAATTGGTTTAAAAATAATATTTTTATTGATAACAGCTAGATTTTCAATAAAAGTTTGAATTTATATTAGTGAGTGTTCGTTTTGTTTTAACGAAACTAAATATGAAAACACCATAAAAAGTTTTAGGGAAAATTGTGAAGTTTGGATTTTTTGGATAAAAATTAAGATTGTTATTGAAAGCTACGATGAAGGTTTAATTGCAAATTGTTGTTTAGTTAAATTTCAATGTCTTTGAACACGGGGCTAAAATGTAACTAATTCAAAATAAAACATAACTCTGAAATAAAACAAAAACATAAATAGATTATTCTAAAATTACTACGTTTCCAAACGAGCTGTGTAGCTAAGAAACGTCAACGCATCATGTGTTGCCTATGTCAGCAGTTTATAATAAACATCTTTGTATGAACGTATCGAAATCTTGCAGTCTAAAAAACAATATCGTAATTATTAATAACATAAAACGATTAAACAAATACATACATTAAATATCAAACAAAATTAAAAATATTATATTTACATTCTTTTATCGTATTATTTACTCATGAAAAAGCCTATGAAAAACAATATAAATAGAAAAGTTGATTTTAATATGGATGTTTTTGTAAAAACGTATAATCAATTATTTAATGCTGATTATTGAATTTAAAATACAAGCACGTCAATGTTATTTTACGTCAATTTGCACTACAAAAATGTATAGGTACATTTGTATTTTTTGCTATTCATTCACACGCCTAATAGGTTTGGCTTTAACTAAACTTTAACTAAGGTCAATGAATTTTTGATACATCTACAAAAAAAGGTGATTGTTATAATCTCATTTCAAATTAAGCAACAAAACTGCGTCAATAAAAGTATAAGTAATTAAACCAAAGTAATTCAGTTTGAATGTTTTTACTTGTTTTTATAATCTGTTGAATAAAAATTTAAATAAAACATACATAAATGAGAATTTTGTTAAAGTCAAACCTGTATAAAAAAAGAAAGTCTTGTATTATGTATTCTTATTTAATCATTATAAGTGGAAAAACCAATATTATGACTAATAATATATGTATTTTGTTAGGTGGTTAATTAAGTCTATTCATTTTTACAAACTATAATGAGTTTGCATTTTGTTCAAATTTATTACTATAACTAGTTAGCGCTAAACCGCATTATCTCTTATGTTAGTATAAAATATACCTAAACATGTAACCTTGTAATAATCAGTAAATAAAAGAATGATGTCCTAAATAACAGAAAATTCGTACCAACATGCTACAAAACACAAAACAGAATGCTAAAATTAATGTTAGACATTGTGGCATTGGCATAACAATGTTTTAATATAAATTACAAAACAAAAAGAGTAAGTTAACTTATTCAAATTAAACTGCAAGTTGTTTTAAGTACTTTATAGCAATAGAAAAAAAATTAAACAAGTTAATAAATTTAAATTATAAAAAAACCTCTGTCATCAAGTTCCGTAAGTTTGGATTTTGCATTTTTTGTTTGATCTGCTACAACCATGTAAAAATATCATTAGAATTGTTTAAACAATATTTTATATTACAAATTTAATCATCATCTAGAAGATTTCTAGACTTTCGACTCTTGTTACGTAAACTACTATTACGTAACAAGAGTCGAAAGTAAGAAATAGCATAACGAACGCTAATGCGACGCGAAGCCGCACGGCCGAGCGGGGCATGTGAGTGAGTTATGCTATGATTCTTTCGACGAGAGTGATGTACATTATTTTTTGTGTTGCCTTTTATAAAATTACATTCTTTTTTGAAAAAATAAAAAAAAACAACAGCAATATAATGTTGGTACTACATTTATTACTAAATCTGTCAAATTTGACATTAACTTTAACATCGTTTTTCTTCAATTTTAACTGAATTTCGAGTTTTTTAAAATGATTTTTCCACCTGTTACATACTCGTTCTAATATATTAATTAACTTTGAACACTTACTTTTATGTGGATTCCTAGTTTTCATTTTGCCACCCTAGAGCTTTTTTCGTTCATTACGTAACTACACTAACGAACGAATATTGACGTTTGCGATGTTAGCAGCACAAAAAGAGATTTTACAATTAGGAAATTTAATAAATGTGTTGTAGCTCACCCGACCAGATAGTTACAGATGACATAGCTGATAATTTTAAAGCAGAAACAGATAAAGACGCTGAAGACTATCTAACAAGCTCAAACGATCTTCTAGTACTGTTACCAATTGTACAGTTGACTTAAATATATATACCTAAAGAATCTTTGTAAGACCAATATTGTAAAACCTCCACTATCATTAGTGTTACTCAACTACGTTAGTAACTGTTCAGCGTCAGAACTAAAGAGTTCGTAATTAGTAATCGTTCCATAAATTCGTTTTGGCGTGCTATAATTTCTTATTAGCGTCATCTAGATATGGTCCTTCGACCCGCATTAAAAAATCTCGATTTAAGAATTACCTCGCTTCGCAGTTTTTCTATTTGTACAGCTTAATTATCATCTCTTAAAGAAGATATCACTAAGATTTGCCACTGTTCGCTTGCTTGTCGCTCTCGACTACATTTGCAACGCAGCGACCACAGATCAACTACAGTAATAAGGTTTGTACTTTATTTTAACCCTAAACCTGCATAAATATTAACGTCTGCTATGTCGCATGATTCTAATACTACCGATGAAGTTCCATTCACGAAAATTTAAAGTAATTAAAAAAAACAAGAAATGGGGAACCCGGGGTAGAACCGGGTACCGGGGGAACGGGAACGGGAAATGTGTAAAGTGTTCGCTATAGGCGACAGAGACGCATGCACATCGCGCACAACGTTCAGTTCGCTGTGCCACGTCATACGCAGTAGGCGTTCTTAGTGTGAGAGTGTTTTTTGTTTGGATTTCATCGAAGGTCGACAAAGAAGCTTGGAAATTCTAATTCTTGCTCCACAACACCAAGGTAATTGCACTATACACTATTCTTTGTTCGGATATTAGCATTACATGTACGTTTAAGTAAACTTTTGACTAACTAAAAGTCAATTGATAACTCAAGTCTAACAAACATAACCTGCATAACACACGTGTTTACGTGAACGGTATTTTGGGGCCCAATGGGTGGGGCAGAATGGGGTATACCTCGTTCCGCAACTGATGATGTTTGAACTTTTGATAAGGATAGGCATTTTTGTTTTATCTGCAGATGATGCGTACATATAGAAGAAAAACTACCCGGCAGTCCTGGTCTACAGATGCTATGAACCAAGCTGTTGATGCGGTTGCCAGTGGAGAAATGGGATATGTGGCGGCATCTAATTGGTTTGAAGTACTATCATCAGCACTAGAAAGGTATGTTAAGAAAAGACAACAAAATCTAGAAGCTGTGGTTGATAAAACTTCAGACAAGTACCACACCGTTTTCATAGCTGAGCAAGAGATTGAACTTGTAACCTACCTGAAAGATATACTGAAACAACTTTTCGGAATGACTATGAAAGAATTTCGTCGGCTGGCTAGCCGAAACGAATAATTGTAGCTATAATTTCAGCAAAAAATCAGAAATGGCTGGAGAAGGCTGTGTTAAAGGTTTTCTGAAGCGTCACCGTGATTTGAGTCTAAGAAAACCAGAAGCAAGATCTGGAGCACGGGCCATGGGTTTCAATAAAGTCGTAGTATCAAATGTTTCATTCTTCTCAACGAAGTTCTGGACAAACACAAAATGAATGCCACTAGAATTTTCAACTGTGATGAGACGGGCATTAGCGTGGTTCCGAAACAGTTTTTTAAAATAATTGCAAATAAAGGGCAACGCCAAGTAGGTGTCTTAACTTCTGCTGAGAGAGGCATCACTGCTCAGCTGCTGGATCATATATGCCATCAACGCTGGTATTTCCGCGAAAGAAAAAACAACGGGAATTTGAAATTGGTCTTCCTTCAGGGGGCTGGGCTGAGGTTAGCGATTCTGGTTGGATGACCGCGGAAATTTTTTTGAAATAGTTTTAAGAGTTCATTCTTTTTTCCAGAGCGACAAAGGAAAATCAAATCCTATTACTTCTCGACGGGCATGCGTCACACACAAAGGCTTGGCCGTCATAGATCTAGCTTGTGACAGTGGTGTGGTAATATTATGCTTCCCTCCCCACTGCTCACACAGACGCTAACCATTAGACGTGGCCTCTGAGACCTCTGAGCTTATACTGTGAAGATGAAATAAGAAAATGGCTTAGGTCACACCCAGGAAAAGTGGTACAATTTTTCGACGTATCTGCACTCTTTGGCCAAGCTTTCTTAAATGCAGTAAATTTGAGAACAGCTATTAAAGGCTATCTGGCGACCTAATTTCAATGTATTTTGGAATGAAGACTTTCTACCGGCAGAAACAGCACAGGAAACGCCGACTGCAGCAGCTGCCCCTATTCCGTTCATTGAAATCCTTGAAAATCTTCTCATATCAGCTATAAATGCCAGATAGTGAAATACCCGAAGATGCTGTGCCATCTGAAGAAATACGCGTAGATACTCTGCCATCTACCAAAACACTTCAAATTCACCCGATACCTGTTACTGATAATTTTCCTACCCAGGAAAATCTTTCTGTGCCTACGAGTGACGAGAATCTTACATCACCAGTGAGCATTCATGTCAGTCTTAAATCTGGCTGTTTCTGGATGTTCGATTCTCCCAGCCGTATCATTGCTGACACGAATCTTTCAATCGCATTCCCAAAAGATTTCATCCCGTTTCCAAAAGTGGACACTGGAATGAGAAGAGTTAAAAGAAAGCGTGAAAACGAAGCAATCCTTACTGCCTCACCTTACAAGACTGAATTGGAAGAATCTACTAAAAAGACACAGAAGATCAAGAAAGCGCAAATAGAAGAAAATAAACAAAAACTGACGTTTAAAGGTACAGAAAACACGCCTGAAGGAATGAAAACTAAGCGAAAGAAACAAAACAAAATCCAAATTAAACCTGAAGAACACTCAACAGACGTAAAAATAATGGAACAAAAGCTAATTTCAAAAAAGAAAGAAAGAAAAATAATTGAGCCGAAAACTAAGTCAACAAAACAAAAAAGAATAGGAAGTGAATCTGAAGAAAACTCGAAAGATGAAGACGCGATCTGCTGGTATTGCCTTGATTTATACTCCAAGTCCACTGAAGGCTGGTGTTTTTGTAGCATTTGTAAAAAATTGGTTCATTTATCGTGTGCTGATCTAGATAGTGACGACGATGAGAGTGTTCTTATCTGTGAACTATGCCAATAATCGGTACCCCATCGTGTCTCGGGTGCATTTCCCATTGTGCTCCGGGGGAGGAACAGAATGGGAAATCTCCCTTTAGTTTCTTTGTAGAAAAAGAAGTGAATAAACATATAAATTGCCAAATGACGGTGTTGTCCTATTCAAACTTTTATAAAACGTGACCAAAGCTTAGCTGCCCCGTTCCGCCCCGGGTTCCCCTATACTACGTGTCCAAGATAAGAATGCACAGCATGATGATCTTAAAAACGGTAGAAGATACAGGGTGGCTTAAATTAGAAAAAAGTTGCGATATTTAGAGTATGTTCACAGGCTGGCCGCAAAAGTTCATTATGGTTTATCGTTTTCAAAATTCTCAAAAAATGTGATTTTTTGAATTTTCGTTTCTTTTCATTTTTTTTATTTTAAAGGATATTAAAAAAACTGCTGGCACTTTCTCATTGCCACTTTTTAAGCTCTACAAAATGGCATGTTCAAATTTTTAATCCGACGTTTCGTATCCGAAAAACCATCATCAACTTTATTTTTTTATATGGCCACAAACAAAGAGACACTATGTATTTGGTAGCATTATTCATTACAAATTCAACGATGTATCACTCATTATGGTTTTGAAGCCAAAAAAGGGGATAAACGTGAGTTATAAGGTTTTTTATTTTTTAAATTAGTAGGCATTGAAATAATCTCAATATTTATGTTTTATCTGTCATATTATTGTTGAAAACGCAATTTGGTGTTGTGTAAGTTGTTTTTACGGGAATTTGAAGTGTTTTAACTTTTGTTCTTATTAAAGTTACTTATTCGTTAGTTTGTTGCTTCGTGCTTTTAATTTATTTACAAGTGTTACCATGGAAAGAGAAAGTTTCGCAAACGATTTATCTGTCGCCGAAATTACCGGAAACATTTTGACTTTAAAACAATATTGGGAAACTTTTATATTTTATTGAATTGGCAACACTTACACTTTGACATATTCAAATTTATGTGTTAACCTAAAATCTCATACAAAATGAGCTCTTTACTAAAATTCGTGTTGCTTATTCTTAAACGAATCTTGGTGTAAGAATCGCTAATTCTGATGTCGAAATAGAGAAAATGCTTAAAAGCTTTATATTAATAAAATAATCGGCAAAGCTAATTTTACGTTTATAGAAATGTATGTACACATTAATCACCAAAGTGGAATGCGTACTTAACTTCCGACATTTAGCCCTTTTCTCCACAGATCTAAACATCTTCACAGATCTAAACAATCTAAATTACTTAACACCAAGTCATTTTTTAATTGGCGACTATCTAAAGTCAACACCCGAAGAAAATTTGACAAGCGAGCCAATCACTAAATTGCGCAAATGGCAATATACACAACGATTACAGCAAAAATTTTGGAATCGATGGAGCAAAGATTATCTACAGGAACTACAGAAACGGCATAGTATTAATTGTTGAAAACAACACATCGTGGATTGGATTGGATTAGTGATTGCTGTACATCCGGAAAAAACTGGTGTTGTGCGCTCAGCCAGTGTAAAAACTACTAGTGGTATAGTGCAAAAGCTCGCAATACGTTTACGTGTGTTACCTATGGACAAAATTGAGATAAATGGATAGTGCGCTTAAGTAATATTCAAATAATGTAGAATAAGTTATTATATGTAAAGTGTGTCTAACATGTTCTATGTTATAATATTATAACTATAGTTTAATAATGTGCTTATTTTTATACATAAGTTCGTCGATTGTATATTGATTGACTGACATTAATCATTTTAAGGGGACGGCATGTGCAAAACCAAATACTAATAAATATATTTCTTTGGGCGAAAGTGTCATTCTGAAACTATAGCAAAGTTTCCGGGAGCTCAAATGCTATCTATTTTTTGACAATTTCTTTTCTTCTGTTATCATAATCAAGCGTTTCCTATAAAAAATATTTCTTGTGCAAGTGTTAAACAATTTTTTTCCAAAACTGAATTACCACTTGATTCTGCACTCAAAATAACGGAAATCGCCGTAGTTTTATCTGGAGAAATTGAAGTGTTAAAATAAAAAGATCAAAAAAAAAGTTTGTCTGTAAAATAAGTAGAACTCGTCTTACGTAAAATTGGGAACGTCAATTATTTTTTGCGCAGCTAATGTAGTACCAACATTTTTGTTAGCAATGTAGCATACAAAATACTATGTATTGAAAACAACACGTTTGATAACCATAGTGAACCGCATTGTAAAATGAGTGTTACATGATATGAAATTAAAATTGCAATGCTAACTTTTATGTGCAAAGAAGATATTACTTATGAATAGGTTGTAACTTATTATAAAGCGGTTTGTATCATCATTCCAAGACATTTGAAAACTAAAATACAGTTAATATAATTTTTAATAACAAGTTTTCTGTACCAAAGATGTTGTTTGCCGGAACAAATATAATGCACATACTTATCTTACCTACTAATTATACAATATACTTGAAAAAGATAGAAGTGTTGATTTAAGTAAAAATATGTTACAAAAAAATCTGTTTAGAAATTATTAAAGAATTTATTTTTACCGCAAAAGTATTATTTTTCAAGAGTACCTACTTATTTTTTTAAAGAATCAATCGCACATTAAAAAAGTGGCGTTAAGAAACTAAAACGTATAATCGTATTTAACTAAGTTAAACAAACGTTTTGTATTATTGCCTTCGTGTTGTCACACAAGCTAAATTTAGACATACTGAGGAATAAGCGCCTAACAGTATATAATGCAATCTGTTTAATAAATGTAGAAGATCATCGCCTTACAAAATGAGTATGTTCGTTCGAGAAATATTGCAAGCGTTCAAATTTGACGCGCAGTTGTTTTGGTGATTTTAAAATTGTAGTGTTGCATCAAGTAACTTGTCAGTTAGGTCAGGATAGTAGTGTCGTCGTTTGTTATTTTCAGTTTCTCGTTTTTGTTAATCTCATTTTTTATTTAATACATACAGCGTAATAACAGATGTTTACTTAATTAAGATTCGGATAATTAATACATAATGAAATACGATTTTAATATATTGTCAGAATTTCTTCCCACACAGCACGCGAGATGCAATGGATATACATAATTATCCATATAATATCCATTGATGTACATCCATAGTTTAATATCCACTGTATATGCACCTTATATACATTCATGGATATCTGTGAAATAGGATTATCTTAAGTGTTATAAGTGTTATGTTCGGAAACATTTTTTTTTATGTATCATGTTACATAATTTTGTGAGTTGCTATTTTTTATCAAAATTATTTAGAAATAATTATATTCTCTAAAATTTAACATTTGTAGTAAATATTTAACATGCAACAACAAATTTAATGAAAAATTGAAAAAGTAAAAAACAATACTTGCCGCGGTTTAATTTAAACTTTCTTCGTTGTTCGTTTGTTTTCGCCAAGGTTTTCGCGTATATTATATTATCGCCACTTGAATGATTGCACACGCAAACGTTTTGGTTTTTTGTTTAACTTGTATTTATCGTATGCAAACCATTTTGTGCTTTAAAATTTCGAAACAATGTGTTTGTTTTTCATCATTTAGGATGGATGGGTAAACAAAATAAGTAATTATTAAATTCAAATATAAATTATTTTTTAATAATAAATATATAACCTAAAAACTAAGACGTTTTCGAGAAAATATATAATGACTTTGGAATTTGTAATCTAAGTGAGTTGTGAGTTTATCTACAATTTCCCAGTTCATTATTCTTATTGCTGAGTTTTATTTAATTGAAATTTTTTTTTAGATCGATTCAATCTACTTTGTTGGATGAAAAGATACAGCAAACGAGACATGTTTTAACTAAGTAATTGGTCTGGATCAAGCAAAACAAATTTGTAAAAATATTTTAAATTTAATTTAGGGTAAGAGGCTTCAGAGTATTTTATAGTTTATAGGTTAAAACTTAAAACATTAACTTTATATGTATATTAACGTAATGTGATTTCAAGTGCATTACTGCCAAACTTGACTTTCATGTTGTATTTTATTTCACGACTATTTACAAAGCAATTCTTTATAATTACTTCAAAAACTTCAAAATTTAGTTTAGAAATTGCTAAAAAAGTGCATAAGTTATTTGAGTAGCATTACAATGTAATTTTTATTTTACAGTATCCATAAGAAAAAATTCAAATTGTGGTGCAGCTTTACAACACGCAATAAACACCAGGAGTAGTGGGTACGAAAGACGCCAATAAACATAAGCACAGAATGAATGTAAATAGGTTTTTATATTTTTTAAATTTTTTTCAGTACATATATGGACATTGTATGTTAAGTTTCCAAATTGTTTTATTAATTAAATTAAAAATGATAATACCATTGTATGCATTTAATTTGTGTTAAGTTGCTAACATTGCCAATGCTTTTAAAATTGCGCACTATTTATGTGATGGCAAAGTACATATTATATTGCACAGATTTCACTGGCATTCTGCATTTAACTTGTATTAATATACATAACTTGCCGATATTGGTTCGATGCAATTTCTGCATTGGCAAGATTCATTCGGCAATATATCGGCCGGTGTGTCACCTGGTTACCGGCAGTGTACTTCATTTTAGTACATTGCCAGCATTCTGAGTGCCGGCTAAGGAGTCACATTGCCAGTACAGACCCATTTATTTGTGTTTATTGGGTAAAGACAAGGTATTTTTGCATATTTGAATTTACTTTTGCTGTACATTAATCTAGTAAGTATTTGGATTCCTATAATATAAATAATGGATAAAAGCTCTAGAAAAATGAGAGAATGTGTAAATAAAAAAGTTCGATTGTGTTTGAGTGAAAATGAACAAGTGATCATATTTTCTGTGGACCAACCGGAGTTGTTGCATCTGGAAAATATAACTATTGGCATTTTGTATTGACTTTATTTGACGTGTGGCCATATTTTTTGTTAATATATAGATATGCACATATATTTTACCTACATATGAAGGTTCTATAAAAAAATGAATGTTTATTATACTTTAATTAAATGTTCATTGAACCTCCATATGTATGTATTTTGTACGTTCATATGACTGTTCAATATATCTCCATATGGATGTAAAATGTTTATCCACCTGGAGGTCCTATGGACATACTATGAAGATCTTTCCGTGAGGGAATGATATATCCAATGGACCTCCATCCTTGCTCCATAATATTAAATATGGATGTTCGATGCACCTCCGGTATCCATGGTTGGTGTGTACATTTCATATCCACTGGATATGCTTGTGCTGTGTGGGTTTTCAATTTAATGTAAACAATACGTAACTGACAATAACTTTTTCACGTTACGGCAATAAATTTTAAATATCTACTACCACCACCAATTGCAAAAATTAATAGAATTAGCGGAAAATTCAAACGTTTGTCAATATTATTAAAATTATTACGTTAACGTTAAAAAACAGTAATTTTCATGCACCAGAGTTTTATCGTATAAAGGACTATGTAACTCTTAACATAATTTAAATTAGCCGTTTTCCCATTGCTGAAAAGACTTATCGCAGAAGTGTTGTCTTATGATATTATGTAGTTTTACGTTAGATTTAAAAAATATTGGTTTAGATGGCTATTTGTTTTTATACGGTCATTACGAACCATCAAAATATTCGTGCGAATCTATGTATCTACGTCGGGCTACTATTCAAGTTTTATATTATCTACTAATACATAAAAACGTACTTCAGTACTTGTAGTCACTAAACTTATATCTAGTCCTGGGTTGTTGTATCGATATATCGAAATATGGATATTTGGATACGTATCAATATACCGATACGTTTCCATATTTCGATACGTATCGATATTTTGATACGTATAGATATTTCGATACGTAAAGAATCCATCCAAATATTATTGACATTGTGCGCTCATGCCTCTAGTCCCAAAATGCTTTTATAGTAAAAAAAAAGAAAACGAAAACTATTGTAACGTATAAAAATGTCATCGTCTAAATATAAATTATTAGTTTTTGACTTTATCTTTCAAATATCGACCTTAATCAACAACTTTTTTTCTAAAATTACAAGATTATTTTTAGCTTAAATTTAAAAAAATCTATTACACAAATACGTTGATATTTAGATACGTATTGGGTATACCGATTACCGATACATGTAGATATTTTGATATGTATCGATACTCGGATACGTAGCGATATTCCGATCGGTTTCGATATTTCGATGCGTAGTGATACTTCGATACGTATCGATATTTCGATACGTATCGATACTCCGATACGTATCGATACTCTGATAAGTATCGATACTCCGATACGTATCGATATTTCGATATATCGATACGTATCGATACAAATTGCGTATCGATATTCGATACACAAAATTCTGTATCGCCCAGCACTACTTATATCAAGGCAGTCACGGGCTAGAATTCACTAACTTTATGAATAGAAAACATGTCACACATTACAATGAAACATAAAATCAAAAATGTACTGTTTTCGTTTGTTTCGATACAATAAACTTGTAAGTACTTAATTGTCGTGCAATATAATTATTGTTAAATTGGTTTTAAAACACTTTGTCAATATTGCAAAGCAAAAACAAGTTTATTTACAAAATTATACGCCTTTTTAATTTTAATACATTCTTGTTTAAATTTCTTATATATCGTTTGTATTTCTCATTTATATTGAGTATGAAGCATATTTTGATAAGAATAAATTACTTGCTGTTTCCTTGAGCATACATTGATATAGATTAGAATGAAAATAATTAATAGCATTTAAACGAAATTATCATAATTTTCAACCGACACTTACGTTTGCCTGAAGAAATGATAAATAATAGATTTTTTGGTACTATGATTTATTAAACTTTTTATATCCTTGTTTAAAATCGTTTTTTGACAGATATTAAAAATTAATCAATGGTCTTAATACCAGTTTAATTATCATTTCTACAAACTCTAAAGCTGATACAAGAATGTAACTCAACATTTAACTAAGAAACTTACTTTTTATAACAACTAGTAAACAAATACAAATTTTTTTTTATAAATTGGTATTAAAACCTATCCATTATTTTCAAATAATATGTACAGTTTATAGATATTGTGTTTATAAATCTTTGTGTAATTAAAAATAAATGATCTATGCTGTACGTTACAAGTTTTATAGTTTTGCTAATGTGTTTTATATGTAAGTATTGTTTTAAAAAAAATGATCTCATGACAGAAAATATCTTAAATTAAACACTGTATACTTATTAACTATAGTGAGCGATATCATTCACCTACAGCCCACCACACACAGGCCAGAATACAACATTGTATGATTTTTTATTAAAATCCTATTATGTTAGCTTAATATTACTATCCAGTTTTTATTTTTATTAATAATAAGCAAACAATCCAAAGCTTGTTTATTAATTATCAGAGAAAGATTATTTGTCCATATGTAGGAACAAATAGAAAGTAGGTTGCGTTTGTATAATTTCTAATTTGCAATATTCTTTTGGTTGACTTAAGTGTACATATCTACACATGTAAATAGTTTTTGAACAATATTTTAAGTTTCTATGTTTAATAAAACATCATTGCTGTTACACTTTGTAGAGAACGGAAAGCAGATAAAATATTATTATAATAAATAATATATATATAATATATGTTTAGTATTTCGTGTTTATAGTATTAAAAAAATTTAAATCACTTTTACTTGTAAGTGAAATTTTACTTTATTCAAATTCGTATTTAGTATTTCAATATATGTTTTTTATTCTATGCATAGCAGTTATCTAAAAGTTTTTACACATTTACTGCGTTTATTTCGACGATTCGATCCGGATAGAAAGTGAAGCTGCTCGATAAATCCTATTTAAATTTTCGTTAATCCTCGAAATAAACACTTGGGATAAAGCGCTCAGGCGGCTTAGAAACATTAATCCAATCCCAACAATTTGGTGAATTGGCTTAAGGTAAGCCACTTCAACTTTACAAAATAAATGCTTAATCTACTTTTAATCGGGATCCAGTTTTTGTGCCTAATTTCGCTTGTCTTTAACTGTCATTTTGAACTGTCATAAATGTTAAAATCAGCTGGGAAAATTGTTGGTTAGGTACTAATTTTTGTTGTATTTTTTAAATCAAAATGAAATTGAATTAAAAGAAAACGTTTTCTATCTAATATGTTCAGTATTTTTTTCTTTCAATAATTCAAGAAAAAAAAATGGTTTCATTTTCACTCCAGATATTTCTGTTTGGTTTTTTCACCACAGTTAAATAATAATAAACTTTTACCAATAGTAAATACTACCTAAATAAACCACAAATGAACACTGAATTATACTAGTAAACTACAAAAAAGTGAGGTTAAGTATTTCTCGTCTTAATCCATTTCGATATAAACACTTAAGGTTAAGGATTAATAATTTAAGCCGTTTGAGTTTCTATCCGGATCGAACCGTCGAAATAAACGTAGTAATTATTGTTATAACAAATCTAAACAATGTAGAAACTGAAAATATAATGCAAGAAATACCTAACATATTTAGAAAAAAAGTAAAGTCTAAAATAACAGTAAATGAAAATATAGATAGTGAAATATAGTTATTACCATAGGTATTATAAATAATAGATTGGTAAATGAACGCATGACTATCTTTAGATGTATTAAATATTACGACTTGACTGCATTTGGACTAAAAATTAGTGACGTTAAATTCAAATATATAAGCTGTTTATTGGTTTAGTTGTATAGTGTACACTATATATTTGTTGGTCTATTAAACCACAATTTTATAGGTGCGTTCGTTAACCAAGAGATGGCGTCAACCACAACACTTTTATATGTACTTTATTTCCTGCACACTGCACAAACATAGCAGTCTTTAGTTGAGACATCAAGTTTTGCTTGTTTGTTATACTTCTGTGATTAAAATAAATTCAAATGCAATCCACTTTTATCGAACATTTTTTTGGTTCATTCGGAGCCGGATCAGTGATCTAAATTAAACAGTGAAAGTTAATTACAAGTATAGACTGCAAACAGAGTTGAACAAAGATTGATTTACGGACAGTTGAAGAAAATAGAGAGGAAAGATAGTGTATACAAGAATATGTCATAAGATTAAAAAGTTTGACACGTGCTTTTGACGTATACCAGCGATACGGTTGAAAACACGTAGCAAACAAAACGGTATACCGAATAAAAATCAGGTTCGACAAAAAGTTGAATGACAAGTGATTAATCGACATTGACGAAAATGGTTCAGAACGAGCGAGACGGACATAGACGCAGAATAAAACCAACCAAATCAAGTACCAACATTCCTTATTTTCTTGTTTCATTTTAAATTATTTGTATTAATTATCAAAATGAGTATAAAACACTTAAGAACGGAACAGGAATCTGTTTTTGGTGAATTTTTAAATTCTTTTGAGGCAAACCAAATTATACAAGTAAGGTTAAGAATTAAAAATTTGAGGGTATATTAAATGATTTTGAAAGAGATCAATAAGAAATTGAACGAGATGAAGCTTGTGTAAAAAAGGATCGAGACGAAAGTGTAGCATTTACAAATTCTTATTTTGAAGCACTAACTGAAAGTAAGGTATTTTTAAAAGATAACGGCAACAGCTTCCCTGTTTACGGAAATGAAAGTAATGCGTCCATAGAAGCAAAAATAAAATTATTACAATTAGCGTTGCCATCGTTTAATGGCAAACAGCGTAATTGGATTAGTTTTCGTGATAATTTCATGGCGATTATTCATAATAATAATAGATTACCCGAAATAGAAAAGTTTAGGTATTAACGCGGGCAGTTGACAGGTGCAGCGGCTGTAGCTATAGGAAGTTTACAAATAACAGAAGCAAATTACCAAATTGCTTGGGATATTTTAAAAGAACGCTTTTAGACATTTTAACGGTAAATTTGAGAAGTTTGTATAGTCTAGGTGTAGGTATACCAGTTCATGGGATGAGATTTTAATTCAAATTTTAGCAGGAAAACTTGATGCGGTTACTTACATATACAGAATGAAGAGCAGTTAAAATAATATACGAGTTGCCAACGTTAAAGAAATTTAAAGAGTATTTAAAAAAGCGATGTCATTTGCTAGAAGGTATGTCTGCACGCGCATTCGGAATAAAATACGTAAAAGAAAGGGTAGTAACGCTTGCGGTACGTACAGAAGAAAAATGTTATTTTTGTAACGATACACATAGGTTATACGTGCCCCAAATTTTTTACGCAATCGATTAACTCCAGGAAAGACGCTGTAAAAAGATTAAGTTTATGTTTAAACTGTATGAATAAGGGCCATTTCTGATGTATATCACTGGATTGTTTTAAGTGTGGTCGTAAACATGATACTTTATTACACGAGACATTATCGAGCATTAACACATCGGTGGGAGCAACAACAAAGGGGGAAGCAACGCGTAGCGGCAATTTTATTGCCGCACATAATCGCAAATCGGAAACGGTGGCGATGGCAGCGACTAGAAATAGTTGTTCGTCGAATGAGATATTAATAACGCAACAGGTAATCTTATCGACGGCGATAGTAAATGATGAGGGCGATCAAGAAAATGAGAAGAATTTTCGAGCACTACTGGATTACGTTTCACAATGATCCTTTTTACGGAAAAATCGGTATCGGTGAGTGAAATTGGAGATATAGCGAAAAGGGTCGTGTATGGAGTAAATGTAAAATTAAAATCAAAATGTTCAGATTTTATTAAAACGTTTTAATGCTTAGTTTTAGAACGAAATATTCCAACAGTGTCATATGTGGCTGCATTAATAGAAAGGCAGTATAAAGACGGAAAACTTATAGTAACGATACATTTAAAGGATAACGTACAAGATATTGGTAATTCACGAAAACTAGCATTGAATCGGTTGTTAATAACGGAAGAACGGTTAAATAAAAATACAAATTTAAAAAGGAGTATAGAAATTTCTTGAAGGAATACGCAAAAGCAGAACATATGACCGAAACAATATAATCTCCTGAACCCAAAAGAATACATATTATCTAACACACCACGCGATAATTAAAGAATCGACTCTCACAACTAAATTAAGGATTGTTTTTGAAGCGTCGATGAAAACAGAAAACGGTGTACCGGGTGTACCTTTAAATGATATGCAATTAGCAGGTCCAAAAGTTCAAGATCATTTATGCGAAATTTTAATTTGTTTTAGAAGCTTTAAATATGTTACTAGCGCCGATATAGCTAAGATGTATTTGTAAATACTTATTGATAAAAATCAACGTAATCTAGAACGAGTTTTATGGCGTTTTGACAAGAAGGTTAAAATTAAATGTTATGCTATGAACACCGTCACTTTCGGCGTGTCATCAACGTGTGGATGTTTAAAACAATTGCTTTTAAAAAATCAAGTCACGGATCTAGTAGCAAGTTTTGCAATATTAATAGGTTTTTATATGGATAATTTGTTAAATGGTACGAATACTATTGCGGAAACTATATTTTTACAAAGAAAAATAACCAATATATTAAATACAATAAAATTTAGTTTAAGAAAATGGCTTTCAAACGATCGACGAATAATAAACGGTTTAATCAAATAAGAATGTTAGATAAGGATCAACCTAACAAAACTTTAGGTATTTATTGGCAAAAAGATTTGTTGCGTCATTTAATTTAAAAAAAAAAGTTTTTTTGGGAATTAGTCAAATATTTGATCTGTTGGGTTTGATTTTAGCGTCTAATTTAAGCCAAATGGGCCCTGTCCACCATAATAAACTATTTCTTAAACATACTGCCCACTGTAAAATAACAAATTTTACATTTTAATTATTGATTAGGCAGTGGACACAATTTAATAATTGGTCGTTTGCAAATACCTGAAGCAGTCTGAACAGAAACAACACGAACAATATTATCTGATCCCAGATGAAGGGCAATTATCCGACCCAGTTTCCATCTTAAAGGTGAACATAATTCATTTTTAATCAATACTAAAATGCCAATTTCTATTAACGTGTTTTTTTTACCCCAACCATTACGTTGTTGTAGAGTGTTTAAATATTCGCGGCTCCACCGTTTCCAAAAATTTTGATGCAACGCTTGAACTCGTTGCCATCGAGATAAGTGGGATATATTTAAATCGGAAACATCATCTTCGTAAAAACTACCTAGTGGCTCTATCGTTAAAAAATGATTAGGTGTTATAGCTTGTAAATCGTTAGGATCTGAACTGATAGCACACAATGGACGTGAATTTAGTAACGACTCTATTTGTGTACAAACGGTTAACAACTCTTCAAAAGTAAAAATTTGATTACCTATTATTTTTGTTAAATGAGTTTTAACACTTTTGATACCAGCTTCCCATAAGCCTCCCATATGCGGACTAGCTGGAGGATGAAAACTCCATTTTAAATTTTCTTTCTCTACTGCGGTTTGTAGATACTGCATTAAAATTTTATTAGAACCAACAAAATTAGTACCACAATCGCTGTAAACGTGAACACATTTTTCTCGTCTTGCTATAAATCTGCGAAAAGCAGCTAGAAACGTTTCTGCCGATAAATCTGATGCTAATTCTAAGTGAACAGCTTTAGTTGAAAAACAAACAAATAAGCACAAATAAGCTTTTACGATTTTTGCACCTCGTAATCTATTCATCGTAATTGAAAACGGACCTCCAAAATCAACACCTACAATCTTGAAAGCTTTTATTTCCGATACTCTCTCAGAAGGTAAATCGCCCAATATTGGTGGAGAAAACGTACTAGGTTTAAATCGAAAGCATTTATAGCAATTAGCTAATACAGATTTTATTACACGGTGAGGAGATAAAATCCAAAATTGACGACGAAGTATAGCCAATAAAGTAGAGCGACCAGGATGTAGATAAATATTATGAAAATGTGTAATGATTAATTTAGTTAAATTTCCTTTTTTAGGCAATAATACGGGATATTTTGCTTTATAATTAAGTGATGAATTTCTAAGACGTCCTCCAACTCTAAGAATTTTTTCGCTATCTAAGAATGGATTCAATTTTCTGATTGAATTAGAACAAAGTTTGCCCATCCGAATTTGTTCGATTTCACTACTAAATTCAATTTGTTGAATTACACGAATTAATATTAATAACGAATTAGAAAGTTCTTTTGTAGTTATAACTCCACTTAACGATCTATTTCGACGACAATACAAACTAAACCTAACACAAATGCAAATAATTCTTTGTAATTTTAACAAAGAAGAATATCTATCTATTATTTCTACAAAATTGTCATCAAAACCGGTTAATAAACATGTTTTCTGTTTTATCTCTTCATTCGTATCCCAGTGTTCAATTTGACACGGCCAATTTTTAGCGTCTAATTTAAGCCCAATGGGCCCTGTCCACCATAATAAATTATTTAAAAACTTTGAAGGCAACAACCCTCTCGAAGCACAATCCGCGGGATTATCAGCTGATACTACATGTTTCCAATGATCTCCTGGAAGCAGCTCGTGAATTATTGAAACTCTGTTGGCTATGAATGTTTTCCATTTATACGAAGGAGCTTTAATCCAAGACAATACTACTTTAGAATCAGACCACGCTATTATCTTAGAAAAACTAATTTTAAAATAAAACTACCTAAATTTGGTGGAGATTTGACCGGTTACCAATCGTTTATAGAAATTTTCTCAAATTTAATCCACCGGAATTCGAATTTGTCGGATGTTGAAAAATTCTTCTATTTAACATCATGTTTAGAGGGTGAAGCAGCTGCATTACTGAAAAGTTTGAAGATCACTTCAGTAAACTATCCTATAGCATTAGAGCTACTGGATAACAGGTATTTAAACTTAAGGTTGAGCGCTAATAACTATTTGAAAAATATATACAGAATTATTCCTATTTCTGATCGAACATCGCAGTCGCTGAAAAAAGTGATAGACCATTTTAAAGAAAATTGGTCGGCTTTTCAGGCTTTATTAACAAACACAGAAGATCAGTTAAATTTGTTACTAGTTAACTTGCTGCTACAAAAATTGATTTTAAAACTAAGGAACAATTTGAATTGAGTATAGTTGATTCTAAAAATACGATTCCATCAATTGATTATTTAGTTGAATTTGTTCAAAAGCAGTGTATTGCACTAGAAAATTTAAACAGTGGTATAAACAATAAGTTTAATAAGAAAGGGTTAGTACTGAATTCTAAACCAAATTCATCTTCATTTGCACTTGTTATGAATTCAGATTCACAATGTGTTAATTGTAAAGATAACCACAATTTAATCGATTGCAAATCTTTTTTAAGCAAGTCGCCATATAATAAATTTTTATTCGCAAAAAAAAATAAACTGTGTTTGAACTGTTTAAGTAATTTGCATGTAGTTAAAGCTTGCAAAGCAAACCATGTATGTGAAAAATGTAATGAAAAACATCATAGTTTATTGCATTACGCAAAAGAAGTTTCTAGTAATTTAACGGATACGGTTATGAATAAAAATTCATTACTTGATGATGCTTTTGCGGGTATAGTAGCATCAGAAAGCACAGTTCTATTAGCAACTGCTGTTGTTCATATTATGGATGCGTCTGGTTCTTGGGTCCCTATACGAATTTTAGTAGATTGTGGTTCTCAAGTTAACTTTATTTCAGAGAGTTGCGTACAACGTCTTAACTTACATCGTACGCATTCCTCAGTTTTTGTTCACGGTTTAAATCAAATAGCTTCCGTGAAGAGTCGTGGTGTTGTTGTTTATTCGATAAAGTCTAGAGAACAAAAAGGATCTTCTTTTATTGTATCGGCTCAAATATTGTCATCGATTTGTAATGACATGCCTTCGGTGTCATTAAAACAATATGATTGGAGTCACATTCGTAACTTAAAATTAGCCGATCCTTTATTTTACCGCAAACAAACAATTGATATGTTGGTTGGAGCAGACATATTTTCTCAAATATTGTTAGGTAATGTAATTACAGGAGAACCGTCTGCTATTAATACCATCTTTGGGTATATTGTATTAGGTAAAGTAAATTTACATTCAACCAACTCACCTTCGTGTTTTCTCGTTGAAACGTCGTTACAAGAAGAAGTACAAAAATTTTGGGAATTGGAGCAAGTACCTTGTAATATTTTATCACCTGATGATAAGAGATGTGAACAACACTTTATCGATAGTCATTACAGAACGACTGATGGCAGATATGTCGTGTCTTTACCTTTTAAAGATGATCATCTTCCAGTTTTTGGAAATAGTTACGGTAACGCTTTACGTTGTTTAAAATCGTTAGAAATACGTATGGTAAAAGATACTGCATTTGCTGCAGAGTATAAAAAAGCAATGCAGGACTATTTAGATTCGGGTCATATGTCTATAGCTGACCCATTAGTCAATAAGAATCACGGGTATTATGTTCCTCATCATGGAGTGCTCAAGCAAGATAGCACTTCGACAAAGTTGCGTGTAGTCTTTAACGCTTCAGCGAAATCGGGGAATGGAATATCTTTAAACGATACCTTATTAGTAGGACCTAAGTTACAAACAAATATTGTAACAATTTTATTGCGATTTCGTTTACACAAATATGTCATTATTGCTGATATCAAACAAATGTATCGTCAAATTATATTACAAGACAAACAAAGAGATTTTCAAAGATTGTTGTGGAGATTTGATGCAAATCAGTCTGTTCAAGAATACACCATGAATAGGGTAATGTTTGGAGTATCTTCATCTCCATTTTTGGCTTTACGTTCTATTAGACAATTGTCTATAGATGAAAAAGCACATTTTCTAAAAGCTGCAGAAGTGTTACAGTCAGACGTTTATGTGGATGACGTAATTACAGGGTGTAATTCAATAGAAGAAACTCGATGCTTAGCATTTGACTTAATATCGTTGCTTAAAAAGGGTGGTTTTGAATTAAAAAAGTTTGTTATTAATGAACCCTCTGTTCTTACTTCTCTTCCGGCGTCAACTCAACAATCAATATCCTTTGATAAAGAAGAACCTTCTATTATAAAAATATTAGGATTACAATGGCAACCTCAGAACGACAATTTTTATTATAATATTAACTGTTATTCAACTGTGTGTACAAAAAGAACGTTACTTTCGGAGGTAGCCAGAATTTTTGATCCATTAGGTTTTTTATCGCCGTTAGTTGTTTTTGCTAAACATTTAATACAAAAATTATGGATGTTAAAATTGGATTGGGATGATACAGCTCCTCCAGATATTACAGAAGCATGGAAGTCTTATCAATTTGAATTACCTCTTTTAAAACAAATTGCAATACCGCGTGTTTTGCCTATAAACAAATCTACAATTTGTGAAATGCATGGGTTTTGTGATAGTAGTGAAATAGCATTTGCCGCATTAATATACTTTCGAACTATTCAGAGTAATGGAGAAATTAACACAACTTTAATTTGTAGTAAAACCAAATTAGCTCCATTAAAAAACTTGTCGATTCCACGATTAGAATTATGCGCGGCAGTTCTTTTATCAAAATTAATTTCGTTTGTAAAAATAGCTTTTGTTAATAAAATTAGTTTTTCTAAGATAATAGCGTGGTCTGATTCTAAAGTAGTATTGTCTTGGATTAAAGCTCCTTCGTATAAATGGAAAACATTTGTAGCCAACAGAGTTTCAATAATTCACGAGCTGCTTCCAGGAGATCATTGGAAACATGTAGTATCAGCTGATAATCCCGCGGATTGTGCTTCGAGAGGGTTGTTGCCTTCAAAGTTTTTAAATAATTTATTATGGTGGACAGGGCCCATTTGGCTTAAATTAGACGCTAAAATTGGCCGTGTCAAATTGAACACTGGGATACGAATGAAGAGATAAAACAGAAAACATGTTTATTAACCGGTTTTGATGACAATTTTGTAGAAATAATAGATAGATATTCTTCTTTGTTAAAATTACAAAGAATTATTTGCATTTGTGTTAGGTTTAGTTTGTATTGTCGTCGAAATAGATCGTTAAGTGGAGTTATAACTACAAAAGAACTTTCTAATTCGTTATTAATATTAATTCGTGTAATTCAACAAATTGAATTTAGTAGTGAAATCGAACAAATTCGGATGGGCAAACTTTGTTCTAATTCAATTAAAAAATTGAATCCATTCTTAGATAGCGAAAAAATTCTTAGAGTTGGAGGACGTCTTAGAAATTCATCACTTAATTATAAAGCAAAATATCCCGTATTATTGCCTAAAAAAGGAAATTTAACTAAATTAATCATTACACATTTTCATAATATATATCTACATCCTGGTCGCTCTACTTTATTGGCTATACTTCGTCGTCAATTTTGGATTTTATCTCCTCACCGTGTAATAAAATCTGTATTAGCTAATTGCTATAAATGCTTTCGATTTAAACCTAGTACGTTTTCTCCACCAATATTGGGCAATTTACCTTCTGAGAGAGTATCGGAAATAAAAGCTTTCAAGATTGTAGGTGTTGATTTTGGAGGTCCGTTTTCAATTACGATGAATAGGTTACGAGGTGCAAAAATCGTAAAAGCTTATTTGTGCTTATTTGTTTGTTTTTCAACTAAAGCTGTTCACTTAGAATTAGCATCAGATTTATCGGCAGAAACGTTTCTAGCTGCTTTTCGCAGATTTATAGCAAGACGAGGAAAATGTGTTCACGTTTACAGCGATTGTGGTACTAATTTTGTTGGTTCTAATAAAATTTTAATGCAGTATTTACAAACCGCAGTAGAGAAAGAAAATTTAAAATGGAGTTTTCATCCTCCAGCTAGTCCGCATATGGGAGGCTTATGCCGGTGATTGTAGTGGGAAAGGTAATGATGCACACTTATGATAATTAAAATTCGGTTGGGACAAAATGTTACCGGCACAAATGTTCAACAATGGTTTCAATTCAAAAATAATTTACATTTTCTTAATCAAGTTCAAATACCGAGGTTTGTGTTAGGTGGACGACAACGTAAATTTGAGTTACACGGATTCTGCTATGCTTCGAGTACAGCATACGATGCGTGTATTTATGCTTGGGCGTATGATGAAGAGGACCAAGTTTAATATTCGTTTAATATGTTCTAAATCGCGGGTCTTGCCGTTACAATTTAACTATACCGCGGTTAGAGTTATGTGGGGCGTTGTTGTTGGCTCGATTAATGACACAAATAGAACAAGTGTTTAATATCGGATCAATAAGGAAACATTTTTGGTACGATTCTACGATTGTGTTATTCTGGATACAAGCTCCATCTAAAAGATGGAATAAAATCGAGTAGCTGAAATACAGAATTTAACAGATATTAAAAATGGGTGACATGTAAGTAATCAAAATAACGCCACAGACGTTTAATCGAGGGGTTGTTTACTTGTACAATTAAATGGAAACAATTTATGGTTTACGGGACTGGAGTGGTTAATAAAACAACCTAAGGATTGGCCTACTTCGAAAGTACTGGATATTACAAAGTTATCAGAAGAAAGAAGAGAAAAGAACTATAAGAAAGGACTGACTGGAATAACCGTTGATAATTCGTGTGGAGGATGACTCTTCTTCATCTGAATCATCCGAAATGTCTTCTTTTATACAGAATGTTATTTCAACTCCCATAAAATGTCATAATTTTAGATCGTCAAATTTGTTAATATGTAAAAATTTAATGTAGCGCTTGTTTATAAGCGTTTTAAATGTTTAGTTGTTCCCTCCAAGTGTTATTTGATACGTCTTTAAAATAAATCTTTTTGCCGTACAGGGTATAGTTCTTAGAACAGTGAATTAAACATCATAACGTTATTTTTTATTTATATTTTTATTAACGGTGTCAACAAACTATTTAATGCTACAGGTTCGTAATTTTCTATTCCTTTGAATCAAAACTTTTAATCTTTTTAAACGTTTTACGGCATTTTTTTGCTTATATTGATGTTATGATTGCACCTTTGTAAAATGACTTGTTAATCAGATCTAATCTAACCATTCAACATTTATTTGTTTTTTTCTGAATTTTGAATGTTATGTTATCAAAAACCCTTTGTCCCAACTTACGGCATGCACTGTATTACAAATTGCCTGTAAAAAATTATATCTTCCCCATCACTAAACTTGGCTTTACTAACTTTCGTTTCGTAAACAACCAATTTTCCTTTTATATTTATTTCTCATCTGCTTTGAGAGTAACATTTTACCTCTCAGTTTTTAAACGGTCAGTATTTTTGATATTTCTAAGACCCTATATATCTTAGCATGGATTTATAAAGATAAACTACTGTTAAAACATTAGGTTTTCATTATGAAGACTTTTACTGCACTTGCTTTAAATAATAATTCATTTCAAAATCATAAGATCCAATCCAGTTATTTTTAACTAAAACACAAGCAGTTAAATTTACTGGATTCACATTACCTGCAATTTGCTGAAAAGTATTTTTCATTTTGGAATAACCATCAAAAAGCTTTGTTGCATCAGCTCTGGTTAATCATCGAGTTGTCAAAAGGATTTTAGGTACTAACTTAGCGTTTGACTGTAGACATGTTTTTAAAATTCTTTATTGAAAAATATAGACGCTGGCGTAGACAGAAATTTATAAAAAAATTAATTGGATTTAAACATGATTCTGCTGCATAGATTCCAATTTAAGTCGTGAGCAGCTCAAGAAACATACAAAGGTAACTGATTTAACTAATTAAAATGTTGCATTTTGTTATATGTGCCGGATATATTAGTAACGTTGTCATTTGATTGACTCGGCCGTCTTCAATATTTATAGAAAAATTTGCTATCATTTCTAAAACAGTATCTTTTATATCTGCGGTTTTATAACCAACATTTTCACTAAAGCACAGAAATCTCAGTGTAATAAACACTGCGACTTTGCGTTCTTCTATCAAGTTGCGCTTGTGGGAAAATGTTTCAACTGTTCCGTGGATAAACCGGTTAATGTCACAAGCTACAAATCTTTTGCAGGTTAAACTGTAACGCCACCTTATTATTTATTAAGCAGATCTGGCTAAATATCTGTCAATAATACAAAAATTACTTTTGGTACTACATATTTATATGTTATTTGCATCGGATAAAAAATGTTTATAGATTACACAGAAAACATTTCATAAAATATTAGATACTGATTTATTTATTTGTGTCAGTTATATTAAAAATCTTACTGTTCGTTTTTTTGTAGTTGTTTCTTGATTGGATATGGCATAAGCCTCCATCCATTTCGTACAATAATCTATCGCTAGCAGAATGTATTTGTTTACCAAATCAACTTGTAGGAACGGCCCTGCGATGTCAATGTCTATTCTCTCTAGAGGGCTTTCCAGATTATATTGTTTCATTGGCGACGATGACTGTTTTGTCCATCTTGCACCTGTGAAAGAACTGCACCTTAGCCAAATTACTTGCATTGGTTTTCCATCTTCTCCTGAATAACTTAAAATTGGCGAAGTGACTAGAGCTTGTTTTAGTTGATGGAAAGCGTTTTCGCAGTCTTCATTCTATCTAAACTCTGCTTTTGCTTTAGTCAGTTTTGTCAAAGATTTGTAAATATTAGCAAATCAGGATATAAATCTTCTATAATAGGTGCACAACCCAAAAAAACTTTAGATCTAACGTTTGTTGATTGCATTACTTAAACTTTGTGTGGGTCGACCTTTACTCCATCTCTAGATACTACGTGACGTCACGTCACGTAGTTGTTCAAACAGTTCTTTCAAGTTGTTCAAATATTCTTCAAACAACCTTTCAACCACAATCACATCGTCTAAATAAACCAAGAACGTCTTCCAAGACAGCCCGCGCAAGATGGTCTCCATAAAACGCAGGAACGTTACACAAGCCGAAGGGAATCACAGTGAACTGCCACAAACCAGTTCTAATCATAAAAGCTGTCTTTTCATCCTTTTTGAGTTTTAATTCTACCTGCCAGTAACCACTCTTTAAATCCAACTTGGAAAACCATCGAGAGTCTGACAGGTTGTCTAACGTATTGTCAATTTTCGGTAAAGGGTAACTGTCTTTGTTAGTGACATCGTTAAGCTGTCTGTAGTTTACGCAAAACCTTGTTGATCCATCTTTCTTTTTAATTAGTACCATTGGGGACATCAATAGAGTATTTGAAGGTTTAATCACACTTTCTTTCTCCATAGGCGTAATTATTTGTTCGGTTTCTTCTATTTTGTCAAAAAAAAGTCGGCGTGGATGTTATCTTATTGTTTTGGTTTTACGGACACTTTTCTGGTCTTCTCTTTGCTTTGTACAGCGTCGTCGTATGTGGCACACTTCCTCGCAGTTCCAGCATGTCACTTCTCTTCTCCAAACTGCTTGTTCGCGGAATACACGTTGCATTATTTCTTCGATGCTTTCCTGTGTTTGCGTGAGTGCTTCTGCAGCAGAGCGGAGTTTTGGTGCGACGCCTGCTTTGCTGCAGCAAACTCTAACGCATGAGTTAAAACGTTATCCAATGTGTTAAGTTGAGCTAACCGTAGTTTGCTGCGTTTTGCTGTCTCGAAGGCTGTTTACGAAGGTTTGAATAGCCAATTGCTCCAGGAAGGTATCTGGTGCTGTAAGATACGCAACCCGTGCTGACATCTCTACATCTCATTTTTAAACGTGAAATTAAAAGTTTGTAATTTCCTTGTAAGATGTTAAGAAAATTTGCAAAATTCTAAGTGCTTCTCTACGTAAGGCCACTATAAAAGACGTCGCTTTCTGTTTGTTGCTCTAACCATAAGCTATATTTTCAAACTGTTTGTTTGTGGAAGTTTAACCATGGAACTTTACTATCAAAATTTGGAAGTACAACTTTTAAACTTATTAGTGGTTTCTTCCCGATTTTCTATATATAACTGTTCGCTTGTGACACTTTTTTCACCATGACAATGCATTTGGTTTATCCTTTCTTCGAGTAATTTTATTCTGGACAGGATGCATAAAACGTTGTTAACTTTGACGATGTAGTTAATTATGCGGTCATATTGTCCTTGGTACAAAATCAGTTGTTTTGCTGACGACATTCTCAAATCAATAGCAACGATTGGCGTCAGCTAACAACATAGTTAACTTTGTTTTATGCAACCGTTCATTAGTCTTCTAATTTGTCCTCTATTGTAGCTATTTTGATTTCTAGAACAGCGCATATTTCTTTTCTTAAATTTAACATATATGCTTGAGTTTCCTCTTGAACAATTTTAATTTGGTTTTTTACGCTGGCTTTGATAGTTTTTATTTGGTTTTCAATGCTCGTTCGTATTTGTTTTTTTAAACTTTTTGAATTTTTCTTCGTTTTCTGAGAATTTTTCCAGTATTTTCGAATATTTTATACTTCCATTTTCTGATAATTGTCATCAATTTTTCTAATAAAGCTACCAAAGTCCGTTACTTCGAACATTTTTAAATCACAATTTTTTTGTCGCCATTGTTGATTTACTGATCATTATTTGTACCTATATTGTTACACTGAATTTTAAGAACGACAGAGTTTTTTATTATTAAATGACTAATTACACGCACTGATAAAAGAAAAGGTTTAATAAACTAAGTTTATAAACACACATAAATCGCGAGTTAATCAGTTC
This sequence comes from Aquatica leii, assembly GCA_035610365.1. Classification (NCBI taxonomy): domain Eukaryota; kingdom Metazoa; phylum Arthropoda; class Insecta; order Coleoptera; family Lampyridae; genus Aquatica; species Aquatica leii. Next base: position 211,353,404 of record CM069432.1, on the reverse strand, counting down.
TTTGTTTATTTACACGATATCAACGGGTTTCATTTACCACACACTTGTATCACGAATGGAACGAATTTTAAATCTCATTTATTTATAAATGAAATATTTTTACGACTTAGAACTAGTTTTCATAAACGTACTTAAGTAAATTTAACTATATTTAAGAAAAACAACGTTTATCTGCACTGGTATTTGTTTTCACTTATTTATTTATATTCGGCACACGTGTTAAGCATTTTATTTATCTAAATCGGCAAATTCTCTTAATAGTTCCAACTGAATTCGAAAATTGGCACCAATAACCTCCAAACACTTTTTATATTCTTCTGTTATCAGAATCCAGATTATACTATGTTATTCGATCCGAAAATTCCAAATGCTTCGGGAACGCTCTTTAATGAAGAGGGACATCAAAACATTTTAAGTGTTTATAAAAAACAACGTCTCGTGCCGCTAAATGCGTACTTATTCAGGCCTCTGTTAAATTAAAAATTGCAGTTATTACATGGTAGAGAACAGGTAGAAAGTTAATCAAATGTAAAGTTAATTAAAAACTACAATAATTGCCATTTACAGATATAGACTAATTTGCACTTGAAGATAACCATCACAATAAAATAACATTGAGAATAAATTAATTCAATCTTAGAACAAATTATAACACAAAGAATAGTCTTTACTTTTTTCTAAATTCCATTTAAAAAATTTTTTTCACAAAAGTAGCTATGACGTTTTGGATTTAATTAAGTAAACTTATTTTTAAGTAGTTTATACAGGTCTGTTCAATAACCGACATTATATATTCATCTCTGCTTTTAAAGAAGTCTAGTACTGACTCAAACATGCTATAAAAACGTTTTAGACAAATGTTTTTTAATTTTAATCATTTCCACTGCAATGTTTGCCAAATAATGTGCTAGTCAATGATTTGTTTCTAATATTATTGACTGTTCTAACAACGTAATGAAGCAATGTATAAAGGGGTTCATTTATATTTTTTGCAAATAACTACTGAAGATAGTAGAATCCTGGCAGCATCCCCTCCACATTTGATGTCACACGACCTCGTCGCAAACGTAGGCAAAGGCTTTCTTTTTTCTCTCTCTCTCTCTGTCACAATAAAATGTTTCTTTTCTCTCTTATAGCGATTTTTTTTCTCACATTGTTACGTCATCGCATAACTGGTAATTTCGATTGCGTCGTGCGTCATCGCGTAAGTAGTAATTTTTTATCGGTCATAACGTTTCATGATTCGAGCGAGAATAAAAATATTTTTATTTAAAAAAAGCTGTGGTTGCACTTGGATTCGAACCCGGGCTTCTTTGAATACAAAGCGGCGAGCGTAACCGCTGGGCTACGAAGATAGTTAAATTTAAACGGTCAATTGTAAAATTGCCCATTATTGTAAATAAGATCGTCAAATAAAAAAAATTGCAGTAAAGAATTTCTTAAAAAAGATTAGTGCTAAAATGGTAAAATAATTTTTAGAGAAATGTGAAACTACTACATTACTTGTATACTTACCCGAAAGGCAAAATTGCTGAATCATTAACCTTTTTTAATGTGTCACGTGTCAAACATTTAACTAGAATTACTTTTTGTGCAAACATTCTTTCCCTATAAAGATATAAAAGCACATCTTGACTAAACATTAGTGTTCGTTGGCAATTCAAACCAATACTTTATTATAAAAGTTTTTGTGATGGCAGATAAAGCAGCACAACGTGATGTAAAGAAATTTGCACCCTATTCTAAACGCAAAGATTGGAAAAAAAATTATAGATCACCAGCATCACCAGTGTACATTCCTACCGCTAAAAATCATAACGGTATTAATAGCTCAGAATCAAAATTAGAAGTACGCGAGAAACACGAGTTGTTTAATGAAGTATGTATTTCATTAAATCACAGTTACTCAAAAATTGCGCGTCTAGGAATAGATGTTTATAATGGCTTCAGACCTTGCTTGAAAATAATAAAATCCGGTTTTAATTCGCGTGTTTACTTTTCATTACCACAATTTACGGAGTTTCTAAGTTTATTGGGCAACATGATAGAAAACCTTAGTCACAAAGATGTAGGTAAATATGATCTTGAAAATTATATAGTGCACAGAAATGATGTGAACGCTGTTCAATTTGTGCCTAAAAACGTGGAAGAAAAATTTCAATTGTATTTGGCCTTAGTTCGTTACAAGCGATAAGAAAAATGAAATCCTATTTTATGTCACTACTGAGCGACAGAGAAAACTGTGACCTTTTTAAGAGTTTATACACGATGTGGTGAATTTTGTAGATGCAAAGAAAAAACAGGAAACCTGTTATGAAAATTTTAAAGAAGTTCTTAAAGAAAAGTACAACACAAATTTTATGTTCTACGAGTTAGTTCGCAAATTTCCAAGTTTTATGAACATTACGCTAAAGAATTATATGGATACCTATATACGATGACCGTTTTTTGTACAAATAATTTAGTATTTAACTATAATTACATGTAGGTAATACAAACAACATAATCAATAATAGTATATTATATATCAAGGTTGAGAAGTGCATCATTATAACCTAAGCGATAGATTATATCGCGAGACGCGAAGCGTCGAGGGATATAAATCGCGCAGGTTATAATGAACTTCTCAACCGTGTTATATATACAATTTTTTCCACTACTAGAATTATTAAAACCTTTCTACCTGTTACTAAATCAAATTTAAAATTTAAGATATTAATTTTAAATTAAAAATCAAGTCAGTAATTCTGACAGTTGTCATTAGATTAATAGAATTAATTTTGACGTAATTCTTAATTGTGATTTAAAACACAAAAATAAACAGATAACGTAAGTTTTTATTGCTAAATTTGTTTAAATTGTTTAAAAACATTATTATTTTAAGCATTGATTATATCTAAAACATATTTAACTCAATACTATTCACATTTAATTAAGCGCGAACTTCAAATAACTTACTTTTTTAAATCAAATTAATTTATTAATTGAGCGATTTGAAAACTTAAATTAGCATTAAATAAAATCTCTTGCTCTTGGTACGCAGTTTGGTAAACTTTTTTTCTTTGTTGTAGTATTATCAGAAAATGTAAATATGTTCATTATAAACTACTAGTTAATAATGAAATATTATTTACCTGCGCTTAAAAAAGTACAACTTCACGGCCTTCTATTATACGTAATAATGCAAGCGTATACAACTAGTAGTGGAAACAAATAGTTTTTTTCTCGTATATAAAACCTGTTTTATTTTGAACGCTGTTAGTTCTCGTTAAGATAACGATCATTAACATGTATCAATTTCAGCATTCTTTTTCAGCAATTGTTGCAGGACCCTCTGGGTGTGGTAAATCTTTTTTTATTGTAAACTTTATAAAAAATATGAATGATGTATATGACACTAAATTTGAAAATGTCATATGGTTTTATGATGAGTGGCAACCTCTGTATAAAGATTTGCCAAATATAAAATTTCTAGAAGGATTACCGTCTATGGATGCGTTTGATGGAGCAGAACCTAGTTTAATAATCATTTACGATTTAATGCACAAAGCGAACAGCTCTGCTGTAGACATATTTACTAAAAGTTATTATCATAGAAACCTCAGCGTATTTTTCCTAACGCGAAACGTCTTTCACCAAGGTAAAGGACAACGCAATATATCTTTAAATGCTTATTACATAATTCTATTTAAAAATTCACGAGATAAAGCCCAAATAAAACATTTAACGAGACAAGTATACCCTGAAAATCCAAAATTTTTAGAAGAAGCTTATAATGATGCAACGTCGAATCCACATGGATATTTGCTTTTTGATTTAAAACAAGGTACACCTGACATTGTACGTTTCAGAACGTCAATTTTTAACGAAGACGGCGCATGTTACATTTACATTCCTAAAAAAGGGTTTAAATACACAAGTTCAGATACATTTGAAATCATTCAATCATAATGACTAACGTACTCAGCAAGCATGCTGAACTGCTACGAGCTTTGACAAAGTTAGGACCGCAGAAGCGACAACTTTCTCGTTAGAAAAACACGTTGAGACGAATAGTAAAACAAGGAAAATCAATTAAAAAGACAAAACAAATTTTATTGCAACAAGGAGACGCGTTTCTACCGTTTCTCTTAGCACGATTAATTGGCGGTGTGTTAGGAAGTCTTTTTAACTAATATGGAACACTCTAAAAAGATGATTATTGTTCCTGCGGAATTAATACAGCGGTTAAAAATACTCCTAAACCTACGTAAAACAATGTGTTGTCAGAGTTGGATTCACCTACACAATGTATAATTAAATTCTTGGTGCTGTTTTTCATGTAACAGATGCGTTATAAAACCCATTCATTGCTGGCCACCATCAATAACCGTTCACAAAATATTTTCAATATTTTTTTCTGTTAAAGAAAGAGCACGAACCTATCAATGGAGACAATAGATGAGTTTACATTGGAATCCCCTTTTTGACAAGACTGATACCGAATATTAAATCCTATAAAACAGAAGACTCTCTTCACGTGCAACTTATTGTCATAAAGTAAAGCTACGGTAATTAGGAAGGCTTAGAGTTAATTGCAACTTTTTAAAAAGTGAATGGTTGACTACTAATATTTAAAAAAAAACGTTTTATAAAAACATTCATTCTAAAACTAAGATTACACTATAACTTCACAAACTTAAACTTTGCAAATGTGTGTTATATAATTTTGAATAAAAAAATGTTTACAAAATTTATGATTTACCAATAAGAAGTTTGTTATTATTAGACGATGCACTAAATCATTTACCAGCAAGTGAACTTAGTAACCATTTGAGAATTTAACACAGTTTATAGGTATTTTATTCACAAAATGCAAAATCTAATGAGTTGCCAAAAAATGATAGAGCATCATAAAAAAGTGTAGTTTTGAAAAATGCTGTTTTAAATTTAGATTGGCTTGAAAAGTTACAAAAATGTTGGCATCTGATTTCACTGAAAAACAAGAACTATGATAAGAAAGATAACACTGCTTTAATTGTTTATCAATAAGTGATGAAGATACAGAAGACCGGTTAAAATAAACATTCTAAACTTAATCCGTCTAATGTAAGTAAAAAATAAGTTTGAATACCAAACCTTTACAGATGTCAATTACATAAACACGAGAATAGAGGTTTTGAAGTTTTAAAAAACTTTTCCGAAAGTAAGAGTGATACAGACCTTATCCAAATTGATGAAATAGTTAGCAACTGTAGTAGAATAACACGCTCATGCATTAAATGGTTACTATATCTAGGTTCTAGTTTATTAGAGATATGATATTAAACTGAAACTTCAGAAGAGTTAAAAATAAATGCAATCTTTTAAATAACACTTAAAAAAATAAACTTACGCAACGCCTGTATAAAACCTTCAGTATCAAATCTTCCACCAGGTCAATGTGAATCGCCCATGTTACAAAGCAAACACCTAATTGATCGACACCTTCTGGATTTTTTATCTTTAATTAAATACATTTTTTTACTAAATTACGGCCCCCAATCGGACAGTACTCTTGTCTTAAACATGCTAACAAAAACTGTGGACCACATTGCAGGTTATTTAAATGTAATTGAGTCGCAATTAAATAACTCAATGGATGGCTTTTAGGTAAGATGTATGGATTTGTAGTTTTATACTCTAACCGAACTCTTTGCAACGGCCGCCCACTCTTAATAAACCGTGTTCATCTAAGACAGGCGTTAACAATGCTAATCCACTAGATTTCCGAATAGCATTCCCCTTACTTAAATACTTAGATTCTTCCTTAAAAATATTTTGTTGTGCTATACGTTATTCGTTACTATGATAAGAAGCATTATTCATCACAATCACAGAATTTTTAGCCAAACGGCTTAAAATTTGTGAAAAGCAGTTTTTGAAAATTTCTTCATTCATTTCTTCATGATAATCTGCAGTTTTCTTTGATTCGATGCATAGCAAACCGTCTTCAGATCCTATGTGAAGTATTATAAAACAATTTCCATCGCCGGAAGGGTATTTTATGCCTATCGTTAATCCTTCCATGAAAGCCTGCCTTGGAGTCACAATTGTTGTGTCTTTCCATACTTTGCTTATAGTATGACTAGCGTTCCCCCAGCTTTTATCTAATAAATACAATATCATGTCCTCTTCCCTGTACTTTCGGATTCTTCGCATAAAACGTCGTCTCCAGGCAATGATCTCATTTTTTCTTTTAGAATACTATTGCGTGATCTTTTTGAGAATCTATAATGCAAAACCACAATCACATTAAAAGATGTAGAGATAAACAATTTGTTTACTCACCAAAATCCAATTTCTTTAATTAGCACACTCATCGTAGTTATTTTAAATTGAGATAGATTTTAGTTTTCTTGCAATGCCGTTAACATTTTATTCAGAGGGCTGTTCATTTCTTTAAAAAAACCTATGTATTAAACGTCAAATAGTATTTTTAGCTGCATCATCGATGTTGTCCAAAACTGATCGTGGTCTGTGATACATTTTTGGTGCTTGAAGATCATGTGTTTCTTGACATTCAGGAATAATATTGAAAACACTCGAGATACACACACCTAAAATTGTAATCGATATAGATCAGGCATGTCAAACATGCGGCCCGCCAATTCACAGGTTGCGGCCCGTCTAGACGTTTTAAAATTTTTTTGATAAAATTAGATACAGGTGGACGTTTGAAAAAGTAAGTTTGGTGCTGTTAGATGTTAAAAAATATATATATGCGGCTTCCAATTTAGTACAAAATAGATCATGCGGCCCGCAATATCATATGAGTTTGACATGCCTTATATAGATTAATAGCTTAAATAAAATTACCTGCTGCTTTTGCAGTAAACTCGAGTATTTCTGTCTTATCTCTATCGGGGTGTTCCTCGGTACTAGTTTTAAAGACATTTACAATGCGTTTTTTGTCATCAATCGAAAAATGCCAAGCTGTTCGTTTTTTCGGTAGCGACAAGGCCATAGCTTGATCCATAATTAAATAAATAAATAACCTAAAATAGAAAATGTAACTTTAACATTAATCTATAATGAATCATTTCAGTACGCACCAGAATATACAAAAATGTTTTCCAAAGTCTTGAAAAATACTATTTCGTCAAATTAACCAAACCAAAATGTCGAACGTTAAACTCAGGTCAAACTGAAGTATGTCATTAAATACTGGTGCTGTAATACTGACTTGAAAATTTTAACCAATACAAACATTTTATTCAAATTTAGGTAGGTTTTGATGGAAGGGACTTAACTCTATCTTTTCACCATACAGAGAATACACATTTCTTCTTAATAACTTTCAGACATTAAAATAAAAATAAACACAAAATAACGTTATTACATAAGACGAAGAGAAGAAGTTATGATTAGTATAAAGGGTGTTTTTTCTATGTAGTAACATGCATCCGGTTCGCTCTTTGATAACGTCACAACATTACCCAGTGTTGTGACAGGTACTCATTTTTTGGTACCTAGGTACAGGTACAGGTACATTTATTTAAAAGTACCTAAGTACAGGTGCAGGTACAGATTTGGCAAACGTACCTAGGTACAGGTACAGGTACAAAAAAAATGTACCTTAGAATTTCAGGTACTTTTTAGGTACTTATTTATGATCACAAAAAATACAAATTTAGTAAACCAACTCTTATTTGTGCAATCTCATTGAAAAACGATAAAAATAATTACAGCTATAAAATGCATGAAATGATTGAAATCAATCAACGACGCTACTATATTAATCACTGTTGATGACACACACAGTAGCTGGTGTGAATCTCAGTAAAGATATTAAAATTTATACAACTTTTGTAATTGCAGTTTATTGAGCAATGCTATTGTTGTTTATTGTATGAAGTGCATTATTTAATAATAAAAATAGGATTACTTATTCTTAAATGTTTTTCTTAAGGTTTTGGGACTAAATTATAAGATACTGAACGGGAAGGGTAATGCATGACAGTTTTTGATACAGTTGACGTCGGTTAGTAAGTACTTCAAGGGACCGATCATTTTGTACTTATCCGAGAAGACTTACTATTCGACGTACACGACACCTTAATTTTCATTGAGGTCGTGCTTACAGCATTTATGTTATACCGTTGATGGTTATACCCGTCTCGGCTATGTTTATGTAATTTAGTGTAATACAAACTCAAATATGTCGTTTTTAGAATAAGTCATTAAGCACGTATTGTTTATATAAGCAGAAATACGATTCGTAATAAATTTTATTATGTCATTGTGTTATATAATCAGTTATAATTGTTTGCTTTTTCATAGAACTCCACAACTCTTTTCTCCAAAAATCATCTTCTATTTTATACAAATTATTACGTTTCGAAATTTATCGCATTCGGTTTGATACCCTGGCTACTCATGTTAACAGTCCGATTGCATTGTTGTAAATGATTCATACGAGGGCTGTCTTTAAGTGTGCTGTCACTGCCTACATTTGCACTGTTAACAAAGAAGTTTTATACACATTAACGGTACCCTTCGGGTATCATTAAGGAAAAATTGCGTAGGTCATGTACTATTTTTGGAAGGTTTTAGTAATTTCAAATGTGATTAAGTCCGAAACAAATATATAAAGCGTACAATACATGTACGCTTAAAAGTACCTATTTTATTAGGTACTTAGGTACAAAGGTACTTTCTAAAAAGTACCTAGGTACAGGTAAAGGTACATAAATTAAAAAGTACCTTTCTAGGTACTTAGGTACACAAAAATTACCTAGGTACTTGTACCTATATGATTGTTTGGTTCAAACTTTAACCACTACCCGCTTTTTTGTAGCCAGAAAAAAAGTATTTTTACTTTATCTTGATGCTGTATGAATATTTATAAATACATGCAATCAGATAAAAGCAGAAGCAAACAATAATAAAATAATTTATGTTTCACGCTAACTTTGTAAAAAAATTATTTTGTGGCATTGTACTGATAATAAACTAAAATATGCAAGCGAACAGTTTAAAGAATTTTTTCGCGGAAAATAAAAAATCCATAATTAATATTTTGTTAGTGCGTTGACTGAAATGATCAGAGTTAAATATAAATATTAGATCGCAATTAATTTTATATTTAAGATTATTACAAAACCACATTTGGCAGCAACGATAAACACATGCTGACCAAAAATAGTATTAAACAAAGTTCTTTCTTTTTTCTGTAAGGAAACCACGAAACTTTTCAGATACGTTTTGCGGATAGTTTACGTCATAACAGTTATTAATTATAACTGCTATTGTATTGGCAATGATGTCATCAAATATTTCAGAAAAATTAGTAACTACTTTTATTGCTATTACTATTAGTTAAATTAGTAAAATCACTTCAAAATGAATCTTTTTTAGTATAATAGAATAGTTACATAAGTGTTATGACATTGTCATAATAAACAAGACACGCTTGGAAAACCCATAATTTAATTAACATGCAATAGATAACGTGCATCCTTTTGAATTCATTTACTGAGCAGGTTCATGTTAAAAACATCCGTGTCATTGTAAATACTATTGGTAATTGGTAACAGGTGCTGTACGTATTTAGTCAGTCGATAAATTTTTTTTTTTTTTACACGGCAGAGGTTTTTTTTTTAATCCAAATAGTATTTTTCGCTTTGTGTGCTTTCTGGTACAAAAAAAAGATACGTAGGTGTCTATTTTGATTTGAACATCACAATGTTACTTACTACTTAAAATGCAAAACACCCATGTATGGATTAGTGACGTCAAAAGACGTAGAAGAATTCGTCACAACAATATCCTGTCGCCGTAAGCATCAGAAGAAAAAAAGATAATGTACGTAATCACTGTTTATATTTCAATGAAATTTCTAAGAAATCCCAGACACAACTTTGCGAATGTACTCCTCATTTTTTTATAATATATCATTACCATAAAAATAGAAACAATGAATAATTTACGGCAAACAATATTTTTGCAATGTTTAGAATTTTAACACGTTTAATTTCGAGTTTTATTAATAGACGTTGTAGTGTATTTTTGTTTGTAATTAACAAAAACACAATCAGGAGTTATCATACCTGCTTTCTTGTATACTTTTAAATTATTTTAAGATTAATTGATTTTGGAAAAAATATTTGTGACAGATGTTTTAGGCAAAAACTACTGAACTAGTGACATAAACAAGAAGCAAACTATTCATTTTTATTTATTTATTCTAAACCTCAATGAGCAATGCTACGTATTTAATATTTCAAAGAATTAATACTAAATATCTGCACAAATTTGGATAAATAGACTTAAAATGATTCAAGAGTTATATTCTAACCAGAATAAATGAATAATAAATAGATCTTATGCCAAAATGTAAAAGTCAGATAGTCAAGCATTAAAAATAAATGCTCTAAATCTATATAAAAAAAGTTGACATTGAAGAAATTAATATAATTTGCTCTAATTTATTTTAAACTGTAACCCAGTTTCTGCATTTTAATTTACCTTTAATTATAAATCCTTATTTTTATCAAACTAATGAATCCGTAGTTATATGTAATAATTCTTGTTCATAATATGTTAGGTTTTATTGCGAATTTAATTACACAATCATTAATAGAATGTTTCACTTCTAAGTACATAATCTTTTTTTCTTATGGTCATATTTAGAATAAGTGCTTTGATTATTTACTGCTTATTTTAAAAAAAATTAATTTTGGGTTAGGTTAACATGTGTTTCCGTTTTTAAAATACTATAATTTTTTTCAACGTTTTTTGCGTAACCAACAATTGCAACCAAAAAATAGACTATTAGATCTAGATCAAACTTTAGCAAGGCTAAAAAACACTATATACTTTTTATGTAGTTAAATAGTTTGATAATACCAGGCAGTTTTTAATAGTGATGATTGTCAAGTTTTTTAATACATCCGATCTTGCAAACTGTTTTTAAAAAAAACTGGTGTGGTCACCACACGAGTCAAAAGAATATAGATAATTTAAAAATAATAGCAAAAGTTCATTCTACCTACTTTGAAGTGATATGTACACGTTTGTATTAACTTCCTACCATCCTATGACATTTTTGAAATTTTTCTATTCGATTTGATTAAGATATAAGTGAAATATGGTAAATTAAACTTATGTTGCCATATCGACTAACTCTATATGCGCCACAAGCTCTAGATTTCAAAATTTTGCCTTTTTTACTCTTAATTTTTTTTTTCATTTAATGATTATATTTTTATTCGAGATTGTACTTATCGAACTTTTTTATTCACAAGACTAGATACTGTGAACTTCAGTACTTTTACATTATCTATTGTTTGTAGAGTAGTTCCTTAGTTTGTTCTGCAGAGCACTGGCTATTATTGATTGAAATTTTGATTTTGAATTTTTTTTGTTTATTACTAGTATTTGAATGCAGATATATATGTATTATGACATGGTACTCATTAACATCACATTTAATAGTCAACAGTTTTCTTTTGTCTTAGATAATTTTACTAGATAATTTGAGGTTAAATTGCGTTTATTTTACCTAACTCATTGTTACGTTAAAAGTGTTTTGGTATGATGTTTACACCGTAAAAGATTTATTCTCAGAGCGCCCACTTCCCGCTACATTGGAAAAGATTGCTGTGACGTCGAAAAGGTCTAACACTATATGCGCCCAACGAAACCTCTACGCGAATATTTGGCGTAGTATTTTTACTACTTTCGTGAAAGTCTTTATTGACGTAAGCGTTGTTTCCTGTATTTGTGATTTAATTTAATTCTTCCGTATTTGCGGGTTTCTGGACACTCACACGTGTTCCATCGATGTGGAGATAGTAAAACTGGTTCATTTATTGGTCAAATTTTAATGCTAACGTCACGTCACTTGCGTTGAAGATATCGAAGCTTTGAGTATTGAATAAAATTCTAACCGTATTGGAGGATCCACTTAATGCAATAATATAATTAATTTGAGGAAAACATTTGATTTGTTTTCATTGATAGTATGAATCAAGAGGAATTTATTTGTGATAATACCGTATGTACGGCTTTGTTTATTTTAGCAAATTTCCCAAAAGTTGCCACTAGCTAGTCGCATTCTTCAAAGAAAAACTAAACTGTAACTATTATAATTCCTACTTTAATTCTTTGTGTTTACGTTGTCAGACGACTGCACGTACGACTGGACGTAAATAGTAGGTTTTTATCACAGATAACTATCCATTTTTTTCTGTGTCTCATATTATAACACACACGAGATATTTTAAAGACATCTTGCAGACAGGATATGAAATTTGAAAAGCAATGAAAAGAAAAGGATTAATCAATTTAATTATTTTAAAGTTTTTTGGAGTTTTAATCATTAACTAAAATTATCTTACCTAAGTAGAGTTTTCCAGTGGCTTGTGATCGTCTAGTTTAATTTAATTTGGTAAATTATTAAAGCTTCATTTTAAGCTTTGTATCAAGAAGTATTTGGGATACTGTTACGTGCGAAATTTTCACAATGGAGTACCCTGTGTATCGACTTAAAAATTAGTTTCTGGTTTTGACGCTTGCCGACCTTGTTGGTTACTGATGAGGCCATTTTGAAGCTGTCAACTACGTGAGCCGGTCGGTGTCGAGAATCTTGAACTGATTCCTAAGCTTTTAAGGGCATCCCGTGTGATGAATCCGAATTTATAAGTCAATTACGAATTTATTACAATTTCTGTATTAATTTGATAGCCGGTTTCGCCACGTTTCAATCACCTGTTCGCTTCAACAAAGAATAATGATGCATAAGTACGATTGATAAATACCGCTACCGAACGTATAAGCTTTTGGGAGGGCATACTACCTGTACGAAAACGAGGTCTCGACGAGCATGTTAATTCTTGGAAAACAGTCGATTGCGTTACCAACCAGCTGTTCGTAATTACAACCAACAGCATTTGATACAATGGGTTCTTATATCGCATTTAATGAATTATTATTACTGATTGTGTAGTTTCCTTTTTCGTGAGTAATTGGGTGACACAAATTGCTATTCAATAATTATTCTAGGCTGCCGGTGGGAAAACGTTTTCTTCACGCAAGCAAGCACTGGATTGGGTAAGTCAATTTGATTATATTTTTTCACTGTCATAAAAGTCACTCACGGAACTTTGATTACTGTCGGCGTCTGTAATTACGTTTATTGTTTACATACCAATAAGGTAATTTCAAGTATCATTTAGAGTGTATCGCACGCTGTAAACAGAAAATATTTATTACGAAATTTACTTCGCTATCTCGATGTAATTTAACTATATGCTTTGTGTGTTGCCGATATGTCTGGCATTTATGAATCGAGAAATTAGACAATACTCCGGTTAATTTTTTACTTTGCTAATTCAAGGTTTCTATACCTATGAATCATACTTGTTAGTTTGTCTAATGGTTATGAATTGAGAACTTCAACATACTTCTGTTAATTTGCTACGTTGCTAAATTAAAGTTTTTATACCTGTTAATTATACTTGTTAATATTTCGAGCATTTATGAGTGCAGAAATTACATATATTCCTGTTAATCTTCTACGTTAATACATTAAAGTTGTTATACTTGTTAATCTTTCTTTTATGATAACATACCTTTCGCTTTTAATTGTCGTTACCCGTTTGGACCGTCTGTCGTGATCGAAGCAGAAGTGTTAATTAGGATTGATCTGGCGCCCTTAAGTATAATTTCCTTAAACCTCCCCTATCTCCGACTGTGTGAGTTGGCCGTGCAAGGTTCTTAAGACCTAAAGCTTGTAACAATACTGTTAGTAACACTTAAATTTTTTTTTCCAAGCGATGTAAGGTAAAAAACACAAAGCAAGCAACAAAATCTTTAAAACATCTAACTTTATATAACACATTGAAATCCTTTCAGAACAGAATGTCACCTTCACAAAGCCTAAATGAATAAAATTGCGTTCACAAGTATATTAGGCGAGGAAAGGTAAAAAAATGAGATTCACCTCTGTTGACTGTCATTTTTTTGCTGACTTTGGCGTAGTTTAGAACTTTCTGATAACTGTAACAATTTACTATACATATTAGAGCAAAAGTGAAACTAACAGAAATTTAGCCAGATCTTGGTTAAATATGGTAGATAATTAAATAAAAAATTTATATCGGGTGATCTCTGGCAATTGTTTCTTAAGACGCAGGTTAACAATCACTTAACAATTTGTTACTTAGCTAACAAACGATCCCAAACGCAAAATTTAAATTAAAATTCTTATGACATAAAAGAAAATTTTAAATTAAACAAATTTTAATACAAACATCACTTAACACTAAATAATAACACGTTTATACAATCAAAAAGTATCAAATGAAGCCCGTAGTCAATTTAGTTAAGTCACCGCATAAGTAACTCTTTTTGCTTCGCGTTAGGGGTTTTCAAACTGTAGTTTAAAACTTTCTCCTCACCATTGTTCGCAGTTTTGGCTTATATTTTAAAACGCTTTTTTTGATTGGTTGAGTTCTCAGACCCTCTTAGTATCAAATCTGCCAATAGGCTTCTCTCCTCTACTCATTGTTTTGTAGGCAAAGCTATCATCTATTCTACCCTTAAAATATTACCCCGTCATTACTGAATGGCGCTGCGTATTTCAACTGGAATAAAATTTACCGATTCTGTAACATTTTTTTGCAATTAACTAGAAAACATGCATTAAATAGTTGAACTTTAATTTAACATGGATCCTTTCTCTAATCTTAACAGATCTATAACGCTAATAATCTTTACAATTGCCTGCATGTTTACACAATTTCAACCTTTAAATTTGTTACTAAAATTTTATTTTACATACTTTCATTCGAGGTTGATAGCTTTTCACATTAAAAGCGTTTATGACTTAAACTAGTGATTGCTGATAGTTTCAATTATAAAATTTGGAAAATCGGATCTAATAAATTATTATTTTGCTTAAACCTATTTCAGAATCTGAATATAAATTATGAATTTAGTCAAACATATGTGTTTCGATAGAGTTGCTTTTGGTGATCACCGCGGTTTTTTTTTCGATCAAGGGTCACTTTCGTAACATTACACCAGGCATCTGAAGCTGTTTTTTTTTGTAAACCTAGCCTAAATTGAAACCGCAAGATTTTGCTTATTGAAATGATTTGCTTTATTTCCTTAGACTTATTTCTACAGCGGTGGAGCAATTCAATGCACTAACTGGACACCTGCAGAATGTGTAGTAGATGTATGCTAGTGGATTAACTTGTCGCTCCCGTCTCGTTTCACTAACAATATATAGGTTTTTTTTTCAACACATGTGGTTACTTCGGTTTCATTTTATGGGGTTCTCACACTGTCGGTCCGTTTCAATATTATATATTATACGGTTCTCTGGATCATCGAGATTTGCATATTTGTGTTATAATTTACAAATGTAAATTTATTTCTTTTCGGAATGTACAAGTTAGATCGACAAATTTAATTTGTTGTGCGACGTGTTGCCCAATCAGTTCAACCACTATTGTCTGTGACCTACGTTCTAGCCTTTGATCGCATCTATGTAAATTTATCTTCTCTTCTTTACGAATTTTTCTGTCTGGGATAAAATAAGTATACTCGTTGCTATAACTTTTGTTTTGTTATTTGTTCTATTACATCTTTGGGTAGATTTAAAAGGTGTCTCTCATCCTAATCTTTCATCGTTTTGGAGCTTTTTTAATTTGTTTTATATTATAGCACCACGAAGCTTAGGACCCAATCTCCGAATCAAACTGAGTTAGTCGCTGCCTTTTTAAGTTACCAGATAATCCTCGTAACAAGATGTATTTTAATTTATCTGTGAAAGATCCGATATTACCGGTGAAAAGTTTCCCATAAAGATTTTAGTTTAGTATTCTTCATTTTATAATACACGGTATTTATTTTACTGTTGTCTAAGTGCGTAGATAAATTGACAGTGTTTTATTTGAATAACTTTTAGTCTAATATGGCTAGTATCGCAAACAAAACAGTTGCTGTCGTTTCATCTTCAAAGTGACATGTTTCAAAACACAACAGAAAAATAAATTTTAAAAAAGAGGTATAATGACCTTGTAGTAATAACCTAAATACCATTTAGATTCTCTCATTTTTTCTATTTTAATCCAAAATTAAAACTTTTCCCATCCCTGCTTTTGATAATGCAACTACAAAACAAATTTTGAATAATTAAAAAAAATTACGTTGTATGTTATACCTACATACTACCAATTTTATTCTAAATAGTCGTTAAAATTAATATTTTAATTGATTATACTTAACTAAGAGATTAAGATTTGATACTTAATACTTTTATGTTTAATTAAGCTAGATGTTTTAAGCCCAATAAAGTTTTAAACAAACAGTATGTACTAATTACCATTTTTACTGCATTTAAAATGTTCCAATTTAAAAATTAATATTTATATATTATTTACGTGTACGTATAGCAGTTAAATCCTTGTACAAAAAAGATAAAATCGTTGAATATACGTGAGACTTTTAAAACCGTGACATATCAAACAAGACGACATCTTTTATAAGTAAATGTTAACTTGTGTTATTACACAATGAAGTAGTTTAAGTTTTTTTTAAGTAAAAAAAAACTCTATTATTTCTTGCTTACATAAAAAATCAGTTTTGACTAAATCTAACATTGGTCATTTACTAATGTAAAATAATAAATAATTGCCAATTAATACGTGCAAATATATTAAATATTTAATAGGATCTTTTCAAAAAAAAAATAAAGTCTTTTTTAGCCAATGATTTATGTTGTTTGGATCATATAAACATCAAATGTGCAAAAACAATGATTTTAAATCACTTTGATGCATCAAAATAATTGATTGAAATGGCTAAAATATTTGAATTTTGACTACGTGACTGAAACGGTTCGTGATTGGGCGAGCGCCCACGTGACGTCACTATCCAGACTGAGCTCGCATATAACATTGTTTGTGAATGTGGATTGCGTTTTTCTCGGCATTTATCCAATATTTGTAAGAAAATGAGCCGAAATGGATTCGTTAAAGCGCAGTCGCAATCGGACAATCTGCCGAAAGTTTCGGTACTCATGGTGACCGTGTTCCTCGCATCGTTTAAGTGTTTTAACGCGACGGAGACAAAAGGCCTGAAACTTCACAAGTAAGTACAACCAATGTCATTAAATGTGTTGAAATATATATTTTCTTAATATATGTACGTTAACATGGTGTTATGTTATTTTAGAGTTATGTTTACTTTGAGATATTCAAATGAATTCAAAATCTTTTATCCTGATTCTATATTGACAAAATAAATACAGCTGTAATAAATTTCTAATTTAATTAATTAATTGTAAATAAAGATATTTTACAAGAATTGTTTAACACGATATTGAGTAGTAACAAGTAAATATTAATTTGTAGTGTGGTATTATATAAAATTTTAATTGTTATCTAGGTATTAAAGGGAAAATTACGGAAATTCAACTATTGAGTACGTGGAATTGAAGCGAGAAGGATATTTGTGTCATGTTCGAGGTAGAGTGTGTCCGGAGTATAGACTACGCAGCAAACCGTACACTGTAGAGTGTTTTGTAAATGAAGAGGACGAAAAAATCACAAAAATAGGGTGTGAAGATTGTGCTGCATCAGCAGGTAATGAATTTATTTAATATTTGTAACATTTACCCTACTGTTAATGCTAGTGATGTGCAAAACATGTTAGCAGATTTTGTATAACTGTTAGCATTTTGTCTCTATCTTATTTTAATTGTATTATTTTTATAAAATTATAACAATTTCAAATCTGTTGTAGGTGGCTGTAAACATGCAGTTGCGTTTTTAATGTGGCTTTACAGCGTAGTGAAGAACCACAGCAACAATATGCTACTGGATAAATCAGTATTGTCGCAAGTTGGGTTCAGCGTGAAATTTGCCACAACAAAAGACATGAAGAGCTCTTCCACCGAATACGCATTTGGCGATACTAAAAACTTCTACAGAAGAGTTATCGAACAACTTGCGGAAAGTCAATCCGTGACACAAATATCAGCTCATACTGGTCTCAGAGTATATAATAGAGTCTCCATGCACCAACTAACTTTAAGCTTTGTAAAAACAGATGAGTTTCATGTTGATGATTTTTTAATATTCGCGAGCACTACGATGGCGGTCGATAAATGTCAAAATACTGCTAATAATACATAATCTCAAAGTGAATGTCGTTTGTGGTCCAAAATGAGATACTGCAGAATAACGGCTTGAAAAATTTACGAAATCGCTCATTGTAACACTGAGAACGGTGTATTAGTCGAACAATTAATTGGAACTTCAAAAGTTAAACATACGAAGGCTATAGATAGAGGATACAAGTTGGAAAAACTGTGTTTTAATACTTGATTCAAATTTTCCTGTTCTTGGTGCGTCCCCAAATAATGAGCTAACAAAGCAACCGTTTGCCGAAACACGATGTTGGCAAACGTACAGTTTTTTCCATATTCATCCCCCAAAATTGTGAACGTTTGGTTGGTTTTAATCTTTTCTGAAGTTAAGTACAGGTTTTCCAGTTTGCCTTGGACTCAGATACAATCTCATGTAAAACAACGAGTGCATGTTTTGGAACCCCGATGTAGTTCTTTGGTTTTGTTTCTATACGTGCTAATCGCAATTTCAACGTCTGCAACTTAACATTTTCTTTTTGCCGTTTCAAACTTTTCTCACTCTCGTCATCAGTAGGTAAATATTCATCGAAGGTCTGTAAAGTATTGTCCAATATATTGATGGACCCAGTGTCGGTCCTTAAATCCGATAAGAAAGTAGGAGCTGGAATGGATTGGATGCGGGGCATAGACTGTATAGAGAAACATGATGTATCTTTTGGTTCAGGTGCATTGGAGATGTTGCATTACACATATTTGCAGCGATGATAAGGTCTTAAAGAGACTTATATCCCAAATTCGCATGAACGGTCGCGTAGCGATAAATGCTTCCAAATACTACCATCAACGTCTTGGACATTACTTATACGCAAATCACAATCAACTAAAGAAGAACTTGGGCAAGTGTTGTTGGTTGTCAAAAGCGTCCTGTTCTAGTTGAATTTCCTTCAAAATTTGGTCCTAGGCAGCTTCTGTACCACCTCTCTTATTAGTATAGCATGGGTACGTTTCCAATCTGGCTGGCAATTGAAAAATCGACGCAGGATTCCTTTCTTTAGTTGTATTTTATCAGATGTATCCAACTTCACTCTCCTGCAGTTTTTCGAGTCTTCTTGGAGCTGCAAAAATATTATTCATCAGCACAAAATTATAAACACACTAATTTTCATAACAAAATATATGTACTTATTAGAATAGAATAGAATAGAAATATATGTTATATAAAAACGACATGGTCAGAAATAATTAAAAGATAATATACATATATAGATTCCTTTAAATGGTGAATGCATTACTTTTGTTTATTTAACATCAATTAATTCTATAATTTCAATTAAAACGTATAAATCCATAAAACTTAAGCTAGAGTATAGGTTATGTTCGGTGACTAAACAACACAGTATCTCGAGAATCATGATTTCATCCTTCCCACAATTGTTTATCAATTATGTATATGTCACATTTGATATGTACTTACATCAAAGTGATTTGCGCAACAATACATTGTTGACTGCAAAGATAGACTGCCTGGTTCTCATCGAACTTGATTTAACAATTTCAGCCAATTTTCGCCTTTTGGCACATTAATAAATATTTTCTCGGGATCCTTCGAAGCACTGCTGCTGCATGCCGGCACAAAACAATACTTTAATCGAGCATTTTTGGCAAAATGCGAATTTTCGCTTCGACTTGTCATGTTGTTACGTTTTGAATTCATGTATCGGTCAAATTGATATTATTGTATTAAAAAATGGAATGAAAACGTTATTTTTGTTGTAAATATTTTTTTCGTTCATTAGTTTTATATGTGTTTTCAAATTTCAAAAATATAGTCTAAGATAACGTTAAAAATAATATTTTAGAAATATCTAGAAACGTATTTACATATTTATGAAAAGTGTGATGCAAATAACCACATATGAATATATTTTTTAAATATTTATATTCATTTCCCACAATTTAATTATCTAACATGTTATAACAAAAATGTATACAAATAAATATTATTTTAGAAGTTAAATAAACAAACAATTAGACCCAAAGATGTATAAAAA
The DNA here is from genome assembly GCA_035610365.1 of Aquatica leii. Classification (NCBI taxonomy): domain Eukaryota; kingdom Metazoa; phylum Arthropoda; class Insecta; order Coleoptera; family Lampyridae; genus Aquatica; species Aquatica leii. Next base: position 211,333,229 of record CM069432.1, on the reverse strand, counting down.
TATTGTGCTATTAAGTATTAGATTCGCAAAATCAAAACAAGTTGTAGAAAAATGCTATATTATATAATTCTCAAAAATGTTAAAATTCTTATTTGTTTTTTGAACTTTAACTTTACTTTTTTTAAATATTTTTTAATTTGCATATATGTAAGGTTTATTAATTTAAATATAAAACCGTCGTCTTAAACTTTTTTTAATGAACTGTTAATGAGTAGCAGCTTCTTAAAAATATAACAAAATGTAATCTTTTAACACCTAAATTTTTTTTATCTGCTCATAACTTAAGATATGATATACATGATGACACGAAAATTATTTTTGTTTAATTTTCCAAATAAATGCAACATTTAAGTATACTAAATTTTGAAAAACTATTTTAAAAAGTTAAAAAAAATATATGTTGAAAACTAGTTACTTCTTCTCCATGTGTGTAACCAAATAGATTGTAAAGCTGCTTTTCCAAGTTCTCAATAACTGTTGGTAGTGACTTAAAACTAACTAACTCTATGGTTAATGAGTAATTTAATGCTCACTATTGTGATTTTTATTTTAATTTGTAAAATAACTCGTACATACTTACTAGTTCAGTTTGTACAACAAAACATTTGTTTTAATTATAGTATTTTTACAAACTGTTTTTTTTGTTTTTGTTTTTAAAAACAACAAGTGGTGGAATATTATACCAGGGTCTATACGAAATAATAAATAGAAAATGTATAAACAATAAAAGCAATTGCTGTATTGTTTTCCGAATCAGTCAGACAAATTTATAACAAATGTATGTAAAGAACCATGGTCTCCTGGTCATCTTCAGTTGTTTAAATTTCTTGATCATTTAAACAACCAACACCCAGATATCAAATTTGCTATGGAAACCAAAACGAATGGTTCTCTTCCATTTCTCGACGTTTTTGTGACTCCTAAACCTAATGGACTTCTGGGCACTCTGTTTATTGTAAACCCACCCATACGGACAGATACCTTTATGATTCATCCCATCGCCATTCCGCACAGAAACTTAAGGACATTTACACTTGACATTTTTACCCTACATTTATAAAGTCACGTATCAAATAGGAAAACTTCTTTGTAAAAATGGTATTAAACCTATGTTCATCTCGACAAGCAAAATCTCTTAGATTCTTTCTTGTCCCAAGGACAAATTTTCTACACTTTCTTTTTAAGGTGTATACCAAATTCTTTATTTATATGGTTTAGTCTACACCAGTGAAACCGGTCGTTCCATCATCACATGCATTCAGAACAGAATCATTGTGTAAGGAAGCATAGAAATCATTAAAAAAAACAATAGCTTTAATCGTAATAATGGTTTCGAGTTATCGAGTCGAGCTTAACCCACCGCGACAATGCTACTTCTTTATATACGGAGATTACTTTTTCTTAAGTCACTTCTATGGAGTTTACAATTTGACTTGCTTTACAAGTTGATTACCTAACTCTATAGTAGATTTTTACATATTTTTTTCCAAAAATAAATTAAGAATTTAAAGAATAATATTAAAACTTAAAATATTTAACGTTTCATAAACACTATGGTACAAAAATATAAAATCGTTGAACTTTTACAAATTTATTTTGCCGTAATTTTTTAATATTGTATTACTAATAATTCGTAGCGATACATAAAAAAGCATGACATAAAATGTTAATGTTTTTGTTGCTACTGTTAACTGTTACTGTTTACTCACCTGTGTGATTCAGTTATTGATTTATCACCGTCTAAATTTAATTTAAAAAAATGTACACTCGTCACTAAAATCTAAAAGTGAATAAATGTACTTATGTATACAAAATTGTTCAGACGTGAAATCAAACAGTTTTTATGACTACATAATAAATACCAAAGAATAAGAGACCAACATCAACAACGCCGCATAAAAAAAATAAAATTTCAAAAGCTACTGTCTTATTAATGTTACGTCAAAGAGTCGAACAAACATAGCTTCAAAATTAACTTATTTTGTTTTCTTATCCGTAGCTAAATCTCTGAATTGTAACATTACACTAGCAGACTATACCCAAACAACACATTGGTACAAAAAACGTCTAAATGTCCGTCTAATAAACGTTAATAACGCGTTTAAAAACGTTTTAATGTCTAATAAACGTCTATTAGCCGGACATTTAGACGTTTTTTTATACCAATGTGTTGCTTGGGTAGTGACCAACGAATGAAACCCACTACATGTAAAATAATTTGACTTTAAAAAAACATGTATTGATTGAATCGTTTTAGCAGACTGACTTTATACAGTTGAACGCATGTAAATGTAAGATATTCCACATTGTTCAGAATAATACCTGTTTGACATAAATACTATCTAATTATTTACCGATAGACGTCATTAATTACTAATATGAGGTAAGTGTAACAGTCAGTACCAACCAGCAGCGTAACTAACGCCAATGCAGGCGATGCGGCGCATCGGGACGCAGACCTTTTAGAGGCGGATATACTGGTAAAAAAATTGATCTAATTTATAAAAATCAAGAACTGTTGGTGGCACACAAAAAAACTCGCATCGGAGCGCAGTCATCCTTAGTTACGCTACTGGTACCAACCTAAAATAGAAACATTACATTTGCAACTCAAAAGAAAACTAACCTTTAATCTCGACATACACATATATCCAGGATGCTGTCAAACTGTTCTTACTTTGCAATTTTTTTTTCTATACAATTTAGTAATAAGATAACCCAACGTACTGTCGTTCTCTCTCATACAATTAGGTTTGGCAGAGAACTGTATGATCGAGTTGACACTACGCTGAATTATCTCATTACGAAACTGTTGTATAAAAAAAATAAAACGGCATCGTAAGGACAGTTTGACAGCATCCTGGACATCTCTATAAAATGAGCTTTTTAAAGTAATCATACATACTACATTAGACTTCTTCTTTACGACGCTGCATTTAATATTTAAAAGAAACATCAACTTTTTAAAGAATACCAAGAGATTACTTTAACTTAAAAAAGCTATGAGTATATGTAAAAAATTTGCAGGTTTTGAGTTTTTAAGAAGTTTGGCGTTGATATACATTTTGCATATATAGTAGACTTCAGCAAGTATTTTTCACTTTCAATTTGTCAAAAAGGACAATAACGGTTAAGATGTACTCTATGCAACTAGGACGTGTCACTTTTAAAACAACCACTACGCCTCAATCGCAAAAAAATGTATTCTTACAATACAACGTTAAACTTGACTCGCAAAAAATTAATACCTTAGGATAAAAGATTTTACCTACATGTCAAACAAAAAATTTCATAATAATAAAATTAAAATCGAAATTTTTCAACTTTACGGAAACTACATTTTATAAAAAGGAAATTCATGAAATGTCATTATCGATACACAAAAAAAGAGACAGAAATAAAGTGAAGAATTACAAAGGAGTGACATTATTAACCACGGCATACAAATTATATGCGGCAGTGCTACAAGAAAGGCTACAAAAGGAAATAGAAGAAAGAAGTTTGGTACCAGACGGACAAGCGGGATTCAGAAAGGGAAAAAGAGTGGATAAACAACATATATATACCGGGTGTCCCATTTGAAGTAAAACGGGCAAATATCTCGAAAACGAAAAACAAAGAAATAAAATGTTTCAGATAAAAGTTGAAGTATTTCAAGGGGGACATGTGATGCAAGTTTCCACTTCTTGAGGAACGATAGATTTCAAGGTTATTTGAAGGTCAACTTTACTTTTTTAAATGGAAACCTATATTTTTTATTTTTTATTATTACTCCTTATAAAAAGATAAACAACTTTTGTAAAAACCATTTTTTAGTTTAGCGCACAGTTTCACAGATATTTTAACGTCAAGATTTGATGCAAGAAATGCATGTTACACATAGTACATGTAAATTACTAGTCAGAAACAAAAAAAACTAAGCATGCTTGTGCTATTTTATTTAAGTACCTAATGTAGTAATCTCAAAAACAAATGTTTGCTTTACATCAAGTAGTAGCATTTCAATTTGTCAACTTTTTTATTAGGTACTAGGTCTAAATAATAACACAAGTTTGGCGTTCAGCATGAGTCACTATCAACCAAGTGAAATAGTAGATATTATTTTAGTTGTTGGTGAATGCCATGAAAATTATCAAAGTGCTCCAAGGTTATACAGAAGAAGATATTCCCAGAGACGTCATCATCCAACTGTTGCTACAATTATTAGAATTGTGCGAAAGGCCCGACTTGGAAGTCTAAAACGAACCCAAAACAGAATAAATGCAGGTGATGTTAATAATAATGATCCCCGTCTTTTGGCAGTCTTAGCCGTGGTTACATTTCCTGGCCGGCTAGATCTCCGGACCTTACTCCTCCTGACTTCTTTTTGTGGGGACATATTCAAAATGTAGTTTTCCGAAATCAGCCGACTACTGAAGAAGACATGCGGTACCGTATAAGGAATGCTTGTGAAAATATTCCACAAAATCTTCTCCTACAGTGTATACAACACTTGCACCGTAGATTACAATTGTGTACTGACGTAAATGGGGGTACATTTGAACACCTTATGTAATCATCCGTGTTGTTACTCGAGATAAATATTTGAAAAAAATAGTATAGTTTGTGTTAATTTTATAATGAATAAATGTTTCTTTTGTTTTTGACTAGTAATTTACACGTACTATCTGTGTAACATGCATTTCTTGCATCAAATCTTGACGTTAAAATATCTGTGAAACTGTGCGCTAAACTAAAAAATGGTTTTTACAAAAGTTGTTTATCTTTTTATAAGGAGTAATAATAAAAAATAAAAAATATAGGTTTCCATTTAAAAAAGTAAAGTTGACCTTCAAATAACCTTGAAATCTATCGTTCCTCAAGAAGTGGAAACTTGCATCACATGTCCCCCTTGAAATACTTCAACTTTTATCTGAAACATTTTATTTTTTTGTTTTTCGTTTTCGAGATATTTGCCCGTTTTACTTCAAATGGGACACCCGGTATACTGAAACGCTTGGCAAATAGAGAGCTAGAGAAAAAGGAGAAAAATAGTGGCACTGTTCGTAGTTTTAAAAACCGCTTTTGACAGAGTGAACAGGGAAAAACTGTGCGAATAGAAAAAATGGAGGAAATTTACGAAAAAACGAAGAACAGGGTGAAAGTGAATGAAGAGGAGAGCGAGAAATTTGTTACAATAAGGGGGTTGAGACAGGGATGCCTACTCAATCCAAGTCTGTTTGCAGTATATACGGGGGATTTAGAGAAGACAATAAGAGGACAAATAATACGAGGAATAGTAGTAAGGAAAGTGAAAGTGTGGTCGTTGGCGTATGTGGATGAGTGGCTAAGGAGGAAAAGAAAATGAAGGTAATGAAAACGCTGGAAAAATATTTGAAAAGAAATGGAAGTAAATACGGAGATAACAAAAATAATGGTATTTAGAAAAGGAGAGAGGAAAAGAAAAAAAGAGGAGTAGAAATGGAGGGAGGAGGAAGTGCAGCAAATGAAGGAATTCACATACCTGGATTACACAATGAAGCAGGATAATAAGGAGAGAGAACGCATAAAAAAAGAGCGAGGAAAAGAAACGGATTAATAGGACAAGCGTGTGGTGTGGGGGAAAGGTTGTTTTGGGGTAGACGCAAAAAAAAGGAAGCTGCTGTTTAAAAAACTAGTAAAAGAGGTAGAAAGAATACAAGAAAATACTGGAAATGGGTATTATGGCTAGACAGAGAAACACCGGAGTATATTATAAAAAAAGAAGTGCAGGTAGAAAAAATAAGAGTGGAGACAGGAGAAAGGGCTATAAAATACGAGGAAGAACTAAGTGAAAGAACAAAATGCAAAATACTACAGGAATGTTGGAAAGGAAGAAAAAATGAAGTACGGACAGGATGGCAGAGAAAAATATTATAAAAGAAACGGGTACGCAAGAGAAGAAGTAGAAATGTTAAGAGAAGAGGGAGTAGACGTAAGAGAAATAATAAGCAGAGATAGGGACATAAAAAACAGGAAAAATGGACAAGGATAAGAGGGCAGTTATAATGTGAATTATAAAAATATCAAAGGTGAAGGGGTGCCAGATTATCTAAAGGTTAAAGGAAATAAAAGCAACAAGAAGAAAAAATGATAGCAAGGGTCAGATGTGGGAACGAAGAGTTAGGAAATAAATACTGGAAAAAAAGAAGAGACGTAGGACCTCAAACACATAAAAAACAAATGCAGGGAGTTAAGAGAAGAGATTAAGAAAGTAGGGGAAATCTTAGAAGAAAACGGAAAAGGAGCGGAGTGGATGGAAGAAGTATGGAGAAGGAAGAAACAACTAAGAGGAGAGGAGGAAAAATAAAACGTGCTAAATGTAAATAGAATGTAATGTAAATGTAAAAAAAGAAAAGGGTAATATTGTAAATGGGGGAAACATGAATCACTTTGTAAACTAATTAAGTAAACAAATAAAGTTAAGCTAATAAACATAAACTGTCATAAATTATTTTATTAAATGAAGCTTTTTCTGAAAATGCGTTTTTAATCAATTTAAAATTAACTTGTGGCGTTGCACAGCTCTAAAGCAACAGTTTAATTTTAAATATCACATTTTTTTATTAAATAATGTTTTTCTATACAAAATGAAATAGATTTAATTATTTGCACAATTTTTAGAACGCAATAAAATAAACATCAAAAAATAGGAAATGCGATCAATACCTTTAGATTATATATTTTTTTAACATAGAGTATATAATAATAATAATACAATAATTTAAATACATTATATCATTCGATAAAAACAAAGGTTGTAAAGATTATTGCAAAACATTATAATTATACAAAAACTTTAAGATAAAAATAAATTTTAATTCAAGTTGATTCACTCAGGTACAGGTTTCGGCTCTGTAATTTAAATAACAAGAAATAATAAAAACACGGTTGACTGATTAAGATGAATATGTAGTGTTCAACAAATTTCGCCTCCGTTATGTGAAAATATACAAATTAAACATTAAACCAATTATGATTATTTTTGAAATTTTATGATCAAGCTTCCATTGTACTAAAATACTTGAATCAAAGTCAGTATACAGCAAGTACATTGAAAAAATTGTTTCATAAATATTTATACTATTTTTTGTACTAATTGGAATGAATCTATTAAGTTTTTTTTGTGTAACATTTGAGTAACAACTCCTCAATTTAAAAAGAGGAAAAAAAGAGATGTAGTGTTGGTGGGGCACGATGTGAGTAGATTGGAGCAGCAACTTGAAGAGTAGCGTTCGTATATATGTCACGGTATTCGATTTTACTTCATTATAGTAAGCAACGAACCTACGAACATTATAAATTAACAAAGTGCTATTAACATTTGTTTAAAACATTTCTAAAGTGTCGAACACAATGAAAGTGTTACGGTCTGTGGTTTTACTGATAACAATATTCACAGCGACATTTGCTTATCCAGGTATGGTTTTTAATCAATATTTTTAGCGTTTGCGTTGTATGTTTAGATGCGCTTAATATTTGCCGTTGTTTTATTTACTTATGTGATAATTGAAATTTGTTTACATTGGAAATTTACATTTCGCACATTATTTCAGTCATTATTATTACTGCATGATTGGTGGTTTTCCATCGGAACTTCAACATAGTGTATATTATAACTACATGATACTAACTGATATATAGAAAATAAAAACAGTAGTAAGTCCGGTTTGTACAATTTGTCAATTGAATATTAATGACATGTGTACTAGCCTACAACGTTGAAATTATATAATGATCAGGTACCTATATGCAATTTATTTAAAATTGACGCAATTGCCTCGCGTAAAAGTAAGTTCACGTGACTACCATAAGTGTTATTTTAATTGTACGCTTTCTTCACTTTTTCTGATAATCACCCACATTTATAGAATAAAAACATGTGGGTTTATTAATTAAAACACCGGTTTTCAATAATTAGATTTGACATGAGCAGTCAACATACCTGATTCACTACCTACAAGGTTAAGCTGATTAATTACTTTTTATTGATGGCTTTAACGTAGTTTAAGTTTCAACTGTATGATTAAATCAACTCTTAACAGTAACTGACCTTACTAATTTAAACGCAATTCCAAAAATGTCTTACAAAATTTTAAATGTTTAGACATACACACCTACCAGCGGATGTCGTAAATTTGCATTTTCATTTGTACACCTAATATAGCTAAGTATAAATAACTTTTTTTAACGTTTTATTATTAGGCTTGAATCATGCTTTGACTTCGTTTGTAGTTATAAATAGTTTTGAAAATTTCAAATAGTTTTCAAAAATCGTTGCCATTTTAAAATTTTATCCAATACGCGTCTATTAACACCTTTACAGAATTTCTATCACTAATTTGCAAAATTACCTGTACTACTAAGAAGGAATGCGTAATGAAAAAAAAATTATGTATTACCCTGAAGGTCGACCTGTTTTTGCGTAGTAAATTAGTATACAAAGACACCAAATTTTCACACGGCTACAAAGTAATATTTCAAATTCGCTTTATAACTAAAATTAATTGTTTTATAAAGTAATCAACGTAAACAAGTTTTTTGCAATTAAATTTTGAGAATGTACAAATGTTAGACAGAAAATCTGATATAATTTTTTACAAGGCACGTCGAGCTGTTTTAGATTGTCATCTGTCAAATTATAAATAAATTTGATACGCCATAAGAAAATACATTCCACCAGAGTATTTTTAGAACTACAATGACGTGTGCACCACATCCTTGTATAAAAAATTAATGATCATCTTCGCAGACTACTCAAACTCTAAATTCCACCGTAGTATCTTCTTTTATCAAAAGTATAAGAGCAATGAACTATCTAATTGGTTGGACAAGTACACCAATAGCAACATTTTTTCAAGCTCCATAAGGCTATACAACCGCAAAATGCAACAACCTTCCGTTTTTTCTTAATCATAAAACAAGTTCTCCTTCATAACAGGAGATCAAAAGATGCAGAAATTTGCGGTTAAATTTTCCAATGAATCAATTAATACCGTTAATGGTCATTTTGATTTAAGTGTACCTAAAGTTTGATTTTTATACACATATACTTAACATCTATTTTCTAAAAATACATATTAATAATAACTAAATTCGATTTTTACAAGTTCTAGTAATAGGAAACCTGTTCATGTGCACGATAAATCGAGATGAGATTATGTAACAAATTATATGGAATATTCCAATCATTGATGACAAATACTTAAAGAATTTGTAATTGTTTATAAGAATAGCATGTAAATGAGCTACAGTAAATACCAATAGGTAACGGTAGTAAGAGTTTCAAAATTCTACCCGAGTATGTGAGAGTATCCCCGATACGTGCATTCACATTTGCAACAGATAGGTAGTGCTAAAGCGCATTTAATTTTTTTTGTTAACATAACTCGCCATTATCGAAGTTTTCAAGGAGAACTACCTATTACTTATGCAGTTAGTCATAACTATTAGACATTAAATATAAAATTTCAATTTCAGCTACCGAAAAAGTTTTACCAGCATCCAATGCACCTTCAAAGGCAAAACCTGAAGACCATGTCCTCCCAGTCGAATCTGACATCGACTTCGTCCCGTTAGAAGAACATCCCGGCGCATCTTTTCCACCAAATGGTGTAATAGATGTTGATGCAAACGTTGGTGGTTTCTTAGGAAATCCGTTTTACGATAATAATCCTTTCCCCTCGCTCTTCGAAAGCTTTAATGGTAATTCTCCTTTTTAATTACTTGATGACATTAATTCGTCAAAACCCAAATATGACACTAGAAGGTTTTGTGTAGGATATGTTGTAATTATGTGGGTTCTAATTTTTATATAAAGAATACAGAAACTTAGGAATTGACTTTATACAATCATGGAGCTTGTCGTTGATTGTTTTATAGGTGATATGTTTCCTAAGTTTCATAATTGTGGTAAATAATTGTAAATTCAATTTTCTTTATTTTTAGCTTTAATGTACCGCATGAGACAACAATTAAGTCATCTTTTGGGACGTCTTCCTGACCGATCTGAAGATTCTTCTTTCCCCGAATTGCACATTCCAAATGTGGGAAATATTGACTTAGGCAAAGGAAACACCACATCAGTGACAAAGGTACAGATTTTTGTTTATTTTTAATTTAATATTATTATAAATCTAAACATTTTACAAAACGTACTATACTTTCAAAATTTGATGAACGACCTTAAAATGCATTTCTAATAACAAAATTTTTGAGTTGGTTAAACGAGAACATTAACTGTAAGTGTTAATCTTTTTTCTTAGGTGATTGATGGACATAAGATTACCATAAATGAAACTGAATACAAGCACGAGGGAGATAATGGAGGCTCGTTCTTTAAAGTACGAGTGATTGATGTACACCCTGATAGTGACGAAGTAACCGATAAAGCAGGAACTGCGCCAAAAACAGACAAAGAATCTATGGAATATACAGACATTAGCAACGAAATTCCAAAAGCAAAAGATAATGAGGTTCGTAACAAAGCAGCACCCACAAAATTACAAGCTGCTTCTTAATTCGATTTATTAACTTGCATGTTACAAAAAAATATTTTTGTTTATTCCTTTATATTAGATAAAAGCTTATTAAAATTATTAACAAGTAATTAGTAATACAGGAGGAGGAGGAGGATTATCAAAAATATAACTATGCATTATTTTGTTGTAAGATAAAATAATGTGTGTATTTTTACTATTGTTAATAAAGTTTTGTAATGGTTAATTTTTTATATATACGATATTACAAACATCTAAGTTTCTTTGGGCTTGACTAAAATTTCTACTAACAAACCATGTACATACATAAAACTAACCTGAATAAACTTTTTGGTCTATTGTAACCTCTTCCATTTCGTGTATTTATCATTAAAAGTATGTATTTCTATATTGCACTTTTCACTTCTATGCACTTCTTCTATTAGGCTTTGAAAACCAACGACGTTGAAGTGTTTGATGAAGTGGATGCAGCTGGTACTAGTCACACTACTCATATCAGAAGCAATGGACATTGGGGCTACACTAAGCCTTTAGAAAGCATCGAAGACAATAGCATTAATTCAGAACTTATTCCACCGCCAGATTTATCTAACGATATATATATAAACCAATTGCTTTCGGACAGTGGAGCTGCTACAAATCCTGACGCTGAAGTTTTTGAAGTGCTAAACGGACAAATGCCACCACAAATATCTAGAAAAACGGTGGCTCTAAATTATCTTCCTCCACAAAAACATAATTTTATTCCAAATGAACCAGCAAGTGACTTTAGCCGAGTTGGAATTCAGCCTGGTTACACAAATAATATGCCATTCATGCCACAACCGATGTTTCCCGTTAACCACGCAATTCCCAATATGCGCCCAAATAATTTTTACGTAAGACCTCCTAATTTTCCTGTTTTTCAACCCCATCTTCCAACCAACCAAATGTATTTTCCACATTATATACCTATTGAACAAAACCTGCCTCCAATTACCAATTATGAACAGCATCAACCAATAAGTACTCATTCGGCAGTTGGTTTGAAAGGAACAACACTGATTAACGAAAATGATTTTCCAAGCAGTAATGCACCTGTGAACACAGTAACAGACTCTAAGAATCCCACAACGGCATCGTGATATGTAGATTTTGTTACGGTTTAGCTACTTTAAACTGATATTATTTATTAGACTGATAACTTCCTGTTTGTATTGTTATTTCGTGACAACTCATAAATCTTACTTGCCAAAGACTTATCACTACATCGCCTGGTATCACTGAGCTAACATTATCATCTTAACAACTTGATTATTTTATGTCACCTGTACTAAGACGCTATTTTATATATTATATTTAATATTTAATGTCGTATTTTTTTAAATTATTTATTTTTTATAATAAACATTCCTTATCAAATTTTTGTTATTTCATTATTCAGTTACGTTAAAGTTCTGCAATAATAAACACTTTTTTGTTTTTTTTATATTGCATGTTAGGTGCTACCTGCTAAATTTCATTTACCTACGTTCTAGTTTTTAATACATACGTTCTTTTGTTTTAACAGAAACAATTGAAAATTTTCGTACATAGACGTAAATAATTTTTTTAATAAGTTAGAAATTGTAAACAATAGATGATGTTACGGTATGTGAATCGTTTACTATATTAACAAATTATTAACAAACAATAGAAACAACACTTTCTTAAAATACATAATTTAAAACATAAGTAATATTTACAATTTTTTTTAGTATTAATGTGATTTAGGTAAATTATAATAAAATAGTGCAAATTTCAATATGAACAACATATAAATAAGAACTACACAAGATTCTAAACGTTAGTAACTAATTTTTAAGCGGTGCTAGTCTCATATGTACTTGAAAATTACACAATAATGCAGTAAATAATTATATAGTATCACAAAACCGTTTTTAAATTTTTATACTAAAATCTGTTTCTCTTGTTGTAGATTATTTGAAATCGCATTGGGTGTTCATAAAATGCCTATTGTTTATATTTAGTACCTATTAACGCCTAAACTACTTTATTTTACATAATTTGAGTGTACAATATGCTTATTTCTGGAAAGCGAAGTAATGTTAAAATTTTTTTTTTACGATACGTACTTTTATGTACCTACTTTGCATAGCAATTGCGTTAAATTGCAATATTTTTTCTTCGATGCAGGTAGGTGAGAATATCAAGGTTGCGTTTATTATGCAAAACTGTTTACTTTAGATAAGGTAATTAACCGTTGCAGTATTGCGATATTGTAAACTAGCGACAGCGCAAAAAGGAGAGGATGGGCACGTGAAGAAATCAATTATTGAACGAAATTGATTTTATTAGCCAAGGTAGTTTATTAAAGAATAATTAATTAATTAATGCCTGCCCACCCTAAAACCATTTTGGCGTTTTGTGCTCACCCAACTAAAAAAGCCTGACGCCATCGCTAAGGTGTACGTTTACAAATTTAAAAACAAAAAAATAATTTAACCGTAGTAACTCGTGACATTACAAGTGGTGAAGCACATCATAAAATAACTCCCCCCTCCCTCCACACACACACTTTACATTAGCAGTCAAACTATAATTGTAATTTGTAAGCATATATTTTATTAAATACAAAATAAATTCTTCTGTCGTTCATAAATGGGAATATATCAATTATGTTATTAAAATTGGTATTTCCCCGTCTCTTAAATTCTGAATAAATTATTAAGTCTTTCTTCTGTTATTCTATTAGAAAGGTAAAGGTGAAATTATTTAACTAAAAACGTCTACAGACGAATTAGCAAAAGCCCCCGCCTCAATTGCAAAATTTATGCAAACACAAACGTCAATTTCTAAAGGTGAAATCATCGCAGTTTGAATAAGGTTGACAAGTACATATCTAAAAAAAATTTAAGAGCACTTTTTGAAAATTTCTTTGTCATATGAAGAATTCTGGTAAACTCCAAACAAAGAAATAATAGAACTCGATTTCTACTGAATTGTGTAGGATTTGGTAACTTGAGATGATCCAGTTTAAGTTTATTTCAATTAAAGACTTAAGAAATTACTCAAGCACCATCATCTGTCCAAAGCGCAAAACTAAGAATGAAAAGAAGAGATGATAGTTGAGTGCCGCAAAGACAACGTTGTTAATAGTAAACTTGTATAATATTTTGTTTTCTTTGTGAACTTTATAATTATGTAAATAAATGTAATAGAATTAATTAACGTAAAGGGAATTTAAAGTTTGATGGTATAAGCAATTCTTCCTGAGCAATACGCTATCTGGTTAGTGTCGCTCTAAAAATGTATAATTAAAATAAAATTGTAAACGTACGTCGTTATCAAATAAAAATATTATATTTTCTAATAGAGAGTTAAAAAAGTAAAATAAAAGTTACTTTAATAAAAGAAACTTTAAATAACGCGCTCTGATTTCGTAATTTATTTTATTCTTGACTATATTCTGACAGTTTGTAATATATGTTATAGAGGCTTCGTTAATTGTCTGTTCATTTTTTTAAACAAATCGACCAGAATCTTGTTATTTATACAGTTAAATTCAAATTGCAACTTCTTTTCTTGTATTGAAAATGAATGTGGAAGAGCAATTGGAGGTTGCTATCTTGAGAGGCGCAAACGACCAAGAAATTGAAGAATTAATTCTTCACAACGTAATTGGTGTTGCTATTGGCGATAATGAAGAAGAAAATATTATTGAAAACCTTGAATTTAATTTAAATAATATGACTGATGACGACATAAAAAGAAACTCTCGTTTTCAGAGATTACATAACCCATATAGCACACCGATGTACTATGTATGTACATAGTACGTGCATCATGGAATTAAGCAGCGTACACAGTACGAAGACATACATAATATGTACACTGCCTCAAAAAAGTAACTGGACACTTTTAAGCGCGACCTGCAAGGTAGGCAACCAAACTTACGTTGTAACAAAACGTCTAGTTAAATTTGACAACATTGGCATTGTAGACATTACTTGCAGCGATATTACGAGGTTACTAACCATTCTTCATAAGCACTGCCTCAAGCGTTCAAAGAATATGTTTCTTACCTGCAAATATTTATCTAAATTAATTATACCCTAAACTTTTAAACTCTTCTTCGCCGAGTTTTCTATTTATTTATGTTCTCTGCTTAAGTAATTAAAAAATTTGAATTGTTATTTATGATTAAATAAATTCCACCTTTAGCTCGAATAATGATAAGCTGTATGCTCAAATATGAAACTACTATACTAATTAACCTAAAAGTCTTAATATATCTGGATTAAATTAAAGTCAACATTCTGATTTTCTTCGTAAAGAAAGTATTATCGCCATTAAAAAGTAATTAGTGGTCGAACAATTGCAGTATAAATTCCCATTACTCCTTTTAAACTATTAGTATGAAAAATTAAAGGATACATATCTCCCTTTACAAAATCAAGTCTAATTTCGTGACATTTAATTTTAGTATTAACTATTTCGAAGGAATATAAATTTAATAGTAATGAACTGAAACTTGCAACTGCGTAGTTTGCATTTTTTTATGTTTTAGAGTATAATAGTACCTACTACATTTTAATAGAAATAATACCTTGGATTTTATTATAAATTATTCATAAACACTATTTATATTACAAAAACAAAACTAGATACAGAACATCCTGATAAAAAACATGATTGACAAAAGTATTTATTATTTTATTTAAATATTTGTATTTTACATGCTAGTATAGGATGTAATATCCATTATTGGTTATACATTCCCGTAAACGGTTTGGTATCGAATTGATTAAATTGGCACATACATTAGCTCCTCAAAATCCACTCGGTATTAATATGGCGATGCAAGTTGTTTATATTTCGTATTTCTATGTTATTGTTCAGTTCGTCGTTCCATTCACGCACAACCGCCGCCCACAAATTCTCTATAAGGTTCAAATCCGGTTACTTAGGTGACCAACAGATTCTTTCCACTTTTGGATGTTGTAAGAACTATTCCTGAACTACCGCTGCGGTATGTATAGGAGAATTGTCCTGAACAAACCGAATTAATCCTTCGGGATAAACTGCTCGTACGGAGGGCAACATAACGTCTTCTAAAATCGTTAGGTAAGTTTGAGCAGTTAAGCGTCCATCGAAACGTGTTAATTATTCTGGGCCAACATCACTCATCCATCCCCAGTACGCAGCACTAATTCTCCCACTTCTTTTGTTAAGTTGCACATGTTTTGATTCATATCTAGAATTACGTGGCCTCCAAAGAACTTTTTTACTATTTTGGAAAGTGCAATTTTAATAATTTGATTGTTTAATTAGATAACCGTTTATTTATGTTTTAATGTTAACAAACTACACATTAGCAAATAAAGTAATAACTCCTTTTTTCTTATATATAAAAACGCGCCATTGCATTTATCTCATGCGCACACACCTTCTTACATTACATTACTTATATATATAGGATGCTTCACATGTGCAACTGTAATTTTAACATGCAAAAGGTTTTTCCATCTGAAAAAACAACACCTTTCCAATCAAAATTTAAATATTCTTCTGAAAACTGCAATCTCCGGTAGGCATTTTCTTCAGTTATTACAGGTTTCTTTATTGATCGATAGCAGCTTATTCCTTCAGCTTTCAAAATATTCCTTATTGTTTGCAAACTACATTGTAGCGGTAGTCTTTCGCGAATGGTAACGGAAGTTGTGAATGGAGTCAAACGAGCATCTTGGATAATGTCGTGTTTTTCAACTCTGAATAAGAGAAATGGCCTTTCACTTCTATGGGCAGTCTGCAAAGGACGATTATTTTCCGCGCCTTGTTTTTCGCGTTAAACCTAATAGTGAACCATACTTTTCTAATAAATTAAATAATAGTTAATTGAAACTGCGCAAAAAGGTTTAGTTTACCGAAAAGCACCGATAAAGTAATGTTATTAATTTAAGTAAAAAAGTTACGTCTTTCAAGTTAGGAGTACAAGGTTAGCAGAATCAAATAAAACATAGTTAGGAATTTGTTACGAAAGAAAAAAAATTGTAACATTCTTACTTTTTTACTTATGCGTTTTTTGGCTAACTTGAGGTAAATTAGCAGTACACCATTCTTTAATGAATTTATTTTCGGTTTAATAATTTTGGTATAGAATAATAATAAAACGATCAGTTTTTTTCTTTTACAATTAATTAACAACAATTTAGCACAAACATTTTAAACCGAATACCGATTCATACTATCCGTGTTTTGGTAGTAATAAACTAAGAGAAGTATCCGGGAACGATCTCGAATACGTGCCGTCTGCCTTAGTGCAAGAGAAAGTGCGCGAGCGTATTGGAGTTGAACAAACAAAGTACAAAAGACATTACGATAAGAAACGATATAAACATTTACGTTTTGATGTTGGCGACATAGTGGTTATGCGACGAGCAGTAGCGGCCACTGGAGTTCCAACAAAAACACAAGCGAAGTATCGAGGTCCGTTGGTTGTGATAGAAGTATTACCGAGTGATACGTATCGAGTCATTACAATTGCCGACGGCTCATTATCACAACTAAAAATCTACCGAAATCATGAAGATGACACTCTCGACGATACAACACACGAAATAGAGGAGAATCTAAGCGAGGTAGTAAAAGACGAAGCACTAGACGAAGAATGCGAGGTCAAGGAAAAAAGGCTGAATACGCAGCACGAACAGATGAATCAACTTTCAGGTAGAACAAGGCGCGCGCCAGCTTATCTTCAAGATTATGAATTAACGGTATACCGACAGACGAACTTGAACGAGGCCGTTCAAGCCGTCAGGATGCCCGAGTGTTAGCGATGGAGTGGGGAGAAAGGTGACGGCAGTAGAGTCCGGGTAGCGATAGAAGGAAGTCGTGGGTACTGCAAACTCGTGTATGTGTTTTAGAAAAGTAAAATATGTAATACCTAAAATTCCGTTTAATGTAATGCAAATAAAGTATAAAACAGCTTTAAATACGTTTAATTGAAGAACGAGAGTTAACACGTTTTTGATCATTTTGTACAAAAAAAGAGACTGATTTTTCCAATGGTCGGTGATATATTTCTATTACTTAGTTTTAGCAAAAACCTACAAGAATTCGGTTTTGATTTATAAGTAACGAAACTCATATTAGGTTTCATTTCTAGTTCAGTTACATCTAACTAAAGATAATATCTTTTTAAAACAATATTAATTTTCTCGCCACTAGTTCTTTTTGTTATAGATAATATAAATAAGATTTCACGAAAGCCGCCTGAAAATAAAACTCTACGGGCACAGATAAGTAAATTAGAGTTACGCATACCATCTGTCTAATACTTAAACTAGTGTAGGCTCGATATCGTCCATAAATTAGGTTAAATCAGCACAGTCGAAGTATTTTTTCCGTGTATTACGACAGAGTAATCAAAAAATAAGTTGAACATCGGATTTTACCTATATTCATAAAAATCCATTTTCTATGAAAAAATGCAAACTACGAATAAATATTATGAGAATTTGTAATGGGAATTAAGATTAACCACTAATTACGTTCAAATGATTATAATACTTCTTTTACAAAGAACATCGGAATGTTGACTTTAATTTAATCCAGAAATATTAAACATTTAGGCTAATTAAAACAGCAATTTCATATTTGGGCATGCAGTTTTAATTTATTCGAGCTATTAATGGAACTTTTTTTAGTTTATTTTATTTATAAATCAAATTATAAATGATTTAAAACTTTTTTAATTAAGGGTTAATGCATTCATTTAAAACTCGAGCAAAGAACATAAATACATAAATAGAAAATTCGGCGAAAAAAAATTTAAATCTTTATGGTATAATTTAGAATCATATTTGCAGCAAAAAAACATGTTCTTTGAACGCTTGAGGTGGTACTTATAAATAATGGTTAGTAATCTCGTAATATTACTGCAAGTAATGTCTACAACGCCAATGTTGTCAAATTTAACCAGTCGTTCTATTATAACGTAAATTTGGTTGCCTACTTTGCAGGCCGCGCTCAAAAGTGTCCAATTACTTTTTTGAGGCAGTGTACGTAACTTAGACGTACTTTCTAAGTACATTTGTCACAATGTTGGTTCTATAATGTATATACATAAAATTACGTCCAAAGTACGTAAGTAACTACCTAGTTATGTACTTTGGTATTAAGATATGCAAACTGTATGTAAATCTACACACTAACTGTGTGTCTAACATGCGCATATTTTTTATCTCACTAAGAAGAGTATAATGAGAAATGAATAACCACATCAACAATTTTATTCTTAAAGTGTAAATATATACAGGAAAAGTAAACACTTACTAACTAAAAGTTCATTTTACAAACATTTCGATACTTATTTTTGCATACATCGACTGCGTCAAGTTTTCTAAAATAGGTGAGTGCAATACTTTTAGGGTGAGCAGTCATTTAAATTATGTTTTATTTTAATTACGCTAAAACAACAACCAAAGAAAAGAAATAAAAATAAAATGTAAATGTATGGCTAAAATAGTAGGTACTTTTGTTTCCACTCAAAATTAAAATTCACTCGATGTAAAATGTAGTTACAATGGTCGTAAAGTTTTAACGTATGTACAAAGTGCATACTTAATTGTATGTTATATGTACGTACATTTTTAGTACATGGACGAATATTCGAATATGTGGTTAATAAATGTACGTACAGTGGACAAAGTGTGCTATATAGGAACACGACTGAGAAATGCCCTTGGAATATCACAACATGTTATTATTAACACCAGTAATAATGTGGACGGTAGCTACACTTACGAATTCATGTAATATTCCTAATTTAAGCATAAGTACTTTGTAATTTTTTTCAGGGACCATGGCCCTTTGTATGCTATTAAAAAGACTCAGTTATCCTAACTGGTTAGTTGGCTTGGCACGTTTTTTTAACTACTCTTCGCAGTCAATATCTCAAATTTTAACAGCAACTGCAACATTTCTTCTTGAGAACATGCACATCTTTTAAAAAATTTAAATACACATCAATGGTTATACAGGAATAGATATCAACTATATGCACAGGTAATCTTACTTTCATACTGTTTGATCAGTCAGAGTTAACCACAAATTTTAATCTATAGCAAACATCGGAGAAGCAGTCGAAATTTGTTGGGGGTTTATTGATGGTACAGTTTGGCCTATATGCAAACCATCTGTTGATCAAGAAGAATATTACTCTGGACACAAATGAACACATTGCGTTAAATATCAGCCAGTTTTAATTCTAGATGAATTGATAACTAATCTTAAAGGAACTTCTCCTGGTAGAAAGCACGATGCAGGAAATTTTTCGAGAATCAAACTTATACCAAGAACTAGAACAAAATGCAATGTTTTTTAATAATAAGAATTATGTTTTATATAGTGATCAAGCGTATGGAGTTAGACAATTATTGTTATCACCATATCCTGGCCAACCCGCAAATTTAATAACACAATGAAAATTCTTCGTGTAGCAGTTGAGTGGGGCTTCCAAAAAGTGATAAGTCAATTTGCATTCGTGGATTTAAAAAAAAAACAAAAATTACTGTGTAATGACATAGAAAGTTTTTACAAATATGCTGTCTTGACGAATTGTCATACCTGCGGAAGTCAAACTGCAGAACTGTTATTTATTTTTCGGTGTTTTCGGTTTTGTTGTAAACATAATTATTAAGCGTAATACACAAAAACTATGGAATAGCAGTAAATATGTAATCTTTAATTAGTAAATACAGTGCACGCAGCTTAATAGAATCACGTTGGGACTTAAGTTTTGTGATAACAATAACCGAATGGTAACAATATCCGAAATTCATGTAAATAAATGAATAAATTTTTATTTGTTAGAAGGCAGTAGATACATACAACGTGTATGTATTTAATTAACAAGTTGTTAATTTTTAAGGTGAAATCATAGCATCAATACAAGCATAAAATGTCAAAATGAAATCGTTTATAAAACGTTTAAGAAAATCAAAACACCATTAATAAAAAGAAAACAAGATAACGTTATGATGTTTAATTCACTGTTCTAAGAACTACATAATTCGACTCGGAAATTTGCTGACAGCAAAAATAAATACAAAATAACGTTATCACATAAGACGTAGATAATTTAAGGCTAAAGTCTACTGCCAAGTGTGCGAGAGAGATAAAAGACATGAAAAAGTATTTCCAAGTTATTTCAAAAACCCTTCTGTTTAAATATAGTTTAAAAATGGTATTATAATAAGAACGTGATTATTAAGAGAGGATGTTTCTTATTTTTCAAAAAAAAAATTTTTTTACAATTTTTTGTTTTCAAAAATTTGGAAAAAAACATTTTTTTCACAATTGAAGGTATACATTTTATTCTACACATTTTGTCGATTAAAAACACATTTTTACATTTTAGTATATGCCTACCGGTACCAATCAAAAATCAATTTTAATTTCTATTTTTCATCTAGCCGCTTTCGCAACTTGACACCACTTGCAATATGAGACAACAAAAACAAAACGAAAAATTGACAAAGTTTACCACTACTAATATATGCATTTCCACGTGTTTGCATTGGTTGAATGTTCGAGTGTAATAATCAGTCATATTTCATTAATGTTTTATTTACAAGTAAAGTATACAGTTATTATAAAAATATTTGTTAGCTCCAACAAAATTTTAGTTTTCCCTTATGTCCATATTACGTCATAGACGCGGATCAATTATTTCCGGCAGCAATTTATTTTTATAAAAACTGATGAGCTGTGGCTTCATTTTAGAATTCCAAAAATTGTCATCTTTATAAATTCTTTCAATTAAGATATCTTTTTTGGTCCACACAACAAAATCACAAAAATCTTTTTCAGTTAGGTATATGCAATTGCCCCTGAATCTGATAATAATAATTGTGATTGGTTTTAAGTTTAAAATCATTTTTCAAACAAAATTGTTTCAAATTTGTTATTGCTTCTTGAATGTTAAAATTCTCAGCAGTCTTCGGGCACTTTATTTCCACTATACCATTGTTTGAGGTAAAAATTCCATCAGGACAAGCTGCAAGAAATCCAAATTCTAGATCGATAAATAAACCGCATGGAATAACTTTTTCTCCTGACTTTTGCTCGTATGTTTTTATCGCCGAATATTCAGACTGCAATACAGCTGGAAAATTTTTTTTTACTCAAACTAAATTAACAAAAAAATTAATTTTTATTACTATATTATTAATATAAAACAATTATTGTATATCTTTACACGACCTCGATCGTCTAAATTGTAGATTTGACTTTTTCTTCACTTTTTGAACCACAAAACTTTTGTAATGATTCTATCATGATGATTTTAAGACGATGATTCTTAGCTTGAGTTTTATTTAAATTTATTTGGGGAAAATTCATTCTACATTATCACTGGAGTGTGGAAGACATTCAAACCAAAAAAGTAAGGTTTAGAAATTTTGCTTCAGCTAAACTGCAAAGCGTACTTCATTTTTTCAGGAAAATAATTTCATTGTAATAAATTCAAAAATTTTCCCACTCGGAAAAAAAGCACAATATACCTTACACAGTGAAGAAGATTTTGCCAGAAACCAAAATACAAATCGGTTTTTTTCAAATCGTTGCGTTGGCATGATAATGTTTCGTTTGAATCTTGAGGAATGAATTTATCTTTGTTTTGTTGTTGCAAGTTTGAAGGTATATTGTGTTTCGTGAAACATAATAAAGATAATAAGTAGTAATGACGTAATGCACGCATTATAAACGACAATTTTTGATATTTGTTTTTGTTAAGAAAATATAAAAAATGTAGTACATTTATAAAATCGTGAGATTTAATACCTTTATCATGAGAACGTGTGATTTAAGAGAAAATCCTGAGGTCTCACGATTACGGTGCGGTCTTGCTTGCGCACCCGCCGCTTGCAGCAAACGCAGACTGCGTCCTGCGTCGCAACGCGGCACTTATCAAAGAGAAATATTCAAATCAAAATGCTGTTCGCAAATATTATTCAATTTGCAATACAAAGTATGGATTGTATTCTAGAAATAATTATCTATTACTTGTATACCTTCGATTTTAAATATCTCTTTAAAAAACCTACTTATCAAAAAAAAAATATCGATTTTCATTACAAAACAAAATTTTGAAAAATATCCTCTCTGATCTCTAAAACAACAAATATAAAACAGTTTTTAAAACTTCATAAAAATGAACAGTTTATTATTAATCTTGGAAAAACTTTTGGGCTGTTTCAAACGCCATCTACTGTTTCAGAAACACATTAAACAGCTCTAGACTTTGGCCTTAAGTTGTTATTCTAATAATGTTTACAGATGTTTAAATGATGTAGCATTACGTAGGTCAGTCAAAATACTTTAATAAATATACTAGACTGCAAAAATAGAGCTAAATATGTAAAACAACTATTTTTAGGGTACAATGATAAAAGTTTTCACTATTAACAATCGTATTGTGAAAATTTAGCAAAACAATTTATGCGTAAAAACGAACCTGAGAAGAAAATTGATAACATAAACAGAAGTTATAATTACTATAAGCGGTGTTTTTTCTATGTAGTAACATACGTCCGGTGGTCTGTTCTTTAATATAGTGATAACATTATTCCTGATTCCAATAAACGGCGTCCACTGTATATTAAGAATTTCTTTGCTGCGAGAAAAACAGCTCGTATCTTTTTAATATGATTCCAGTAAGAACAAACAGCAGATTCGGATTTTTTTAGACGCGTCAGATTACAACTTATGCTACTTATCTGAAATAATACGTTGGCACTGAAGCTAGGTCAAAAACTTTTTGTTACTGCAAGAGAATAACAGAATATGGTATACTATGGAATACGTTAATTTTGCGAGTTAATTCGGGGACGATCTTCTAAAATTTGCAATACTTATACCAACTATAATTTAAGATTTGATTTTATTTAAAATATCGAAACGTTCGAGAAATTATTCTCAAATTCCAGCACGTTCACCGAAAGATATAGACAATTCTCGAACGTTTAGCCAAAATATATAAAAGCGATACAAATGAATCATAGGGACTTATTCTAGCAATTGGACGACGGCAGTGTTAAGAAGATTATTCAAGTTTAAATAAATAAGTGATTAACGCGTGTGTTCGAGATAAACATACAGAGTATAACCTTTACGTGACTTTAAAGTAAACAATAAGTGTTAAACTAAAGTTATCCGCGGACTTTATCTTTGTGTGATAGTTCTATGTATAAATTAGTGTAAGTCATTTTATTAAATATCATCAGATTTAATTAGTTCTGTTAGTTATAAACGTGTACATATTTTTAGTTCAAATAAATTAGTTTTAATAATCGTTACAGTGGTGTCAAGTGTGGAGTTCGCGATTTTACTGTAAATATTAAGTAATTTAATATCGCTCCCGTAATAAAAACATTGATTGCGTAAATAATTAAACTTTAGCTCGCGATTCGCGTGTTTGTTTATAGCGTATAATTTCTAGCTGTTCCATTTCGATAAAGTAGCGTTATTAAATTTATTTATTATTATTCGTAGTAGTTAAATTCATGACGGTGATGTGTTCGCAAGCAGTTAAAATAGATTCAAAAATATTTGAAATTCTCGAATCAATAAATAAAGAAATAGGAGAAAATTCGCAAAAAATGGAAAATAGTTTCACGAAAATTCACAGAAAATAGAAGAAAATTCGAAAATTTTTAGAAAATTGAAGAGATACGAACGAGCATTGAAAATCAAACAAAGACTATTGAGGAGCAAATACAAGTTAGTACAGAAAACCAAATTAAAATGGTCCAAGATGAAACCCAAACAGATACGTTAAATTTAAAAGAAGAAATTTGCGAATCTGTGAATGACAAAACAGAAGCAATAGAGGACAAATTACAAGACAGAATGAAACTGCTTAAAGAAATAATAAATCGAATGAATTGTCACGTCGACGAAAGCGTCACGAGTGAAGATTTAATAATGGACAATAAGGAAGAAACCACTCACAGGTTTAAAGTTGTACCTCCAAATTTTGATGGTAAAGTTCCATGGTCAACCTACTACAAGCAGTTTGAAGCCGCAGCTACAGCAAATGGTTGGAGCAACAAGCAGAAAGCGACGTCTTTAATAGTGTCCTTACGTGGAGAAGCTCTTGGAATCTTGCAAACTGTTCCTGACCACCTACAAAAAAATTACGAACTTTTAATTTCACGTTTAGAAATGAGATATGGAGATGCTCATCTTCAACAAGTGTATCAAGTTCAAATTAAAAGTAGGGCTCAGAAAGCTGCCGAAAGTCTTCAAGAGTTTGAGGCTGACATCGCCAGATTAACACGGCTTGCGTATCCTACAGCACCAAATACCTTCTTGGAGAAGTTGGCTATTGAAACCTTAGTAAACGGCCTCCGAGACAACGAAATACAGCAGACTCTCCGGTTAGCTCAACAAAAGACATTGAATGACGCCTTAACCAACGCTTTGGAGTTCGAGGAGGCGAAACAAGCGTCAAACCGAGGCAACCGTAAACTCCGTTTACCTTCGCTCACAGAAAACAGCATTGAAGAAATAGTGCGACGTGTATTTCGGGAACGAGTAGCTTGAGGAAGAGAACTGACGTGCGGGAACTCCGGGGAAGTGGGCCACGTACGACGACGCTGTACTAAGCCCAAAAGAACACAAGAAGAACGTCCGAAAAACTAGAACGGGTCGACCGGATAGGGCGAAACTCGACCTCAACGAGCCAGAGATTACCCGGAGATTACCATTCAAATGGCGTCGCCTAGGGAGCAATCGCCTAGCATTTATATCGATGGCAAGATCAATGGAATAAGTGTTCAGTTACTGGTTGATACGGGAGCGACGAAGAGCATCATTCGTCCTGACATGTTATTGGAAAACGAGAAGACATCACAAGTAACAGTAAGACTTCGAACGGCGACGGGCGAAGAAATACCTACTCACGGCCAAGTCAAAGTAACCATTTGTTTAGGAAATGGAGTACTCGACCATCAAGTACTGGTAGCCGACATTACGGAAGAAGTTATCCTAGAAATGGACGTAATAAAAAAGTATGGGTTCCATTTGGATATAAAGAACGATGTCCTGAAGATCGACAATGAAGAAATTCCTTTTCATTCGTCAGAGAAGGCAGCCGTGCGAGTCTTATTGAGTATTGAGAGACGTGACTCTGCCTGCAAGAACTGAAAGTGTGGTGATGGCACGCCGAGATGGAAATCTCCGGAAAGGCTACATACGCGCGATTGAGCCAAAAGGGCGACAGTTATAAAAGAACTACTCGTTGGCAAAACTTTAGTACGAGTAAAAAACACAATGCTAGTAAGGATCTTAATAATCAACTCAGATCCAATAACGTTAAAAAAGAAGACCGTGGTAGGCCAATGCACGCCAGTATGTTAAATTGTGAGATGCGTGAAATCTAACAAAGAAATGCCGACAACATCTATCAGACATTCTTACCACCAAATGCCAAAACCTCAGCCAAAACCAGCTGGCTAAAGTTAAAGTGTTGATCCAACAGTATCAAGATATTTTCGCGCTGGAGAGTGGAAGAACTAACGTGGTGAAGCATAAAATTAATACCAAAGACGCTCGGCCGATACGACAACATCCACGCAGACTTCCTTTGGCGAAAAGAGAAAAAGCCGAACAAATAATTATGGAGATGGAAAGAGAAGGCGTGATTAGACCTGCCCATGGGCATCCCCAGTGGTACTCGTAAAGAAGGATGGATCAACGAGGTTTTGCGTAGACTACAGACAGCTAAACGACGTGACAGCTACCCTTTACCCAGAATTGACGATACGTTAGACACCCTGTCAGGATCTCAACGGTTTTCCACGTTAGATTTAAAGGTGGTTACTGGCAGGTAGAATTGAAACCCAAGGATTGGGAAAAAACAGCTTTTACGATTGGAACTGGTTTGTGGCAGTTTACTGTGATGCCCTTCGGTCTGTGTAACGCTCCTGCAACGTTCGAGCGTTTGATTTAGACCATCTTGCGCGGACTGTCTCGGAAGACGTGCTTGGTTTACCTAGACGACGTAATCATGGTTGGAAGGTCGTTTGAAGAACACTTGAACAACTTGAAAGAAGTGTTCCAGCGACTACGTGGGGCTAATCTTAAACTGAGCCCAAAGAAGTGCCACGTATTTAAGAAGGAAGTACAATACCTTGGCCACGTCGTATGTAGAGATGGAGTAAAAAAAATTGCCAATATTGCCAAACCTTTGACGAAATTGACGGAAGAAAGAGCAGAATTTAGGTGGAATGAAGACTGCGAAAAAGCTTTCCATCAATTAAAACAGACCCTAGTCACTTCGTCGATTTTGAGTTATCTAAGAGAAGATGGAAAATTTGTTTTGGAAACGGACGCAAGCAGTCTGGCCATACGCGGTCCTTTCGCAACTTTAAGATGAGCAAGAAAAAGTTATCGCGTATTTTAGCAAAGTATTGTCCAGCTCAAAAAGGAATTATTGCGTGACTAGAGGGAAGCTGTTATCAGTGGTCAAGTCCACAGAACATTTCTACAAATATCGAAAATTTTTACTGATAACGGAGCACGCCGCTTTAAAATGGCTATTGCAGTTCCGTAACCCGGAAGGACAAGTGGCAAGATGGATCGAGAGACTGCAAGAATATGACTATAACACAGAACATCGCGACAACAGACTACAGTTGGTAGTGCCAAAGAACCGGGTGTCAGAAGTGTTGAAGCATCTTCACGATGGTACATCAGTACACTTCGGCATTAAGAAGACATTAAGGAAAGTTCGAGAACGATTCTACTGGATGTCAGAAAGACGTCAAAAAAATTTTTGGAAATAGTAGCGATTGAGATCGCAGGGCTGTTCCCAGAATCCGATTTGGGAAATAAATGCATCCTGAAGACGATGGATTACTTCATGAAATGGGCGGAGGCTTACGCCATACCTAATCAAGAAGAAGCTACAGTTGCAGACGTATTAGTAAAAGAGTTTTTCTGTCGGTTTGGAGTTCCCTTGGAATTATACTCCGATCAAGGCCGCAACATACCGATCATCTGTTCAGGAAAGCACAGGTTAAACACCATCCTGTGTGATGCTCGGTCGCGAAATACGACCCCCATGCGACCTCCAATTTGGACGAAGTACATGAGGCCTGTAAAAACACACAAATTTCCAGCGACAGAATGAAGACAAGATATTACGTCAAGACACAAAATGGTGAGTTTCAACCTGGCAACATAGTATGGTTGTATAATCCCAACGGAGACGTGGTTTATCGCCAAAGCTGCAGAGACAATGGGAAGGCCCTTATGAAGTCGTGCAGCGTATTAATGACGTTATATATCGCATCCGAAAACCAACCAGAGGCAAGCCAAAAGTGGTCCACGTCGAGTCCTGTTTGCTGGAGATAACCACAATACGCAAGTTCAGGTCCGAACCAGAGTATTAAGCAGCAGACCAAAAATCAAAGCGAAGGAATGGAGTTCGAGAAGTGTATGAGCTTATAAGGAGATTCTGCAAAAGCTAGGCTCCGAGTTACCACCGAGGAACAACAACACCTGTTCCAAACACGAAAAGATTACGCCATCGCACATTGCGTTGCGTATTTAAAAAAAAGTTTGGGCAGCTGGATGAACTACGAAGACAGCAACCGGGAGTCGGAAAAGTTTTAAAACTACATGGTGACAGACGCTACGTTTTCTACCTGGTCACCAAAAAATACTCACGTACCAAGTGTTCCACCATGTTAAGAAATTGGTAGTACCATTGATTATATACGTTTATAGATAGTTGGTCGCATAGGAGAATTGGGTGCTCAATTTCAATGTTTCAAATTTTTCCAGTAGATGTTGCTAAGATTAATAATTTTAAAATAATTAGCAAGCGGTGCAATCCAAGTCGATTATTTTAGTTACAGCTATTTCTTCTTAGAGGTGCTGTTTGACCTTGATCTGCGTCTTTACTAGCTCGTGAATTCGAAATGGCATAAACGTGTTCAAAGTATAAACTTTGTTAGGTGTATGAAACTATATCATCTTAGATAACAACAATTGTTTCTTTATGGATTGGAACACTGGATTATCTCTTGTTATGTAAACAATTAAATTATTCTACATGCAAGATGCGGTTTTAACAATTCAGTTACTAAAACATCTAAATTTAAATTATTTTATTATTAAATATGAACGTTAAACATTTTACAATATTGTATGAATATATACAAACGATTTTATTTTACTCTAAATTCTTATAAGGACAAGTCGTAATCAACGACGAATCAACGGTCAACTACTGGAATCAATGTTGTAACTTAAGTCTGAGATAAAATCGCATAAAATACTGTTTTTCGAATAAAATAAGATAAAAAAGTGCAGCTTGAAGCACTACAAATCCGATTAGAGGATCTGTGAGGATTATGCTGTGGGTACCAGCCCTAGTAGCACTAAATATTTCATTAATATCTAAGAAATATTTATTTATTTGTTAAATATTTGAGATGTTAAAAAAATATTTAAAAAATATTTGAAATTAAGCATGGGTAAATGTTAATTAAATATTTGGAACAAAATATTTTATATGATATATACATAAATTATTTATAGAAAACATTTCCTGTATTGTAGACATACTTATAAATATATATGTAGCAAAATGCTGTTGGTATGATACTTACACACGTACAATCAATCGATTTTTTTAAGAAATAGATTTTATTGTAATTTTGTATTGATACTTTCAGAGCTGGGCAGTAGTTAACTACAAAGTAGTTAAGCTACTAATCTAACTACTTTATTGTTGACGATAGTTGTATTCTATATATTCAAGTTACTTTAATTTAATGATGTAACTGTAGTTGGAATAAATTACTTTTTTCGTGTAATCGTATTTAAAAAGTAGTTAGCTACTCTATTTTAACTACAAAAATAGTTAAACTACTTTGTTAATAGCTTAACTACTTTACTAATAATTAAACTACTTTATTAGCGGCTTCAATTACATGCAATGGCTACAAGTATTCAGCTTGCATTGCAGTTTCGCAGGTTAAAACGTGTCCTTAAAGTGATGAACGGTAACGCAGAAGTAAACATGAATGTAAAGACTATTCAAAAAAATTTTATAAATGCAGCAAACCTAATTTGTTTTGAAATGTTAGATGCCACTGATCTAAACGTAAACAAAGTATTACTTCAACAAAATGAAGATTTTTTTGATTTTGATGAACCTGGTTTGTCTAAAAAGTTACGCATTTCTTCTGATACTGAGAATGAACATGCTCACAAAACCAGAAGAATAGAACTAGAATTGTTAAAACACTTGGAAGATAACAGAATTCATATATCTATGTCAGATGATTATAACATTATTTAAAAAATCTTTGCTGCTGTCGAGCGATTATTTTCGTTTTTCACTCATAAATTCGCTCAAAAGAAATGCATTGGCTGATGCTTGAAAAGTTACTTTTATGAAAATGAAATGGACATTGAATACCCGAATAAGCTTATTACTTTAAGTTCTGTTTTTAAAGGCTTGTTTTATTAATTTTTTTTTTTTGAGAATTTGTAATAGAATAGATATACATGATAATAGAATAATAGCACTTACGTTAAAATTGTTTTACTGTTTTCGTGTGAGCGTGATTGATTTACTATGTCTTCTTTAATGTAATAATAATTCAGTGTCTATAGGTACTTATTTTTATATGACTGAAAGTGGTATAACATAAATCGTCTCAGAACTACTTTTTCTACAAGTAGTTGAAAAAAAAACTTATATTTTAGAATACAACTGTTGAGTAGTTAGTAACCTAACTACTTTTCGATTTACGGTAGTTAGTAGTTAGTAACTTACACTACTTTTAAAAAGTAGTAACTTTAGTTAGTAGTTAACTACTTTTACAAAGTAACTTGCCCAGCTCTGGATACTTTGCCAGCCAATTAGGTCTTACTTGTTACTTGCTACAAAGAATATTTAAATGAACATTTTGTATACCATGAGTAGGTACTTATAATTTTTTTAAGTTGACAATGTTGATGATACCAGCACACACCAGCACATGCGTGTACGTATTTGTAATTCAACGAATTTGCGCCAAATAGTCTTCTTTTTTGGTTAAATCTGGTTAAATCTAGGAAATGCTCGTTGATGCTTGTAGCACAAAGAAGATCCGAATAGAACCTGATATGTGCCATTTGCCTTTAAAATACAGTAACCTCGATTACAGTTCAGTTAGGTAAGTGTTTATAATTATAAGACGTAACCTATATGCTTAACATTTATACTTGGCTATTAAATTTTAATTAGTTTTTATTTAACAGTAGATGCATTTGTATAACTTCTTAATTTCTAGAACTAATTGAAAATTATTAAGTCAAAATGTCTTGTAATTCGAAGTATTCAAAATACCGATATATAAAAAAAAAGTATGACTGCTTTTGTATCATACGGAAATGCTCAGAATCTAAATGCCAAACCACCAACTGAAGCTCACTTTTCACAGTCTGTACCAGATAATTACAATCACCAATATAACACATTTCTAAAGTTGAACGAAAGTTACTGCAATAATTCAGATACAAGTCAACCTCATATTCCACAAAATTCTAAGACAGAAATGGACCTGAGCATGATGGAAATCCTTCAGACGGCTCACTAACAGGTGATTATTTATTACATTCAC
This sequence comes from Aquatica leii, assembly GCA_035610365.1. Taxonomy (NCBI): domain Eukaryota; kingdom Metazoa; phylum Arthropoda; class Insecta; order Coleoptera; family Lampyridae; genus Aquatica; species Aquatica leii. The sequence goes on along the minus strand of CM069432.1, from coordinate 211,302,043 downwards.
TATTACATTCATACGGTTTACACGTCATTTCTTTTTAGTATTAAGACAAGTTACAGAACTAAAATTTGAAGTAAATAAAATGCCACTTCAGATAGATAGGATTGAAAAATTGCTAAGCAACTTTATGACAGAGAACGTGCTTGGCGAAGGTGATAACGATGGCGACTTTTTAAACAACATTCCTCTTGGTAGCGTAGATTTAATCAATAGTTTCGATTCGAAATAAAAATCAGATAAAAGAAAATTTAAGAAATTGGTGAGTTCGTTTAACTATTTCTTCGGTTTATAACTTTCTGTATTGCAGGCTCATTTGTTATATTTATTAGGAGGAGATGCCACTCAAAAAATTGTATATTCTCATATGAATAAATTAATCACAAATGAGGCAGGTGTATTATACTCTGGCCAAGGAAAGAAAAAGAAATTGCCTTTTATGAACTTAACTTTGTATAATGTAATTTTAGGTAAGCGCATACTTTATTACAATTCTCATTTCTGGCAATAAGTTGCTTTATTTTCTTATGCTTATTATAAAATACATTCATCTATATTTCAGTTGCGACTAGAAAATGGTTGTCTACAGCTACGGAAGTGGATATAAAAAATCAGTTGCATTTTTATTGGCCACAGCAAAGTCACGCATAAAACCATTTGGAACTGAAAACGACGATGACATTCAGTAGTCACATATAAAAAGATTTTATTTTGAAATAATATTTTGATAATAATAAAAATAAATATTTTTGAAATGAGCTCTATCAAATATTTATTAAATATGGACCTTCAAACATAATCTCAATATTTTCTAAATATTTAAAAATATTTAGAAATCATTTTCTAAAACATTTGTATGACATTAAAAAGAGTGGCGCTAAAGATATTTCCTAAATGTTTTTATTCAAATATTTATAGAATATTTGGTGCTACTAGGGAGAGATTTTTTTTGTACTAATAGTATTTTTGCCGAGGGCAATTTGCTATTCAATTATAAAATTACCAAATCATTTATTTTATAAAATTTTAATCTTTGCATAATCTATGTTTACTTTAAATTTAATTTAAAGTATTTTCATCTTTACAAATTAAATATTGCACGTGTAATTACCAATACATCGGCGTTCAGACGATTAAACAAATATTTTGTTTGTTTTGTAACCATTTTTTTTTTTATTTTAAACTACTGCAAGGGTACCATAAATTTTATGACCGGAGTAGCTCGCCTAGAAAAAATATTCCACTGCTCTGTTTGAACTATTTCAATTCTGACACTTTCTTGTTATAATGTCAGCAGCAGTGCAAAACTATTTTGAATGTAAAAACTGTTGGAATATGTAATTTATCAATTTGTAATTCATTCTAAAACAATTAATAATGTTGCATCAGCTAAAACAAATTACTTAAAATAAATATGCTTTATTGTTGTTAACTATCATAAATTTTAATTTTTCGCTATTGTCTATGCAAGTTTTTGCGCTCGGGTTTAAAATGAAAAACTGCTAATATACATAGGAACCAACTATTTTTTATGTATGCGACAGTTATGATCGCTATTTTTTTCTTATAACGGATAACAGTTTTTGTAAGAACTGATTATTTAAATTTATTATTCAACGTAAGATAAGAGGTATTTATTTCATTCTTGGCGTTATCACAGTCATAAATCACCTAAGTACGACTGGCGCCAACCAAATACGCGCGAAATATCTAATCTAACATTTGTACAAATACACTAGAAAACTGTAAAACAATAGCTAAAAAGGTGCTATTGAAGTACAGTTTTGTTACAGACAGCTACTGAAAATGTCCACGATCGCAGCGCTGCATCCAGTATCCAGAACTAAAATTTCCTGTGTCCTTTTTATGAGCGTCACACTTTTAACCAAGGACCGACTATCTATAAAGGTATATAATCAATGGTAGTACCCAAGCTTCATTGTGGCTTAGATCAACTGAATTGGAGGACAGTTCGAAACATGTTGGAAGTCGTCTTCCGAGGAACAGGCGTTCAAGTGTTAATCTATAGTTACCAACCAAGAAGAATATCGGGTCAGGAAAATCTATTGACTGTTACTTTATCGACAAGGAAATTGCCGAAATGGAAAAAGCTGCCGTTATCACCACGATCCTTTCTACCGGTGTCGCATCCAGTTTCCTGTTCTGAGACAGAACAGTCCTAAGAAGGGGGAAGTAAAGCGTTCGAGAAATTATTCTCTAATTCCAGAACGTTCACCAAAATATATAGAAAATTTTCGAACGTTTGGCCAAAATATATAAAAGCGATACAAATGAATCATAGGGAGTTATTCCAACAATTCGAAGACGGCAGTGTTAAGGTTATTCAAGTTTAAATAAATAAGTGATTAACGCGTGTGTTCTAGATAAATATACGGAGTATAACTGTGTACGTGACATTTAAGTACAAGTGTTAAACTAAAGTTATCCACGGACTTTTTTTTTTCGTGTGATAGTTCTATATATAAATTATAGTGTGTGTGTTAGTTATAAACGTGTACATATTTTTAGTTTTAGTATAAATAAATTATAAATAAACAAATTAGTTTATGATCGTTACAATATTTATTGTTTTACTTGTTCTTCAGCTGCTAGTACACGAGGTGGTCTTTCTCGCCCACGACCTTCGTAGGTAGGAATAACCATTGATTATGAATAACATTTCCAATCTCACACACACACGCCAAAATAAAGTTTCGTGAAAGCAATTTACACAAAATTTAGAAACTGAAGAGATCGAGGCAGAAATAAAGCAGGTTGTCGAATTGAGTTCTAAGAAAGCTAAATTTGGTATTTATACTTCTTACATTGCATATTTCTTTTGTTTAATTAGTTGACGTCTTGTTTTGGTTGCAACAAGATAATTGTAATTGAGTACAAAAAAAGTACATTTTGTCAAGTTAGGTCAGTGTCAAAACGAAGAAATGAAGATTGATAATTATTTATTTATTGTAATTATTTTATTAACGATATTTATAGGTGATTGAGAATTTAAAAAAAATCAACACAATACGTTTTAAAATGCCGAGTTCTCAGAATTTACCGTACAGTTAAAGTCAACAGCCAATCTCCACTTGTTTAAGTAGTCAGGACCAATTTGAAAACTTTTAATTGCAAATATCTCGAAAATCACTCGTGATTGAGTGTCCGTGTGAACGAGCCTATTGATTTGTAGGGGTTTGGCATTTAGAAAATAATTAGTTGTAAATAAAATTGCAAGTTCATTGTTCATACAATAATTCTTTTTCTTAGTAAAGAGAATAATAGTCAACACGCCAGTAGATTATTTCAGTTACATTATTCATAAAATGCATTAGTTAGAGTTAACTTTAAAATGCGATTTTTCAAATCAGATTTGACACCAGATTTTATCATACATAAAAATACTCTCTTAGCATACACAAAAATTTTTTTAAAGCAATGATAAACTTCCAAAAAGTTCTTAAATGCAAAAACTGTTCTGTTTCTATTAGCAACACTTTTCCACATTAATAAGGATAAAATTATTCTTAAGTGTATCATTTCATAATGTAACAGAAACAGCGGTTTCTGTGTGCTATTAGTTCAGCTAAGAATTCAAAAAACTATCAGCATTTACTTTGACTTTTGAGCAAAAAAAGGAAGAAACAAAAAAGATGAAATTGCTCATAGTGAAAATCGCATGATTTAAATTTAAAAAAAAAATTTTGTTCAATCGATGCCTCATAGATTACCAATAGATTACAAGCTGTGCTCGATAATAAATGTTATCCAGCAAAATATAGATCCGTGTTTTTCTTGTTTTGATACGTTAACAATACGATTTTGAATGTGAGATGTATTTTTACAACAGTTTACATTTTTATTTAATCTGAAGCTATAATTAAGATTGTTTCGTTTATATGTTGTTTTATTCTTTTAATCCTGAGGAATAATTTAGTTATTCATTTTTTGGGCTGGATATCACTTTAGGGCACTCTTCTTTGAAGAATACTATTAGGTATTCCTAATAAAGAAAAGCCTTTAAAGATAGTTATTGAAAAAAAAATTGCGGAATATTCATTTTGTCAAAAGTTAAACGGTCTTAAAGTTGGAACTACTTTTTACTTTTAGACGTCATTTATATTTTTGCAACGCACGGCGGCGGTGTATATTGTATGTTTGTTACGTGTAAAAATTTATGTAGCTTCTACTAAATTAAAGCGTACTACAGTTTCGGATTCTTAAATAAAATATTCTAAAATTATTATGTTTTTTTAAAAAACGTGTATCTTTGAAAAAGGTGAATCTTTGATAAAAGGTGTATCTACGCGCAGAAGTGTACCTACGTAAGGTTACAGGTTTTTAAGGTTTCTTTTTTAATTTAAAAAACGACATAAAATTGCTACATAAAATCATAATTTAAATCAGACTTAGAGGTGCAAAGCAAACTGTTATCGGTATCAAACGAAAGCGGACAAAAAAAATGATTGATAATTGGAAAATTACTCTTTTATCTCATTATTCATTTAGCACCAAACACATTATTTTCTGGTTGCATAAAGCAAAGTTAGCTATATTAGCTGACGCCGTTAACTAAATCGTAGGTATTAATTTAACAATAGCGTCAGTTAACTACATCGTCAAAGATAACAATGTTTATATTTTGCATTTGTATGCATAAAATACGTGGAATTTTTTGATGAATTTAATATAATTAACATTTCGTTAATCAGAAAGGGTAGACAGTTAAGTAGTGTAACGATAAGAAGAGAAGGGAAATTATGTCGGATTCCGAGGAAGGGTGATCTGAAGGAAAAAGAAAAAGGCAAGCTACGGTGGAGGTGTTTAGAAAGAGCACCAAAGTAAGGAAATCACCGGTAGCGAAAGGAAAAGAGAGAAAAGATGGTGAGTTAGTAGAAATGTGTAAAGAACTGTTAAAGGAGGTAAAGAGTATAAGAGAGGTACAAATTAAGATGGGTAACAAGTCGGAAAAGAATAACAAAAAGGTATAGGAGATGAAAGAAGAATTAAGAAAGACAAATGAAAAATGGAAGAGGAAATTTGAAGAAATTAGAGAAAAGTATAGAAAGTTGGAGGCCAGATTGGAGAAGATAAAGAGAAGCTGGGAAAAAACGGAAAAAGAAGAAAGGAGAACAAACATTATCGTAAGAGGTATGGAAGTGAAAGATGGAAAGAAGGAGCAAGTGGAAAATTGGATGAAGAAGGATTTAAATATAGAGAAAACAGTGGTAGAAACTAGAAAGCTAGCAGAACGTGTAATGTTAGTAAGGATGGGTACATTTGAGGATAAGTTAGATGTATGGAAGCAAAAAAGAAGGTTAAGAGGTACGAACATTTATTTAGACGATGACATGACGAGAAGGGAAATAGAAATACAAAAGAAGATAAGATATGAGGCGAGTAAGATGAAGGGAGAGGGGAAAAGTATTAAAATAGGATTCTTGAAAGTGTGGGTGGAAGATGAAGAAAGGTTTTGGGATAAGAAGAGAGGAACTCTAGTGAAGAAGGGAGCAAAAAACTAAGAGTTGGGGGAGGAAAGGATGGATCAAAGGATGTTGGCTTAGCAAGTTTTAAGGAAAAAAAGATGGAAATGCAGAATCAAATGAAATTATTGTTTTGGAATGTGGCAGGCATAAAAAATAAAGGAGAGGATTTCTGGAGTTACGTAGAGGGTTTGGATATGATGGGAATGTTGGAGACATGGTTGGAGGAAAAAGACTGGGAAGTATGGAAAAAATATTACCAGAGGGGTATAATTGGAAGGTGGAATTTGCAACTAGAAAAGAAAATAAAGGTAGAGCAAGGAGAGGAATACTAACGGGTATAAAAAGGAACTGGTCGGTGAAAGAAGAGGAGGGAGACAAGAAGCAAAGGAAAAGAATCGTAAAAAATTATGTGACCAGAGAAGGAAAGGAAAAATATATAGTGCTAACAGTTTATGGGTGGGATATGAGGTTGATTAGTGAACAGATTGAGAAAATGGTACAGGGGGAGGAAAAGGAAAAGATTATTATAGTGGGTGATTTTAACGCGAGCACAGTGGAAAAGGTAGGAGTGATTATAGGAGGGGAAGTAAAGAGAAGAGTTAGCATGGATAACACAGTTAATTGGAATAGGAAAATGTTAGTGGAGATATGTGAGGAAAAAGGGTGGTCAATTCTTAATGGAAATATAGAGGATGGGGACAGAGGTGACTACACTTATATGGGAGGGAAGAGGGAATCGGTGATCGATTACGTGATAGTGATAGTGAGTGGGGAAGACATAGAAAGGTTTAAAGTGGGGGATGAAGAGGAATCGGATCATCAGCCACTGGACGTGATTTTAAAGGGAAAAGAGCAAGGAAATAAAGAGGAACAGAAGGGATGGGGAGTGAAAAAGGTGTGGACTGAGGAAAGCATAGAAAGATATAAAATGAAGTTGAAGCAAGTGAATTGGGGAGATGTAGGGGGGAAGAAGGATTAAAGGAGTTGACTGCAGAAATGGAGAAGACAGTAGAAAAGAAAAGGTTTGGGAGAAGACAAGGAAAAAAGAGGAACAAAAATAGGTGGTGGAATAGAGAATGTAGAGAGGCAAAAACAGAGATGAGAAATGCTAGAAGAAGATGGAAGCAAGGTAAAATAGATGTGCAGGAGTATAAGGAGAAGAAAGTGAATTTTAAAAATGTATGTTTTGAGAGAAAGGTGTCTTATAAAGAGGAAATGGAGAAACAAGTAAAGGAAATAAAGAAAGAAGGAGAAGTGTGGGAATTTCTAAACAAGGAGAGAAGAAGAGGTAAGAGGAGAGGAGGTTTAATGGATTTAAAGGTGTGGTTGGGTTATTGTATGGAGTGTTTGGAGGGAACAATAGAAGGACCAGGGCAGGTGATATTGCAAGGGGTAAATACAATGCAGGAGGGGTGGGAGATAACGAAAGAGGAAATGGAGGAAGCAATAAATAGACTAAAATTAAGAAAAACGGCAGGAACGGACGGTACGCAAGGAGAGCAATGGAAATATGTAGGGGAGAGAGTGAGAGGAAATATAAGAAAATTTTTTAATATAATTTGGAAAGGGGAGAAATTGCCAGAGAGTTGGAAAGAAAGTTTAATTCTTCCGGTTTATACGGTAGGGGATAGGAAGGAGGTAAAGAATTATAGAGGGATTAGTGTCACTAATGTAAGTCATAAATTGTATGCCATGATTATACAAAGGAGGTTGGAAAAGGAAGTGGAAGAAAAAAGTCTATTACCAGATTGGCAGATGGGATTTAGAGTGGGAAGAAGATCAATAGACAATGTTTATATATTGAAACAGTTGGTGAATGGAGAGCTAGATAAGAAAAGGGGTAAGGTATACGCGTTCATTATGGACATAAAAGCTGCGTTTGATAATGTGAATAGGGAAAAACTATGGAGGGTGTTAAGGAAAAAGGGAATAGAGGAAGAACTAGTGAGGAAACTAGAAGGGATATATAAAGAGACTAAGAATAGGGTAAAAATAGGGGATAGTGTTAGTGAAGCGTTTTGGACAAGGAAGAGGTTAAGGCAGGGGTGTCCTCTTAGCCCTATTTTATTTGCACTGTATATAGGGGACATAGACGAAGTGTTGAAGAGAGGACAGTGTGATGGGGTGGTCATGGAGGGAGGGGTTAAAGTGTGGGTGTTGGCATATGCAGACGATATGGTCATGGTGGCAAAAAATGAGTTGGAGATGAAAGGTATGATCAATACGATAAAGAGGTACCTGGAAAGGAAAGATTTGGGTTTAAACGTGAGAAAGTCTAAGATGGTAGTTTTTCAAAAAGGGAGAGGAGGGAAGAAAAAGGAGGAGTTAAGTTGGGGAGAACAGAAGATAGAGGCAGTGAATGAAGTGACATATTTGGGATAAAAGCTAAGGTACGATAACAAAGATGATGCGCATATAAGGGAGTTAGCAAAGAAGGGTAACAGGGTATTAGAGCAGATATGGAGTTTAGGAGAAAGAGTGTTTGGGAAGGAGGTCGAGAAGAGAAGATGGCTGTTCGAAAAATTGATTAAAAGTGTGATGTTGTACGGGGTAGAGGTATGGGGTTGGAAAGAGTGGAACCTATTGGAAAGGGTGCAAATAAAATATTGGAAATGGATACTAGGTTTAGACAAGGAGACGCCGGGGTACATAATAGAGAAGGAGGGGAAGTTAGAGAAGATTAGAATAAAAGCAGGGAAAAGGGCGATGGGTTATGAAGAGACAATGAAGGGTAGGAGAGAATGTAAAATTTTGCAATGTTGCTGGAGGACGGTAAAAGATAGCAAAAATATATATGGACAGGAGGAAAGGAAACTGTACTACCAACGAGGAGGTTTCGCAAGAAAAGAGGTGGAAAGAAGGAGAGAGGAAGGGAGGTTAAATACGGAGGAGATAGTAAGAAGAGATGAAGACTCGCAGGTGCAAGAGAGGGAAGGAAAGATAAGGGAAGGAAAGTATAACGTAAGGTATGGGAATATAGTGTCCAGGGGGTAAGTATCTGATGAGGAGGAGAAACTTAGGAGAGAAACGGCTAATAGCCAGGTTTAGATGTGGAAATGAAGAGAATTTAAATAAGTATTGGAAGGAGGATGTAATGAGGAGATGGAGATTATGTGGGGAGGGATGGGAGGACATAGAGCACTTGAGTGAGGAGTGTGACGAGCTAAAGGAAGAAATGAAGGGAGGAAGGTTTTGCTTGGGGAGGAGGGGGAGGGATTGGATTGGATGAAAGCAGTAAAGGAAAGAAGGATAAGAGGGGAGGGTTAGGTCCAACGAAATAGAATAGTAAGATGGTGATTGGAATATTTTATTGGAGAAAGTTATTTTAGTTTAATAAATTTTTGTATGTATTATATGTATTATATTATTATGTAAAGGGTAAAGGTGTAAGGGTAACCTAATCCATTGTAAGGCCGAATGGCTCAACAATTATCAATAAATAATAATAAGATAACAATGTTTTATGCAATATGGCCTGTGAGTTTAATATAAAAACTACCTAAATGTCCGTGTACCAGCGTTGACATTAGTTAAGTATAGTAATCTAGGTACACGCTAAAATGCTTACGTCATAATCAACGATGACGTTTTAGCGTGTACCTACATTACCCGTTAAGGCACAAGCTAGCGTGCTCTTAGACATGGCGTCTTAATAAGTAGTGATACAATACTAGTACACTTTAAATTGTTTACAACGTCAGATGGAAAAAAGCAATATGCTTTTTGTGGGAAATAAAAATAAAACAAAGAAAAAATCAAAGTTTGTACAATAGGTACATGGGTTAAAAGATGCTTAAAAGTAAACTTAAGTTATTATACAATTACATTCGTAACGGTGGTTAATTTAAAAATAAATGCAAATGTATTATAAACACAGGGTGTAACGGGAAAATTACAGATACTAAAAATGTCACCACTTTACACGCTTTTAAGATGATGTTAAATAGGGCAGTGGCGGTTTCTCTATTAGGTCACTCGGACAATGACCCTCCAAAATGAATTAGAAAATTATTTTATTTACTTTAAAATTACAAGAACTCGCGTTTATTAAATGAAATTATCAGCGTTTGAATTTCAATTTTCATTGTAAGCGCAACATATGCGAAAACTTACGAATTTACCCGAGGCTGTTGTGTTTTATAGTCCCTGTGTATTATATCGTATTATATAATGCAGCCGAATCGTAAACTCTAGTTACTGTAGTCAAGAGTGCAACACGCATAATACAATCTTATGCGAATTAGAAAAAGACAACTAAATGGTTTCTGCGGTTGTCAGCCGGGTCCCATTTCGCGTACTCAATGCCATGCTTACGTCATTTATTATTATCTCCTCAATACGTGCTTGTAAAACAAAAATGCTGGAATGCACATTTTTATCTCATACGACAAACTTTGCACTCGATTTTTTAGTTGTTTCGGTTGTTTGATAATATTCGTTTGTAACCAATGTCAATGACTTTCACAAGTTAAAAGAAAATTAATTATGTTTAAGTACATAATATATTACAGTTTTTGTTTGATAAAAAAATAAATCGCTAATAATAGTTTAAATTTTGAAAGACGTTTAGAATTTAAAACCAATGGTCGTCCTCGGCCTTTACAAAGTGAACGACATGACTAGAATTAAGAAAAAGTTAGAGTTAAATGTTGGAGGTAAGGTTTGAGGTAAGGTTAGGATTAAGGTTACGGTTAAAGTAAGAGTTAAGATTAAGGTTAGTCTTAAAGTTAGGGTTAAGGTTACTTCACAGTATAGAAACAAATCATGCGCAGTAGCTTTGACACGTTGAAAACAGGTGCCAAAATTTCATCCAATCTTGCCGTTCAAATCGACTTCCGGCATAATGCGCATTGGGTAAAATTGTTACACAAAGATCAAAGAGCCGCTTGCAGATTGAAACTACTGATTTGTTTGCAGCAATGGGGGCCGAGTACGCCCAATATTTAGATGTCATCGTCAACCATTCTGAGACATAATTTTATATGCCAGAGATCTAAAACGCACTATAATGTACTAAAAGGATTTTTTTTAAAGATACTTTTATCTATTCGGCATACTCGTATTTTTAGAATTGCCTGATACCGGTGTTGTGGGGCTATTGCTTAACTTAATACTTTCTACTGTTTGCCAACTTTATCAAAGACGTGGCTTCTTAGCAGTTGTTAAAAGTGCCAAAGATGTTTCAGTTGAGTGCTAGTGGACCGTTCAATAAAAAACTGTACTGCAATCGAAGCTTTTACCTAAGCATTTAGATCATTTTATGTGACATTAATTGTACGACAAACAACGTGTCTTTATAAACATACAAATGCATTTAAAGGTGTTGACAGATTTATATTGTTTTTGGTTAGTTTTGAGTTAGTCTTAATCATTTCCATAAAAGAAGGCGTTATTAAGTTGATAAACATTGATATAACATTATTTATTGATCTGTGTTATACGCCAAGAAAAGGAGTGTTTTTTGAAGTTCAACTTGTTTTGATGTTATTAAGTGTTTTTAAATTTAATTACTACCCACGGCGACCACACATGTAGTTTTCTATGGCGGACGATAATGTAGCAATTTTTAAAAAAAATCGTAATTCCTACCGTCATATGAGTAAAAAGTAGTTCCAACTTTAAGACCGTATAACTTTAAGAAAAGTGAATATTCCGCAATTTTTTTTTTTCCAATAACCATCTTAAAACGCTTTTCTGTATTAAGAACACCTAATTGTAATTTTCAAAGAAGAGTGCCCTAAAGTGATATGGACCCATTTTTTGTACCATCATTTGTAATACAAGAGGTAATAAAATATATTCTAAAAGATGTACGATTTTCACTCTGAGCAACTGTATATTCAAGAAGACGAACACCAAATATTCATGCACCATCCAGAATACAATGATAAAATCTCAAATGCCCAAAGAAGAGTTATTGCATTAATTGTTTAACAGGCCTTACCACTTATAAATGAGTTCTCTCACAAAAGCAATTCACTTGGCTTAATATGTAATTTTTTTGTATAATTGTGGAACTACAGCTGTTCATAATGCTGCTTATAATCCAATATCACTTTCAATTTGCTGTATTGCAAAAATTATAAAAATAGAAATTTAAAAAGTAACTTGTACCTGCTTTTTAGGTCAGTTAGCTCTTTATAAATCATCTAACGTATCTGAAATTAGTTTACGTTATACTATTAAAATTTCAAAAATCTACTTGAAATGCACCCTATCTCCATGCATTAGATTAACTTATACTTAAACAAAATAAGATTAAATCTTTGTAATTCCAATGAATTAAAAATACGAATGTAATATTAATAAATAATAGGTTCTTAACTTGATGAACTCCCAAAAAAATAACAACTTCATTAAAAGTATTTATTAAATTACCATTTATTCGCTTCCAACAATAGTTGTTTTCTCAGAAACATATAACCCATCTAAGAATTTACGAATATCTTTGTTTTTAACAGTGGTAGATTGTTGAATCAAGGCAGCCGACCTAGAAACATCTTCGAGGGAATTTCCTTCAATAATTAATTCGTCCTTTTGTTTTTGGGAATTCTTTACTGTTACTCCAGGTGACATTTTCACTCTTCTAATATATTTTTCACCCAAAAAGTTTCTGATTTCTAAAACTGTATCCCCTTCTGATGATGTACAATTTATGGGAAAATGAGCATACACTGCACGCATTTTATATTGGTATCCTTTAATAACACCTTTAATCATATTTTCAATGTGTGAACACACTGTACGTACAGCAGCTAACTCTTTTCTCTTACCAAACCATTTTTCTACTTTTAAGAGTCTGGGATTAATCATACGAATGTCGACAGAAAGATGTTTGAATGATCGTTTCAATACACCTCGGGGTCCCTTTATAGTAACATTTCTGTTATTTGCCGTTACTGTTAATCCTTTTGGGATTTTCACAGATTGATTCGTGACAATTTGCTTCATCTCGCTAAAATAAGAAAAATAAATGTTAAAATAAGTAAATACATGCACATAACCTCAACAGTAGTTACTGTGGAAAGACATGTACTTGAATTAAAAAATATAAAATACAAGAGTATAGTTAAAGAAATATTTAAAATACATACTTTGGAGTAGATTTTTATTAAAAATATGAACGGATGGTTTTAAATAAACACAGAATAAAGTTTCACTTACGTATATTCATGCACGGGCACAAACGGAAAAGGAACGTATTATTACAAAGATAGCCGTAAGGTGGCACACTAATCAAAAGCGGTAAATTTAAGTATACTGAATCATTTTAGTTTTTATATGCAATTATTTATTGCTGTTACAGTTTTATTATCTTTTTTAAATTTTACTTGTAACAGTAATAACACTAACAATACCTATTATGAAATAGTCAAAGTTGTGATAAACCAACTAATTTTTATATTGCGTTTTCTAATTCTAATTCTAATTTATCATATTTTTTTAAATTAAAATTTTAGCAAACAGCTTTAATGCAATGTCATTATCATAGATTATGAATCCATTAAATACCTATTTGTATGTACTACTATGATTATAGAAAACACACAAACCCAAATATAATAAAAGAGAATAATAAAAGACGTTATGCAGTTAGTTTTTATTTATTCATTTTTGTATGGTATTTTTTATTGAGTTTTTTGTAAATTGTGTAAACAATGTGTGTTTAAAGTGTGTGTACAAAAATAATCACTCACAGCATCTTATATGTGCAATTATATACTCCTTCTGATCAATTTAAAAATTATTAAACATTTTTAGTAAATAATTATAGTAAAGCATGTAGATTTAAAAAAGGAACAACTATCTAAAAACCATTGTTTTAATGCATGTATTGATACGGTTCACAGAGTTTTATGTGCGATTTATTAATTTTTCTCGTGCTTCAACGGCATCTGCGTTAATGTTCGTCTGGTAATGCGGGTTAAAATTTTAAAATATCACAGTAAACATTTTGGGGACAAAACTTATACATTTAGAAGTTGGTAAAAATTAAACATTTAATTATACATTGTTTTCTAAACAAAAATTATTATAAGCAATTATAGAATGGCATCTATCATCACATACACGTTCTATTTTCAAAGTTTGAAAAGTAACACTAAATATTCTATATAGACGCACGTATTGTTTTTATATAAAGTAGATGGGTTCATTGATTGTATAAATACGTATAACCAATAGATGTCCATAAAGAGATATCCGTACTATGTACATAATACGTTCATAGACGAATGTTCTTTCAGAACAAACATTTTATATTCGTCCCTAATTGTGACATACGGAAGTGTAGCAAATGTTCTTAAAATAGCCATGGGCAAAGAGAAGACAGTGTATAAATATGTCGACATATATAAAGGATTTACATTAAACATCCACTGTACTTGTGATACTTTGTATTTAGCTCAGGTTTGAAGCTTTGTTTAATAACTTTTTAAGACAAAGTCTGACAGACGGCAATTAAAACCACCAAATATCGTTTTGTACAAAACATAACTGCACTTCAACAATTTGTGATTAACATAGATACCCGATCAGCAGTAACCACAAGTGTAAGTCGCAGCTTATCAACGGAATGTATGCAGAACTGAAAGGTACCATATTGCAGTTTATTAAAATCAAAGCACCATTATTTAACAGTAAACGCATAAAATCAAACTAGAGTTTGTACTTTGTAAAAATAAAAAAAAACAAATTACTGATTAACTGTTATAAGAAACAGAAAACCATAAATATTTACCAAAAAAATTAGACACAAACTAAAATTTAAAAAAAAATACTGCATCTGTTCAGTTTAGTCAAGCTACACTATAGTACAGCTGATACACTTCCAAAAATTACCAGAATTTAAAGAACAATAAAGCGTGTGTGAAGTAAGCAGCAAACCGCTTTGGCTTGGTCGCTTTGAAGAACAAAGTTTTTACTATTTGATTCAGACCCACTTAATGATTATCAGTACTTTTTTTCTTATTTTTATCAGTCAAACAAAATTTTTCAGTTCAGGCTAAAGCGGCGAAACTTTTGAAGCTGCGTCTCGTTTGTTATATACGTATATATACTGGAATACAATAAGAATGCCTATCAAAACAAGTAATTTCATAAAGAAAATTAGATGAGGGGGTTTGGGAAACACGTTTTCACAAATATAATAATATAATATTGAACTATATGTTTCATATGGTTACTAAAATCAAAACAACAATCATATATCTTTACAATCATATACACTCATAAAAGAGATCGATGTCATTATTTCTCAATACAATTAACAAAACTGGTATAAAAGTAAATTAAACACAAATCATAGGTACTATATTTTTTCTAAGCAGATTAATGCTTTGACACAGAATTGATAGTTTTTTATGGCAATCTATCAGGGTATTTGATACCACTTCACTTCTTTGACTCCATTTAATAGAAGATTCTTGTTCAGGCAGTTTTAAAACGAATTACCTCTAAGGTTACTTACTGAAAAACACTCATTTCAAAGTAAGATATATTGAAATAAACCAATAGTAACAACAGCTAAACTGCTTCAATCCTAAAAACCTCATCAGGTAACCAGATAACAAGACAAAAACCTAGAAAACAGACCTTGAAACAATTTGCAAATATATCCAATGTTAGATTAAGAAATAATACTAAATTTTAACAAAAAATGGAATTTATTAGTTATGGTAAAAATAATGACTACACATTAAAAAGTAATAGTCAATTAACTCTCTAATTAAATGTTACAAAAATTCGGTGTAATATTTATGAGAATGTATTTAAAAGACTTAATAAACCAAATAGGTTTTTACAATTTACTATAATTACAACAAGTGAACAAAAAGCCAAAACTTTATCTAATAATAAATTTACCAAATTTACAATTTGGAATAAAGGTAAATGAAAGTAGTTAAAGAAATATGCAAAAACATAAAAATAAATAATAATGAAATATAACAAAATAGAATCTATATAGTTAAAAACTGAAATTATTCTGTATCTAGAGGTTCGCTTTTAATATTTACAAATTGTATAGTGTGATGATTTGCAGTTTTAATACCAGTATGTTCTGGGTGCTGTGATCTTATATGCCGATACAACAATTTATTCATACCAAATCGCTTGTTACAAATACTACAACCATAAGGCTTTTCACCTGTATGTAGAGGCATATGCTCTTTAACAGTGGTGCTATGTGCAAAGCGACGTCCACATGTAGGACAGGAAAATGGTTTTTCTCCTGTATGCACTCTTATGTGTCTGTTTAAATTTTCAAGAGTTAGAAATGATTTTTGGCACGTCTTGCATACATGAGGTTTTTCACCAGTATGCGTCTTCATATGCCGTTTTAAATTTTGAGCACAAGGAAACGCTTTCATACATAATTCACACACATATGGTTTTAAACCGGCATGAGAATTTACGTGTCTTCTTAGATGACTAGAAGATGCAAAACTTTTATCGCATAAATGACATTTATAAGTACGTAAACTAGGATGCTTCCTGTGTACACGCATGTGAACTTGATAAGTTTGATACTCCTTGAATTTCTTTTCACAAACTATACACTGAAAAGGAAATTCAGTTTTTGTATGCCTGGTCATATGTACCATTAACTGCTTAGCGCTCCAAAACGTTCTAAAACAAACTTGACAACCAATATTTTTTCTTTTAACCACTTGATCATGAGATTTAAGATGTTTACGTAAACGAGATTTAGTTTTAAAGCTACTGTCGCACTGTTCACACAAGAAGGGCCGATCTAAGGAATGAGTCTTCATGTGGTCTTCTAAATGTGCAAATTGAATAAACTTCCGATCACATACATCACAAGAAAACCTCCTTTCCCCAGTATGAGTTCGTAAATGTTTATTTAAATTACCGTTAATAGAAAATTTTTTCCCACAGATCTGACAAACATATGGTTGCTCACCAGTGTGCTTTCTATGATGCACCTGTAACTGAGTCATGTCACGAAATGATTTATTACAAGAACAACAACTAAAGGTTCGATCCACAGAAGGTTTTTTTATATGTATATCTAAATGCATTGCAGAATCAAAACTAACTAAACAAATTTTACATTTCAACGTGTCATCTGAAGATATCGAACTTTCTTCTCTTGGAAAGTCTTGAATTTCCTCTTTTAATGAGGTGTCAACAGGATTAACTTCTAGCTTTTCCGAAAAAGTATCGTCTTTAATTATAACATCTCCATTAGGTGTTACAGATTCGTTAACTACATCATCAATTTCTTTTTTAACTAACACTTCTTCAAACATTGCCGATTTTGATTCATCTTTGATTGAACTAAATTCAGCTTCAGCCACAGCCATTTTGTATTTACGGTATTTACATTTAACATTTGTTTATTTAAAGTTGGCAGCAGGTACATACTGTGGCGTGCTGTGGTATTACGTAATGATTTTAAAAAGACAGTGGCGTAGTTTTTTTACAGCGTATGAATGGTGAGCATTATTGATGTTAAACACCTTCAATCACGTTTTTATCTACAAACGGTATATTTTAAAGTCTGTTTAAAAATTATTGATAAAATTTAGTTACAACATTAAAATAAAGTAACAGTAAAGAGAACAAGAGCAATATAAATCAAAACAAAAAATTAAGTACCATCATTCGCTCACATAAGCAGTGTAGTGGTCGGTAGTGGTGCAGTAGTAATGTAGACGTAGACTACTTAAGTTCAAACGATTACTAAAGCTTAGTGCATTTACAACAAGCCTGTGCGTTTGGTTCAGTAAAATAGTGATATTGGTAGGTAGATTACTTTAACGTTATCTGTTACTTCTATTACGTTATGTATGCAACGAATCTTTACCGTATAATTATGACAAATAGACCGGGTACGTATAACGTTATTTACATAATCTTTTTATTATCTTGTATAGTCAATAATTAGCTTTTTTGCTAAAACACTGGACATCTTTGTAGAACATTTATAACCCAAAAAACCATAAGTAACGAATGACGTTAAATAAACGTAACATTTATTTCTTGTTACTAAATTTCTGATATTTTATTCGCCAACTCACAATCTTTTTACACAGTTGCAAAAGCTGTTCGTTATTTTGTTTTACTTATAGTTTTATAATTTCCGTATTCTTGTGTTTAATTTGTATAACCTTATGCAATCAATAAATAGTGTAAACGTAACTCTCTTGTTGTTTAAGTTTTAACAAATTACTAAATCAAACTAAAAACTTACATAACTTTACTTTATTTCTGATGTTAAGATGCACATACTCAAATTCATTACAAAAGACAAACTCGTGGTTATGCAGAGTATGTTATAAAGGTACTCTAGTAACGTAAAAATGATGTAATAAAACCGTGATCGGTTGACTGGAAAATTAAACAATATATGTAATAAAATTATACTCAAATTATTACAATAAATATGTCAACTCAAACATAAAATACAAATGACAATCGTTTTGTTTTAAGTTCTTTTATTTTCTGAAGATTTAACACAAAAGTGCAAAGCAAATACAATGTCTATATAAACTTTGGGTGTTGGCAAAGACCTAAAAATAATTATGCTTTTTATAACATTATTTTATGCAAAGTCGTTTTAAAATTACTGTAAGGGAACAAGAATTTATTATACATACTTGACTACGCAAATACTATTATTTTTTTCTGTATCTTTGCACTGCAAAAATACCGAGTACACCATCTTCTTATGACAGACAGATAAAAACAAAGTCAAATTACAACAAAACATAATAGAAAATCCGTCTCAAAGGATATGTTTATTTCACAAAAAAAATAGTTTGAGATTACAACTAGTACACAACGTGTGTAAATTGTTGCCGAACAACCAAGCTCTAACATATTGGCCTACCTTAAAACCCATAACTTTATAGGTCCAATATGTACGGAAGGCTATATATACCGGGGTTCGCCTGATGCCCGAGGTTGAAGCAAATGAGACTGGTATTTTATCCAGTCACGCATCTATCAGCCTGGTCCTCCCTTCTTTAGATTTAGGTTTTTAATGAGGTTGTCTCCTCTTGCTCCAGACAATTAAACCAAGACCCCCCCAGTACTGCTTGCTCGATTATTTAGCGTATTCTGTAAAAACGGAAAGACTTAGCTATAGAACATTCTAATACTATTCTATACGTAACTAATAAGTGCATTTTCTGGTAAATTAAAAAATATAGCATTCTATTTAAATTAATAAAAATATAGCCACTTATCTTTTTTAATTGATAGTTGGTTTAATTAAAAAAAAAACACAAGTTTGATAGTTTTATGGCGTTTTTGCAACATCCTGTATAATATGAAAATAATTTTAAAAAGCAACTATAATAGACAACCAAATATCCTAAAAATGAAAATTCATGTCACGTATTTTGGGCACAATATTCCGAGCCGTATAGCACGAATGTCGGTTAAATAGGCCAACTAATGTAATTTTTTCCGCTGATTCCAATGGTGACAACGAAACAACAATTGAGCGTCTCGTTTTTAATAAGGTATCCACAAAAAATACATTTTTTTTAAACGTAACACTGCATATTTTTACACATTTTGAAAAAAAATTAGTTTTGAACGAAAAATTGTTAATACATAATCACCCTAAACTTAAAAATAAACAAATAAGAAGCACTTAAACTTAAGAAGGCTATAGATGAGACGTTAAATAAATTAAATCTGTCAATCTTTCTCAATGTTTTCGTTTGTGACAGTTATAAATCCTTTTCACTCATTTACAAAAACGTGTTATGCTTGAGGTGTATCTGGTGTGCAGAAAGAAATCTACAAATGCACTACTGACTACCAGATTAGATTGTCAAATCGTCAATCATCAAATGTACAGTATTTTTTCTGAAATCATATAGACAATTCAGAAACAGTGAAGCTAAAGATTTAAGGAAACAAGGAAAAGCAGGCTTTTTATAATTAACGAATCCGATGGTTTAAGGTTCTCCGTTTCTTCTTCGCATAGTCTACACATCTTTTCTTCCTCTTTTCTCCAGTATTTATTTTCTAACTCTTCGTTCCTACATCTGAACTTTGCTATAATTTTTTTCTTTTTGTTGCTTTTATTCCTCTTTAGATATTTTGGCACCCTTTTTCGCCCTTGATATTCTTATAATTGACATTATATCTGCCCTCTTTTATCTTTGTCCATCTTTTCTGTTATTCTATGTTCCTATTTCTTTTTATTATTTCCTCTCTTACCCCTACTTCTTCTTCCCTTAAACTCTCTACTTCTTCTTTCGCGTACTCGTTTCTTTTATAATATTTTTCTCCGCCATCCTGTTCGTACTTCACTCTTCTTCCCTTTATCGCTTTCCAACATTCCTCTAGTACTTTACGTTCGGTTCTTTCCTTCAGTTCTTCCTCGTATTTTATAGCCCTTTTTCTTGTCTCTAGTCTTTTTTTTTCTGCCTGCACGTCCTCTAATATACTCTGTTGTTTCTCTGTCTAGCCCTAATATCCATTTCCAGTATTTTCTTTTAATTCCTTCTACCTCTTTATACTCCTTCCACCTCCATATTTCCGCCCCATATATCACCAAACTTTTAGCTTCTCAAACAGCTGCCTTTTTTATGTCCACCCCAAAAACCTTTCACCCAAACTCCACACTTGTCCTATTAACCTCTTTTCTTTCCTCGCTCTTTCCTTCACGTGTTCCCCCTACTTATTATCCTCCTTCATCGTGTAACCTAGGTATGTGAATTCCTTTACTTGCTGCACTTCATCTTCTCTCTATTTCCACTTTTCTCTTTTTCTTTTCCTTCCTTCTTTTCTGAATACCATTATTTTTGTTTTCTCCATATTTACTTTCATTTGTTTTTCTTTCGTGTATTTTTCTAACGTTTTCATCATCTTCTTCATTACCTTTTCCTCCTTAGCAACCTTCACTTTTTCTACTACTATATCTTTCCTATCTGTTGTTTTCTCATTGTCTCCTCCAAATCCTCCGTATATACTGCAAATAGGCTTGGGCTCAGTGTGCATTCCTGTCTCAACCCTCTTCTTGTAACGAATTTATCGTGCTCTTCTCCATTCACTTTCACCCTGCTCCTCGTTTCTTCGTAAATTTCCTCCGTTCTTTCTATTAATCTTTTATTTAATTTATTCTCCTCACTCTATCAAAAACGGCTTTTAAATGTACGAACGGTGCCATGCTTAATAATGTCGCCCCTCTGTAATTTTTTACTTTATTTCTGTCTCCTTTTTTGTGTATAGGGCATGTTATTCCCTCTCTTCATCTCTACGGAATCCTTCCTTTTTCCATATTTTATTTCTTATTTTCGTCATCCTTTTTGCTACATTTTCTTCTCTGTATATCCACTTTTTGCCTTGTATCCCATCTTCTTCTGTCGCCTTCCTTTTTTTACCTTTTTTATCGCTTCAATTACTTCGTCTTTGCTTATTTTATCTCTATCTCCGTCTTTCCCAACTAACACGTCCCCAAGGACGTCTCTGGGACGTGATGTTGAGGACCACTGGATGTCCCAAAGTCATCTCATTTTGGTCCTGTGTACGTCCTAGGGTCATTCATGGCACGTTCTTTTGTCAATACTGTGTGCATCTTTACGATGTCCTTAAAGGACATCTTTGCGCATCCGCGTAGAATGTCTACGGGACGTCCCTTTTAGATGGCTGTAGGATGTGTAGGTGGTAGTCACCTCCCTTTTTCTACATATTGAATTGGAATAATATTTATATATAGTAGTAATTACGAGAGCTGGAGTGTAACTCAGTTAAGTAAAAAACAAGAATTGAGAAAAGAAATAAGAACTAATATGTCGATCGATACTTTCAATGCAACGTATGTTGGCGAGATACGTTTTCTGTTGTTTAATTCATATGCTTTTAATCAATGAGTTACTCGAGCTCTCGTAATTACTACTTTGTATGTATACTATATTATTATTAAGAAAAGTACCATTTCAAGTTAAAGTACATCTAATTTGTGGTTTTCTATTGTTTTTTTAAATTCAGTCAGGAGACTTAACGTACTCCTCTGCGACGTAACGTAATGAATAAAAACAACTTTATCAAATAAAATACAAAATATCATTACATAAAACTATATTTTTAAATAACAATCCTAATTATATTCATTTAAAATAAATTTAGAGATTGTTTCATTTTTCTATCTTCTCGATCTCGGCGTTCTTTGGCCTTCCTTAGCCAGTTTTTTATAATTTTATCCCGATTTTCTTTTAAGTGGCGCCTGAAACAATGCAACTACTTAAGAGATGGCAATCATAATGTAAAGTCGATAAAAAAGTTAATACAAAAAACTTATTTTGGTATTTCTATGTAGTCAGAATTTAAATTTTTCTAAATTAAAGAATTGATAAATTGATTTTTATACCTTTCGCATTTACGTTTCATCAGAGGAATGTGATGAAAACAACATTAATTATTTTGTTTATTTCTAGACGTATTTTTAACTGCATCACTAATTATGTGTGGAAACAGTAATACAATACCAGAAATCTGCACACTAATCATAACTATGAACTAACACGTTGTTACCAAGAAAGCGATAACGTTATAGTTTTTTAGTTAGATTACCGATTTTGTGCCTTATCGGTCATGATGATTGATACTGTAAAGTCGATTCGTGTGTTATCGAAAGATTCCTGCTGTTTGACACAAAGTATAGTGGGCAGGTAGTGGGTAAATTATTGTGAATTGCGACGATAAAAGTTGTGATAACGTCACGCTTTTAAACCTTTAATACAAAGAAAACATATTTTAAATATTTTTTGATTAAAAAAAAATTTTTTTGCATAAAATAAATACCAATTTACCGCATGTGGTTTTAAATCACTATTATTAATAATTATGATCTTTAAATTTTGATAAACCTTTTATTATATCCAGTAATTCAAAATAATAATTATAAATGATGATTTTTATACATTATAAATAAATGCAAGGTACCAAAAGCTTAACAAATAAATTTGTTTATGCACTCAAACACCCAAAAAACGTTAGATAATAAAATAAAGAACAGATAAATAAAGTAGTCACAACACCAACAAAAACAAATACAGAGTGCAAACGATGTAAACAGAGAACAAAAAGGAAAGTGGGCTCGCGCACTAAGTTTGCATTCGTCTCGTGAATCACACACATCAACATCTTCAAAATATTTATATATTTGATATCAAAAGAAAGATTAACCAGAGTAACCGAAATTGATGAATAGATAATATTTATTTAACTGTTCTATATTTATATCATTTATTAATTTATATTTATATATAATGGATATGTAATCCTGTTCTAATTTTATTTGATAAGTAATTATAAATAAGCATTCGCATTAGGTAATATGAAAATTCTTTTTTCAATTTTCTTTAATTCGATTAGAAATATGAATTCACAAACGCCCAAATTTGTTTTCCCGCATACGACACCCCATCGTAAGTTCATTATTGACATCCTGAGGACATATATTCTATTAAAGACATTCTTAAGAGGTCCCGCCCAAGTGACAAAGTGGTTTTATAATTCTTAAGTTAGAAAACTTTTCAATTTTAATGTAATTATGTTGTTGCTCTCTAAATGTAAAATGGTTCTATTAAAGTTATCTGAAAGATTATTTTGTCATCTATTCAAAATTGTTTTTTAAAACGATGTTTAGAACGTTCTTACAACAAAATTACAAAACTGCTTATGAGATAAGTATAAAAGTGTTTTGTAAACGTTTGTATAATATTGGTTATAAGACATTCACCTCTACAAATATTAATTGATTTATAATAGCTATGTAGCTATGTCATTTATCACTTTAGAACTGTTTTATACAACTGTTTTAATAAAGTATGTGACTACGTTATATAAATGTTGTATTAGTAATATTATATAACAATTTTGCTTTCTGCATCAGATTACTCACAACGGAAGTTCCAATATAACTGTTAATTAAAAGGACACAAAGCCTCAGTTATAAAAATAAGAGAAAAGCAGTTATAGAGCAATACTGCTATTAAAGCGCAAAATTATTGTGTTAAATATAGTTATAAAACAATTCGGATATACTGGCGTAAGCGAAAACCACCTGATTTGCCAGCATATCTACAACCGTTTGTCAAAGAAGCAAAAATAATTCTTTTAAAAGGATTAATAATGAATGGATTGCAGCTTATTGTTAAGTTACGCTGCTTTATATGTGATTCGCCTGCTCGACCATTTTCATTATCTTTTTATTACTGAATACGCGATTAAAAATTCATCAAAATATAATCATATTTGTAAAATACGATGCTGTCGTGTTAACTTTTAAATAAACTATATAGTAATTAAATTTGAACGTTTTATAAGTTTTCTATATTTCATAATTGTTGTATAAGAATAAATTTGGGAATAAAATGTTCTATTAAAAAGGGACCATTTTGAAAATGTGCTCGCATATATTTACATGGCCGCCATTCTCGAGGAACATAAAATTAACTTATATTTCACTACTTTGACGACAAAAACACATTAATTAAAGCTTCTTATAGGTACCGATGATATCTATCTACTATTGTGGTTTTATGATAAAAAATTGAAATTTAAGCCTTGTTTTTTATCTAATTTTTAATTCTTTTTTAAATACTCATTAAACCTGCGGCGCACTTAAAATTGGCGACTTATCTACCTCATAGTTGACAGTAAAATTTCCTTCGTAGCAAAAAACGACGTCCGTGTAGATCTATCTCATTCGTGTAAATAATATATACTTTTATACGTTGCCATTTTTCATGAAATAGCCATCAGTTTAAGTAAATATTAGGAATAATTAAGTTCCGAAAAGTAGTACTTAATAACTGTTTGATTTTATTGAAGCTGCTCTACACTACAAAAATGTTTTGTAACTTCATCAAAACTATTGTAATAAAGAGCCAACCAACTATAAAATCATGAAACTGTTTTGTAATTGATATATAACGTTTACGTAACTATCCCATAACAGTGTTTTGTTGGCTTTATAAAACACGTTAAAAAACAAATATGTTTTATAAATATGTGCCTATTTTGCATTTATAGCTACTGTAAGAACGTTTTAGTTACGTTCTTAAGACAAAAGGTGTTTCATAAATCTTGTTTTGTAAGCGTTCTCTCAAACGTTATATTTTGTTTTTCCCCTATCAGCAGGTTCCTAAAATATCTTTCCTATTCTTTTATATGTATTCCCTTTGTCCTTTTTTTCTTCCTTTCTTTTTTTAGGTACTTCCATACATCTTCTTCCGTTTTTATTCCTTAGATCTCATTTTCTTGTTTTTTTTTGTTTTCTTCCTTCTTTCTCTCGCATGTTTCCATGTATATATTTACTGCTTCTTTGTATTCTTCATTTGCTGTCTTTCTTTTTTTCACTGTCTTAATACTCTTCTTTCGTTTTTCTTCGCCTCCTTGCATTTCTTCTATCTTGTTTTCTCCCCTTTCCACTTTCTAAATCTGATTTTCTCTGTTGCTTTCACCATCATCTCTCTCATTTCCTCCACACTCTCTTGTATAGGTAGGCCACAACGTTTTTCCTATTCTCTCTTTGTATCCCCTTATACCCTCTTCAGTTCACATTTTTTTCGTTATGAACTCCTCATCTTTTTCTCTCTCTTTTTTTTCTCTTTCTTCCATTGTCAATTCCAGTTGTTGGTGGTCTGACTCCACCTTTCTCGCACCTTAAATGCCTTCACTTTTTCTCCAGCTTCTCCATTTGTCTTTACAAACTCTATTATTGATTCTTTTCTTTGTTCTATGTACTTATACTCCCCCCTTAGTTTTTCTTTTCTGTTCCCACTCACCCCCTTTAGTTACACATTTCCAGCAGTTCTTCTCCCTCTTCATTTATCGCTTTTTTGTTTGTCTTTTTTTTTCTTGTATCCTCTTCTCTTTCCCTATTTTTGCGTTAACCTCCCCCCCCCTAGAATAAGTATTCTGAGTTTTATACTTTTTTATAAATACGCTATAACTTCTTTTCAAAAAATGACATGGAAAATACGTTTTGGATAGTTTTACTCAGTTTGGTTTGGTTTTTACAGTATAATAGCATCTTCTTCTTTTGGAAGGTTTTGAAACATTTTGCTAAAACCAATATCTGAAATTTGTAGTTTCGAGTCCGTTCGTGCGTTACTGTCACTAAAAAATTCAACTAGTCGGTGCTAATTTAAATTTACACATTTTTTCAATTTTGAATATGCTAGGATTATTTTGTTGCATTTTAGAATCAATTCGTCGAAACGTAATTTTTAGGTAAAGCTACCGGGATTAAATCAGATTATTAATGCCAAAATTACGTCAAGACAAATTGTAAAATATACGAGAAGATATAGTAGCAAAAAAATTAGCTAATTTATCAAGGTTGTGTTATATTTAATATGATTATTTCCTGAGCTATAAGTATTTTTAGAGGTATAAGAAAATATTTATTTAGCAAAGATTAAGAAGTATAATAAATGTTACTTTATCACACTATTAATATTGATTTTTATTTAAAAATTATAAATTTATTGGTAAATTCTTCTTATTGCTGTATATTATTGTTAGGTCGTGGTATCGATATATCGTTACGTCGCGCGTATACGAATTGCTTATCGATATTCGATACACAAAATGCCGTATCGCATATCACTGAATATTGAGGAAAGTGAGCAAATAGCCTACTATTTAGCAGCAAGGTAAAAAGTCGCTTTATTTTGTTTTGATTAGTCACGTCAAAACAATTTACGAACACGTGATTGGTTAAAAATTCAAATTTGACAAGCGAGGAAAATAATCTATGTTATTTTACCTTATAAAAAGAGCATATATATATATACTGAAGAGATAAGTAGCAGAAATGACTACAAGCGTTATCAATAAAGTGAAAGAATATCGTTTATCTTTTCAGATCTTCCTTTACAATGGAATTCCGATAATCCACTTGTAGCGTTGACTGAAGACCGTTTCTTTGTAAATTGAAATCTTTGTGACCGATTGGTTCTTCTAATTAATAAGACTTTTGTAACACCGATCTGGTTACTACATGCCGTCAGTGTGACAAGTTGTTTTTGTTGTTTATAACCTCAAACGCCTGTTTCGATTTTTCAGCGTAGGTTTGTTGATAGAAGCAGTAAAAAACAGATTTATCAGAATTGTAGGTAAGTATAATGCCGAAAAAATAGTTTTCTTCTTTTGCAATTACTCCTAATTTTTTTTAAATATAAACTTTAGCATCCGTTGTACCTGAAGAGTGAGTTCTAGCGACTGTCAGTTGTCTCATACTACATTTGTTTCTAAATTAAAAACAACCGTAGTTTTTATTGCGTTTACATTAAGCTGTTTGTTTTCATTCTTACCTATGCTTTTCTTTTTTTTAATCTCGTTATTTGGTCTGCGAACGGCCAAGGTATATCATCCGTTTTGAGCGCAAATATAAAAATCTTTATCAATTTTCTCTATTTTCGAATAAAGTTTGCTTTTATTGATATATAAAAGTTAAGTGTTGGTCATGCAATTTATTTCGTTCAGTTAATTAACTAACGCAACTGAACGAGTTAATTAAATTAATTCATTATTTACATTTATTCACAAGAAGAGTAACAGATATTTATTGTACTAACTTTTAATTAAACAAAACCGTATTAAGTTTGTAATTGTTGACACATTTATAAATGTGACAAATTAAGAAATTTTAAATGTTGTGTAGTTTTAATTAGTGAAATTTTAGAAACTTCCAAAAATTTTCTCTTTATATAAATGCCTGATAAAATGATAATCTTTTAATTACGTTTAATCTTACATGTTAAATTTACTAATGTAAGGAAATAATAATTTGATTGTTATAAACTGAATGAATAAAATATTAGAAATTTGAATTTGCTGTAGTTGAATGTAGCCCAAAAAGTAAGTGTGCCATTGCGCAAGCGTAGTGCTTATTTTAGTTTATACAATCATGTGTAGCTAAAGAGTATTTTCAGTTTTATGTACACAACTTTTAAAGGTTAGAATTGTGTGCGGTCGGTATTTGTAGAAGGGATGTAAACGTAGTCCGCAATGAATGATGCCACAGAACGAGAGTTTATGCATTTAGATTAAATGACGCAGTCGCATTTTTGTGTTTATGCGTATTTTGATGTACATAAAAAAACAATCATTTTACTTTGCGCTTTTAAACACTATTAATTAATTACGATTAATTAACGCAATGATAGAATGAACTTTTTTTTTAAATTATATTTTGTTTCGGTTTTAGTTTTGTGATTTTTGTGTTTAGTACCGTAAAGGCCTTAAAGTGACGTTGTTTTGTGTGCCTCGACAAAAACGATCATCTCAGAGCGAATGCGTAAGTAATTCTCTTTAAAATTTAAATACCACAAAGAAACCTTAACGACCAATTCACTGGGTAAATATTGGTTACTTAAGTAATAAAGCTTTGTTTTTATCTAATCTTCAATGAGATGATACCTGTATCTGTTCTTTTTAATTTCCGCTTTGAGTTGTTTTCGCTGGAGGCCAAGACATGGTTCAATAAAGCGGTTCTTGCATTACGTCGTGCTTCAAGATCACAAAGTGATGCAGTTAAAGTCTTGTTTATTTGAAAGTCTTAAAATCGTTAGTCAGCGTTGCGTAAGTTTGAGGAGGATATCCACGTAATTAGCATGTTTTTAAATTAAATTGTTTCTTGGGCAAAGGTAGCGCCAGTTTTGGGCTACAAGGTTACAACGAGTTAAATGTCTCCCTACGGCGAAGGCACTGACCGCTTTCTTCATATATCGTTTCATTTGTGTATTTGTTTTACCACTTTGATATATTACGGGCGTGCACATTAGCTACCTTTATATAACATTTCGCATTTCAACTGGTTTTTTTACATCTAACAGATTACTCATCCATGAGTAAATAATTTTAGTCGGCGTTGCCAGTTTAGTCATCGTGCTACATAAATACCTTTGTTTACTCTTAATCTACGCGAACACGATATATAATAGGATTTCCAAATAGTTCATTCAAATTGCAGAGGTTCAACGGGAAAAACTACTGAGATTTCGAGCGGAAGTACAGTTTAACATAATGCAACTTAACTGTAGTGCATCAATTTGTATTCTTTATATTGGCAATGCTTCATGCTAAAAGAGGACACTATTGTCATACAGAGTCAACGTCCTCTTCTTGTCAGACATTTCCGTATCTTCGTCACAGCAGTGATCTGACTAATACTTGCAACCCATTGCTAGTCTATTTACCACTTGTAATTGTTTAAACATCGACAAATACTTTATCGATTGAACGTCGAAAGGTAACAAGTAGATAGCGATGGTAGCTTATCAGTTGCGTTCGTAGTGTATTTGTAAACATTTGCATTAACGTCCTAAAGCGTGTTCAAAGTGATTTATTGAGTTCTGTTTCCTTCAAGTTCATTGTGTATATCTATACCAGGAAAATTATACTTCTTCGAAACTTAATAATGTTTTTATTACTTATATCACGTTACCACTTGGGAGAAATACTAAAGAACGTGCCACTGTCGTTATTTTATTTACCTACGGGCAGAACGCACACAACTTTTTAATACAAGATTTTATAAAAAAAATGTCTTGCAGCTTTCGTAAGCCCGGTGTGTACAAATTCCTTTGTGTAAAAAGGTATTTTTGTACACGTGTTGGTTTTTTCTAACAGTTATTACTTATTAGGTGTAAATATGTGAAAGCATACTGACAATGAGCGTTTTCATTAAGCTGCTAACATCTAAAACAAAGCGGTGTCTTATTGGTTGTGGATTTCAGTAGGTGCCCTAAAATATTTGAAGAAAATAATGCTATCTGTAAATCCAAATTCAAACAAACTGTTTATTTCGAATTTCAACACAGTTTTATTACTCGTAAAAATTATTAGAATAATTTCTATTGAAAATATCAGGATTACTTAATTATCAGAAGTTTTTGAGGCATGACATTGTATTCTGGCTGTCCTGTCCAACTTATTTTTTTGCTTCATAATATTCTTTTTCAAAAGCACACAGGCGTTAGTATTTAATGTACACTACCGTCCATATTCGGACACCTGCCAAAATTTAATAAATTACACTTAAAAGCGGTATTTTCGTTAAAAGATGTAGAGATTTTAAGGGAACTGTATCCTTTATAATATTTACAACTCATTCTAAAAAAAATTAATATTGACGGTTTATGGGCTCATAAATAATTGTCATATTTTACAACCCTTTGTAATTAGTCTGTAAATCCGTAAATAAGTGTATTGTTGAGTTTTGTCTGTTCTTATTGCAGCTGCACTAAAAGTAATTTAGTTGTTAGATGAACATAGTTGTGTGCGAATCTGATAAGTTTATAATTGATTGA
The DNA here is from genome assembly GCA_035610365.1 of Aquatica leii. Lineage (NCBI taxonomy): Eukaryota > Metazoa > Arthropoda > Insecta > Coleoptera > Lampyridae > Aquatica > Aquatica leii. Next base: position 211,272,252 of record CM069432.1, on the reverse strand, counting down.
GTTTTTTGTGTAAACGTTTAAAAAAATGTCTAGAGGAAGACCAGCGAGTCAAGAAAAGCGCGCGTTTATAATTGCATTTTATCAGGAAGGCTGTTGAATACGTGAAATTTAAAAAAAAAACCGACGTTAATAAATCAACTGTGAGTGATATTATTCGTAATTATGCACGCACGAGTAATATAAAAACCCTACCGCGTCCAGGTCGCCCCCGAATAACAACACAAGCGGACAATCAGCGTATAAAACTAATAAGCAAACGTAACAGAAGGCTTACCGCACCAGAAATTGCTGCAGAGATGAATCGCGATCGGGAAAGGCCCATTTCTGTTACTACGGTGAAACTAAGATTAAGGGAAGCTAACCTTCATGGCCGTGGCGCAGTAAGAAAACCATTACTACGCCGCGGTAACAGGCAAGAACGGCTCCATTGGGCACAAACTCATAGAAATTGGACAGTGGACGACTTTAAAAACGTATTATGGACGGACGAATCTAAGTTCGAAGTGTTTGGACAAACAAGACGTGTCTTCGTTCGAAGATCAAAGGGCGAAAGAATGTTGCCCGAGTGTATCGTGCCCACGGTGAAACAGGGAAAGAGTTCCGTGCTTGTTTGGGGTTGTTTTTCTAATGCTGGCACAGGAGATTTAGTACAAATTAATGGTATTATGAAAAAAGAAAATTATCTGCAAATATTGCAAGACAATGCAATACCATCAGGTGTGCGTTTAATAGGCAATAATTTTGTTTTTATGCATGACAACGATCCGAAACATACAGCAATACCATGTAAGAACTTTTTAAATGGTAAACAAGAAGACAACATACTGAAAATAATGGATTGGCCAGCACAAAGCCCTGATCTCAACCCTATCGAGCTGTTGTGGGACGAGCTGGACAGAAGGGTGCGTAAAGTGTGTCCCACGTCAAAGACTAATTTGTGGAAGATAATACAAGATCAATGGACTAACATGCCACATATGATATTAGAAAAACTAATTGAACGGATGCCCAGAGTTGTGAAAGCAGTTCTTAATTCAAAAGGAGGTTTCTTCGATGAAAAAAAAATATGAAAAATTTGATTATATTTATAGTTGAATTACTATTATTTTTGTTATCATATAAGTAATAAATATGTAAGTAATACTAAAATACAGATTTTACTTTTTTACTTCAATTTAATCAACATACTCGATGATATTGTAACTTTTTGGATGTGTCCGAATTAATATGAACGGTAGTGTACCTACTGTGTAGGTATTTGTTACTATGAAGTGTTTGTGAAGTTAGCACGATATTCTACAATTCAAAAAAAAATACTGGGAGTTCTAATAGCACTTTTCGTAATTCGAAGTTTTCCATAAAAGTTTTCCGCATTCTTTATATTGAAAAATTTAAAGTGATAAGTAATTTTGCAAATGTACGACAATCTATTTGCTAAAGTATATAATCGCATGAAATATTAACATTTTTGATAAGAGGTTTAAACCGTTTGGTTAAAATTAAGCGTATATGTGCAATTTCAGATCGATATTTCATCAATTACATAATCATTTTTAATGGTGATGATTTTCCACAAGTTGAGTGGTAGTTTTCCAGTCTTATTCTACTTTAGAAACATTTTTATTTTTACAAAAAGCTTAGATTGTCTACTATTTTATTTTCCGCACTTTTAAAGTAGTATTTGACAATTCCTAGTTGACTGTTGAAAACTACCATTAAAACTGTGAAAAATCATCAGCATGACACACTTTCAATAAATGTCATTGTTTGTGTGATTGTTTAAAATGGTTTAAAATATATAATTAACAATCAGAACTTTTTGTAAAAATGTTTCTTTCTATATAAATGAGAAAAACTATCATCAAATTTGCGGAAAATCATTAGCACGGCACATGTCAAGTGTTATCTTCAAATCAGTTCTATACAAAGATTATCCTACTAGGAAAGGATCCCACTAAGTTCACAAGAAAGTGACACCGTATATGCACCTATGAAAGACTGGCGCATAGGGATAGCTCAATTAAGAAAAATAAGTTTAGAAAACATCTATATTCACTTTTATTACCCAGCGGACCCTACAATTTTTTATCGAGATGTCGACTACTAAATAAATTTGAATACTACGTAAGACCTTTATATAGGAAAAATCTGCATCATTGCTTAATTACAGTCTATAGACTAATGAATAGTTGAAACATTCTTGGTGAAATTGTTTAGAGTCCGCCTTATGTTAACTACGAAATTTTGGGTTCTACCTTTCAATATCATATGACGAATTTGTAGAACATTTCAAAACTTTAAAACTTCATACAATTTCATCAAGTAATTTACCCTATATGAAATGTATTCCATAAGCAACGCTATAAACAATTGTATTTAGTTTGACGAATGTAAAAACATAATTAATTCATGTACGAATATGTTCCGTGATGAGAAACAATTAGAAATAAATGGAAATAACATAAAATGCATTCATTACGAGTGGATAGTTGGCATTTACGGTTACATAGGCTTGCCATAATTATGAAGAGCCAAACCGGGACGCAGAACAGCCAGTGGTTCATTTTGGCCTGTTTTGATTTCCGCATGATTCTTTTTCATTTTTGATTTTGATTTTGATTTGTCGACAATTAAAGTTACGAAGAACAAAACCAAAACAAAAAAATATTGATCTACTTAGAATATATATACATTTTATTAAAAAGAAAAAGAGTTAAAGTACATACAGTACTTACACTTAACTAACTTAAATAAATGCTTGTGAATATGGGCGAAGAACATTTCTTTGAGTAACTAGCTTCATTAGAACTTTGAAAAAACCTTTTGCCAACGACACCTCAAATAATTCATCAATCATTATTTGGGCTTTAGATGGATGTTTTTGCATTTTATTTATATTTTCTGTTTTTAACAACTGCCGCAATGCGAGTGGACAGTTCACTTGAGCAATAAAATAAGATTATAGACCAGGATTCTTTCCACAGCCGTTAGTAAAGACAGGAATCTTGTGTTTTCATGTTTCACTAATTTTTTGTACTCAATGTCGGCTGTTTCACAAAACTCTTTTAAGTCTGTGACCCATACTGTATATATACAAATCGAAATCGAAAATCGAGTAATTTCACAGATATACCTCTTTCAAGTACAAAGTCCTAACAACTATTATTGCCAATTTTATATCATGTCTGCTTGATGTATCTGTGGAAGTACTTAAAAAGTTGAATTTTTTTATATCATAACTTCCGTGATGATCGCTTCGCACATGGTACGTGCAGACCCGAACTTTGGTTCAAACAGCTTTGATACTAGTTTCGAGGAGAAATTAGATGTTTTAAAACTTATGTCGTGCATTGCTTTATGAAATGCGAAAGTACCTTGTTTAGCAGCAATGGAAAGTTCATTTTCTGCGGGTTCGTTTTTGAAAAACGACGTTATGGTAGATTGTTTGCAATGGAACTTACGCTGACCTGGTGTTTCGAGCACTTTGTGCTATTGAAAATTCTGGTAAACACTGTTGACATTTTACTCGGTCTGTACGGCCGTAGAGCTTTTTAAGAAACGAATAGTCATTTTCAAGTTCTTTTGTGAATGTACAATTTGGTTTTGGTATGCTGAGGCACGAAAAATTTCGATATAAACAATGAAACAGAGTCACAATTTGGTTGAATCAAATCAAAAGACAAAATATTTTTTTTACTTGATTAGAAATTATTCAATTATTTACTATGTAAATATTTTAAATTATTTATTATCCAGTTCAAATTTTTAACTGAAATTTCTTTGGTACATATTATTATGTTTATAATTTTGAAAATTAATCCTAAAAGAACCAAGTGATAAATAACGGTTTCGGTCTGGTCCCTGACAAAAAGTGGAATGACCTAGTACAGCATCTATTATACTTATTTCCGTAGTTATTTTTCATATTACTTTTTTGCTGTCAAAATGCACTACGTATCAGTTAGCGTCAACAAAGTCTCAAAAGAGTTTAAAATCTGCGGGTATATAAGTTAAATTCAAATTTCTACAATATTCTAGCAGAGATTGAATCATTTACCATCTATTGCATTTTATATTGTACATTGATTGTATGATATTGCCTGCCTTACTAAAATACTGCACACATTGCATAAAAATATGCATTATTCCACTGAACATGTCTTACATATTGCAAAAGTGATTACCCCTTCGGAAACATCTCTCCTATCGACCTTTCCACAGTAAATGGTCGAAGTTATTCCTGAAAAAATTGTCCGTAAGCCTTCTTTTAGTTTAACGCCTGTTCTCTGGTTTCTTTTATGTACTCTAACTTAAGCAGTTCAAATCCAAGGTTCAAAGACTATTTATAATCAACGATACTCTAGCTACTTACAGTTGAACTGTTTATTTTGGTTTATTCGGTGTTGCTTGGTAAAACTATTGTCTAACAAAAACGCTAGCGTTTCTTCCAGAGTACAAGATGTAGTTATTTTAATATAGGAAATGTTTTTCTTATTTTAGTCGCTCGCGTGTTGCTTCTTTAACCAGCAGTCATTCTTACTGATTCTATCATTAACGCAGTTTCACATTGTCATTCTATTGATAATTTCACATCTTTCATTTATTTTGGCAAGAAAGCGGGAACATCCGGATGTGGAATACTGTGGACTAACTTTATACTAACTTTGCGTTAAGCTTGTGAAAAGAACGAGAACCTTCTCTTACTACTTAATATATTATTCAAAACGTAATTGAAAATTGTCCAATATTTTATAAATTTGATTCGTCTCTCATCATAATATATTAAAAAGATGATAATGCAAATTAATTGTGAAAGCTGCTAATACGGAAACTGCCGAGACCAGGTAAATTTTCCATGTTAGACAAGTTTCTGCTTTGTCAGGTTTTATTATTTTACTTAAATACATACACAATAACTTATGGCAGGTACAAAGTGAAAAAAAATGTATGTTTTAAATAGTATTTAATTTATTTCAACATATCGGTAATTGTAGTTTGTTGTTACTATTAGAATAATGATATAAAATTTTGTGTACAAATTTTAAGTACACCGGACTTGCTGCTAGAGATCTCGCTAGATTGTCTAGGGATTAGTCTTAAGTTTATAACACTATCTATCGCATATATTTTTTTACGAATTGTAAAAACTACAATAGTATATTTATGAATTTCTTATAAATGCGATTGCTTATTTTGTAGTTTGGGGTTGCAATTTACTTTTTGCCTTATGGATGTTTCCATTTCAATACGATAAAGTACATATATCTCCCGGTTCTAGAAAAAATATTCCGTTGCAGGTTTCTGTACATTTGATATAGAGAAATAGCTGTATTTTAAAAAAATATTTGTTTATTATGTATAATAGCCAATAATAGAATTAGTGTGGTATTAGCAACATTACTAAATTTCATAGTTTACGTTTACCATCTTTAAAACACGAATCAGCTGATATACTGCAGTCTTTAAAAATATCGCCTGTAAACTTTTAAACTATGGGTACGAGAATAAAAAATTAATAGACGGCAATAAATTTTTAATTAAAATTTTATACAAAAATAATCATTGAGTTTTATGATTTCATGGCGATTGAAGAAACATTTAAGAGCTTTAGTAATGCTTGAACAACCGGTAAAACATTAGGATAGGTTACTAATTCATATAATAACAATACATTGTTAATTTTTTCTACACGTCGCTATGGCTTAGGGTTACAAGAACATCTTTAATTGAAAATCTCAACAATCTTTTATAAAGTAAACGTCGGTCGTTTGTTAGGCGAAACTCGTGGTTTTATCATCGAAAATACTCAAATTTATTAAAAATAAACTTAATATAAGAACGTATTATGAGTAATCAGAAACGTCGAAACGGGTTTATTATGCACAGGAAATCGCAATTTAAATAATTATCAATTCTTAAGAATTCGGTGAATATATTTTTTAATTGCTCTCAGAGGAAATCATAAATCAATGTTTCCCTCTAATATCTATTTCTGCAAAATTTGTCACAAACATAGTCAAAGTTTACTGCATTTTTAGAAATTTAGTTCTGAAACAGGTACATACTAGTAAACAAAATAATGAATCAAGTTATAGAATTAACATTGGCACCAGCGGTATAGCACAAAAATCTCAATAAACCTTTTAAATACTAAGTACCGGTTTACAATAAGATGCCGATTGTTGACATCGCCAAAGAACTTACCTCAATGCACCGCGGATCGAGTACTGTCAACATTCTGTGAAGACATCTTTTGGAAAATACATATTTAATGCAACATATCCGTAATTTTTGTTTTAGGTATTTGTCCCAAATTTTAGATTTTTTTAATTTTATTACAACTGTTATTTTGATATTTTTTACTTGTATTGATATTTATTACTTGTATTATCAAAAATGCAAGTTCCAATGTGATTCTATTAAGCGACATGCACCCTAGTACAAACCAACCAAATCCGTTTAGATTAAAATTTGCCAATCCTACATTGCATTTAAGACGTGTGTTCAATGTACCTAATTTGTTGAAAAATGACTATTGTGTTGAGTTGTGCTCATTATGTGTGGAAAATAATCGTGTAACACCGGAATATTACGAATTAAAAGTCGCTTACAAGAATCAGAACTACCACGTTACACCGTAAATCCTATTATTTTACCGAAAAAATCGGTATTTGTTGAAATGCTAATATGGAAAATTCACAATCGCTGTTTCCACAGTGGAATAAATTTGACTCTAGCTGAAATTAGAAGAAAATTTTGGATTTTGCAAGGACGACAGAAGATTAAATCTGTAATTAGCAAGTGTATAGTTTGTAAAAAATTACGTTGCAAACCAGTGCAAATGTCATTTGCACCCCTTCCAAAGAAAAGAACTTTAATGTCGAATCCATTTGAGAATACGGGAGTTGATTTTGGTGCCGAAACCCGGGAAGTTTAACTGGTAATAACGAAAGTGCCTAACGAACGAACAAAAATAACAAAAAGTAGGAGGTCGACAAAAAACCAACCGAAGAGTGAAGAACAGGGACGAAGTCGAAATATAGTCGAAGAAAGTAACGTAACCGATGTATATGTTATATCGAAATTGAATACCTTTTCTTTGTTATTATTAGTGTGTTAAATATAGTTGAGAGTGGACTAACGTTTTTTAATATCCACGCATCTATTTCACATTATGTGCTATTTTGTGCTGTAGAAACAATTTCTGTTTTTCGCTATTTGCAGAGTTCATGAATACAGAATCATTATTACGATGAGCTACGTTTTTGTTATATACAAAATAAAAAATGACATTGTGCTGTTTATTGTACTCAGTAGGGATACTTTTCTTAAAGCATTGAATTCGATTGCATCCTCCGTACTTTGGAAACGATTGTTATGTCGAATTATTTTGTTCAAATCCGCGCGACGATATGCTGTCGAGCTTATGCGCGTTGCAACCATTTATTAGTGGCTAGTATCTTTGTTAGTATATGTAAAGACTTCGCCGGTCATTCGCCTTTTAAATGTAAAATACAATTTTTAGTTAGTTAGATGTTTTGCTTATTGTGCCCTTCTGCGAAAGGGATTAAAGTCTAGGTACCTGCGGATAGTTACCGAGGGTAAGGAACTGATTGAAGGGCAGTTGCTGTTCTGCAATCACATTTTATGCAACTCATTTTACAACAGTTTTTGTAAATATACATTGTTTTTAAAGTACATCTATTTTATTATTAAACAGCTAATAATATATACAGTCCACTTATTTCGGTTAAAACAGTATACATTGTCACGTCGAACAACAGCAGTTTATTATTGAACTGATGAACAAATAGCTATGTATGTACCAAAAATACAATGAAGTTCTATACACCGAAGCAACTGGATCACTGATGAAGAATGTACCATTACCAAATGGAGAGTTAAGTTCACACATTTATTTATTTACATTAAGCCGATGCAATGATTGAAAAAAAACTGAAATTATGTTTCAAATGATTCCGAAAGAGGCAACCACTTTTTACAAACATGGTTGCAAGATGGAAATTCTGGCGTAAGTCAAACTATTTTACGTTACGTTATTTACGACTATGCAAAAGGTATATTTTCCACAGCGTTAAATAGTAATCTGAGTTCTGAGAACTCTACAGATGCCGCTTGACATCGGCAATTAGAGGTGTCAACTTGCTAAAGAGTATCTTATATTAAATGAGCAGGGACACGATTTGGAAGATAACTCAAATAAGCAAGAGGTTAAAATTAATACCGAAGAGTTATCAAACACAAATACGATTACATGAGTCACTAATTTGTACAAAACATGTGAAAATGAAAAAGCTTTTGAAGAAGGAACGAGTAACGTTGCAAAAAAATTAAAAAAAATTTCTTTTATATATTCCATTGTTTTCCGAAGTGATGCCAACAAGATTCGATTACGGTTCAGAATAGCCAACTGCAACACCAGTAAAAACAGAATTCAATGATTTGAACGAACTCTGAGACATGATTACAAATCCATGCGGGCAGATTATATTGTATATCGTCATTTAACTATTCCGGTAAATTGAAACTTGCTGTAGCTAGTGGAAAATTCTCATAATCTTGATTATAAACTGAAACGAACTGATAAAGTTTATGATACACAGCTAAGTTTTGCATGTGAAGATTTGAGAAATAAACTGACGATCAGCATGTTCACACAAGTAATTGAGACAACAATAAATAAATGAAATGGTATAAACGAATATGAAAGAAAAATCCAATTTGCCAGCAAAGAATCAACAATCAATACTGATTTTTAAAATAATTTCGAATCAAGTCTTACTATTAGAGATGCGATCGGGGACCAAAAAGAATCGTGATAATGATCTGTTCGTTTCTGATAGAGAGAATTGTGATCCAAATTGTAATGACATTGATGATGATATGAAGCATCAGCTTACCTGGAAGTGTTGGCTCAAATTAAGGAAATTGGTAATGGATAATCATATCTATAGGAACTTTTGGTGCGATTTTTGTTACGCCCGCCTGTTTAACTCGTTTCTATTTGTTCAAATGTTCATCATGCTGACAAGATTTTAATCGTCAAAAATACTTATATTAGCTACACCACAAGTATGACAAATAATATCTCCTACGAGCGAGCGATTCCGAAAGCAGACAATCCAAGTTATGTACGTACGATGGCTACAATTTGATAGACTGCTAGATCTGAAAGTCATCGGTGGTAACTGATAATACTAAAATTTATGCAGACGCACGTGTATTTGTACCTTGTATTGAATAATGGGAATTAATATTTCAAATAATTATAATCGGTATTTTCTAATAATGTTTAAAGTAATGATTTTATGTTAATCTTAAGAATGAGTGATGTCTCGATCTCGATAAACGTATTTCTACTTAATTTGTGTTTATATTTTATTCTTGACGATTAGGAAACTGATTATTCGCAATATAATGATATGGAGGAGACGGCGACCAATTCAAGTAACATTGACGCAAATTGTTTCCCGTCTCCTCCACATAAATTATTTATATTATTCTGATAATTACTATTACTGAATCATTGAAGTAATCGTAATAATTTTTGTCTTTATGAAATCTGCAAGCGTGAAAAACAGAAATTGTTTCTGCGGCACTATCTTTATACAAGCGTTCCGGTTTCAATTGGTCACTGATGTGAGTGTAATATGTTATTATTAAATACTTTCAAAAAGGATAATAACTAAAAATAAAATAATAAAAAGTCATTTTTTTACATTTTGAAAACGATTTTGCTGTTATTGTGTTTCCAAAGAAACCGTGGCAATTATTTACTGTGATTTAACAAAAACCAGAGGAAATGCCAGTATTTATATTATTATTATGATTATTTCTATTACCTACGATAGTTTTCATCTGCATTTAATATAATCTTAATACATCGTTTGCACTAAAGACTTGTTTTAATTAGGTAGGTGTTATCATTGCATACAATATTTTATTGATTTTAACTTTTACAGTTCTAATTACATTTTGAACCAAACTACGTATTTGCCAACAAACGTGATATAATTACTGAGTTGTTTGGTCAGTGTTAAACTAAAAATAAACCTTAGATAACGAATTATAAAAATAATGTCAGTTAGCATTGAAAAAGAACTTGGCAATTGACTGTAACACCACAGTACCACGAGTGAATATTATTTTTATACTACTTTTCGTGAAAAGGTTGATTACTTCAAGTTGTTAATGAATTTTCAAATCAATTTTGCGTTCAGATCTTCTATACAATGTGGCTATCGTACCTTAGTAAAGTAAAAACGAACCGGAAAATTTATTTATCTTACTTAAATCGTTGCTTAAATATTTATCTATTTTACATAATCTACATCTATAGAAGTAAACTTCACTGCAACATACATTTCAAAACGTACCTATTATAAGGTTACATCATTAGGACGTTTTTCTCATTTCCGGTTTATGCAAGTGTTCTCTCATCACCATGAGAAATTTTGCGTCGATTATAACGCATACACGGAATTGTTGGATGATTGAACTGTGTTTGTAGCAGTTTCATCTTCGGTTTCATGAAACGCAGTGTTTTTTGAAATAATTTTGTTAAATATTATAGTACAATAACGTTTTTATAACGAATAATGCAAAATTTATTATTACAACTACAATTCTTTTAGAAGTGATTATCGGTTGATTGTGTATAAATGTGCTTCAATAATATAATTGCCTATAATAAAAGCAGTTTTTATTCATATCAAATGCCACCACAAGAGACTTTTTGTAATTTTTGCCGATGCGCCGTAACTAATTTATCCAGTAGTACATTAATCTACACCTGTTTTGTTTTGGATATATAATTAAAATGGTTTGTATCGCTGTTGATTATTCACTGATTGTTAAGAGAAAGTGTGGGAGTTTGGTGTATTATTTAATAGATAATATAATATATTTTATTTATTTACTAAGAATTGCTCTCTTTGTGTTGTTTTTTTTTTGTTTTGTCATATTTCTATTGAAATGATAATTGTGTTATTAAAACAGATATTATCCGGAAAACTGTTCTTTCAGTAAATTGAATTAATTATAAAAGGATTTTCTTAGTTTTTAAATGAGTATTATGTATTAACACTTATTTACCTACAGCAGTAAACAGTAGTCTCTTGTAAATATTGTAAAACAGCGAACAACGAAGAAAGTTATGTATGCAGTATTTTTTAGAAGCCGCAATTAAATTAGGACAGATTACAGTTACCGCTAAATGGTACGTTAAAAATTGTTTGCCTGCTATGTACAAGAATGGAAATCATGTTACAACACGATAACGCATCTTTCGATACAGCAACGGTAACTTTTCATTATTTAGCTGGAAACAAAATGCAAGTTATAGAACATCTTCCTTATGGTGCGATCATGGCAAAGATACATCGATGAGCGAGGTTTAGGTCGCGGTCGCTACATGGATGTCACATTTATGTAAAAAAAATCTTTACTTTCTTGTGAGATTGAACATACCAAATATGTTTATCCTTGTTGCTTACTGCGATGTGTACGGTGATGTTGAGTTGCGTGAACATACCTAAAATGAATGGATGAACGATGTTTAGGTCACGGTGGCGGTCGCTACCTCGATATCACATCTATCTAAAACAAACCTTTACTTTCTTATGAGACCGCACATACCAAAGATGTTTTCTTCGTCGTTTACCTTGCAGTCTAGAGCGATGTAGATGCGAAAACAAAATATGTAGTTTGTTTTTTTATCTTGATGTAACTTTGGCATCGAGGTAACTTGCAAGCTCATTGATCGAGTTCATAACACGTCACATTTATTTACTCATTAAAGAAAACAAATACTGAAACGAAACAACGAGCGAAGGTTTTTGTGGTTTTTTATATCTAAACATAGTCAGAAGCATTTTAATTGAATAGATAAACAAGTTAAAAAGTACTGCAAAATTAAAACAATTGTTTAGTTTTACAATAAAAATTTTTTTTTTGCTGAATCACATACCGATGGACATCTGTGTAACCCGCAACCGCGACGTAAACACCGACTGAGATCGCACTCATCTATGTATCTTTGGTATGTTTACGCCCTTACTAATTAGATTTGGCATTGTGTAACTTTTGACTATTTTCGAGCTCAAAAAAATATTTAAGAGGGAAAAGATTCAAGTCAGAAGAAGAGATTGAATAGCTTGCTTCTGGTATTACCGCGTGCGTTTTCATAATTTTATATGATTATAAGGGCATCTGAATTAATTTGTTCAAGATGGTAAACAAGATAAAATTTCAATATTGTCGAAACTGGTACGTATCATCTCTTTCTACAAAAATCAATCTTGGATCTTGATATGTATATACATTATGGTTAAAATTCCAATATTTCCAAGATGGGAATCTCGCCTATTATAAGAGTTAAATGCAGACAAAATTGCTTATCTCATATTGCGCCCATAAAAAAAAATTAACTTTGTGTTTCTAAAACAAAATCGAATCAACTTAAAAAGAAACAGCACATACTATCAAATGGGTCTGTAAAAGTTGCTTTGCAAATGTTATAATAATTCTTCAAAATGATCGTAAATAAAGGAATTACGACCGATTTTCGAAATTCACAATTTTGTTTTTTTATTACGAATTAACCGTTCAAGATAACCAAATTTTTTTAACAGCACAACTGTAACAAACGTGGACTATGAATTTTTCAAAATCAAGTTTGAATTGATAAAATATTACGGACATAGCTGGGGAACCCTTACATTACTTTGTCTTGGTGATCTGATAAGATCCTTATAAATATAACTTAAATTTTCAGTATCATTGTTAAAATTAACATTATTGCTATGATTTGTTATTAAAATCATATCTGCTATTAATCTTTTTTTATAATTTGGCTTAACATCTAAAATAGAAGGGTTATTAAAATTAAAATTGTGTTCTGTTTCAACATGGTTAACGCTGATTCAGTTTTTTTTCTTTTCACAATCATATTTTTGGTTTTTTAACCGGTTAACTGTTTTTTGTTTTGTTTGTCCTACATAACATTGAATGCAGTTTAAACAGGCGATCTTATAGACAACACTATGTCGGTCAAGCATGTTTGTTTTATCTTTGATTTTTATGTCAGCATGTTGTAGATGTTATTTCTGTTATAAGTCGCTAATCTCATGTTTGTTCTTTTTAATATTGGAATGATTTTATTAGCTAGTCCCTGGTACGTTGATGATAGAAGCGTAAGTTAAGTTTGAATTAGAGGTGTTGGTGGAATAATGTTAAGTTAATTATGTTGTTAGGGTAGTTGTTTTTACGGAGTATCTTTTTTAGAATGTTAAGGTTTTTATTGAGGAATTGTGGACTACTAAGTTTAATTTTTTTTTTCCATTGATTTAATAATATTAATCTTCTGGTGGCGAGGGTGTTTTGATAAGTAATTAATAGTCCTATTAGACGCCATTGGTTTGGTGTACCATTCTGTGAATAAACCGTTTGTGTTGAAATCTTTGATAAGTTTAACATCTAAAAAAGGCAAACAACTATCTTTTTCTAATTCAAACGTAAATGTGAAATTGTGTTATAGCTATTGTAAATGTTTCGAGTGTGATCAATTTCGCTATCAGAAATACGTGTTATAATCTCATTAACATAGCATAATAAGAATGTTGGTTGGTAATTAAGGTTTTTTAATACATGATATACTTACTTTTGTTCACAATGAAAACCTTAACATTCTAAAAAAACAAAAAGAACTACCCTAAAATAATTAACCTAATACTGTTTAACAATAATGTAATTAACACTATTCCACCACCACCAAACACCTCTAATTCAAACTTAATTTACGCTTCTATCACGAACTAATAAAATTATTCCAATATTAAAAAAAACCTACATGATTAGCTACTTATAACAGAAATAACTTCTACAACATATTGTACAGAAAAATCAAAGGTCTATTGTTTAAACTGCAGTAAATGTTATGCAGGACAAACAAAACAAAAATCAGTTAACCGGTTAAAAAAGCGTAAATACGATTGTGAACAGAAAAAAACTGAATCAGCGTTAGCACTACACCACATTGAAACAGGGCACAATTTTAATTTCAATAACTCTTCAATTTTAGATGGTGAACCAAATTATAAAAAAAGATTAATAGTAGAAATTATTTTTATAACAAAGCATAGTAATAATGTTAATTTTAACAATGATACTCAAAATTTAAGTACTATTTATAAGAATCTTATCACTAAGATAAAGTAATGTAAGGTTTCCTCAGCTATGTCCGTAATATTTTATCAATTCAACCTTGATTTTGAAAAATTCATAGTATGTCAAGTCCACGTTTGTTACTGTTGTGTTGTAGTAATTGTTCTTATGTTTAATTTATTTTTATGGTTGTCTTCAAAGTGCAGTCCGAGACATACCACTTTTCTAGTTCTATAATTGTAAATATAATTATAATATAAAGTAAAATTCATTGTAGTATTAATTACTTTTAACAACTGTTAATTTTTCCTGCCATGTAATAACTACAATTCTTAATAAAATTGAGACCTGAAGAAGTGCGCACTTAGCTGTACGAAACGTCGCCTTCATAAAATAATGCTAAATAAATTGTGTTAAATCTAACTAAGGAGGAAAATAATATACAACTTACCGTAATTACAATTCTTGTCATTGAACACTAGTTTTACAATACTATTTTGTACTGTTCTCATCGCAAACATCCATAATTGTTCGTTAGTGTAGTGTAACGACGAAAAAAAAACTCTAGAGCGGCAAAATGATAAATCGAAATCTACGTAAAACTATGCTTTGAAAGTCAATTATTATGTAAGTAGAAGTGTTTATCTGGTAGAAAACCTATAGAAAAGTTCTGAAATTTAGTTAAATTTAGAAGAAAAACGCTTTAAAACTTTATAAATTCAAATATTAGAATATTATTTATTTGGTAGTTGGTACATTATTTTATATTTATGATGTTCTTAATGTGGTTATATTTAAATTTTCTTTAAAATATTACAAAGGACAGCAAAAAAAAATTGTGTTACTCTCGTAGAAAAGTCTCACTCTTAGCCAGCGCTCGACCTGCGGCTTTGCGCCGCATTAACTTTCGTTATGCTTTATTTTTGACGCTTATTACATAAATTACTATTTCTTCTTTCTATAGAAGTTAGCTAAACAATAAAGCTTATTTGCGGTTATTGAATTTGTTAAATGACTGTGGATAATGCATTAATTATTGTTATTGTATTAGATTATCTTGACATGTCACTAAATACCTAGATGTAATTTAACTGCATGTGTGCTCTATAATTTATAATTTGCCGTGCTGCTCTAACAATAATAATGATACTGACATTGATGAATTAAATAATGTTTTATTTGATAATAGATTTCTCTCAGTAAGGGGCGTTAGGTATACTGTTTTTGGTTTCCAATATTTATGTGAAGCATTTCAAATTAATATAATAATAATATTTTTACTAGTTTACTTAAGCATCTAACATAGAGCATAATTTACTAGAATAGTTCAGGAAAGATTGAATAAAGACCAGGGAAAATCTGGAAAAGGAAAAGTTTAAAACATACAACTGCTGGGAACCATGTCTAAACTGTATTTTTGTTGTTTATAGTCATATATTCATATATAAACCTTTAAAATAAAACTTATGCAATATGCTTTTGTGAATGAAACTTTGTTTGCATTACATAAATGCATTTTTTGTATCTCAATACGAATTTAACATTTTTAATGTTATACATGCGGTTCTTGTCTATGAATCAATCATACCTACACTAAAATGGTGATCACAGCATTTCACCTAACGGTAACGAAATTGATTGGCGTGTGCTACGACTCATTGTTATTAATAGTCCGAATTTAGAATAAGCGAAAGTCTTCAGTTTCTTGTGCTTTTACATGTAAGCCCTCATGTGAGGTTTTTGCAACTATTTATAAATACGTTTTAGTACTTACAAGTACTTTTTTGTAATTTCATGGTGCGTGGGGATTTTTATAGTCGTGCCATTTTGAGGATAGTCGTATTCTAAGAATAATGTTATTATAGTTTTAATTATATTCATTCGTTTGAATAAAAGAAAACAATTTAATCCGTAATTATCGAATTCTCTTGTGTATTGGTGATAGTGAATAAAAACTATGGAATTATATTCATGTATGTATATGTAATTTAAAACGAGTTCTAAAAGTAAACGCCATCAATTTCTACAACTTATAAATAAACGGCGTCCAGTTCCTATTTGTACACAGATATTTTGTAGTAAAATAGAATTACATTTATGATATATCTGTGTATTGTCTTGTGTGTTTATGAAGTCCAGAACACATTAGACCCCACGCAACTAAACGTTCTTTTTTTATTCCAAGATTAAATACGCAGTGTTCGTATTTTTAGTGATTCGTATTCCTTTCCACTATTATTAATAGTTCGTTTTGTAGTCTACCTGCAAATTGTACACTGCATTTGTAATGTATTTAGAAATTGAACGAAATTATTCTTAAATTTATGAGATTTTTTATTAAAACCAAAATGTGCATTTCTCTTCCAATGACCTTCATTTTAACATAACCAGTTCTAACTATAATCTAGTTTTAGAAACTAACTTAATAACTTAGTAATTGTCCAATTAAGGTTTTTCCTGTTTGCTATAATTTATTAAAATTGGTTTAATCTTAATTTGCTGCCAGATAGTATTTAATGCTAATTAAATATATTGTATGGATATGGATGTATGAAGCACACTATATCGTATTTAATTTTTTTACAATTTGCAATATTTTGATACTAATGTAATGCATTACCATACGAAGATTAAATGCGTAATAAACAGGAAACTTTGTTCATATTATAAAAATATTCCCGTTACTATTATACGGTATCGAGTAATCTCAACCTTCGTTATTCTCCTACTTATATTGATACATAATTTAAATAACGTAATGTGATTTTTTTAATTTGTAACCAATACGCTGTATTCTACATTTTTTAAATTTTAATAATGTTTAAGAAAATATAGGATTTGATTTGGCAACGCTTTCTGATAAAAAGTTACAAGGTCAGGCTGTTAGAAAAATGTGAAAAATATCTATACAAAAACTGTCAATTCAACTAGTAGTGTCAAGGTAAGTTTTTTCACTAAATGTGCCATTATAATGGCTAAAATTAGTTTCATAAATAACTGTGAAAAATTTTCTGAATGACATATACACGGAAGAACATATTTCTTTCTTTATTTCTTGTTCTTATATTGGCCAATATCGGGCCAATGTATGTGGGATTGTTTCAAGCGATCTATTATTTATTTAGCTACTTATTAGCCATCTTCTAATAGGAATAAAGGTGGATACAAGCATTCTTTTGCAAGGTAACTCTATTCATTAATTGACTACATGTAGAATAATATATGATTTGTCATTTAGTACTCGACATTTTGACATAAACATAAGGTAATTTGTAAAAAAACAAAGAATAGGTTTTCAAGGACATTTTTGTAATGATTGGTGCATATTTCTCAAATAAATTAAATTCATAATCTAATATGTGTGAGCCAAGGAGGTATATTATACTAATATATTATACCTCATTGGTAGCAGTGGAGCATCCTCACATCACCACGATTACTTTTTTATTAATGAATTTAAGTATGTGAACATCGTCAGCAATAAAATAATTTTTATATGTACATAAGTATTTAAGTTTCATTTAGTAATTTTTTAAAACTTACGCATGTGATTTGCGTTTACACTATTTAATAGTCATATGAATAGCTATGAGTTTTTGCAATATTAATTCTGGAATGAATTCTTTATTTGTGTAACAGCTAGCAATTTATGACATATTTTTACTTTTTACTGTAGGGATTTTGGTTATATCTATCTTCTCATAACTGATTTATGTTATTTTTATTTGCTGTCGTAAATGATAATACAAATGAAGTCATGTTGAACATCGATTGACCTGCATCAATGTAGTAGCGGAACATCAATATATTTATCATTACTCATTTTGTAATAGATAAATTCGAAGGAATTAATCATAATTGTCAAAAACAAATTTACTGTACAAAAACGTATGTAGACGTAGTTGACAATTATCAAGCGAAAAGGTTTATTATATAATTTTATGTATCGAATAATTCAATAGATATCTCTTGTATTAAAAAGGGTATTGTTTGTTAATAGTTATGTATTCATGCACTTAATATTGTTTGACGTGATTGAATTGTTAAAAAATTCATATAAAGGTAACCTTAAAGTGAACGTTATTGGAATTACGCTTACTACTTTAGCTTTTGTTGACAAACACATATTATAGAAAATTGGTTTAGACTATAAGGTTGATATTTTTGACTTTTCTTTACTCGTGTCTCTAAGCAACCTAGGATTAAACTGTTTGATAATATAGGTCATCTACATTATATAATAATTTAAATTTTTTTTAACTTATTCACCAATACGTTAACAAATTGCAACATCTAGTATTTTTATAAAAAAAGTGTTACACATTCTTCAATATTACTTCAAATAAGCTAGGGTGTAACATGATATTTATTGAAGATCGACATTTAACGGAAAAAGTGGATTTAGTTTCCCGAAACAAATTGACGTACCACTATTTTACACTTGACCCGCCAAAATCTTTTCTATTTATAAATAAAAAATATAATTCTAATTTTAGTAAATTATTTTTAGTTTGTATGTAATTTAGGATAAACGTTTGTTATCAAGCTTTCCGGTATTATACCTTCAAGTGTAGATAATCAATAAATGTGTATTCATTTCCTTTTCAACACTTTATATCCGCCTTTAGATAGATAATTTTAGCAACAGAAATTTTTTTGACGGCGAATCGAATAGGATTAAGTAATTTAATGTCCGATAGTTTCACTTTTGTTTTATCTGTTATTTCCAAATGCAATGCAATTTGTCACGGATAATGTCTCTTAAACTATGATGATGAAATAAAGGTATAAAAACGTAATGCGTGGTTTGGTAATCCGGTTTAATCAAAGATTACCGCAGCTGAATATAGTTTTAAGACCGTTAACTATCACTTAAGTAACACAAATGGTCGTTAAAACACATCCAGTATAAATTATTAAGCACTACCACATTTAGCAATTCAACAAATTATATTTATGTATGGTTATTGTTAATTTAGACTGAAGGTAGTTGGAATAAGCTCAATTGAATGAGTTAAAATGTTTAGCTTTCGCTGTTATTTTGTTTATGATTATAACGGCCGGTTCCACCAACACGACTTAAACTTAAGCAATGCTTAAAAACAATTGTTGTTATGGTTTTAACAATTGCATCTCAGTTTTTAAGCTTTGCTTAAGTTTAAGTCGTGTTGGTAGAACCGGCCGCTTATAATCATAAATAAGTTAAATTGTAATGACTAGCTAAACTTTTATCTCTTAAAATAGTCTAATAAAAAACTACTCAAAATAATGACCTTATACGAACATCTTCACGTAAAGAATAAATATCCGTAACAGAATAATTGTACATGTTTTTATTTCTCAAAAACAATAAATTTTGCGGTCTCTTGCTCAAGTATGTAGGTATGTAGATAGGCATTTGCAACACTGTCTTCACATACAGGTACACAAAATTTTAGCAGCAATGGAAGTGGACGAATCAGAGCATAACAATTTGTCTTGTTTGAGATGAAGTTTTGAACGCATTATTAAGTTGTTTAAATAAAAACAATTGCTTAGTGCATTTATTAAAATGTAGCGAAAATCTTTACATGATATTGAAAGTCACGATTTTGCAATCAAATTATGTTTTTGACCTACTTAAAGTTTTTTAAACTTATTAACCTTAGATTAGTCTACGTTGGTGTTGTTATGTAAAGTATTAAAACATTTGTGAACTGGAGCAAGGCAATTCCTTCTCATCTAACAGTGAAAAAACCTATTTTCTTTATCCAACACATTAAGTAACTACAGAAAAAAATATTAAACTCTTCTGGATGTAGTCAAATATCACCTAAAACGTCAAATAGTGGCAGTAAAAACCGTTTTAGGAAAGTAAACATAAATGTTATCATTTTTATGTAAACACATTATATTAGTTTATAGGCGGAGATCATATGCACGTGTGTTTCTATGCACGTGTAAAAATAAATGTTTCAGGGTGGAATAAGTTAAAATTAAACTTAAACGTCTGGCATTAAGTTTTTAGACAATGATTTGATCCAATTTATTTAGTGTAATTTCGTTGTCTCTAGTATTGTAGTATCAAATAACAAAATTGATACGTGTCACATATCTATAGGATTTTTTAATGTAGTACGTAAAAATTCGATGCGTTTTACAATTATTTTATGATTTGGAATAGTGGATTCATGCTTTTATTATAGTTTTTTTGTTAATGACAGCAAATCAATTGTCACGCTAATATAATACTTTGGTGACTGTATGTCTGTATGTCATAACAATATGAAAGGCGTTTAAATTTTGATAGTGAGTGAACGTGGATAAATTAAAGCCGGTAATAGCAACTCGCCCAGTGTTAGTAACTCGATAATATTCATATAATAATACACGAATTTTATAAATGTTATTTTTCTAAGTTTATCTTTTCGTTGTGTTGATAATCGATTCATTTAATTAAGTTGTCCGATTATAGTTTGTTCTTATGTTGTATAAAACTATTTAAGACTGTTACAAAAACTCGTTAGTGAATGAATGAATTTTGTAAATTAGAAGATATGTAAGTCTAATAAACTTTCTTTGGTTATTTAGTATTTTTAAAGTAATGTTAAACTTTCTCCTTAGGAATTACGTTTATTGATCTTAACTGTCATAAATTTTAATTTTTCGCTATTGAAAAATCGTCTTTGACAGTTATTGTGCACTGTCAACAAAAACGTTAAACTATTTTTGAGAGATTTTGAGATTTTAAGGGCGTCGCAGTCTCGGTTCGAGCAATAAAATGTTATGTTAACTCGATCCTGTCTAAATTAGGTGTTTTTTCCTCGATGACTTATAGAACCTTCGCTTCACTCGGATTTAAAAAATCTTGGGAAAAAACGTTCAATTTACACAGGAACACGTTAAATAAATAAAATGCATTTACATATGTATCCATTACATAACTTTCTCTCTAAAATGTATTTAATTTTTTAACTAATTAACGGGATGTAATTGAAAAGAAGAAAGACTTTCAAATCTGGCTGTTTGAGTCTATTTTTGTTATTAAAGTAATAAAAGTCAATTTCTTGTAAGATACCGATTAACGTATGTTTATTAAAACTTTTAAAATATATATTACACCAAGTAGCTTATTCGAAAATTCAAAACGATTTCATTTTATAACTAATCAATATCGTGCTTTGAAAGATTGGCGATACCTCTAATGTTGAACTTAAGGCATGTTAGGTATAATTTAGAATAACTGCAAACCGGTACGAGGTAGTTTACACTTGTATAAATAGGTTAAGTTATTAGAATGAGTAGCTGTTAATAGAAACACCAGAGTTATATCGTTAATCAGCATTCATCTAACTTAATGCGAATTAACATTACTAACAGTTCAATCCATCTGTTAGAACAGGGTCAAATATTAATAAATTGTCAACTACCTAACAAACAGATTTGACTAACAATCCGTGAATGAAGTTTGTTTGTATTTGGTCTCTTTTACGTTACAACTTCAGCTTAGATATTACTCAGTGTATGCATTTTTTTTCACGTCTTATTAATTAGAAGCGTCTCATTTATTTGTCATCTTTAGGCTGTATTTGGCGAATCATGTAAATCTCTAAATCATTATTTAAAACTGTATTTAGGTTATAAAGTTGTTTACACGTTACGATTCGAAATGTCTAAATTGGGTACCGCTTGACTGTGTTGATAGTAATTTGTGGTGCACGTAACTCTTGCAGAACTGTCAAAAAAACGGCAGAAAATCGTGAGCATGATGACATTCTTATTAAATGTCGTGCTATAGGTAATTGTTCAAAATTGTACGAAAATAAAAAAAACAATTTTTGTAAGACATTTTCTAAAATATGAAACTCATCCAGAATTGTTAAAAACTATCATTAAAACTGCCTAAAATCAACAGTGCAACACATTTTCACTAAATCTAGGTCTAGAGGTAATAGTAAAAAAATGGTAAACAATCTGATATTTTTGTACAAATGTTTTTAAAAAATCTTCCAACTTCTACAATAATATATCTAAAGATGCTATTAAAACAGCACAAAATTATCAGCACAACCCCAAATGTCGTGTTAGACGTAATTGAAAATTGTTTAAAAAACAATCGGAGCTCTTCGTAAAAAGATCATATTTTAGAAATTTCTTTTGCTGGTTTTTTTCTGCAATGTTGCTTTTTCTCAGTTATTTTTATATTTCAGATTTTTTGTTTTCGCATTACGACGAATGGTTTAAAAATAATTACTTTGAAAATTTACACTTTTGCTACGTAGTCACTATCTACTCAAAATTAACATATTTACAGTCAGATCGAGATTATTGCCAAACCACGTGACTGTAGTATAGGTAACGCAGTCGATATTCCTTAAAAACTAAACAATCAAGTCACGTGGCTTGCAAATAATCTCGATCATCCGTTATTTAACGTCCGATTGGACGTTTTATTTCAATTCAAGTTAGGTTTGGTTTTCAGGCTGATAGACGATAATCTAAACTTTACAACAAGACAAGCCTATACTTTTAATCAATTAATAAATTTGGTGTAACTTATTTTGCACTAAACCTAGGCTAAAACTTTAAAAGTATGTTTTTTTTTCATAAATTATGTATAAAATGGTTTTTAGTTTTTCGTAATAACTAATTTATTTTATAACAAAACGAATTTACAACTTAAAAAAACGTATATTGTGCTTTTTGAAATGTAAATTGCGAGGTAAATTGTTATACACTATAAATGGTCTATTTTGTATAGATTTGTGTAACAATTTATTTACGCGATTACCTATCTGGATTTTGTTATATAAAAATTTGATATCACTAGAATTGAAGTATTTCTATTAGATCATTTTTTTCAATAACTAAACATTAAAAAAAAAATAAAATACAATTGTCGAGTTTGACGTTCTTATTTAGTGTCTCGCAGAATGTGCTATATGTTGTATTAGGTAGTCATGTAACACTTCTTTGGATATTTTCGATGCTATTGAGTATAACTTGCAGACTTTTTGATAATTGTCCTAATGTGTATTACACGCAGGAAGTTTTCTCTTTTGTTTAATAGTACCAAAGTTTTTAAATTACTTCGATTAATAGATTATAGAATTATTTATTGTATAACTCAAACCAATTAACGAGGATGAAAAGTAACTAATATTTGCTTAAATATTTTGGTGCTAATAGGGTAACTAAAAATTTAATTTTTTGACAATCATCTTTTGAATACTTTTTATATATTTCTGTTATCTGTGTCGAGAATTTTCTACATTCTTCAGTTATTGTCTTGAAATTAACAATAACTTCGACAACGTTTCATTTTATTTTATATGAACAATAAATTTTATATCTTGCTAACAGGTTATTATGGAATCATCTCTTATTACTCTGAACACAAATTGTTAAATTATGTTTGACACCACATTTCGTGAAGCATCTTTCTAATGGAATGTGTGCATCTTTTATTACATTAGTATCATCTTAATTAGTTTGTCATTTCATTTTATTAATTATCACTTCGATAAATGAAAGTAGTCAGCTACTATATGGACGAGCATTTTGAGCTCCGAATTTAAAATAAGCCTTTTATTCAGATGTAATGTAAATCTTAACTATGTTATTATTATTTCCTTGTTTTAATACCGACTGATTCGGTTAAAAAATTATTTCAAGTACGAGTAATCTACACTTTAGTTTGCTTTAATTCGCATAGATAATGATGTTGTTTCATTCTTACTTGCAATTAAAATTAAACACTGTTAGTAACCAGGAAACTTAACTTTAAGTCACAATGATGCCCGGTATCTTATTTAATCATATCGCTGGTGAAATTAGAAAATATTTGCAGGTGTTATATTAATTGCTTGTTTTTTTAATTACTATTATAAAATATTTGTTAATTCCGTGAGCAGTGAATTTTAATAATTTTGCTAATGTTTTATAATTATAAAGTGTTAAAGAATAGAAATTAAGTGGATATTCATTAAACCCACACTAATTATGCTAACCTTTGTTTTATTGGGGTGTGGTGTGGTGTTGAAATAACCTTTTTACTTAATCTTCAGCTCTACTAAAAGTTAAGGTCATGTATGACCCCGATAATTATTAAAATTGATAAGTTTTAATTAAATGTAATTGTGAGTCGTTTTTTATTATTTTGAACCGTGTTGAACTATTGGTTAAAGGAAATAAGGTATAAAAATTGCATCTTCATTGAGAAAAAAAATGTTCGTTTTATCAATTAATGCCGTCGAGAATAAACAACCCAACCCTAAGTATATCACGCAACGCAACAGTTGGGTTTTCTCCCTTTATTAAATAAAATATGAGAAGCAAAGTTAAACAGGTAGGTATAATATAGTTAATGGATTTTGAAAGTAGTGTTTTAATTTGCCATATGCTACACCCTCTTGGTGAACTACGGTTTAAATTTTAATTAACGTTCGAAGGGTTTAGTTCCACGATTTTTAAACACTTTACATTTGTTATTTAATTTACATTTGTTATTTAATTTTCTCGATTATACATCATATATATATTTATGGTTACTGGCGTCATACGCATACCTGTTATTAATTTATTGTGCTATGATTCATCATATTGCATTGCATAGTTGATTCTAAATGTTGTCAACACCTTGACAAAAAGTGTCTTTGAAATTGTGCAGATCTCGTATACGCATCAATTACGATTTGCTAAGAGGCTGTCTTTCGAATTGCGTGATTCTCTGTAATAACAAAAAAATGGTTTCTATTGTCACATCATGTACAATTGCTAGGTTCCTTTCTTAGTACTTGAAAATCATTGTATTCCAACTTCCTGTTATTTGCAAACATCCAATTATTGACGTAGGATCATTGAATTAACCACAATTTGATTTATCTTCTATGAATAAAAACACAACACAATAAATGTTTTTAGTTATTAAGCAATGTTAATATGTATGTATATATTTTGGTTTTGGTTTTGATACATCGAAATAACCCTGTTTTAATTCTAAAAATTAAAAAAATGGAATTTTTTATTTATGCAAACGTTCGCTTATTTTGTTTGTGCTTTTTGGCTATATACCGGATGATTCAACGTTCTGGAAAAGTAAACTGGGAGGCAGTGGCGACTCGTGAGCTTGGACTTAAGGTGGGCTACATTTGATACATTTGTGTATTGTTAATAATGGATACAAAAATAATAAACACATACCCTTCTTAACTGTTTGTTTAAGAACATTTTTCAACCTATAACAGTATCTTGTATAAAATGATTTAAATTTGCCATGATAGAATTTACATTATAACAATATAAAAAAATTCTCCAGGTTTGCAGTTTAAAAATTCTTTAAATAATTAGGAATAGAAATTGTTGTTTATTAAATAGTGTATGATCAATAACCCATTGAATAAGCTTCGGTTATCGAAAAAAAGTAATTGTCACGAGAGAATTTTTGGATAGTGATTTACGATGATTTCAAAAAAGTCTTGAGCGTGTATGAGTGCGAAGAAAGTTGATCTTTGGGGATCTCACATCATCATTAGCTTTGGTTTATAACCTCGAAAATATTGCTGCAGAGAAGAAGATGGTGGAAGAGGACAACCGAATTATTTATGCCATGATATAGTCCAACCTGAAGATTCGATCCTCGCAAGTGAGATCAATTATTGCACGAACATTTGTATTTGAAAACGGTTGCAAGTCTGTTCGTACCCCGTTATCTGACAGATTTACAAAAAGTAAATTGTGTTAGAATTTGCCAGCAAGCTGAGATATGTTGAATGCAAGAGGTCATCAAGTTTTTAGTAAAATTGTTAGTGGCGATTAAACTTAGATCCCAACTAGCATTTTTGGTGATTGCGACGTGGCAGCCACAGTCGTAGGAACTGTAGAGTGGCGTGCCACTAGTCACTACCACGTTACAGGAACAGTTCTATACCGTGGCTACCACCAAAATGGGGAACAAATATTAGGTGGTCGTTACGTGATTACAACCATTTTATTACTTATAAAATAACATTACAGCCAGGTAAAATCCACGTCGTTGCCAAGTGGCGGCGTGGTGCCCATTAGTGGCCCTGAGCATTTTAGTAACTGCTTTAATGTATTTATATCTCTGTCCCATTTTTAAATGTTGTTTACTTTCTCATCTACATCCCTTCTTTATTTTACAAATGGACAACAAGGTTTACTTCGATCAAACTGTTTTAAGTTTCTATGAACTACATGTTTATTATTGAATTTGTACAACATTTGCTAACAGCAAAATTGCAACAAATGCAAGTTTACTGTTAAATGTAGAGGTTACAGTTTGAAATATAACCATGCGCCAACAAAATTTTCATTTTTTTTAGAAAAACAAAATTAAAAAGTCCTAAATATAAAATAAAAATTAAATAACTATACAATCTAAAACACATTTTATTAGTATTTACATTATAAATTTCATATATTTAGAATAATTGGCAAATTTTTGTTAATGGCGGCATAGAGATGGTTCATAAATATGGCTACTTAAAAATAAAGTAACTGTTAAGTGGCAAAAACTAAGGATAGCCACTTTGGAGTTACTTCCACTCAATAAGTGGCCAAGAGAACTAAGAAACATCCAATCAAATTTCAGAACACTTAAAAGTGATTTTTGAAAGTGGCAGCATTGGTGGCGACCACGTGAATTTTGTTAAACGGCCACTCAATAAAATTTACATGCTTTCACGTTCATCTTCATAATGAAGTTGAATACATAAGCTAACCAGTTTATATTTTATTATCAACTTCATTTCATAACGTATAATTACAATCAATTATTTTGAACACTCTTAATGATATTGTTATCTAGCTTATACATTTGTAATTGTTCTAAATCATTTTCATATTATGGATTATATGTGTTATTAAATGTCAAATTCCTAATAACTAACTTTACTTTACGGATTAAACTTTTAATGTCTTCCTGGAAAGCAATTTTAGGTTAGACAGATTTAAATACTAGCAGTGTATTTTTATTTATACCGAGTCGATTTGCATTGTAGAAAATAGGCCACTATTTAGTTACAGTAACTTAAAAGTGGATTTCAGAAGTAAATGTCACTATGTAATGGCTTTAATCTAAAATGTCTCGTGAAAATCACTTATGGAAGTGGCTAAAACGTTATAATAACGACAACATACCACTCTAGAGTGCACCTACATTTTAGGTAAATTTTAAGTTTCCAAAACGTGGCCAAAACTTTAATAGCCACTTTAAAGTGGTTATTACTTTAAAGTAAGATTTTAGTGATTCGATTTAGTGGTCGCCACTTTAATGTGCCACTATAAAGTTAAAAAAACTTATAAGTGATTTTACTTAGTGAAAATAACGTTGGAAAAACTTTACTTTTCACCACAAAGCTACAGAACTACAAAGTGGCTAAGAAAGGATGTATCCACGTAATTTCTACTATAAATCAATAGAATAATTACTATGAAGTTGCATATAAAGTGTTAAATACGTAATAATCACTAAACTGAAGTGGCAGTATAAGTTATTCTCACTTTGATGCTACTTGGGATACCCTTCTCCCTTCGCTAAGAAAGCTAAATATGCATACATGAACGCAGTGTTTTTTAGAAGTATGGATCTGGTGGTCGCAATTAAATTAGAAAGACAGAAGAAGTTATCGTTTAATTTAATGTTGAAACTTGTTTGCCTACTGTGTTTAGTAAAGTGCCAAGTAAGGGAATCATGTTACAACAAGATAACGCATCGTTCTATACAGCAGCGCTAACCCTTCAGTATTTAGCTGAAAAGAATGTATGGAACATTCTCCTTACTCACCAGATTTGGCAAATTGTTACTGTTGGCTATTTTTTGAGCTCAAAAAACATAGTGAGAACTTGTACTAACTAACTACTCTTTTGTCTATATTTATGAGTGGATCCGGTTTATTTTTTTACCTACCATATTATATTGATTTTTAATGGGCGACGGGTCAGGTGGCGAGCTTCACTTCAAAAGCGATGCAATAAGCGTATATACTCTTGCTCTAGGGAGCTCTAATTATTTTAAATATAACATTTAATTAATCACTTATTCTTAGTATAATTCACACAAATCATTGGATCAAGATATTGAACGCGTATTTGGGCTACAGTAATTTTCATAAATGACGAAGGTTTTTGTATCGAAATAGTCATTATTTGAGCAAGCGACTAAAAACAAAGACAAAGGGTATATTGCGTACTTTAGATAAGATTAAGGATATAAGGTCATGTTTGAAAAAAATTCCAAGTTTGTCAAAATTAAAAAAAGTTTTGACTTCTTCTACACACCGGTGTACGTATATATTGTAAACAACAGCTTATTAAAAAAAATTTAATATTTTGTTGCTCAAACGTGAGCTTCTATAACAGCTTTTAAACATTTTGGCATTAATCCTAAGAAGTACAGCATTTCGATTTGACTTCTCTGAGTTGATTTCTTTTAAGAATTCATGTCAAAATTGCTAAACAATGTGGTAACATTTCAGTACAGTTGTTTTGACTTATTTTTCGGTTTATTTTAGTTTTTGCCACTAATATGTACTCGGAGTACCTACATTTTCTCATTATTCATTGTTATTGACAAAATGTAACACTAAAATATTTTTTATTGATTTTGCATGTCTTTGAATTAAAAACAACTTTAATTAGCATGAAACTATCAGTTAATGCTAGGATTATTTGACGTATCAGACAAGATTATTCTTTTGATTAATTAAACCGATACTTTTAGATTGAATTATTAAACTTCAACAATTAAGAATATTAATTTAGTAATAACGATGGTTTTAGCGACTGATTGTCTGTTAACATACTGTGTACCCAGCTTTATGCCTAAATATTTTACGAAGGCTTTTTATGTGTTTTTGTAATTCATGTTGTTATCGTAATTTATAATAATGTACATAAAGAGCTGTACGATAAATGTTTCGTTGAATATTAATTTTCACTCAGCAAACGTAGAGGTAAAATTTTATGTAAAAACGCAAATTGTTTTTATTTTGATTTACATATTCGTATAAAAGCTGCTTAAACAAAAGTGACGGTTTTTATCCTAAAAGTTTTAATTGGTTACTCGCACGATATATGCCACAAAAAGATATTAAAAAACTAATATAATTGTCTGTTTTAATTGTTTGGAATGTGGCATTATGATGCAGTAATGGCAGAATTCCTCAGTTAATTTACTAAATGTGATCGTTAATACAAATACTACGAATTTTCAACATCTGACAGTAAAGGTAAATCTCGAACGCGTAAACTTTTAGAGGTTCGTTGGTAGATGAAAAGGTTAAATGCGTGGACCATCTGCTTTTAAAGAGATTCCATTTTAAACATCTGCTTGAGCACTAAATATTTAGTTTTGGTTGTAAAATGTTTGAAAGTCATAGAGCATTTCTCAAAGGCCGTTGCAGATTTGTGGGTGGAGATATGCATGGCCAGTTACAATTTCCGTCCGGTTTTACTTCCGGTTGTTGATAATTCAACAAGCATCATGAAATCTATTTGAAGGCTGTGGTGCGGTTGCGGCTTCGATTTATTTGTACAGTCTGTTTCACTGCATTGTCTACAAGCACCTCGATATGAATTCATAATAGGTCTAAGTATGGTCGTATTAGGTGTTTAAGTGACGTACATAAAAATAGTTATTTACGTAGATAAGCTTTTAGCTAATAAATACGTGTTTATTGCATAAATTGGTATAAATTTTAAGAGTATTCGTATTGGTGGTCTAGAATCCAAATTCTTCTTACTTACGGTTATTGTGAGTCACCGACAGAACCGGACTTGTTGACATACCTGAAATTCCGTTCGCTTTAAACATTAGAACATAAAGTTTATCTTTTTTCGTTGCTCTATATAAACAGAAATCCAGTTAACGGTGTTGGAGAAAATTTACGTGGACTCATTACGTTTTATATTTGCTTTTATCTGTGAATGATATATTGAAAATATCAAGATCCATTGTAAGAAACGTTTAATCTTACCGGTATTTTCCGTTGTTGTCGCATACCACTCTTCATTCTTCAACCGCTATTCATAAAGATTCTCAATAACCCCAGTAACTTACTATCCATCTTGCAAACGTAGTCGTCAATTTAATGAATTAATGACGGCATTTTAAACGATATTAATTGTTATGTCTTTGTTGAACAAGGGCGCGTTTGTTGAATTCATTCTTATAAAAATACAGAAATAATTCAGTATTTTTTAAATATACTTACGAATTACGATGCGGAAGCATGCTGATATTGTTTGACGAAAGGGTTTAAACTTGATTGAAAGAGAGGTCAATGTATTATTCATACACTATATTTTACAGAAAATAAGATTGTTTGTCATTCATAGTTTTTACCTACATATTTAAATAGCTATGGATTATAGTAAATATATTAATTTAGTTTTAAACACTGACTTGCATAGAGTTTATTAAAAAATATTGAGGATAAACTTTATTTATGAAAGCACTACAAACTATATGAAATATTAGTACATAGTTTGAAAAGAATTGAATTTTTTGTTATAATTGTTTGAGCAAGAAAAGTTTTCACTGATATATGCACATATTTTATTCACTATCTTTTTTTTGTAACCCTGTAAATTAAATTATGGAAGGGAAATACTTAGGTGTCATGGAATCCAGTTATGGAAATGTCAAATAAAAATAAATAATAATGTTAAAGAACAAGTACAAAAAGTTAACAAAGTGACAGAATGTCTAAACAATACAATCTCGAGAAATAAACATATTAGAACAGAAACGAAAGCAAGGATTTATAAAGCTATTATAATCACGTATATCTTAGAAACAAGGATTGTCGGAAACTATTGAGAAGAATGACGGGAACAAGCTGAGAATTTGAATTAGAGGTGATATGAAATCCTAAGGAAATGCAACGGAAGAAAAACAAATTGACGTTAAATAGGAAAAGAGAATGGAACCAACATAAGTAGAATGGCGGGCAACAGATTAGTTAATGATACCGATCGAGAAGAAGCAGTGTTAGCCTACCACGTAAAGAATGGAGTAATTAAATTATGTAAACGTTTAAGTCAATGAATTTCACCGAGTTCCACAGTAAAATATAACATTTACTTGGTCATTTTGTAAACGTGAGATTACACATTATTAAAAAGCAATTTAGAATTTACATTTTAAATACATATATGCATTTAAATGGGTTGATGCATTTATCATTTGAGAGAAAATTCCTATGACGCATTTCTTAAAAATTTATCAACGTCCGGCTTTGTAAACATTCTAGTTAAATTTTGTTTGTACTTAGATTTTTATTTTTTCTAAATTTTGCAGTTTATAATTTGACATTAATAAAAATTAACCATAAGTTACTTTTCTCGTTTGAAACGGCGGACAGTGGAACAGAAGACCCCAAAACCAATACATGGCCTGTGGTGGTCAAAATTCATCACTGCCACCATGGCACTGGATGACTGGTGGAGCAACTAGTGATTTTTTTATGGAAACAAAAACAACATGGTATGTTTTCCAAGTATCGTTTTTTCTGAATAGAAAAAAATTTGGACCGTGTCAATGTTGTAACCGAAGTTGCCAGTGGGCGAAACGTTTGGCAACTTCGGTTACAACATTGACACGGTCCAAACCCGGAAGACGTTCTTATCTTAGTATAGACTCCGGCCGTGGAAGCCTTCGCTATTACAGAAAAAAATTCTTGACACATTTGAAATTAGCGTGCCTCAATAAATTTAATCTACTAGTTTTTTTTTAAATAATACAATTATTTAATCAAGTGACAAAGAAAACCTTTTAGCAGGAAGTACCTACGTATATACGAATATCTTGGAAGTGAAATACGTTTATACTATAATTGAGAAGATATGCAGGATATTATCACAGATATTATCGCAAGTGTCTGGAAGCGAATTTTGTAATCGGACAAGTGCGATAACGTATGTTTATCACACGTGCAATATATACAAAATTTTATCTACTGTCTACAAAACCACGAATTCTTTCTTATTAATGAATTTGAGTATGTGAACCTCGTCATTTTATCATGCATTTAGATTCCTTTACTAATTTGTTAAAACTTTGAGAGATTTCAGAAAAGCAAATGTTTGTAAAATAATGTACTTAAAGTTAACATTATATTTCACGAAAGAAGGTGGCGCTACGTTCGAATGCAAGTTAGAAAGCAACTTATTAGGTAATTTTATTAAGGTGGGAAATTTGAGAACGGTACATATGATCTAATAAGTACACACAAAATAACCAAATGACCGTAATGTAAATAATAATTTTTATTTTATACAATATTGCAAATTATTAGTGTTACAAAAGGATCTCATTATGATCATGTTGTTTAAACTTATTTATTGCAGTTTCTATATTATTTTTATTTATTTGGTTATTTTAAATAACTACGATACATATTGATTACATACATATGTATTACAAAACCAAACAAAAACATTTTAAGTGTGGTTATAAAACACATTCTATTGTAATTTCAGCATTATCTACAAAATTGCAAATTTTTTGTAAACAAATTACAAATGCTCACTGCTGGATTGCTCAGAACTATTAAATTTTTAATTTTATGTCTTCAATGATACCATCTAAACCCCACAAATATTTTTCTTCTTTTATTGTATGTTCGACACAACCATGCCATGTTTCCGATATAACAGTGGCCAGCTTGATCCAATAAATGTTTAACGTCATTAATTTTATAAATGGTATTGTTAGCCGCTATATACTCTTTTACTTAGGCCCACACCAATTCAATGGCGTTTAGATTACAATGGTAGGGTGTAGTTGAACTACTTTTTTTCAGAATTTCATCGATAACATATGGTGTTGGAAGAGATAGAGAATATTCACGTACGTAATTGTAAAAGTTACTTTCGTTACATTTTAACGAGATAGCCATTTAACGATGTCTCCTTTTCGCCAAGTTTGTGACGAAACCTTTTCAGATTTAACACTGATACGGTGCATTATCCATTACGATCACGCTATTTTCATCTAACAGTGGTAGTACACCTTGTAACCAATTCTTGAACGGTTCACCATTTATTTATTCGTGATAAGTCACCTAAAACAACAATACTTCGTAAGTACAACCGCGATAAAAACTCATTCATTATTTACCTGTCTTTCGAGATTCAAAATCTAAGTAAGCGTCTTCTACAAACCCATGTGCACTATAATTAACCGTTTACCTTAGTCCTATGGATGTGTTATGCCAGTCGTAAGACCTTCGATGTGCTGTTAAAATAGTAGCATATTTCTAAATTTTTGCTGCGACGTGCCCTCCATTAACCTAAGTTTCATCGGTGTAATAGATTGTTTGCCCTTTCTGACGAATCCTTTTGATGGCAGTTGAATACTTGCACCGATATAAAACTATTTCTTGTTTTTCAACTGTAAGATTGCTTCTGCTTCGTTTTTCATATTTGAAACTCAACTTCTTTAAAATTCTCCAAAATGTAGTACGTTTGAAGTCAGGTAGTGTCATCATTATTAAAAAAAATGAATGGACATGTATTCGTATAGTCAATTTCTCAAATTCTTCTAGCTGTGAGTAATGTGTTACTCGTGATTTATATTTCTAAGATGCAATTCCAGGCTCTTCAATTTGTTTAACAACATTCCAAATCAACCGTTGCGATTTATTTCTGTCGACCTTGCTTTTTAAATAAATATTGTACGTCTTCATTCTTTGCCACCTAGCTTACCTTTAAAAACACTAGACGCAATTAACAAATCCACAACTCTTTTTGGCAAATATTGTTTTTTCAGATAGCTTTCTTTTTGAGGTTTTAGAACGATGCATATTTTCCCATCAACCATTGTAAAGATTCAGTGGTAGCTGACTAGAATTAATCCGTTACATTAATTTAAGCGAGTGTTTTGTTTTCTCCGCTACTGAAGCTTCTATGTTTTCTGAAAAAATGCAATACCTCGTAGAATACGGGTATGGGTTTTGTCAAATTATTTTAGTTTTCTTGCCTTTTTAATTACAATGAAAGGAGAGGTATAAGATATGTTACAAACACAGTTAAATCATTAGCATCAGATAAATGAAACGTTTGAGCTGTTATCGATGCCCCATTTTGTTATAAAATTTAATTTGCTTATTCATGTTGTGCTTAGTGATGCTTCCAAAGACAGATTGAAGAGGGTTTCTAATTGCACTTGTGTCGAGGTTTGACTTACTTATTTTTAATTTTTTTCTTATTTAGGTAGCATTTTGTTTTCTCCGTTTGAAGGACTTCATGACATGAAAATCTGTTGGGATTGCTCAATCAATTAAATGATATTGGTATTTGGCCGGATGCTCTTCATTGACGTTGCGTAACTTAGTTCCGCAATTTGCATATCTTTTTTTCGTTTGGTTTGCTAGTTGCTGTCTCTAAAATCAATTTTCGGACATCTTCGATGATTTGATTTTAGAAGTTTGTAACGCGTTGCTCATCTTGACTTGACTTTAAGACTTAAACTGGTATATTTTACTGTGTAATTAATGAAATGCTCTTAAGGACAACCCGTTAGAATTTCGAGATGTTTAGAAAAAAATTAATTATTCGTCAATAATATTCTGCCCGGAACTTTTCAAGATGTTCAATATGTAGTTCTTTTATGGAATCGTTCCCGAAAGGAACAAGAACATGGAATAATAAAACTCATATATGTATATTGAAAAGTTCACTATTTAATGATTCCAAAATCGGGATTAAAAGTGGCATTGGCGGAAGGTTCAAAATAGGGTTTTTATGTAAGCTAAACTAGTTGTATTGAAAGTGACACCTTAGTTTTTGAAAATGATATGGTCAAAGAAGCAATTTTTGATTTTTTAACACAGCAATATTTTTTTTCCAGTTTTTTAAATGAGACTTGCATTGCAATTACGCAAAAAATAATGAAATACTGTACCGATTTGACAATCAAATTAACTAATGTAAAAAGGAAGTTTTGATATTATTGACGTAGAACTTTAACGGTCGTATTCTTTTTTTGTTAAATAACTATTTGTTAGCAAACTTTTTAGTAGTACAGTGCACAACATTTAATAGAATCACGTTGGGACTTGGTGTTTTTGATAACAATAACCGAATGATAACAATATCCTAAATTCAACAAAAAAAACAAATAAATGTTTAATGGTTAGAACGCAGTAAATACATACAGCGTGTATCTGATTAACAAGATGTTAATTTAGAAGATGAAAATATAGTATGAATACATGCAAAAATATGTCAAAATAGAAAATTTCATAACACGTTTATAAAATCTTAATTCAAATAAATCGAAAAATACTGACCTGTAGCATTAAAGAGTTTGTTGACACCGTTAATAAAATGAAATCACATTATGATGTTTTAATTCACTGTTTTTCTCAGTAATTTGTTGACACTAAAAATAAAAATAAACACAAAATAACGTTATCAAATAAGACGTTAAATGACGTTGTTATTCTAGAAACCCACAAGATATTTTTAGAGTACAATGATAAAATTTTTCACTCTTAAACATACGTATTGTGAAAATTCTGCTAAAAAATGCATGCAAAACAGATTATTGTTCATGTATAGAAGCACACCTGAGAAGAAAATTGATAACATAAACTGAAATTATGATTACTATAAACGGTGTTCTTTCTATGTATTAGCATACCTACGTTCTTTAATGAAGTGATAACATTACTCGAGTATAATATCTGTGATTCCAATAAGCGACGTGCACTATATTAGGATGGTTTTTCTCTACTACTTACTGAATAAAATTCTTGTGAAATTAATTTATGATAGAATATGTATTGTGCCACTTGCGTATTTTGTATTTCTATAACAAGTAGTAGAATAAATATTCTCACACCGGTGAAACAAAATAGGTAACTATGGGTATCAAAACTGTCAAATGTAAATGCGTTTTTTTTTGTGATTTGTATCTGAGTACACGTATAATAAAAAAAGTCTGCAGAAAAAAATCTTCAGTACATCACTTTTAATTTCACAATAAATAAAATTGTTAATAAAATGCATAGCAAATACAAGTTCTCGTGTGATCTCACCTTCAATGTGCAGATGTCTTAAATACATCAAAAGTTAATAATAGTAACTATTAATAAATCTGAGGATAACCGCCATCTCGCAGAAACGACGCTACGTTTGAGTTAATCCACATGTAGGAAACTATTAAGTTGTTAGTTAGATAGTAAATATTACAACCGAGAATTTCAAAAAATGTATTCGAATTATACGCGGCACAATATTTCTAACTGTACTACGCAAGTGCAATTTTTTTTATATAATTGCAGAAACCATAGAGAAACCATCATTAGAGACCAGTTGACAGCTGTTTTGTCTATTTGGACTCTTCAGCACTGGAATACTTGAGTGCAGTTTTCACAACTACATAAAACAAATTGCATAGTTTTCTTTCATTCGGGTACTAAATTCATTAATAAAGCTGAGGCCAAACGCCGTCTCGTAGAAGTGGAGCTACGTACGAGTTAATCCACATGAAGGGAAACTATGAAGTTCTTAGTTAGATAGTAGATATTTATTTATATAATTCAAATACATTTTTTGAAATTCGCAGTTGTATTATTTCCCATCTAACTAACAACTTCATAGTTTCCTACATTTGCATAATAACTATATTACAAACGTTAGATTACAGAAGATAAAAATACGAAATCGACTTACTGCGCATCATATTATTTGAAACCAAAAGTATGCATGACCGTCATTACTTTGGAGCACTACAAGATGTTATCGCGACTTCAATTTCAATACATATTTTAAATAAAGCTTGTTCGAACGTAATTTATCATTCCTTGGAATTGCGGTTTGTGCAGTTTTCAATTGCAACAGCAATAGTAGACGACATAAGGTTAGAATGAGCTTAGCGAGGATAGTTCAATTCATTTCTAAGATATGTATTACAATTATTTGTTATTTTGTTTGTAGTTTTTATAAATATAAGGAAATAGTTAGTCAGGAAATAATTATTATAACGGTTTTACAGTTGATGTTAATTAATAATTTGTATAAAAAAAGGCATTTCATAGTTGATACTAAAAAAGTACTCTTATTCTAGCTTTTTCTTATCTGCCACTGCGGATTGGAGACCTATTGGCTTTAGTTTGCGCAGCGCTAATTTCGTATCCTCTATCTTCTATAATCCATACTACAAACACGCAATCAGTTATTCTATTTTTGATTAAAATTCTTTCTTTACATTTTTAATTATTGATGTTCTATACTTATTCTCCATCCGATAACAGTGGTTTTAGATGTAAATTTCGCACATACATATTTAAGTGAGGCCCTGCGCCACCACAGTGTATAAGTGCTCTAATAAGAATGTTTCGAAAAATTCGCCACTTTTAGTTCTACACGCTCGCATACGCGCGAGGGCTGGGAACTTTCCACTCGTATCGAATTTTCATTCCAACCTTTTTACAGTTCTGCTATGATTGTTATTGGAAATAATATATTAATTCTCAAATTAAAGTAAACAAAAAAGAGACTTTGTATTTTATTTCATAATTTTGTTACATTAGCATGAAAAATTAGACTAACATGTTTTTTTTTGTTACAGCGTGATGGGATGATCGGGTTAGAAGAATGTGGGCCTGCGCCTCCTCGAGCGCCCCCGTCTTCTAACAGAGCGCGGGAGCGTACGGCCCAGGCGGTAGAATACTACAACACTCACTTGCAACGAGCAAGAATTAACGCAGGTTTATCGGCACCACGCTCGTCATATAACGATCGTCACCATCATCACAACGTAGTACCAAGACGACAACATTTATCTCCCGACTTCTTATACCGTAGTAACTCAAGTTTAGAATTAGTAGATCATCACATTCGAGTTTCAAATACCTCATCACCTACTCTGAAAAGAGAATACGGTAGTCACGGTTCTATTGACATTATCGATCGACCCGGACCTATTTCGGGCACGAGTGAATCGTTTTTTGCGATGCTTCAGGATTATAGACCGACTGTACTTGGAGCTAACGGAACAGATCAAAGATCTCCTGGTCCTTCTGAATATCTAAGAGGTAAAGTTGACGCAGATAGTGCGACAAATTCTTTAATAAACGATGAATCGACAAATTCTCATCAATCGAATCCTCAAAGTCCTAAATTACGCGTGAAACTTCCGAAGTTTTGGGGATCCGGTAGTGTTAGTGGTAGCTCTTTAAAAAGTCAAAGACAAGCAATGGATGACAGTGTAGTCAGTACGTCTACTATTAATTCTATCTCTGTTTTATCAACGGACTCTGATGAAATACAACGTAGAAGAGCTTTTGTGCATTACGATTGTCAATCGCTTACGACAAACTTAAGTTATTCCGTCCGTATACGTAAAAATTTATTATCGAAACGACGAAATACAACGACTGGTGCATCCGCGGCTTCTATGATAGCACGTTCATCGACTCCTGATGGTGATAATGGAGACGAAGATTATGGAGATGGACACAGTAACGATTTAGTCGAAAGTTGTCCATTCTTCCGCAACGAAATTGGTGGCGAAGAGGAGCGTATAGTTAGTTTAACGAGAGTTCAACACGGACAACAAAATTTAAACCAACGCAAACCTTTACATCGTCCACCTTTAGCGTATGGAGTAGCTGTGTTGGAGTTTCCAAATGGCGAAACGCACTGGAGACATTCAACTTGCCCGTACCAAAGACTTCCTAGGCCTATTGAAAGCGTTGATCAAGGGGCTTTATATTATAGAAAGTATTTTTTAGGTCAAGGTAAGTTTATTTTGGTATACATATATGACTAGATTACTCATTGATATGCTAAATAGTTTATTTGAATTTAACCTAATATATTTTACTGAACAAAACAGCTGCGTACTACGGGGTTAGTAATTTGCGATTCGGTCTTTCAATAAAAACGACGGGTGCGGTCTTAACTGAAAAGAAATTTCGACTATTTGAATGCGACGATTTAAACAAGTATTGAATA
Organism: Aquatica leii; assembly: GCA_035610365.1. Classification (NCBI taxonomy): domain Eukaryota; kingdom Metazoa; phylum Arthropoda; class Insecta; order Coleoptera; family Lampyridae; genus Aquatica; species Aquatica leii. Next base: position 211,233,099 of record CM069432.1, on the reverse strand, counting down.
AGTTTTATTTTGTCGCTGTAACTAAATAAAAATGATACTTTTGTCGAGAGCAATGACCACCGGTAATGGTTTTTATATTACGTTTGTAACAGTAGGTCTATTTAAAGCACCTACAGCGCGTGTAAGTTTATAGCTGTGATTTAACAGCAATTCTAATTCTTCAGATTTATTCAAAAGATTATTACTGAATGCAAATGTTAATTACACGTTGCTTCTGGAAAATCTTGTATTAAATATAAATTGATAACTTCCTTTTTCATTGTAGAGCATCAAAACTGGTTTGGAATGGATGAACAGTTGGGTCCAATAGCTTTATCTATACGTCGCGAAAAGGTATCACATCAAGACAATCACACGAATCCGTTAATGCAACATCAGTTTCGACTTATTATTAGAACGTCCGAATTACTTACTTTACGTGGAGCAATTTTAGAAGATGCGATACCTAATATAAAACAGTCTAGCGCGAAAAATATGAGCGTTAAAGAAGTTCTTGAATACGTTTCTCCTGAAATACAAATTAATTGTTTACGACTCGGTAATCAAAGTCAGCAACAAATGGAAGAGCAATTACTTAAACTTGACGAACAAGGTTTAACGAGTCATTATAAAGTAGGTATTATGTATTGTAAAGCTGGACAGTCTTCTGAAGAGGAAATGTATAATAATGAAGAAGCCGGACCAGCTTTTCAAGAATTTCTGGATACGATTGGAAAGAATGTTAGATTGAAAGGATTTGATAAATACAAAGCTGGATTAGATAACAAATGTAAGTTCATTTTGTTACTATTATTTCTCAAGGTCAAGTCGTTTATCGCTATTGCGGTAAATGCGGCCTTATTGCAAAATTATAGCAAAAAAACTACGTGCACAAGTGAATACAATTGAAAGTAATATATCCTTCCGTTTTATGATTGCTTTTACACGATCTGCGGAAATTTTTTAAAAATGTTTTTGTTGATTTGTGTCCTTGCTAATTAGAATTTTATTTTTAGCTGATTCAACTGGTTTATATTCGATTTATTCACAATACCAAGACTGTGAAATAATGTTTCATGTATCAACTATGCTTCCTTTTACGCCAAATAATCGACAACAATTATTAAGAAAACGTCACATAGGAAACGATATAGTTACAATAGTATTCCAAGAACCCGGAGCCCTACCGTTTACGCCAAAAAATATTAGATCTCAGTTTCAACATGTTTTTATTGTTGTTAGAGCCATTAATCCTTGTACGGAAAACACTCATTACCGTGTAGCTGTGAGTAGATCTAAGGACGTACAAGTTTTTGGGCCACCAATTAAAGAAAGTGCAGTTTTTCCTAAAGGAAAAGCTTTTGCAGATTTTTTATTAGCCAAAGTTGTTAATGCTGAAAATGCCGCGCACAGATCTGAAAAATTTGTTACGATGGCGACCAGAACTAGACAGGAATATTTAAAAGATTTGGTATCTAATTTTTCAAGTACAACACCGGTAGATACTGGGCAAAAATTTTGTAAGTTTTTTTTGTTAACGTAGACAATTATTTCTAACGGTTTGTTTTAGCTATATTTAGTAGTAAAAAGAAGGATAAAATTAGACCTCGCTTTATACCCGATTCCTGTCAAAGAGGTGCTATCTTATGGCAAGTGATGTTAGATGATAGTGGACAATCTCAACAAATCGAGTGCTTTCTCGGAATATCTACTGATACTTTAGTTTTAATCGAAGAACAATCGCGACAAATTGTTTTTGTCACACCATGCAAATCAATTCTGGGATGGTCGCCGCAAAGTAGTAGCTTGAGAATATATCATCATCAAGGTGAATGTATGACGATTCATATGCGCGACGCACATTACGATAGGGATGAATTGATGGAAATTATGGAGCGGTTAAAGGCTGTAACTCCTGGCGTTTTAGTTCAGGAGCTTTCTTTAAAACGTAACATAATGGGGCAGCTAGGATTTCATGTACAACCTGATGGAATAGTTACGCTTGTTGAGAGTGCTGGTCAAGCTTGGCAGGCGGGACTTCGTCAAAACTCACGTTTAGTTGAAATATGCAAAGTGGCAGTCTCAACTTTAACTTACGACCAAATGGTGGATTTACTTAAGACTTCTATGCTAGTTACTTTAACTGTGATACCCCCAATGTCCGATGGATCGCCTCGTAAAGGTTGCGCTTTACAAAATTGTAAATACAATGAGGGAAATTATGAAAGTGATTATGAAAATGGAAATTCGGACGATTCCAAAAATAGAAAGGCAGCGCAATTACAACAAGCAGTGCCTGGCAATCATAAAAAGATCTATGAACGAAGTTTTTCACCTCCTAGATCAAGTAGTAGTTCTGGATATGGTACTGGAAGCAGCAGCAAATCTTTTTTGGGAAACGAATCTAGGTTTCATAATTCAGAGGTTAGTATTTTTTGTATTAAATTTTACATTGTTTAAATATTAACATAATCAGAAAATAGGATCTTAGTTTTCTTTTATTTTTAGGGTACAATGACAAGTTCGTCAAGTGGTCATTCTGATGATCGTTGGTATGAATTTATTCAAGAAAATTTTGACTTAGAAATGGGAATCCCTCCTCCGCCGCTTCCAATAAAATCGAGTTTATCATCAACCAAAATTTCAAATCAATCTAATAATACGTATCCTTCAACACCAAAACGTAATAACGCACATCAAATACCTCATCTTCAAATATCCCAGTCTCATAATCATTTTGGACCACAGAACATTCAACATACCAAAATACAAGTGAGCCATTCTCTGCCATTACAACACGCAAATTATTCGACACCACTAACAGCCGCGTTACATAACAGCACATACGATTATGATACGAATTTTAAAATCGATAAAAATAATTTGCTTAAACAAGAGAATGATCGTTTGAGGGATAAGTCCCGACAAGATACTGAATATGTTGTAACGCGAGCTCCAAAAGTAGCCGAATATACTACAATTCAGCAACTAAATAATGATCTAAGGAATAATTTATTAACGGATGGACATTCCACTGATAGCTCTGTAAGTGATCGATTGTATGGATTAGGCAGCGAAGACGAATTATCAACTGGCAGCGGTGGAAACATATCTCCTCGCACGCGCCGTTCAACGAAGCATTTAGTAATGTCGAACAACAATAGTCGCAATCAAAGTCCACGTTCTATAAACGGAGAAGCGAAACTACGTCCTGGTGTAACACCTCGTTCATCTAATCGTAATAGCGCCAATTTACTATCAAGTACATTTCAGGAGGAGTTAATAAGATTGATAGACCCAGATAGTATTGAAGAATCCTCCGATCCAATTAAATTAAAACAGGAAGAGTTAAAAAATCATAAATCGCAACCTGAAGTAATCTTGACTATGGCTAGACCTGCTACCGTTATATCGAATGCTAGTACAACGTCAAGTCCTTTGCCGACCGAATTCAAAATGGGAAAGGAAGACAGGCTGTCTCCGAGGGTAACAAATACTCCTATTAAAGGTAGGGCTATTGTTGTTGGACCCGAAGCACTGCCTTTACCTGGGGATATGGATTGGCCTAGTCTTGTTGATACTGCAACGAGGGTTATGATGCAAGTTGCCGAAACATCACAAGGCAATCTACGAAAAGATACTGACAATAGTGATTGGCAAGATGATCAATCGATAGATGTTTCTATTAATTCAGCGTGAGTATTCTCAAAAAATCAAAAGTTTATACAAAAATTACTCATTCTATTCAAATCCATGGTATTCTTTAAAAAATCTTTTTTAAATATCAAAATAGGGCTAATTATCATTTATTTGTTGTTGTTAATTGTATTTTTTTTAATTCTCACTATTATAGTTTATTTAAATTAATATAGGCCATATGTGTCGACGTATTATAATCTTACATTTATTTGTTTTTTAAATTACATACAACAAAATATATTGCGTATATTAATTTAAACAAATATACGCTGTGGGAGAATGTTTACTGTAATTAAAAAAAAATACAGTTTAAAGTTACTTATGTTTATTTTAATTGTTTTGAAAATGTAAACAACACGCTTTTTTTTGACGTATTGTCGAAATGTTGGAATTTTGCAAGTTTATTATAAATCGAAATAATGCTATTCTGTATATGACTATCCTTTATCAATTGTATCTGTTTAAGTGACGATAAACGCATTTGCACTTTAAACAATGAAATTTTGTTCTTGATAACATTTAGTTGTAAGACTTATTGTTGGAACATGCGTTTTGTCAAGTTAATTTTTATTGTATAAGGAACTATATTTGAAACCTTCAGATCTTATGAATCAAAAGTAATAATTTTTTTTACCTAAGTCCCGTTTCACATGAAACGTACGATACGCGGTACGCCCTATGTGCGTAAAATGTTTTAAATCCATTCACATGAAACAGTAATAAAATGAATTTAAAAGAATTGTTGTTGCCATTGCCACACCTTCGATCGTTAAGAAAAGCAAAAACCGAAGTGCAAAGGGTACACTTGGCAACCCTGAATGTGTTATCAGCAACGTTATCAGTTAAACGCGCGATACACGGAGCGCGAAAATTGGGTGTGTGCTCTCGATGTAAAACGCAACGTTAGCGTGTTGCGTTTAAAAACGCACCTATGTGAAACCTTGTATCTCGTACAATGTAAACCTATTTTAAGCCTAGGACGTAAGCGCGTACAGTACGCTTCATTTGAAACGGAACTAATTTTGACAATTCACGCATAGAATAATAAAGAAACACGCAAGGCATATTCAAAAAAATTTTGATTTGAAATTTCATGAAAATAAAAATTTCGTCGTTTAATTGTAGCTAAATTAAATTATTTTTTTACCTTTAATTAGTGATGTTTCATGGTAAATTACCGTCTTAGTAAATTACCTTTTTTTGAAATTTAACGGAAAGTATTAAACATGGTAGTTGAAAGTTTCAAACACAAAGTAATTTACTTTAGTAAATTACAAGTAAAATACCTTAACATTCAAAATTCTCTCCAATATTTAGCAGATGTGATTTTTATTTGCATAACCTTACAAGTTATATATTGAGTTTAAAGTTTAAAATAGTATTACATTTTCAATATCTTCAAAAATCTTGATTTCAGAAGTAAAATTATAGAGACTTACAAAATGCCAAGATCAAAATCAATGGTTTGGAATTGGTTTAAAATTTATAAAAGTGAATGGGAAAGAATTAGTAAGATGTCAATTTTGCGCTAAAAAATTTGTTTAAAATGCAACTAAATTACATAAACATTTACAACAATGTAAAAAATGTCCTAATAATATTAAACCAGTATCGACTAATGAAGTATAAGTAACATCAAATGTTATGACATCGATTTCATACCCATCTGCTTCCAAAGCTATTACCAGTCAAATCACAGAGTTTGTTGATACAATGTCTGTTAAACAACAAAATGAAATTTGAAGAGGAATTCACAAGAACAATTATTCCTGCTTTTTACCAATGGGTATTTCAGAAAATAAGTATTTTGTAAATTTTATTAAAAAATTGAGACCTAGTTTTCAAGTGCCAGGAAGAAAAAAATTATCTACGACACTTTTAAATGGAGAATACAATAGAGTTAGTCAAGTTGTACAGCAAAAACTCAGAGATGCGGAAAGTTTGATACTACTTACAGATGGATGGACTGATGTAAATGGATCCTCGCTCATTAATATAATTTATGTTACTCCAAAATCGGTATTTATAACAATTGACTCTGAAGAAGAAAGACATACCTCTCAGTATATTTACGACATACTCAGTAAAGAAATAGATACTGTAGGAAGTAATAAGGTATGTGCAATTGTTACCGACAATGTGCTTGGGGACTGCTGCAAAATAAGTACCCACACTTAATTGCTTATGGTTCTGTAGCGCATGGTCTTAACTTGCTCTCAAAAGATCATCTGATTAAATTACTTACTTTTAATAGAACGATTCGAATTTCTAAAGGTATTGTTCAATATTTCAATAACAAACATTTTCCAAAAAGCGCGTTTAAAAGAGTACAAGAAGAAAGAGATCCAAATCCTGTAAACTCTGAAAACCTCTATGGAGACCCAATGGGGTACACATGCCGTCATGTTAGATAGTCGAATTAGAAATCAAATCAATCTTTAAGCAGCTTGTGTAGATGCAAATTTGGCATATTCAGTGGACAAACAAATAAAACGACATATTAATGGTAACGAGTATTTATAATTATTTTTTTTTTCTTAATTCCTCCTTACCTTCTTTTCTTATTTTTCGTGTTTTAAAACGTCACCCTTGTAGCTATTTCGTTTTAATTTCGCTTTAAATGTAATAATTTCTATGAATGTAGGAGGTTATCTTTTGTCGCTGACCTTTTCGATTACCCTGCTTATTCACCTTAATTTCACTTGTTCGTCCGTTTTATAATTTTCCACCACAGTTTCTATTCTTCACTTAATTTATTTATTCTTTTTACACCCTTCCTCCTTTACCCACCCTTTTTCTCTCCTGCTTCCCTCTTACTACCACTACTAACACCAGTACCTTCACTCACTATCTTCTCCAACTTCTACACTTGTATTTCTTTTTACGTTTGTAAATGTAAATACGACCTTCTACGTCGAATGTTACCGCACGAATGTAAATGTAAATGTAAATATAGAATGTAGGGTGTGAATGTAGCACGAACTAATTTGTAAGCCAAAGGCAACAAATAAAGTTAAACTTATATATTTAATATAAGGAAATATTTTATTTTCTATGAATCCCAATTAGCTGCGAGTTTTCTTGACCCAAAGCAGCATGAGAAAAATTTATCACTTGCCATGGGTTTCATCATTAAATTGGGAAGCAAAGTTAAATTTCGATGAAAATGAATTACTTCCTGAACTTTCAGAATATAGGAGTAAGTTCGGAGATTTTTCAAATGAGTCTTATTGGAAAATAACACAAAAATTAGATGGAATTGCTTGGTGAAAAGGATTTTATGCTAACAAAATTATATTACAAATTGCAACAAAGCTTCTCCCGCTACTACTGCAAGCTGCTAAACAAACTTTAAGACACCTTCGAACATAAAAACAACGAACAGAAACAGGTTCACCATGAAGAGAACTGAAAAACTTGTTTTCGTTAAGCACAATTTACAAGTTTTATGTATACAAGACGGATTATCTGATCGAAGCGATGAAGAAAGTGAAGACCATTATGAGACATACAATATTATTGATGATAAGAGTGAAACCTTAGAGGAAGAAGAAGTATGGATGTGAATGACAATGGCAATACAATGCAGACAACATTGGATAAGTTTTTTGATTTAAAGCAAGAAGAAGTTGAAGAACTTTCAACGGAATTTATGTAATCAAAATCTAAATCAACCATCTCAACCTAAAATTATAATTCTTAAAAATTCGTCATTTACTTCAGAAAAAAAAATTAACTAACAGAGCAATGTAATATTTAAATATTATAGAATTTGTTATGAAACTGATGTTATATACTAGGTAGTAATCGAAATAACCTTTTTTGTATTTGAATTTTAACCTATATTTTGTATACATTTAAATTATAATGTTTAAATTTAATGTTTTTGGAAAGCCCTTTTCAATACAAATCCGATAAAAAAAGGAAATTTTTTTTTTGAAATATTCCGAAAATTATCGGAATTTTCAAAAGGTAATTTACCAAAATATTGATTTTTCCGGAATTTTCCCATCACTACTTTTAACGCATTTTATTGAAACCGGTGCTTTTTTTCTTCCAAATTTTTTCTTTTTTTAGTGGTTATAGTCACTAAAATCCTAATAAATTAGAATTTGACCAAACTGAAATGGAACCACTCCTAAGGTATCCTCTTTCTGATCGCTGAGCATAAAAAATATTCCGACGAATCGAGAACCGCTTTCTTTCTTTTTCAAGTCGGTTGAAAATAAATTTTACATTCTTGACTATTTTCTTTTTTCACGTAATTATAAATTGAGCGTAAATTATTCTAAAATTATAATAATAATTAAAAATTGCTTCAGTTGTCTCAATTGAGAACCCTCCGACCATTTAATATTGTCCAGACATTTGGATTGTTAACTGGAATGGCAAATGCGTATTCGCATATCTTTATTAGACATGACTTCTAATCAATATACTTTGTATCTGCAAAATCTTTAGCCGTTTGTCTGCGATACTTAATTGTATAGTTGCTTAGTAGTTTTGGTTGATATCAATATCGACGTTTTTTTGTAAATATGCTATTTCTTCTCATTCAGAAATTTATTGAAAATCATCCAGTCGATACAGTTGCAATGTTTGGAATTATGGTTACCACGGCAGCATTAAAAATATTGGATAATCCGTTAAATCATAGAAGAATCGATAATGGTAATTTTTGTTGCACAATAATTTCTAATAAAGAAACTATTAGCGTCCAAAGTTGCTCAACTTTTTGCATCTCATAAAAGAGACAATTGCCATTAAACCAACAAATGTTTCGAAATATTAATACTCAAAACTTCTAGAGATGTATTAGAACATTTGAATATTAACAAAAATTGTGTAATATGGAAATGTTATATTAAACAGTAATATTTCCATATAACCAATGTTAAATGAAACTGAGATAACAGAAATCTTTATTGTTTTAGTTCAGTCATTTTACCACGGATGGCGCTAAAAAATAAATTGTTTTTTTTTGGTTCATAAGGCTCATTTTTGCACTTATGCTTTACGCTAATGTCATTATATTTTGGTTTATGTTGAAAATTTCGAAGAAATGAATGCATATGCACAATATGGTTTTCTGAGTTGATATTTAATGCCACCGTTTTATATTAAAAAACAAAAACAGATAAGGTACACAATCTACATTTTACTATTTATTTGTATTTGCGATTTTTGAGTTGAGAAACTATATACCGACTCTTTTATAAACAAACTATCTTATTAAACAATGAAAATAAAATCAATTTTTTTCTGTAAAAGTTAAAATCGGAACTTTGTCTCTTTGGTAAAATTAATAAAAACACTATTTAAAGTAATCCGATATTAGTAAAATAAGTAGAGTTTAAGTTTTTAAATGCAGTTGCAGCATATCATAATAATTAGGAAAAATGGGTGATTGCAAAATGCAACAAACACACAAAGCTTTCAGAAGGAATTTTAAAGTTTGTGAAATTATTTGAAAAACCGCTAGATACAAAAAAATCGAAATCAGTTCAATAGAAAATCTAGTGCGAAAACGTAAGGGCAAATTTTAAGTCAGACCAAAGTGAAAAAAGTGAGCCATTATCGATATCTGTTTTCGGGGTTTCTCCAAAGCAATAAAAACCAAAGGGATTTTTGTTTATTTTTTGGTTAGCATCTTTTTAGGTAGATTATTTCGTACAACTTGACCCATTTAATCGAGCTTTTTTTTCTATTGGAGGTTTGAATAAAATTAAATAAATAGCAAGGGTTTTACAAAAAATAATTTTTTGAATCTAGAAAATTTGAAATCTTTTACAAATATGTTTGCAAAATTTATTTAATTCAAATTAAATATTATACAAATTACTACAGAATTCAAATAAGATAATCAACGAATGATTAAAACATGTTAGCATTGCTATCTTGTATTTAGGTATTTGCTGACATCGCACATTAGTGAATTAAAATAAAAGGTTTGCTGAGATTAAATTCAAGGTTTTCGTCTCAAGATGGGTATATTCACCTATTAGTTATACCGGTTATACCTGGTAATTTTGTAATACCGTAAAATAATTGAATTGCAGCATGTTATTTAATAATTAAATTAACGTTTTAGCTTCTTTATTATTTCTTATAATCAACTATTGTATATAATTGAAAACCAACATTTGCCCATCTCTAATTTTTGCATCAACGTCTTTATAAACAGTTATCTACTTTAAATCGAGAGCGACCTCTATTCTCTATATTTTGTAATGTTAAATTTAAAATGTCGCATTCAAACGCGCCCTTAATGACTGTCATAGTTTGAAAATTCGTTTGACTGCGGATAAAAGTGATAACTACCAGTAGCGGTTCGAAAACTTTTATGGCCTCGGGCGCATATACAATTTAGGATCCTTCCTCTCATACGGACACAGATATATCCGCCCGTGCGAGAAAATATATCAAATATCTGTGTTATTATTAAAATTATAGAATTTGTTTATGTTCAATCCATATAAATAATTCGATTATACAGGGTTATCCATTATTCCGGTCTTCGTTTCTATACTAAATCTAACGAGAGAATGGGCTTGCATTGCGCATTGGCCATGAAAGTGGGAGGAGTGTATAACGAGATACACAGGACCGTCATACATAAAATCGAGTCGTATTTTCCAAAATTGTTGTTCTTCTTGTACCACGTGTCGAACGAAATTGTTCTAATGTCCGGCTGTTACTCGCAAAACCGCTTTTTCAACTAATTCTTTCACTTCTGGTAATTTGAAACATTTATTATTTGTTTTAACGTTTTTAACGTATCCCTTGACGGCCTAGTACACCATTTCAATGGGGTTTAATTCATAATGATATGGGGGCAGTCTGAGCACAGTTTTGTTTTGTTCTTTAGTCGTTTCATCAATGACGTATTTGTTGTATTTTTCTTTTTTAGTGCAACAATACGCAACAGTTCTGCTTTCACCATTGCATCGTCAATTTCTTTCCCTTTACCTTGTAACCACTCAGTTATATCACTTTTTCTTCAATAAGTATTTGGTACTTATTCCATTTTTACAGAATGATACGGAGCATTATCCATCACAATTACGCAATTATCATCCAACATCGGTAAAATCTTTTGAAAGCATGCAAATGTGTTTCCGTTCATCTAGTAGTGATAATCCGCTGTTTTTTTTAAACTCACACAGCAAGCCATCAGGAACGAATCCAGCAGCGCTGCCAATATACAATGCTTTTAAGCGTTTGCTTTTATCATTTGGATTAGCAGGTTCCGTTGACAAGCGTCTGAGTAAAGCATCTCTGTGCGATTAAATCGTCGTATCCATTCAAACCTTGTTGACAAAATTCAACTCTTGCAACAATTTGTGAAATGTTGATTGGTTGAATAGCGGCAAGTCTTATTTGGATAAAATTCGTGCACTGTTCTCCTTATAGCATTCTTATCGAATTCATCAATGTTTTCTTTAAAATAGAAGCGAGATTTTTTAAATTCGGTTCCGTTACCAGATCAGTTCTATTATACTCTGCTATAATTTTGGTATTGTATTTTTGCCAATGCCCGTTGGTCCAGTTAATTGTAAAATCGTCTCTTCATACGACATTTGCGGATTGTCTTCTTGTAATTTCTTAATAATCTTAATTAGTTTATCATTATTTTTTGGTTTTGGTGCACCACCTAAAATTATAAATAAAATTTAAATCATTGACCGGGTGAACGGTATTTATTCATTTATCTGGCCTCTTTTATTCTACTTAACTGAGGATAATGGGTATATTTCCTCTCTCGCTGCTGTCATTCTGTTATTAAGTGTTTATACTGGTCTTTAATCACTGCACTCACGCTCTACAAAATTTGAAACTTATTTGTTAACTCATGTAGGTAGGTAGCGGGTCGAGGACCGAGCGCAAGTCTATTCTCTCGATGGATCAAGTATAGCGCCTTTGTATAAATGTCAGCATAAAATGTTTAGTACTGTACTAATTTCTATTTAAAAACTGCATGTTTTAAAAATTTTTGTTTATATAGAGTGTTTCTATGCTGTTCGATGTAGGCTTAATTTAGATGAAAAATACTTTTTTTAATTGATTGCGGTGTTGCCATTTTAGAGCAGTTTCTTTAAAAATGCAGTATCAAAAAGAAATGGTCACAAAACTAGTGTATTTTGAAATGTTGGAATTTGTTTTAGTAAATTCATAGGTGCAAGTTACTTAAATAGTCTAAAATATTTTAATTCGCCATACTTATTTTGCAGGAGAGCGCTAATTTTCAAATTTTTCAAATTGTTAAAACTCATGTTTTTTAAATGGCACCCTTGAGTTCTTTGAACTGTTTCTAATGTAGTTTTTAATTCTCTATCGATTTGCACTAGTACTTTTTTTCTGTAGCATCTACAGTTATGGAGATATTTATAAATTTTCAATTAAATCACAACAAGCATTATTTTAATCAAGCAGGTTTATTCTAGTAGGCTTTGCTTCTATTAAACAAAAAAACATAAAGAGGAAAACCATTAAAAAACCAACAAAAAAAAATATTAACAAGTGTTAAAAATTTTGCCCATTTTGTTGTAGGGACTTTTCAAGTCTTTGCCGTAAAGATTCACGCATATTTTGTAACATCTCGTGTGTGACGTTAGAAAATGCGGTTTTTATTCTGTTTTCATTGCCTCTTGTGTAGTAGGATCTTCTTGAAATACGTAATCTTTTACGAACCCCCATAAAAAGAAATCCATGACAGTAAGGTCTGGAGATCTTGCCGGCCATGGCATTGTTCGTTTAAATAATTACGCACATTTCTAGCAAAGTGACAGGGCGCACCATCATGCTGATACCACATGGTTCTTCTTATGTTCTCTGGAACACTTTCTAGTAACTCAAGCAAAGAATTATTCGAAAATTCCAAATATCTTTCGGCATTTAAATGACCATCAAAGAAGTAAGGACCTATGACAAAATCTTTCACAATTCCTAACTATACATTGATCTATGTGTATGATTCAAAACTATGAGATTTTACATTATTATAGTAATGAAAATTACGATTTTTTACTCGGCTATTACTACGAAAGGTAGCTTCGTCCCAGCGAAAATAAACACCTTTTCTAAACAAAAATATTTTTAAAACATGCAGCTTTTCAATAGAAATACAGCACTAAACATTTATAGAAAGGCACTAGAAACCGAGGGCGGAGTAATGCTTTGTACCAGTGCCAGATTTAGACCTTTGAGGGCCCGAGGCACTTCAAGTTCGGTGGGCCCCTTAAACACAGAAATTGAGATTTATGGCAATTCACGAAATTTACACATCAACGTCCGTTTATTATATGCAATTTGAAATTACGTATATAAAGCTAAACTAAGCTAAACAGTAAACACAATAAATTTTGTCAAATAAAATCTAATCTAGCATTCTTCAATATCTACAATTTACATAAAATCTTTTGTTCTACACTTGGCATCAGAGAAATCTTTAATAAACCCTTCAAATTGCATCATCTGTAGAACACTGCTTTCTACATCCAGTAGGCAAAGAGCACTTAATCGTTCATGGGTCATCGTAGTTCTCAAATAATTATTTATTAACGCCAGTTTGCTGAACGATCTCTCTCCTGAACAGTTAGTGACCATCATGCTCAAATATATATTTTAACAACTACATTAACACCAGGAAAGTTATTAGCAAGTCCTTCATCATGAAGTAATACTGCCTGTTGAGACGGCGCACACTGGGGTAACAGACCCTTAAAGTTGGCAATAAATCAAAAAATAGAATTGCAGGTACACTTTTCTCGTGCGTAGTTTTTGATGCACCAGAACCCCGAACATAATAAACCGAACGACTTCGGTTGTCAATTCCACTCCTACCCTTACTACAGCCCTCAGTCGAAGACAGTAACTTACGGAGACTGTACGTGCATTTTTATTGTGTAGGTTTTAACCTGTTGTTGTGTTGTGTTTAAACTGTGTTGCAAGAATTATTACACTATTTCGTTATGGAACCTTCAAGTTCAGGTATGTATTAACATTTAAACAAATGCAGAGTTGCAAAAATGTTTATAGAATTTCATAAAAATGGTGTACATTAAAATAAACGTTAAACGTAAAATTTTCAAATTATCTCTAGAAACACACAGACTATTAGTTGTGTTCCAAGACAGTCCGAGTTGTAATTTTTGATTTTTCATAATGAATATTGATTGGGCTTTTCACAATCGGTTTAGTTTTTTGCACTTATTTGCACTTTTCGTCACTATTCGAGCTTGTTTCGAAACCAGTAAATAACAATTAATGTTTCGTACATATCAATGTAATTTATTTTAATTTTGTTTTAGGAACGAGTTCGAACACTATGTTTATCATGAGAAGAGAACTTCTTGACATTATGAAAAGTTCCAAAAACAATGAAATTGATGAACAATTAAATTTTCTGAGAGAAGAGATCAAAAAACGAATAAAATGCGATGAAGTGTATCTTAAGGTTTTAAATAAAAAATTATCATATTTTAAATCAGAATACAAATCTCGTTGGATAAAGGCATTTAGAATAGAAGAAAGGCTTTTAAAAAATAATGCTCCACACTGTGGAACGTTTATTATTAACACTGGAACCTGTAATAGAATCACTTAAGGACGAAGAATTAGAAAAACTGTATTTGTTTTCAAAATGGGGCTTTGATGGCAGTTCGGGTCATAGTTCTTACAAACAAGCGTTTCATGGCCCTGATGCGAGTGATTCGGCTGTCCTTATTACTTGCATTGTTACACTTCGTCTTGTTTGTGGTGAGATCATCCTTTGGCAAAATCCACGTCCAGCTTCTACCAGATACTGCAGGCCATTAAAAATTGATTTTGTTAAAGAGTCTACTGATGTTTCAATAACAGAGAAAAATCAAATGGATGATGAAATAAAAAACTTACGAAAAAGTACCTCGTTACTTCAAAAAAAATTTTTCGATGTAAGTCACAATTTAATCTTTGCCATGGTTGATGGCAAAGTATGTAATGCACTTACTGGCACAACATCGACACAGAAGTGCTATATATGTGGCGCAACATCCAAAAATTTTAACCGTATTGATGAAATGATTGCACGAAACATAACGACTGAAAACTTGGAATTTGGGTTGTCTGTTTTACATGGATGGATACGTATGTTCGAATGCCTTCTACATGTTTCTTATAAATTGCCTCTTAAGAAGTGGCAAGCTCGAGGAAGTGATAAACCGATTGTATCAGAAAACAAGGCTCGTATTCAAAAAGAATTTAGAGAACGATGTGGTTTAATTGTAGATAAACCTAAACCCGGATTTGGTAATTCAAATGACGGTAATACAGCTAGACGTTTCTTCAAGAACGCAGAACTTTCAGCGGAGATTACTAAAATAGATATCCATTTAATCAATAAGATGCATATCATAATGATAGTAGTTTCCAGTGGACATGAGATTGATGTTGTGAAATTCAGAGAATTTGCTCACAATACTGCTAGATACTTTGTTGAATTGTACCCCTGGTTTAATATGCCTCCAACATTGCATAAATATTTTATACATGGCCCTGAAATAATATCTTAGGCTTTGTTGCCTATAGGCCAATTAACAGAAGAAGCGCAAGAAGCATGCAACAAAGAGTTTAAAAAGTATCGAGAGCATTACTCGAGAAAATGTAGTCGTGAGAAAACTAATGAGGACATTTTTAACTCATTTTTACTTAGTTCTGATCCTGTAATTACAAGCAAGCGAAAGTTACAAAGGAAAAAACTACAACACCTTCCTAAAGAAGCAATAGAATTGTTAAAATCTCCAACCGTACAACACCCTAGCCATGGTGATATTGATGACAAAGATGGTGAAGATAGTGAAAGCGATTATGAAAATAACTCTGTACACTCTGATGACGATGTCGAAGAAATTTTGTAGAAGTTTTCATAGCTTTCCTAATTTAAAATATGACATTATATTTTTCATAAGTTTCTATATAAGTAAAGAAACATCTAAAATGCAATCCATGTTTTTTTTAAATAGACACCATTAGAAATCAAGTTTGAACCCCATTTATAGTCTGTGATTTATTGCCAACTTTGAGAGCTTGTTGCCCCAGTGTGCGGCGTAAGACACGATCTAAGTTTGGCAAAAGCTGCAAACTGAGCTATTTCTTCTATGAACACATAACTAAAATCACTCTACATTCTTGTAAGGCCACAGACAGCTGATGTAAAATAATATTGAAAGTTCCACATCTGAATTTTTCTCGAGGAGAGAGGGCAGGCGTAACTTTTAAACAAATTCATTTCATGGTAGTCCAGACTCGAGGACCGCGGGACGAACACGAATTATAGCACACACAACCTGTCAAGACACTCGCAGTCCGCGAGAGGGCCCCTCTACCAGGGAGGCTCGGGGCAATTGCCTCTTTTGCCCCCCTATAAATCCGGCCCTGCTTTGTACGTCATATTTATTCAAAATTGGTATGGAATTTTTTCGGATCGGATTGTGTACCATGGCTTATGGCATTTTGAGAATTACAAATAGAGTTTAAAAATGTAGTTTGCTTTTTTTTATACATACTTATGGCAACCGTTATATACTATGTATATATAACCAGGTCTTTACTAAAGTCTTTTTTGTCAAATGGGGTTTTTACAATTAAATAAGTGTGGCTGAAATAGTCGAGTACAAAGTGCTATTGAATAAAAAAAAATGAAAAAAAGTAGTTTACCATTTTCATTATACTATGACGTAAATCTTAGTAGCGTCAATAAAAAAAGCATAAATTGCGTAGAATAATATCAATTATTTCTAAAGAAATGTTTTTTTGTTTTCTATAGATTTCTTCAAAAAAATTAGTGTTTTTGTTTTTAAAAAAAATTCAAATAAAACAAAACCTCTTTACACAATAAACGAAGAAATACTGAATATAATGATTATAATGAGATATAATTTAAAATCTATGAAAAACTGGCTAAAAGTTCACACTCAGAATCGGTAAAATAGTTGTTTTATTTTTATTTTATTAGATGTCAATAATGATTGAGATTGGTTATTTTTGTGATTCATTCGTTAAAACAATTACTTATTTTAAACGTATACTGATTTGTTACTTTCTTTTAGTATAAGTTCAAGTACTAGTGTGCCAGAGTTACAAAACCATGTATCAGAATTGGAAACACGGGTATCTGACGAAACGCGTCGACGTATGTCCTTAGAAGATGAGGTCAGGCGTTTAAAGGACGAAAATCGTAAACTACAGGATCAAGCACAAGCTGCTGTTAATCAATTACGAAAATTTACAGAGTGGTTTTTTAAAAATGTGCAAAGGCAATAGCGATTTTTTATTGTTGTTTAAAAATTATTTATGTGGTTTTTATATACATTAACATATAGATGTAATTTGTAAATATTTATATTTTTATGAAATTTACACAATTTCAGTTTTTTAGTATTAGTATTATAAATTGTTGTAACAAGTATTTTAAATTTATAGTACAAAACTGTATTATTATTATATTAAGTCAAAATTTTTTGTTGTTGAATGTGGTCAGTATTGTTTTTGAAAACAATATTAAAAATCAAGCTTTCATATCTAAATGTGTACCGCATACTTATAAAAGTTACCATATTCTAAATTTGCTTACAATTAAAGGATTTAACACCAATTGTAAAGTGCTCTTTTTGATAAAAGCTCTTATGCATACAATTAATATTATTATACCAAATCTGGAACGTATTTGTTATTTATGAATTGTTACGTATTGTATTAGTGAAATCAGTATGTATTGTCTTAAGTATTACTTTTTAGTTATATGTATTAATCCCTAAATGGAACACCAAAAACTTTATTATAGTTAACGATTATATATCTGTATTATTGTTTGTAACATTTTCATTCCTGTACAGTTATTGTATACATTTAACTAATACAGTGTGACCTGCCTAATGCCTTAAATGAATGATTATTGTATCTTCAGTTTTAAAATATATACATACGAAAATTACGTGTATGAAAATATGAAATATTTTTAATATGTGGTTTTCTAAAATTGTAAATAAGGTGTCAAATCAATTTAGACGCGTCACAAAATATTTATTAATAATAAGTTGAGTATGGATACACTATAATGCTTATAGAACCAGTAGTCCAACTCTGTCGGTACTTTTGAAGTTTTATCCACGCGTTCATAAAATATTCGTCATTACCCGCGTAATTGAAATTATCTGTATTTTGTTTCTGAAGAACGACTTGAAAATTCAATTAACTATTTAAATTGTCTCAAAATTGCTTTTCCGTGTGTATTCTGTATTTGGTTTGTTCAATAAATAAAAAACTGAAAGCTTGTAGGTTGAAAATACCAAATACAATTTGTTGCACAGGTTAAGACAAATTATCAGGTGTTGGAATTAATTCGTAGCGTTCTTTGAGAGAAAAGTTGTGATTTATTTATAATGAAAAATACATTAACCAAAAAACTTCCGATCGTTTGCTACTACTTTTTCCTATCTTTCGGGTAGGAGACGGATACCCCGTCGAAAGAACAATACGTCCTTGGAGGCTATCTATGAATCGATCCAATTTTGGCAGTCTTCAGAAGAAGTGAAATTCTGCCCCTAAAAACCATGAGTCAACGATCGGAACAAGTAGTAATCCGAAGGAACAATACGCGGGTGGGTTAGGACTTTCCATTTCTATGTTTGTAGATATGTTTTCACTGGTTTTGCGATGTGCGATCGAGCATTGTTGTGTAGCAAAATAACTTTATCGTGCCTTTCGGTAGATTCCGGCCGTTTTTCCTTTAATGCCCGACTCAAACGCATCAGTTGTAGTTGCTAGCGATCCCCAGTGATGCTTTCCCTCAGTTTTAACATTTCATAATAAACCACACCCTGTTGATCCCACCAAATACAAAGGAGGAGCTTAGATTCATGAATATTACGTTTTGTCACAGGTTGATGGTTGTCCGGGCTTATCCCATGATTTTCTACGCTTCAGATTATAATGTATCTACTTTTTATGACCGGTAACAATCCGATGTAAAAAAACCTTTTCTTTTGTGCCGTTGAAGCAGTAATTCACAGGTCAAAAAATGACATCCAATTTCCTTCGTTTTGGATCATTCTCAAATTCTTTAGCTTCAAATTTTTTTGGCTATCCAGGTCGTTCCTTGTTTTCCAAGCCAAAATCACCACTCTTGAAACGTGCAAAACATTTCCGCCACGTTTGCTTAGCTAGAGAATATTCACCATAAACTTCCTCTAAAATCCGATGACTCTGCAACACTATTTGGCAAACATTTTGACATATTTAAATAATTTCAACTTGTTATTAACAATTGAAAAATAAGATGTGTTGAAAAAATCACACCTGATAACCGCTGATTTACGATAAAATTGTTTTTGAAGGTAAAACAAAATTCGGTAATACCTACGCCATATTTTCTAAAACTCTACAAATTAATTCCAACACCTGATAATAGAAGGATGTGATCTACCAGACAATTTATTTATTTGCTTATAGTGATATCGGTTCCGCGATAAATAAATTTGTGCGAATAACATCGCTGTAAAATACCTGGAACTTAGTTTGTAACGGTACAGTGCGCGCCAAAAGATGCGCGCGCCCACGCACACATCGTCGGTGCAGGTCTTTGCATGTGGTCGTCGTGTTATTGGTGTTTTAAATGGCACGAAAATCTATTTTTTAAAGGTAGCGGCTGGGATCAGTTTGACCTGTTGTAGGTATCAGTGTAATATATTTTTGTTTTTGGCAAATGGCTTTGATGACATTTAGTTAAAGATTTATTTACTCAGTACGGTTGCTCTTGGAGCTCACTTTTTTTTATCAATAACGTATCACGTAGCCGATGATTCATAATCTCTTTAGGTAGGTACTTCATGGTCTGTTGCTTTGATATTATGATATTATCTAACGCAGTTCTTTATAAGGTAGTGAATACTATCGGTAGAGCGGTGTAGCAAAACTAATGTTATAAATTGGGCTACTACTTATCTTTGTAGATACAAAACATTCAATTTTTGAGAATTTTTAAGCTTTTTAAAGTTCTTGGCACTAACCAACTACAAAACCAAGAAAAACGGTTACTTTTGTAGAGATATACTAGCATTTATTGCTTTAAAACTACACAGGAACCATAAAATGTAATAGAATAATAATAATAATAGATTACTGAAATGGACACTATTTGATCGCAAGTGTTTTTTTTTTGTGAATTCGTATGCGTATGTAATCTGTTTTAAGGTGGAACGTTGAAGGCAGAAGAAGCCTAGCCCGCGTCCCCTTGGTACAGTCGGTATTGATAATATAAAATTTGTGTAATGTTTGATTTTCTTTGTTATGTGAAATTTTATAGATATGTAACTAAATATATTAGTTAGCTAACGTCACACTTTGTACTATAAAATTTTTGAAACAAATGCGTTGGCGGCCACTCCAATTTTGCCGATTCAATTGTTTTATGTGTATGATGCATTTCAAAATCATTTTAGGTGGAATTATTAAACGATGTTTTTCACAAATTATTAATGAAAACATAAAATTACTAAATCAACTTGAAATGTAATTTAGATTTGTTGTTTTTTCTTTATTTCATAATTTCATTTATGTCAAATTTTGAACATACCTTTGACGTGTTTTGCGTTAATCTATTAAATCATTTTCTCTACAAGTTATTTATGCTAATATCTGGCTTCAATTCTGAATTATGCATAATAATTTATTTGTTTTCATGTACGTTTATAATGTGATGATATAAAAGTTGGTCAAGATTAGTACATCTTTTCTATCGGAATATTTATCTATTGCTGTGATTAGAATGAATGTGATAGCACGGAAAAAATACCAGTGTATGCATTGCCTTGTAAAATGTAGTCTAATATTTTATTAATCGCGAGGGTAGGGATCTTGAAGTCGCAAGTTGCTTCCTGATTGGACCATACAGTTTATAACATTTGCTTGATATATTCTTGTGGGTTTTTTATATATATGTGTATTTTTGACTCTTGTGTGTTTGTCCCAATTATTCAACAAGTTTCTGTTCAAATTTCGAATCGAATAAAAATTAGGATTATTTTTTTTACTGTGTGTTTTATTTAACCTACTATAGCTTTGTCACATATCGAGAGTAAGCAGTGTATAATGAACTTAATACAACATAGAAAAGGATGGGGGGGATAGTTTGACGATCACGAGCCACATCGAGATGTCGCTACATATTTTTGGTTTTCGGGTTTTAATGTAGGATACATCACAATATAAAAAACGTCACAAGTTTGGTGCCAGGCTATTAATATATTGACCGAACCGAGACGTATGATAAAAGAATCATCATAATTATACACCAGGAAGGTAATGACGTAAACAGCCATACAATAATGGTGATGTTAAATTGATATTTTCTGTTTCTTAAATGAGGTTGAAAATAAAACTGTAAAGTGCGTGGGCAAGAAACATAGCTATAGCTATTTATAAACAATGGCTATAGCTATAAAAAGTGATCGGTAGGGACAGACAGGAACAGTTGAATTCATACTATAACTGCGATAAAAAAAAGCATTCATTTTATACATCAGATGCTACTAAACTCGTTCTTTTAATTAATTTTAGAAATAATTTGCGTGACATACTGTTAATACGAGTTTAGACTACGGTTTTCGAGTAGGCTATTATATATAAAACATATTCGCAGACAAATATTACGAAACTAGTCTTGACAAACATTTCTTCAAAAGCAAAAAATGAGTAATTTGATAGGTGTAGAACTCGCGTAATTTGTAAAGTACTTGTGGACTGTGCGAGTTTCTAAAGACAATTTAATAGAAAAACGTCAATTATTGTATTACGACAGAAAACAGTGTTGTGTATAGCAAATACTTTACTTGCAGAGTTGTCTTGAAAAATATACTTTGGCGCTAATCAAAATTTTAAACTTTAGCAAACAACAGAAATTCTACATGGAAAACATCAATAACAACCGTGAATCGACTATTAGTATATTCTTTCGTAAGTATGCATTCGTGAATCGTGTACATCTCACATTGAATGTGACTAACATCTGGAACAGTGTAAACTTTGTATAGGTGATTGTTTTAACAGTGCCAAAATCTATGACTCAGTTCTGACTTTTTCTTATACTTGGTGTTCTTATTTTAATAGGTATTATTGTTTAGTAAGTTGTTTTTGTTTGATTTTCAGCGAAATTTTCAAATCTGGCCAAACAGATTCGAAATATCAATAAAATCAAATTAAGAGTAAAATTTTCAGAGTACTTCAATGTACAAACACATGAAGGTGTTGGAAAAATTAACCATATATTAGAAAGTTGTCTATCGCCAACCGTCAACAATTTTTTCATGGAATTCACTTTACATTAGTTGTTCAAAGTTATTGCCGTGTTGTTGAACGCAGTCTTGCTTGACATATCCATGAATTGCCATAATTTACTAGGTCTTGACCTTGTCGCCGCACCACCTTTAATGCGGTTACGAGCATTTTCTAAATTATCAATTTTGTTCGTGTATACCATAGTTTTCATAAATAGAAATCAAGGGTCTGCCCGAAGAGACTACGGAATAGGACCACTTTGACCAATTTATTTATTTTCAAACACATTATTTAAATGTTGACAAACTAAATGATTAAAACTTGGCGTCCAGAAGTGCCGCATGTATTCCTTATTTGAATTTTTTTACTGCATTTTCCGCTAAACCGTTGGTTGCAGGGTGATACGGTGCAATTGTTTTGTGCTTATATCAATTGTACATCTGCTTAGCATAACTACTGTGACTATAAATATAGTGCTCATCTATGCACTCGGTTTGAACTCAATGGTGGAATGGCACATTTTTCACCATAAAAACATGTGAGCGGTTTGTGATCTTTTTGTATCACAAATTTTGCCCAGTAAAATAGTAATGTAATTTCTTCACTGCCCAGAATATTGTTAATCCTTCTTTGTCTAATACAGAATACTTCTTCTCTGCAGTGTGAATGTTTTTGAAATAAAAAGACCGGCCTGATGCCGCCATTTTTCATTTTATTCGATAGGGTTGCTGATTCCATTTTCCGTTGCAGCTGTTGACAATATTACTTCTAACTGCAGGTTAAAATGTACCAATACGTTGTTAGATGTTATAATTTTCTTCATTTTCATAAATGCGTTTCCACATTTTTTATTCCATACGAATTTTGTGTTTTTCTTTAGTAAATTGTAGATAGGTTCCATAATACTTTGATATATTTAGAATTAATTTTCCATAATAATTTACTAAACCTGGAAAGTTTTTTATTTGCGTATGATTCCTTGGACGTGAAGCTTCTATGATTGCTTTCACTTTGTCATCATTCTTTCTCAATCCATATTTAGAAATAGTATGTTCTAAGTATCTGATTTCAGTTTTGAAAAATTTTTTTTGGGTAATTCTGCGTCAAATTAACACACTTTTAACAACTTTTTCCCTCACCATCTCAGGTTTTGATAAAATGGTACATAAGTTACCTTCATGTAGACTAAAATAATACCAAATTTCAGCCCAATATCTCAAACGGTTATTAAAATATAGCTATATAAAGTTTTCGAAAAACGCACAATGTTGACCTGTCGCGTCATCTTAAATTGAAATTAGAGTTCTCCTAGACAAAATAGAGAATTGAGAGTTGGTGTCATTTTAAAGCTAATTTTAAGACCTTTCTTATGACATGCAGTTCAAAACGGGTTATAGGGAATTTTTTTTTCAAAATTTGAATTAAAATTCCAAATTTGAATTTCTCAAAAAGCGCACTTTTTATAAAATTAAAAAATTCAGTAGTGTTGATAAGGTTATTGTTAAAGTGTAAAAATTATGATGTGACAACGGGTTCATACTTAAAAAAATTATTGAATGTGTGTTTTGGTCTTGGATGAAATACAACAACCTAGTAAACCTCTCAAACTAAAAAAAAACTATATAATTTTAAGAGCCATAATATGTGGATATTCCTTAATTTTTGTTATTAATCGAAAGTAATTTTGAACATTTGTAATAAAGTAGTTTATTTATTATAAACACATGCTGGGAATTTGACTGAACCACAACACAATTTACAACGTTTACATGAATATAATGTGAAAAATAATATACAGTAGGTACTAATGAATTAAGAGTAGGTACTAATGAATTAACAAAGATTTTTTATTTCAAATAGAACATGTTAAAAAAATAAACATACCAAAAAAACTATTGGCTTCATGGATCTTATTTCTTCTTTACTAAAAATATTGTAGACTCGCTCTACCGTTGTAACTGAGTTCACTTTACAAAGAATGTTTGTGACACTGAGCCACAAAATGCCTGGTTTTCTTGGAAAGGTAAACGATGGAGCAGTTCTAGTAGGGTGAACGAATGTGAGTTTGATCTTCATCTTCATTTTTGGCCATGACATATGCCAACTACTACCTATTTTCGTACAAGGTTGTGACGTACCCACTTATGTCTGCTTACTGAAGTTTTTCTGCAGCATTCAACATCTCAAATTTTGTTTCAGATGAATTTGAAAATGGTTTGACTAATATTCTTGATGTGTTTGTTGTTAGCGGGATAGAAGCATGCAGTTTTTGAGTACTTTTGTTCGTCTAAAGCATTTATTTAAGAATCGTTCTGTTTTAATATGGTCCTCTTAGGTGAAAAATTCAAAATTTACAGACTTGATCTTTTCAACTGCCCACTCGAAGATAAGATTTTTGCTATTTGCTTATTTCTTGTCTCAACTTGAAAGTTTGAATTGAATCTATCATGATATTATCACTAAAGGTCTCCTTACTCAATAAATAACATCATGGTAGTTGTTTTGGACACTTCTATTTTAATAACAATTTTTAAAGTTACATGAAATGCAACTACCTTTTAACTAAATTAACAATTTTTTAAATTATAATTAGCCTATTAAACACTCATTATTATACGAGTATATAATTATACAATTGCCTTTGTTCAAGTCAATAATATAACAAGTAATTTTAAAACGTAATACTATCATTAAAAGGGCAACTTCTCATTTTAATGAATATTTTAACTAAGGATCTAATTGTAATAAATTTCAATTACATTTTGAAAATACATTCGACATTCCGTTCACTGAATATCGTAGTAGATCTTCTTATTTGCCGTTGGAGTAGCTGTTCACACGTGAAAAAGACTCGTGTGATGACTTTTCGCCTCAGCTTGGACGACACTCCATTTCCTTGTTTTTGATCTTGCGAGGTCAGCTTGCGCCTGACATTAGTCATCGTAGAGTAATGATTCTAATTCTTCGTCTTCAAACCTTACTTTAAACAAATGTAAAAAGTATGAATGACTTGAAGATTTTCTTAAACCTCTACATTGGCTATTGAAATTCCGATTTTTTAATTTTTGACTTACAATTAGAATTGCTCTCTCAGAGATGGTACCAGGCTTTCTTAGATAGGTAGGCACAAAACGGCACAATATATTTGGGAGTTTTTAAAAACAACTAATTTCTTTAAAAAAAACTGTTAGTAACTGTGTTACTAAAAAAATAAATTTTGTTCAAAATTTGTTTCCTTTAATTTGGAGGCACACCGGCGGGCACTCCGATCAACAGAATGAGTACTACTACTATGGATATTAATCAAAATAATGTTTTGGAATTGATAGAAATCGCTAATTGGTTAATAATAGCTGAATGCAGAGTCATAGAGAGACAATTCAAACTGAGAGGCTGGTGGAAAATAAACTTCTAAACCACAAGTTTCATAATGTACTGCTCACTGCATTTGCTTAAAGTCTGGAACCCCGAATAAAGCCTCGGATGGAAATAATTCACCTTTTTGAGTAAACTTTTTTTAGGCGAACACTTTTTGTCATATAAAAATTAAAAAGTGAGTAGAAATTGATCCAAAAATTACATCCAATATCAATTTTATCGAAAGTGAGTTACATTTTGATGCATTTTTTCCCGTTTTCGGATTTTTAAAAACTTTGAAGGTTCATAATATACTCATCAATTTTTTTTGACAAAACCGTTAAGAAAAATGTTG
Organism: Aquatica leii; assembly: GCA_035610365.1. Lineage (NCBI taxonomy): Eukaryota > Metazoa > Arthropoda > Insecta > Coleoptera > Lampyridae > Aquatica > Aquatica leii. The sequence goes on along the minus strand of CM069432.1, from coordinate 211,207,397 downwards.
TACTGGGTCACTAGTTTACAGTAAAGTTTTTTAAAGAATGACATTTAAGTGGGCTTTGATACATATGTAACTATTTACAAAATAAAAACTAACTTCACTATTCTCTGTTCACCGAACAGAATAGTTAAGCTCCTAAAAAAATTATTCTTGAGTAGACTAATCAGTTTTACACGATACAATTTCACACAACCGAGACAATTTAAATTTTACAACGCTTGTCATGAGTAAACACGAAGGTCATGTTGCACTGTTATTTATAAACTCTGATAAGCTTAATTACATATTTACAGTTAAGAATTTCTAAAAAAGTAATAACTTACCCATGAACACTAATTAGATAAACAGTAGAATATGATCTAATCATTTTTAAACGTTATTTTTATTAATATTTATTGGCAAATTTCTTGTATTATTAGATGCAGTAATAATGCTGCAAGCATACATTAAAAAATTGTATAAGTAATTTGATTCAGACTGTAAATGATGTGATGACTTGTTACAATAATGACAGCTTATACTTAACAATGTTTAACCTCAAGTAATATAAAAAACTGAAGTATCGTGTAATACAGGTTTTAAGAAAATGACCAACACAAAAATTCTATTCAAATGTAACGGGTTTTTGTAAGGATGGGCTTAATTATTTCTGTTCGGTGAACAGATAATAGTAAAATAAACAAGTGACCATTTATTTCATCTCACCTGAATTTTTACGGATTCTTCGTATATTTGATGAGGTCTAATTTCTGATTGATGTAGTATATGCAGTGTTGTTACAGATACTTTTTTTCTAGTATCTAGATACAGATACAGATACTTTTCATAAATTGTATCCAGATACAGATAAGATACTTTTTCAAAACAAGTATCTAGATACAGTTACAGATACTTTAAGAAAGTATCTAGATACATGTCAGATACATTTTTAACAAAAGCCTAGGCAGCACATTACGTCTTATGACGTTAAACTACGAGACGTCATTAAGACGTGTCAATGTCGTCATATGACGTCAGTGTGCTGCCTGGGCATTAAGCAAAAATTACCTTATCAACCTTAATTGCATAAAACAATACAAATTTACAAATAAAGGTTATTTTGTTTTAAAACTAATAACAAGTTAAATGTCTCGTCATTATATTTCGACGTAGAGTTAATAGTAAACTACTAACACTAAAAAGTTTCTCTACTTCTTTGCTCTATTTGAGCTAATGAAGAAATTCAGTGTTGCCAATTGACTTTGCACGATTCCTTGCATAAACTATAAAAGTTTCACAATGACCACAATTGTACTCATAGTTCTACAAAGTTGAAATTTGTTTTCTTTTTTTTAAAGTATTATGAGTTTGGTTTGTTGGCATAAATGCTAACACGTCACATTTCTCAAATAAAAGTGTAAGTTCATACACGGTTTTCCTCAATATTCCACAACAGTTTATAATACCCACAAAATACCCGCTACTACATAAAATCTCCAAATTTGGTAGAGTTGTCGAAGCTGAAAGAATTGCACTCATAAAACACCAAATACAAAGTCTCCAAATTTAAATTGTAATGTACATGATGAACGGAGAGAAAAAACTACTGCGGTGTTTAGAAAAAACTTGTATAATTTACAATTTGAGCAAGAAAAAGTATCTAAGTATCGATACTACGAAAAATGTATTTAGATACAGATACAGATACATTTTGTCTAGTGTATCTAGATATGTAACTAGATACTCCAAAAGTATCTAGATACTGTATCTAGATACTTGTATCTAGATACGTCACAACACTGAGTATATGGGTGCGAGACGTTAATGTCTTTACGCCTTTTAGGCTCGATTCTTAAAGAAAGTTATCGCGCAGTAAATAAAAATACATTTTACACGCACTCAAATGTAAATAATTATATATGCATCCGTCCTAGTGAGCAAAATGCTACTTTATTGTGGAACTTCAGGCTACTCAATGGCTGTTAGGAAAACTAATTGGCCACTTAAAGAACTTCTTTAGAACTTAAGTACCAATAGAACATTGCTCAGTTACTTAAGAACCACTTATAAAGTTTTTTACCACCCTTAAACAGCTACTTCATTGACAGCTTTTTAAGAGCTTTCTTTAAGTCTACTTTGATACTTTAAAGGAGCGCTGTTTTTTATTATTCATTTATTGTCATTCATATTGACAAAATACAGAGCTTACAAAAATTTAAAAGAATGGAATGTATTATAAAGAAAAAAAATGAAACATTTATTTGAAAAACACAACAGATATATGCTTACAGTTTTATTATTGATATTAGTTGGTGTGGGGCAAACAAAACCAGCTGTTACATTGTTTTCATTAGCTTTCAGCTATATTTTATACTTTTTTCGTAGTATTTTGAGATCTTAGACGTGTTTTTTGTGAGCTTTTTATTGGACAACACAAACTTGATGACCAATGGTGAATCGATTGACAAAATGTGCTGTGAGTTCATAAAAAAGATCTATTTGTAATAATGGTCTACCTTTATACAGTGAGAGATATTTGAGGGAGTTTTCCAAAGAAAAGAAGCTGAAGGCCTTATATTTTATTTATACAGTTATACAGATCGTGTCTTGTCGATTTTCAGTATTATGTAAGAAATATAAGTAATTACGATTAGTTTTTACATAATCAAACACTCAATAGTTATTTATTTAATCAGTATAAGTACCTACATTGTTTGAAAACTAATTGTACTAGGTACTACTTCAATTTTTTGTAGATTTTTTTCTGTCGTGCAAAACATATGCAATATGCTTACGAATCGCACTCCTTGTATATCCCATATTTTGAGATGGTATACAGTCCAGATAGGGAACATCTTCTAATACTGCTGGCTTATCTTAAAAGTATATTTCGATTTTGTGAAACTTTCTCTTTAAATTGCAACATAGTCTGTTGTGAGAGTTCATTTTTATGCACAAACATATATCGAAACAGGAGTTGAATAAAATGATATTGATCCTTATTTAATCATTATACCTCACAGCAGTATGCAAAGGATAAAAAAACAACATACATTCATTGAAGCACCTACCAATTAAACCACACTTAATCCTTGTTTTGTATTATTCCCTTACAAATATAAGCAAACAATCCACACACACACACAAATAAATACCTAAAAAATAGAAAATGAGCAATAAAACTTAATAACTTCCTTTATGAAAAACACGGTTGTCACAGAATGTTTTCTCCACGACGCCACATTAAAAATATTTTGACAAGTCGTTGGATTGCAGAACTTGAAGATTATAACAATGATGACAATCAACATGTGATGCTGTAATGTCGGTAATGCGGAATAATACACACACAACACTGGACAGTTAGATAACTAAAACACGCTCTCTGAATTCAACTTCAGAATCAACTTGTTATCAAAATTAAATAAATCTTATTTAAAATATTTGTTTTTTCAATAAAATTACTGTCGCATGTTACAAAATCCTATCAAAAATTTATCAATTATAACCTTGATTATACCTAATTATAGCAGATTTTAATAAAACACAAATAACCAGATTTCAAATTCAAAATCTAAAACTATGATCTAACTCGTCCGTATTTTCCGTATATTTTAAAATCAAAGATTATTAAAATATTATAAGCAGTCCGTGAACTAACATGTATGTTGTAACATAGCTCAGTTGGAATATCAAATAATGACGAATGCATCAGGTAGGAGATCGAAGGTTCAAATCTGACACGGGGAAAATCCAAGCAAGCATTTAAGTCATTAAGTAAATATACGTTTTTAAAATATACATGTATAAAAAAACCTGTCAACAATAGCAAACGAAGAAGTAAAATAATTACAAGAAATAGTTAATTAATTTTTTATTTAATTTGTAAGCTACTAAAATATAGCCAGTTGCTTCCGAAGGGTGGTTTACAGTTCCTTTATAGCTTCTTTAAAGCTTTACTAGTACCACAAAGAGCTAAAGCCTGATTTTAATGCATTAAAGGAGCTCACTAACAGCTACATAACTGCCGAATTTTTAGCTACTTAAACGTTTCATGCATGCTTCAGTTTTTCCACAAGCCACTTAAAAGTGTTATAAAGAGTAACTTTAAAAGCTAAAGTAGTTATAAAAAAGTCCGTTTTAGGTACAATTTGATCACTGGGATGTCAAAGCACTAAGCATGATACAACTTGATTCTTTTAATGCTTTGTTCTTGCATTTAGATCATATAATTGTTTTACTTTTTTTCTTATTTTTATTTTTAATTATTGTCTTCATTTATAAAGTATTTTTGTTATTGAAACTTCTTTTTCGGTACTTTCTCGGGGCGTTTTAGGCTGTTCGAGAAAATCCGTAATTACAATTTTTTAGTACAAACATTTTGAAAGTAAAAATATTTGAGTAGAAATTTTGTTTTGAAGTGACTTAGATCAGTAGTTTAAAAACAAGTTTTATTTCTGTAGAATAGTTTCAAACTTTTTAATTTAATTGGAATTTGTTTTGTTTTACAATATCTACTCCTAAAACTAAAAACTAAAAAGCAGAACAAAGATAAGAATAAATTGTAAATGCAGAAAATGATGAATTATCAAGTCTTATCTCATTTTATCGCAGGCAGTTTCAAGCAGTCAGATTGAACTGCATAAGACCGCTTATCTATTTCCAAGATATTGTTTTTATTGTGTACATTTTATTAATAAATAGATAATGTTAATTTTATTCAATACGTTAAGAAGATACTTATTTAGTCTTGATCGAACCTGAAATTATAAGTTCTCTCCATGCTACATTGTTTATACATTGAAGAAGTAGTGATAACTGAACTTTTGCCAAACTACCAAAATACAACAACTTACCTCGAAGTTATTTCAGAAACGCCGCAATCAATAATTACAATTTAAAAAAATATTTTGTTTGAGTGTACATAAACTATTTGAATTTATAGAAAAAAACGTACCTACCTAAATATTCTTATTTAAATTAAAAAGATTGAAAATTTGAAATTAAGAATTACACAAGACTTAGTCATTTCTATGGAAACGGTTTTTGTCGCGCATCTGACTGTGTAAATAAGATAAGAAGTGTTTTTGTTTAGTTTAACAATAAAAATACAATTTTCGCCAACATAAATAAATAAAACAATCTGTAAAAAGTTAAATAGAATCGATTTTTTTTTCAGATATAGCTGTGTTAACATAATACCTAATTCAACTATGACGAATAGTAATAACGTAATAGCGGTAAGGCATGTAATAGTGATGACATCATCAAGGACAAAACTATTTTAAACTTTATGTATTTACATAATATTCCAGATACGAATGATAGCGTGTATCAAGAAGATTAAATGCGCCCGTCGCTATAAAAATAAGGATGTTTTATTTGAACTTGGATATGTTAACATATTTATAACACTTACATTAGTTGTGTTGAAACACTCGAAACTGCGGGTGTGTTAAGTTTGCGATTTCCGCTACTGAATATGGCTAAAACAGAAAATGAAGAAACAAATGTTTGTTTTTGCTGTTGTTTTCCAAAACCTACAATGCCTAATAAAGGCACTACAAGTGAAAGTGTTCTAGCACGGCCAGAACGGGAGTCGTCGTCTTCGGTAAGATATTTTAATTTATTCAAATATTACATTAATTGTGTTAATGTAATATAAACACATTACAAAACATATTTTTAAAAAAGTGCTACTTATTTTTACTATCTGTCAAATCATGAGAAAGAAATTATGGATTACGTGAAGTATGAATTAATTAAGTTTAAAAATAGTCTATGATTAACAAGAACAATTAAATACATGTCAATATGAATCATATCAAATGGAATTTTGTTTAAGTATTCATTAAATGTTTTATTAAAATTTTAAGGTTATTGTTGTAATGGTTTTGACTATTGATTAGTGTATGTTTCAAAATAGGCCATGGTTAAATGCTTTTAAACTTGACTTAATGGAATAGAAATCGACTTGTAATTTTAGTTCCAATAAATTGATATTTTTGGCTGCCGTATTTATTCACTAATTTGTGTTCTAATTTTTGTATTATTTTTGGATATGACATTAATGGAATTTTATTTTTAACTTTTCATTATGTTACTACTATTTTATTCAATAAGTTCTTTGTGATGTTGGTCATTGCTAGGGTTTGGCAAATGAAAATTTGCATGTTTTTTCAGTTAGGCTTAATCGGTTAGTTTTTTAGAAACCCGCATATTCAACAAATATTTTTGTTATTGAATAAATTTTACGTATTTTTCAATTACCAGATAAGTAGAAAGTTTTCTAATGTTAATTATTTAAAAAATCTACGTGGTTTTGCTTATGTACATAAAGTAATTGCACAGGGGATTTTCTTTTTACTTTGTGGCATATAAGAGGAATATATACTAATTTATTAATATTGTAAAAGGTAATTTTAATTGACACAAAACTGATCTTTACGCGAATGTAAAGTTAATAATCAATTTGATTGATTAAATCAAGTACGTGTCTTCCCATCTATTTTCTGCATGAATGCTGCAAAGCATAATTTATAGTAATGTAAATACATACATATACAAAAGTTTGATTAGTATCCGTTAATAGAGAAATTGATTTTAAAATAATAATAATAATAATAATTCAAAAGTGACTGGAGAAAAAACATGTTGTCTCGCGTCTATTAAATTAGCATCCAGTCCCGTAACTAGTATTTCTGTGCCCGGGGCAGATTCTTTGTATCGCACTCTCCTGATTAAAAACTTTTTTTATATAATATAACAATAAAAACTATATTAAATTATTTTTTGGGTAAATGGTGTATATTTATTCAGAAATACAATTGCTAGCTTTCGAACTTTGTCTAAGTTCTTCGTCAGGCAAAAATTAAATTAATTTGACAATTATAAAAAACTAAGGTAACTAAAAACAATAACTATAAGGGAACTAGATAATAAGCGCAAGTATTTAGCTACAGCATTCGCTCGAAGGTCTAAAGGAAAACCACCATAAAAACTCTAGACGTAGCTTAAGTGTCAATGGTGGATAAATTAAGATTAAGAAATAACAGGTAACCATGTGTCAGAAAGTTCGTAACCACTGTCTCTATTAAAATTGTTAGGATGTTTGATAATTTCAATAGCTTCTCTAATCTTTCTTGATTTCCAGTTCTTTGTTTTAGAAATTGTTTTAGTTTTCTCAAAGTTTATATCATGAAGAGTGTCAAGTGCATGTTCGGCAATGGCAGACTTAGTAGGTTGTATTAAACGAAGATGTCTTTTATGTTCTTTTAATCTCGTATCTATAGTTCTACACGTTTCGCCAATATATACCTTGCCACAAGTGCATGGGACTTGGTACACTCCACAGGTATTATAAGGTATTTTGTCTTTTAAAGGATTCAACAAATTTTTAATCTTAGTAGTAGTATTATAAGCTACTTTTATCTTATGTTTACTTAGTATTCTTCCAATTTTGTCACTTATGTTGGAAACAAAAGGTAGAATTACAAAGTTTTCGTTAATAGTTGAATCATCTGTAACAGTAGGTCTTGTCTTTGGTCTAAGAAACTTTTTAATTTGTTCTTTATTAAAACCATTTCTTATAAAAACTTTCTTAAGGTGTTCTAATTCTTCTTGTAATTTTTCTTGGTGACAAATTATTGTTGCACGATTATATAATGTGCGAATCGTCCCAAGTTTCTGAGCTGGGTGATGATGAGAATTTGCGTTTATGTATTGATATATATGTGTTGGTTTTCGATAAACTGAATGTATTAAAGTACCATCTAATTTTCTTTCTATTTTAACATCAAGAAAAGGTAAGGTACCATTAATTTCTTTTTCAATACTAAATTTTATGTTAGGATGTCGATAGTTAAGGTATTGAAGAAATATTTGTAGTTCATCTAAACCATGAGACCAAATTGCAAAAACATCATCTACATATCTTAGCCATAATTTTGGTTTTTTTGAGGCATATTTTAAGGCTTCTTCTTCAAAATATTCCATATAATAATTAGCAATAGATGGAGAAATTAGTGATCCCATTGCTACACCATCTATCTGTTTGTAGTATTCACCATTAAACAAAAAGAATGATGTTGTCAAACAATGTTCAAATAACTTTATGGTATTATTATCAAACTGTCGTTGTAAAAGTTGTAAAGTATCAAGTATTGGAACTTTAGATCTAATAATTTAATTCCTAATTTCATAAAAATCAAACACAACATTCAAACTCCGGGAGCTAAAAAGATATATGAAAAAGCAAGTTTAACCCTCCTACGAAATGTGAGTAATACCACTAGAAATAAACTTTATGAAATTGATAAACAAGTTTATGACTTGGAAATCCGCTTACGTAATCAATTATCAAATAATGACTGGAAATATCTTGAAGATCTTTTGTACCACAGATTGAAAAATCATGAAAATGGTACCAGGTCTAAAAAGATAAGTAAATTTAATAATTTATTTAACAAACAGGTTACCAATTCATATAAAAACAATAATTATAAAAATGACAAGCTGGTTGTTAATTTAAGCTCTTATCAACTATCCGATACTGCTCGTTCTGTTTTGTCTAAAGGTTTGGATTTTGCTGTTGCTCCTTCAAGAATTCCTGTTGAGGACATTATCTCCAACATTGAAGCCAGCATCAGCCATCTTCCAGATCGTGAAGCAGCCGAGATCAGATTTGAAACTACCAGGATACTCCGAAGAGCGAAACTTCCACATAAGAATCTAACCAGTTCAGAATACCAAGCATTAAAAGATTTAAAAAGAAACAATAATCTTATAATTGCACCAGCCGACAAAGGAAAAGCTACTGTGTTAATGGATAAAGATGAATACATTAACAAAGGGAACGACTTACTTAATGATCCCACCACTTACATAAAACTTCTTCAAAATCCTAATAACAAGTTCAAATTATTAACAACAAAGTTATTAAAAGAAAGTAATTTATCAACGGAAACCATAAAGAAACTGACACCACAAGATCCTCTTATACCTAGGTTCTATGGATTACCAAAAATACATAAGCCAAATACACCTCTTCGACCCATTGTTAGCTGCATTGGATCGACAACTTATGAACTTTCTAAGTATTTAAATGCTATACTGAAACCTTATATTGGCTTGAGTAATTCATTTATAAAGAACACACAACATTTTATTGAAGTAATTAGTAAACAGAAATTATCTTCAAATGATTTAATGGTTAGTTTTGATGTTTCCTCGTTGTTCACTAAAGTTCCAATACTTGATACTTTACAACTTTTACAACGACAGTTTGATAATAATACCATAAAGTTATTTGAACATTGTTTGACAACATCATTCTTTTTGTTTAATGGTGAATACTACAAACAGATAGATGGTGTAGCAATGGGATCACTAATTTCTCCATCTATTGCTAATTATTATATGGAATATTTTGAAGGAGAAGCCTTAAAATATGCCTCAAAACAACCAAAATTATGGCTAAGATATGTAGATGATGTTTTTGCAATTTGGTCTCATGGTTTAGATGAACTACAAATATTTCTTCAATACCTTAACAATCGACATCCTAACATAAAATTTAGTATTGAAAAAGAAATTAATGGTACCTTACCTTTTCTTGATGTTAAAATAGAAAGAAAATTAGATGGTACTTTAATACATTCAGTTTATCGAAAACCAACACATACAGATCAATACATAAACGCAAATTCTCATCATCACCCAGCTCAGAAACTTGGGACGATTCGCACATTATATAATCGTGCAACAATAATTTGTCACCAAGAAAAATTACAAAAAGAATTAGAACACCTTAAGAAAGTTTTTATAAGAAATGGTTTTAATAAAGAACAAATTAAAAAGTTTTTTAGACTAAAGACAAGACCTACTGTTACAGATGATTCAACTATTAACCAAAACTTTGTAATTCTACCTTTTGTTTCCAACATAGGTGACAAAATTGGAAGAATACTAAGTAAACATAAGATAAAAGTAGCTTATAATACTACTACTAAGATTAAAAATTTGTTGAATCCTTTAAAAGACAAAATACCTTATAATACCTGTGGAGTGTACCAAGTCCCATGCACTTGTGGCAAGGTATATATTGGCGAAACGGGTAGAACTATAGATACGAGATTAAAAGAACATAAAAGACATCTTCGTTTAATACAACCTACTAAGTCTGCCATTGCCGAACATGCACTTGACACTCTTCATGATATAAACTTTGAGAAAACTAAAACAATTTCTAAAACAAAGAACTGGAAATCAAGAAAGATTAGAGAAGCTATTGAAATTATCAAACATCCTAACAATTTTAATAGAGACAGTGGTTACGAACTTTCTGACACATGGTTACCTGTTATTTCTTAATCTTAATTTATCCACCATTGACACTTAAGCTACGTCTAGAGTTTTTATGGTGGTTTTCCTTTAGACCTTCGAGCGAATGCTGTAGCTAAATACTTGCGCTTATTATCTAGTTCCCTTATAGTTATTGTTTTTAGTTACCTTAGTTTTTATAATTGTCAAATTAATTTAATTTTTGCCTGACGAAGAACTTAGACAAAGTTCGAAAGCTAGCAATTGTATTTCTAAATAAATATACACCATTTACCCAAAAAATAATTTAATAATGTTTTATGGTGAAAGTTTTATGTCTAAAATAAAAACTATAAATTTGGTAAAAAACCCACAAATATTAAAAAACAACTGAATCAGAAACAAAAAACTTAGTCCAGACTACGGTTGTTTCCGATATAAACGAATATTTGAAAGCGTTATAAAATATAAAGCGTGATTATCATCTTAGACGTGAATTTAGAATGTTGTATATTAACTCACTAAAAGTAAATGTAAGGCAATTTTTTTTGTTGACAATATAATTATTACAACTGTTTGATTTTTATCATAAAACATCTCAACCACCTTGCTTAAGGGGTTATACGCAGTTGCGAGGCTGAAAAAAGACGTCATTTTATGAATTTTTTATAGAAACCGTTTTTATTTATCCATTACAAGTGATAATTCAAATAGAGCCTACTTTAAAGAATACAATAGCGCGTTCATTATGTAAAAATATTAATGTGCACCGCTCCTGTAGATTATATACCGAACGTCCTCTAAAAAAAGGCGTTTGGCGGTGATCTCCATTTCGGCGGTTTGGATTATCTGAAATCAAAAATTATGGTGGATTCTTTTTAAGGATAGATTAATGCAGCTCTTGAACGAAGGAATAAGAAAAATTTTGATTTTTGACAAAATTAACGTCTATTTGAAAAAAAAATTTCGTTTTTGACTAACATTTTCGCTCCAAATTGTTAAAAAAAATAGTAATATTTTTTATAAATCTTATTCCTTCGTTCAATACCTGAGGAATATATCTAAGAAAATTGAGAAAAAATTTGGGACCGATCGGTTAAGCCATTTCTGAGAAATCGAGATCACCGACTTTGAAAATACCGTTTTGAGAAAAACGCGTTTAAAGTTTCAGATGTACTAGTTTACACATAGTTAAATTTTTTTTCTTCAACTTACATGGTATCGTCTATTCCAGGGCCATAAGAGAGACCTTCTGCGGTATTGGTAGCTTCTAATAAGTCCAGCGGGTGTTGTCGTCGAGCCATTCTTCCTTCTCGCGTGCTCCCATACGCTCTCGCGTCGGAGATCATCACACGCTCTGCGTCCTCTTTGTCGACATAAGCATGAGCTGCGGTGCCTAATGAGAGTCCTAATGCACTCATAAAGTACAATAATGAGTTTGTACCTTCATTAAACATTCCAGCTGCAATATAAGCCTCTATTTCAACAACTTTAGAGCCACATGGAACAATTTTTGGAGTCATTTTCCATATTAACTGATTGTAACTCTCATTATTGTTTTGTGTAAATTTACCAACACACCTTTCCAATAATTTTACGTTGCTAAGGTCTTTATAAATTGGATATATAGCTTCAACAACATCAGCTGGTAAAGTTGGATAATCATGGGTGTAAGAAGATAATGTGCCTGTTGTTAGCGCTTGCTGCCAACTACAGCATGAACCTTCTTTACCTGGGCATATTTTGTGTTGAAGCTTCTCATCAGTCGAACAATAGTGATAATATGTTCCCCAAATTGCATTATACATATTATCCACAAAATCACAATTTCTCCTTATTGCCAAACCATAGTAAACTGTCAGCTTATCTATTAGCTTAGCCGTGAGTTTACCTTTCCCTGAAAGTACTTTTTTTGCAATTTTTTTCCCGTTTTTTTCAACTGTTTCTGTAATTTTTTTTACTACCTCGCGGAGTCGTGAACCCATTCTCTTCTGAACATGCACGATACATTCTTTTTTGACAACTTCAACTTTACCGTAAGGAGCAGATTTCAAAATCCCAGAATATGTTTTTGAATCGCCATCACCTATATAGTTTCTATAACGAACTTTGAATTTTTTTATTGAACGCTTAAACATTTCAATAACCGCATCGACTTCCATTTTACCTGAAGAGCACTGGTGATTTGCAGAACAAGCATCTTTCTGTTCATTATACCAATTATTGTACTCTTCAGTACCTTTTTTAGATTTCCAAACTTCACACTGTTTACAGTATGAACTTTTTACAAATATATAAATGATTTTTCCAGTGTAATATCCAATCAATGATGTCACTCTATACAAAGAATTGAACCCTAGCTTGTTCCAGGTTCCGTCACCTGAAACTGTTAATTCTTCCTTATTCTCATCGCCTTGGTTTTCAGCAGTCGCTTCTTTTTCCTCAGTACAGGCTTTTTTAAACAGTTTTTCAGCTGTTACTTTCACACAAGAGTGAATGTTGTCAATAATCAAATCATAAGTGTTTTGCGTTAAAAAAGCAGGCATGTCCATCAAGCCACAAAATTTAGCTGCGCCTTTTAATCCTAGTCCCAGAATTCTCATCACAAATATGAATCGTCTGTTTATCTCGTAAGAATGGTTCACAAAAGAACTGGAGTTTATAACACGATGTTCACACTTATCACACACTACAACGATTTTAAAACCAAGTTCACGGGAAGAAGCAGTTTTAAATTTTATTTTTCCGTTACATTTCACATAATTCACATAATCACTTATCGCAGCAAATACAGTAATAAAATTTAAAATTCTATATTCAATTGAAGGATCACGTTAAACTAAAATCTCTTTCTGCATTTGGAATTTTTTAGCGGATGCACTAAAACTACTCTAATCCGCCTTAGCAGTCTTTGGATTAAAAGCCTGTGTTCTCTTTTTACGTTTAGAAATTTGATTTTTTCGGCACTTCTACGTGATCTTGAACATTTGCGGGGCATTTTTATTACTTTTAAATAAAATTTACTTCAATATAAAACAAAAAATCACAAAAAACAAGTTTGAACTGAACGCGCGACTTTATAACTCTTTAGACTGACTTTCATTTTAGGTTATAATAACTATATGTGACTCGCCTTCTATGAAAAAAACAGAATAGAAAAAGGAACTGAAGTAACGCATGCAGTGAGTGCAGTTGCTATTTCGTTTCTTACTCTACCTGCTTTTTAAGACTGACGTGGTCTTACAAGTTTAGGTATATCTCCGAAAATATTTATCCGATTGGCTTCAAATTTTCAGAGAATATACTTAAATATATGTACATACAAAATGCAAAATATGCAAAAAATCGATTTTTTTCAAAATTCTAACTGCGTATAACCCCTTAAAGTGGTGTTCAACATCACAAGTGTTATATATTTTAGTGATTTCTTGTTTATATCTTTTTTCTAAAGTGAAATAAAAGTTTTCATTATAAAAATCTGTAGTAGAAAACCTTTTCGCTCTTTCTTCTTTTATCATCAAATTTAGGAATAATATTAACTTTCTAAGCTAAACGAATATTGACGTTTGCGATGTTGGCAGCACAAAAACATATTTTATTTCATTGTAAAACTTTGTTTCTAGTTTACTGAACTATTCTTGGTACATAAATTGATAGCTGTTTTCAAAATTACAATATTTTATTTTATTTTGGTATTTCAGATGAGATATCACTTACTATGCGCGTGCTAGTGAATAAGGACATACGTTTAAAAAATCTTAAACCTTAAACGTTGTCTAGCAATTAGTGATAAGACAGCTCTCGCGGTTTCGACTATAACCATGTTTATGATCTGAAAAAGTCTTTAAAACCTATTTTAGAATTGGATATATTTGACTTGGTTTTTTCAAACAATATGCAGGAGAATTCTATTGTTAGACTATTAGTATATTCCAGATTAGTCAATTTTTTTAAAAACCAATCTGAAAAAAATTGTCTTCCCTGTGTGCAAAGATCAGTCTTTTCCTTGATCAGAACCATGTTCGACCAGAACATCGCACTTTATGATTTAAAATGAGTCATGAAGGAAAATCATTAGAATTAAGTATGTTTATAGCAAATTGATTTTTTTATGCTCTTGATAGTTTAATTAATTTTTGCTTTTTTAAAATTTTTTTTTAAACGAAATACATTCAATATATTTTTGATTTTTGGTTACATTTGATTGTACATTTTTTAGATAATTTTTCAGTTGTTTGTGGTTTTATGAAGATCTTCTATTTACATATTCTATAGTTTGGTCTTATGTACCGTTGTTGCTACTAGAGTTTGTTAACTACTTTAGTCACTTTTGGGCTAATTTTGGATTTTCTGCTTCTTTAAGTTTCTTCTTCTTACGAAATTTAGGTCCAGATGGATGTTTTGACATTTTTTTAGTCCCGGTAGAGAATAGATTACTGTATATATCTTATCAAACGTGTTATTGGATATATGTAAATGTAATACATGTGTTTCTTTTTTTTTTGTTTTTTTGTCACGGACCGATGACCCGAAACAGCACAATATAAAGGCTTTCCAAGAATTAACGTTAGTTTTTTGAAGAAGACAGCTAGATGACTGTCGAAACGTCAAATTTAGTTAGTTTTGGGAAGTTTGTAAGTTTTGTGAAATTTGATATAGAACGCGTTTCAATACTAGAATTTTTTTAAATTTTAGTTTATAACTGCTTTTACATCTAAGCTTATAATAACTGTTGCCAGCAATTGTAGATCAACCTATATACTATTATACATTTGCTTTATGTTAAAAACAAATATTTTTTTTTAAATTTATACTTTCTAATGTAAATGTAGTAATTATGAAGCAAAATTATATTTTAGGTCCGTATGGCATTTTTAGACTTTTAACACATAACATATTCTCTTTATGACCATTATCAAATATAATTTTTCTTTTTCTCTTAAAACACTAAGAAAGGGTGGGAATTTTGTGATTAAACTTGGCAGAAAGGTTTATCTACTCGGAGGTAGTCAATGATTTATAAGAAAAGGAACAAAGATGAACACAATCTTTATTTAATAATGTGTTGGTCTTCTCTATTGGCTTCACACTAGCTCAATCTTCGTGACATCGATTCCAGCAAGTGGTCGATTTCCACTTGAGTTATTGTATCCCTAGCAACTTGCAATTCATACCGGAGTACTTTTTGTGCCTGTGAAGGGAGCGTTAAGTTTTTCTATCCGTAATGTCCCAATAGGCGAAAGGTCGGAAGATCTGGATGCCATGGGAAAAATTAACATTAGCTTCCTTGAATCGGCCCATAGAGTTTCTTGTTATGTGGGGGCAAGAATTATCCTGCTGGAAAAGTTGCTTTTCCAACTACTGACGAAATAGAAGAACATGGGGTTCTACCGTTCTACCATCTGGTTAACATATTGGCGTTCATATTGCCTTGGATGAATACCAAACTTACTTCCACAAAATCGGGATTCATCACTAAAAAACTACTCTGTCATTTCAGATTCCAGATTGGAGTCGCAACCTACACCACTCCAAATGTTGATGTCGATGTTCTTGCTTGAATTTTTTCCTGGGAAACACCATGACAGGTGGAAGTGTATTTCCACTGGCGCTTATGCAACAACTTGTTATTAATACTCTTTGTTCTCCAGTGGTGCTTTGGCTGACTTGCTTGTTTTCTTTTGACGACAAGACTATGTGCTTTTTGTACGGTAGTCGTACCCGTTTCGTCCAGATTATATATACGTGTACCGTAATAAAATTTGTTGGAGCGAGCATATGCTTTTATAAGGTTCTCATAAAATAGTTTAACATTATATTCGTTAAAAGAAGATGTCATTCAAAGGCTAAATCTTTTGAACTGTAGTATGTTCAACTCTTTATTAGGTTTTCTAGAAATCCTTGTAACCAGTCGATACCTGTCAATTTAATTTTTTTTTCAAATTTAATGGTATATTGATGGAATTTGTTTCAGCCATTTCATACGCCAATACACGAGTGTCTTTTGTGGTTTGCCCATAGCACATTTTTGAATATTAGTAATGTAGAGAACTCTTGCTCTTGTTCGGGATTAAAAATTAGGCGGTGTTTATAACTGCTCTTTATTGATATTTGTTCAACAGGATTACTCCTGTTTATTTCTTTTTTAACATATTTCTGTAACGTTTGAAAAGATGCGCCATTGTGTTCTGATGTTTTTCTAAGCGACAATTTAGCTTTATTTTTGCCTATTGAAACTTGATCTCATATTTTGGATCGAAAATGTGATTTTTTGACTCTTTCTTATGCGACCTCTGGACACATAAAAAAATAAAAACTACTCTTTTCAGTTACTATTACCTAAAAATTGAATACTTACCGCTACAAACAAAGTGATATGGGCCACCATGAGACAGTCTCAAGCTGGCCACAAGAATATGTCTTATGGTAGCCTATTTACAGGTGTTTGAAAAAGTTTCTTTTGAATGAATACAAGTTAAAGTTTTTATACATGTATCAATTTTATAAGAAAGTATATTAATTAACCTTAAAATAGAAATTGATCTGTTACATTTATACTTGATGTTACCGTCAGCACAAAAAAATTGTAGAAATGGGCGCCAAGAAGATTGTCTACACTTAAATTCACATTCAGTCAGATTACAACTAAAAGTGATATATCGCGCAAGAAAATATTATACTGTAGGATAATTTCTTATAAAAAGTACAGATGTCAATACCATACCTAAACGGAAATATTTGAATGTTTCATCGTGGCCTATGTCTCATGGTGGCATACCCTACCCTACATCACTTTTTAATTTCAATAATTTTACAAGTAGTATAATAATATAATAGTTAATACAATGTAATAAAAATAATGTTTTTATTTAAGTGTCGATATCAATAACTCAAATTTGCTTAAATTTTATCTTATTGCATTCAGAGCGTTTATTACGATAGTATTCAACGCCTCTATCGTTCCGAAGGCAACAAAAATAACTTTCATTCTATTACAACTTGTAGAAGTTAAATAAAAAAACTAAAATGATCCGAATAAAAATGAATTTAAAAGTTTGACAAATCTATATAACAAACACATTAAAAAAATTAGTAGCGTTGTCATCACACATTGATATTAAGTACACAAATCCGTTTATTACATTATTTATAGACATATATATTATAACAATTTTTGTTTTCTTTTCTTATATCGTAATACGTTTTTATACATTCATCGAAAAAAGATTAAGGTTGAAGAGTTGAGTAGTACTAATTAATTGCCTGTTCAAACAATTCTAACTTATAAACAAATGTGAAATGCTGTTTTAGAAAAGCCAATGCAATTACTAGTTTAATTTATCTGTAGTAGTAAGTAGTAACTCAACATTATTTGCGGTTGAAGGTGTTGTCCCTAAATGTAGAACCCACATCTGTCACTCCAGACGATGCAATCAGTTTAAAACCGTATATTGAATTACGTTCGAGCATAGAAATAGTCAATTGGTTTTATATTTAAATCAGCAAACAGATAAAATCTATTTTTCACGGTTTTGTTTCATTTTTAGTTTTATAAATGCGATGGGAAAGTTCTAAATAAATGGGTTGTAGTTTTCATATTTACCATTGAAACTTTAAGTAAACATTGTATTTTGTAGACTATTGTATATTTACTTTTCATATTTGACTTGGGTTAGTTAATACCTAAATCGAGGAATTGTTTCAAAGTTAGTTGAATATTTGCATGTTCTGAACAGTGATATACTATACGTGTCAAGTTTGTTGGATATAAGTTTTCTCTCTATCAACAGCATTGGTTTAACAATCAACAATTAACAATTAAAAAACAGTTTGTTTTTATATTGTAGAAGAGCGAAATACATATATCTACTAGAATATTTTCATTATAGTTAATTAAAGAAACTATTGTATAAGAAAACTGCGTTACATAAACTGAAAGGTTTTTACTAATTTGATTTTTTTATTATGCGTTTTGTTTTCAAAGTTGAATATATATTTATTTCTATCTAAGTGTAATAAAGTTGTTATGAGGTTCGATAAAAAGTGAAATCTGGTGGTGTTGAAATACGTTCGAATGTTTTTTTATTTTAAAATGTGTTTAATTATTCATAAAATACGTAGTGCAACGTCGTCTAATCTAACTATAGTTTGTGTTTGAATATTTCTTTGTTACATGTAGATAAATATGACTCCCTTATAGTGTCTTCTATTCAATGATTATTTCTTTTAATAACCTTAATCTTTAGGTTCACTGAGATCACTAGAATTTTTTGAGTGTATTCGAACGTCACTATATGGAAGTTCAGTTCTTAAACAAAAATGGATGTGTTCAAAAATTTTTAAGAACATATTTGCAGAATATATGTTACATTTAAGTTTGCTAGAAAAATTTAATTAATGAGAAAATCTTTAATTTTTTTTCTTTAATTAGCTTAATCAATCTTGAACAACTTTGATATTGATATCATTAAATTTACTTTTTTTTTAGTATCAAGTTAATTGGTATTGAACAGTTCCTGTTGTGGTATATTTTGTTTCCTTAAAAGATGCATGTCGTAACAATTAAGCTAAAGCAAATAACGTGTTTGATAACTATTAGATAAACATAAAATTTTATTTTTAGTAAGTAATTAGCTAATAATGTATTTTTAATTTTTTTACGCAAACACGTGATTCTAATTCTAATTTTAAATTTATTTAATATACTGTGCATTCATGATGAAAAGAAGAAATCCGTTTAAAATTCAGATACGCAGTCATTATTGATTTTTCTTAATGGAACACCCTGTATATTTTTAAATTGTTCGCTAAATTCCTTATAACATACCATATCTGTAAATCAGCGTATTTTGGAATAATGACGTCAGAAATGTGATAGATAATAAAAAATAATGAACTTTAATACTAAAATCCTTAAATAAAACATACAAAAGAAATAATGCCAATTGCTTTATAATAAATGTTCAATGATTTGTCCGTTTACTTAAATATGTTTTTGTAGTTGTCAATTACTTCTGGTGGTGTATTCACATAAGCTTTAGATTTTAAATAACCCAAAGAAATTCTCGAACTGCAATTGCAAGATTAGGTGTCCCATTATGTTGGAACCATGTGTCATTATGAGAAATACCTGAACCTTGTAGATGAGGAAACACAACAGCTAAAGCGGGAATCAACTTAAACTAGTCTATGTAGCGATCCCCATTTAAAGTTTTTGGTTAAATAAAATACATGCACAAACATTTATTTCTTGACAATGCTGTGTGTGTTAGTCTTGTGTCCAACGAGGATTTTTAGTTACTTAGTATCTGCAGGTTTGTCTGTTCACGTGTCTATTTAAAACAAACGTAGCCTCATTAGAGAAAATCTTTTGGGTGAAATCTAAGCTTTGATTATTAATCTCAATTATCTGCTCCCAAAACTGCGTTTTTCGGTCAAAATCGTCTTCTAATTGTGCGTGTATTAGTTGAACCTTATAAGGGTGATATTTAGTTTTTGGAAGTATTTGTGATACAGATCCCAAAGACAAGTTACAATTCTTAGAGATTGTCTTAACGGCTACATGACGATTATTTACAGTTGTTACTAAAACGTCCAATTGATATTATTCTGAAATTTTTGCTTGTCTTCCTTTAGGTAAATAAATTACATTAAATAAATTACACACATCTTGTTAAGTACGCACTGTGTCTCCAAAACTAAACATCATATGTACGTTGTTTTTCAGCTAAACCAATTTTTAAAATAAAACGCAAAGCTTTTTGATAGTTTGATTTTTATCGCCACAAAATACCACATCTAGATAATGGTCTAGTAGTGAAGAAATGAGCATCGATTAATTCCAAGTAGAGTATTTTGCGAAAGAAACAATTTGCCATACCAGATTGTTTTTGTTGGCTTTTGAAAAAATCTTGAAAGTATATTTCTTCAATTTAAATATTTTGCTTAATCTCTAGTGTGTATTTCATTATTTCATATTTAAAAACGTCATTATTCCGAAAATCACTGATTTCAGAGATAAGGTGTCATACAAAATGTTTAAAATTTACCGTACAATTAAAAAATGGTATAATATACACATTAAACAAATCAATGATGACTGTATATGTGACACATGAGACACCCTATATATAATTTTCTTATGTTAAAAAATCCGCAACTAAAATATTGAACGTTGTGTTTTTACAACAAAAATTAGGTATCGCAGTATTTCCAACATTAATTATATTTGAAGCTTTTTCTAGATGAACAAGTTTGTCGAAAGCAACAATCAATGAGTTTTTTTAAAGTGCGAATTTAAGTTGATTGGGTTTTACAATGTTCTCTCTTTCTTTCTAAAAAATGAAAATATGTAGTGTGGACTGGTTGTATCGCTAAGTATTTTCAATAATTGTGTACATCAAGATTTTCCTTTTTTTCACGACGAATGCTTTGTCTACATAATTTTTCGTGTCACCAACGCAACGTTCACAACTAGCATTGAATCTTTGTCACTTGTACGTTTCACCTAATTCTTTACGCCTTCATGCTCTTGCAATTTTCATTATCAGCTTCACCTTTTGACAACTTACCGAAAAAAATAATGTCTAAAGAAAACACTAGTTTTACTGCATCTTTATATGTAAGAAATTTTTATTACGAGCTTCTGTCATGAACGAGTTTACTTCATTATATTTTCGAAATATCTCTGTCTTGTAATTTAAGCGTGGTTTTCAACATTGAATGGTGGCTTCACAAGGTTAATGAATTACAAATATAATTCTTGTAATGTATACTAGCACTATTTTTCCATATATCTATAATCTATATTACTTTTTTTTTCTGTTAAACCATAGTTGTTAACAGTGAAAAAGTTATATTGCAAAAAAATGGCGCCGTCCAAAAATTGCTTTTACTGGACTTGTAAGCTACCAGGTACGTTTACGACCCATTCAGATATTTGATACGTAAATAACTATTTTTATGAAGTTGTTTTTAAGGATTTATTTCAAATATAACGTGCAAAGTTTACATCTCAAAAAAAGTTAACAATTTGAATGATCGATTTCATTTATTCAAAATTGTGCAAATTATTGACGAGCGTAATTTCAGTTTTAAGTACTGACAGTCTTTTATTGAGAAAACTACATAAACTTTGAATTTTACTGGAAAAAGTAAAATACTTAAAAGTGCTAAAACATTACAGTTTTTCAGAACACAAAAATAAAATAAACAAACACAATTCATAAAAACTTGTACAATGTACTACTGGAAAATATGAAACGTTTTGGAAAAATTTCAAATCGAGAATTTCATCTTTTCTATTTTTTGATCACATAGTATTGAAACGCATTGAAGTTTCGAGATCATTCAAGATGATTTGAGGTGATTACCGGAGGGTTCTTGAAGGCGATCAAGCATTTATATAAAAAGTGCTCGAAAAAGGTTTGATTAAATCGAGTCTAGTCAGAAGAAGAATACAGTGTTCGCAAATATCGAGTGATAGTAACATATAAATTACTTGTAAGTTGCTTTTCTCAAATACCGTTGCATTTTATT
The DNA here is from genome assembly GCA_035610365.1 of Aquatica leii. Lineage (NCBI taxonomy): Eukaryota > Metazoa > Arthropoda > Insecta > Coleoptera > Lampyridae > Aquatica > Aquatica leii. The sequence goes on along the minus strand of CM069432.1, from coordinate 211,185,563 downwards.
ATTGGTAATTGAATTAAAAATTAAATGTAGTAAAAATTAGTTCTAAATTACTTAGTTTAAAAATAAATTAGTTTTAAAATTGTTACAGTATATTTACGGTTTGTTATGTTGCTGGGAACAACAAACTATACGTAAAATGTTTAACCTACGAATTGTTTGATTCGATAAAATAAATTGAGATACCTACATTTTTGACATTTTAAGTTTTACTAAACTGGTTGTACTCACTTTGTACTATGAGAATATTTTTTACAAAATCATTTAAACTTTATTCAAAAATTAAATTTCCAAAAACATTATGCTCGATTACAATGCATTTTTTTAGATATACGTAGTGCTAAGTAACTTTTAATTACCGTGGAAACAATTGTTTAGTTGTAAAGTTTTAAGTGACATCGAAAAGCGGAAGTGTCAAAATGGTCAGATTACCGTTATTTACCATTTATATAAAAGTTGATTACTGTTTGTAGTGTTTTCTAACATATAGACTTTGTGAGCTTTGGGTAATATGTACTATATAGAAAATAAGAAGAAAACACAAATTGTAAAACAATAAAACTAAAGACATAGCCTATAATTTATGCGCATTGTGTAAGATTGCGTATGAACAACAAAGCCGAAGAGCAAAAGTAATTAAAATATTTATAGAAACTTTTAAAACATTAATTATGAACCATTATCAATATATGTACATGCATAGCTTTTTTTCTATCTATATCTGAATTAATTAATATTGGCTAGAAATAATCGATACAGTTACAGTTAGATAATAAAAAGGAAATTATTACTTTTGCTATAGGTAGGCGTAAGTACAAACTTGTATATAAAAGTTATGCAGAATAATCGTTTACGTGTATTTTAATTAAATCGTTTTTTACGAGCATCTGTCTTTTAAATTAAATAATTAGGACACGCTTTTGGGTAGTAATGCAGATAAATAAACACAAACAATTAACAAGATTCAAATACGTTCGTAATTGTGTGTTCGGTGTCGTGTTTAAAAAAATTATTCTGATTCACGTAATCCATGATAAGTTACAGTTTGTTGCTTTCATATAACTGCGTCATGTTCTACTTACGTATTTCACAATGTTAATTCAAACTACTCACATCATTTCGTACTATTATTATAGTTATTTACTACGATGGTGGTGATAGAAAATAATTTGAATTATTCTCAACAGAAAGTGCCTTTTAGTGGTGATCTTCCTAACGAGTTGTCATTAGGAAATGTGATTGTCGTTACGGGATTCGTGTTGCCTAATTGTATACGGTAATTATATTTCTACGTAAGATATGCAAAAATTATTTTAAAAAAGATTTTCAGTAAATCTTACTTGCGGGGAAGGTCCAGACGCTGATATTGCATTCCATTTTAATCCACGACTAGATCGAAATTGTATTGTAAGAAACTGCCGAAAACGAGGACGTTGGGATCAAGAGGAAATATCTTCCGTTGTCAAACCGAATATAGAACGAAATAAAACCTTTGAAATAGCAATTTTTGTAGCAAAAGAAGAGTTTCTTGTGTCCGTTAATGGGAAACACTTTTGTGCATTTACTTTTAGAATTCCTTTAAATTTATGTAAACGAGTTGAAGTGCACGGATTAGTTGACGTAACTAATGTTGAGCATAAGTTATGGTCGGCGTATCCTGAGGTAACTTTACAAAATCCACTTTTACAAATTTCTCATGGAAACGAAGCTTTAAACAATACCTCAAAACAGTTGGTGAGTATTCCCTATTTAACGATAAGTAAATTAATGTTTGATTGTATATAATTTTATAAGATAAATAAATTTAGGTAACGCCAATAAGTACGCGGAGTACACGAATGCATAAAAACAGAAACGTGTATGAAATAAACCGGAAGTTTTTAATTTTTAGATGTATGTATTTTATCTGTAAACAGGAAGTCAGTAAACCAAATATATCAAAGATAATATAAGAAGCCAAAGCAAATATTCTTATTAAGTTACAATTAACTAAAAAAAGACAATTTTAAAAAGCCTTATGTTTAAACGAAGCCAATAAAAAGAAAGTAATGTATCGTATGTCAACATAACAAAATAAACTAATTTTACGAGTAACACAAAGTTACATTTTCAACAGAAAATAAAGACAAAGCTAATAAAATATTTGATTTTTATTTAAAATCGGAGATACAGTTCAGTTTTTAAATACATTTAATAATCGGTTAAAGTAATGGCTTCAAGTGTGTTTGTATTAACTGTTAAAACGTTCTGTCAGATTATTGCTTGTAGTTTCTCGATTTTAGGTAAAACTCGTTATTTTGGTAAAATTCTGTATCCAAATATGCTAAAATTTCGAGTAGTTTAAATTTAAATACGGAATCGTAATGTTTTTTAAGTTATTTCCTCATTACTTAATTTCTTTCCGTAAATTAATGCATAACAAACAAATTGTCTTTAATTGACCTAGCTATTTCAGTTGTCGTTGTGCCTTATGCTAGTTTTAATTTTTTTAATGTTTGCATGCTTTTGTTGTGTATGGATGAAAGAGTATTTTTTTTTGGAAACCTTGCACTTGTATTCTATCTAATATTATGTTCGTCATTTGTAATCTTTATTTTCCGTTAAAAAATATTTATAACAGTTGGTTTATTGCTACACCAATATTTTATTTAATTGTTTTAGTGTCTGTAAACATCTGCAAAGCTATACGTTTTCTTTTCTATTTTTTATCTTCATGCTTTTACTTAAAAATAAATGAAGAAATGAACTAAAATAAACCAATTAATTGTAATTATTTTGTTTGTCCGCTATTTTTTGTAAAATTAATTTGTTTGTTATATATTGTGGTATCTTATAAAAGCAACAAACCAAATTTAAAAATTTGATTTAATAGAATACTTTGGATCAAAATGAGTGTTTTATCAAATTCTGTGAAAATAAAACTTTGTTTTCTGATTTTAGTTAAATCAAAAAGTTTGTTTCAAATAAACCAACAATTTTTTTTATTAGGCGCTGCTAACAGCCGTTATTTGTTGTACATATTCTATAGAATGCGTAAATGGTCAAAATCGGTTTGTGTGCACGTTTGCTGCGTTACTGGTCGCTGTTAGCAGCTCCTAATTAATAAGTTTGTTGGCTTATTTGCATCAAACATAGTTTTATGTTGAAAGAATTTTATAAAACAAACGTTTTAATTTAAACTACTTTATTAAACCAAACTTTTTATTTTGGTTTGTTGTTTTTTGTACGAGGTTTTCTGAGCAGCAAACAAATCGATTCTGATGATAGTGATTGTAATTATTAAAAAACCAAAAAAATAAAATAATAATTAGTATGGTTGATTTAATCTGTTTCTAAGTTTGTTTAATACAAATTTAGATGTTGAAGATAACTTTTTATGAAGGAAATTATATTAAATAAACTTTGATATAAATTAATTTAAATCAACCAAACAAATTTTTATTTAAATTTTTTAGTAGGTATATATAATCAGAATTTTTTCTACTGTTAGTGTTATTTATGTTCTTTTTTTTTACTTGGCCTGCTTGTAGTTATTTTCTTATGTGCTCTTGCCTTATATAGTTTTATGTTTTTTTTCTTGTTTTTAGAGTTGATTCTACTTTTTTTTATAAACGTGAACGCTTTTTCTGGTAATTCGTTTATTTCGGCATTCATTTTTCTGTTCTTTTATTTTGTTCTTCTTAAATAAATGTTTCTACTTGTTGATTACTTCTGTTTTTGTTTACTGATTAACATCACATTAGGCTTTTTTTGTGTTTTTTTTTTAATTTGCTTAATAATGCATTTTTCTTTCACTTCCATTACCAAATGTAATTACTGGAATCATTTTTAATAACAGAAAGTAAATATTTATCTCATTTGTACTTGTATAAAATTTTGTGGGTTCCTAAGACTTTCTGCTCTGGCAGAAATGAAAAGTAATAGTTTTTCCCAAACAATTCTTTACAGTTATAACATAAGGATAAGAATGAACATTAGTCCATATATAGTAGTATATATATAATATAGATATGTACCCAATAAACATTTTTTAAATCATATAATATTTAGTGTAAACAGGGCTGGGGGAAATACTGACATAAAGTATTTGAAACACAAAATACGAATTACTACGTCAAAGTGAGTTTGAAATAGAAAATACAAAATACCTACTCTCATCACATCGTATTTGAATTACCAAAATATTTAAATTACTTTTGTCACTGCAAGGATAGGATTTGGATTAAAAAGTTTTAAAAACATGATTTTCTTATATCATTTACAAAAGTTGGAATTTCCTTTCAAGAATACAAGTTTTCTAAAAGTGTTATCAGAAATATAATACCTCTACTAGATGAGCATGTAACGATTTGATCCGGTCTACATTTTTAATGGTTGCATTTGATAAAATAGCACAATTCTGGAGTTCCATTGTTTTATTTATTTCTCGAAACATAGTGTATATTCATTTATTGTAGAATCAGTAGTATTCACCTGATGACCATTGCAGATATTCTAGCAATTGAAACGTAGTGTATACTGCATATTGATTTATTTTTGAAAAATAACTACAATGGAAATCCAGAATTGTGCTCTTTATTACCGTTGTTACCAAGAAACGAGGGAAAAAATACGTCTAAATGTAGAATTTAGTTGTAATTTAATTTTTCTTATTAAATTGCAAGAGATTTGCATTATTGTTGAACATTGCTGAAAAATTGCAATAACACCCAAAATTGCAAAAATTGCAAAAAATTGCAAATGCCACAACTTCTGCTCTTTAATTATAACTATTTTTCACGTTAATAAGACGTATTGCGCAATAATATAAGAACTTAATCACAGTGTTTAAATGAAAATACACGGAGAGAAATGTTTTCAGATATAATTCGTAAGACGCACAACTTATGCGTAATTTAAGCATAAAAAACAACTACTACTAGCTATTCATAAATTTATAAACCATCGGTATAATTTGTGAATAGTCATGTTAGCATCGATGATGATTATAATTCATAAGTTATGAAGTAAACGATTTCGTTATATATGCGTAATAATCATATCTTTATGAATAATACTCACAAACAATGATCATATTAAGAATAAAATTTTAACCAGGTAATTGTAATATGTGATTTAAGTCACATCTATTATGATTATAATTCACATCCAGTAAGGAATTATTTTCATTATGTATGCTTAATAATCACATTTTTTTTATGATTATATTTTTTATGATTAATATTCATAAACTCTAATTAAATAAAGAATAACTTTTTAAGCAGCCAATCATAATATGTGATAAATAAAGTATTGTTTATTAAATGATATTCAGAATAGTGTATTAACAATTATGAATATTAATCATAATTTCGGATTTAATTTTACTCTTCTTATACGAAATAATCACAAGATATTTCTCATATATATTTTATAAATTAGTAAAACATATATTTCGAGTTACAAAAAATGTTTATTTTTTTACGATGATTACACAACTTTAATGCAGCTATAAGTACACCACCATACTTTTACAACTAAATAATTTAAATAGAACACATAACACAAGAACTAATACATAACTAGTAACACATAATATCATTATATAATAATACAGATTATTATAAAAAATAAAACATTATTCAAATAAATAAAACGTAAATAATATAAACAAAACTGAAACAGAACTTGAGCAACATTTAAAAAAATAATTTTACAAGTTGCTAACCACAAACCTTTTCTTCTATTGCAGTCAACATAATTTAACAAAAACGATTTTTAATACAAATAATTTTTGTAATAGGTTTACTTATCATATAGGCAGCAACGTTTATCAATACTAAGATAAGAACGTCTTCCGGGTTTGGACCGTGTCAATGTTGTAACCGAAGTTGCCAACGTTTCGCCCACTTTCGTAAGGGTCTTCATCAGGGTGTGAGAGAAATCGAAGAACTCAAACAAGCAACCAAAATCTAACTAAAAGTTAGGTAATCAACTTGTGAATTGCTAGATTCTAAACTCAGAAAAGGTAAGAAAGAAAACGATAAACTTGGAAAGCAAACGAAAATCTAACAAAGAACCACTACAGAGTTAGGATTCTAGAATCTGGCTTGGTTCACAAGTTGATTACCTAACTCTGTAGTGGTTCTTTGTTAGATTTTCGTTTGCTTTTTCAAGTTTATCGTTTTCTTTCTTACCTTTTCTTAGTTTAGAATCTGGCTTAGTTCACAAGTTGATTACCTAACTTTTGAGAAGTGTTTAGTTAGATTTCGGTTGCTTCTTTGAGTTCTCCGATTTCTCTGAAGCCCTGATGAAGCCCCTTACGAAAGTGGGCGAAACGTTGGCAACTTCGGTTACAACATTGACACGGTCCAAACCCGGAAGACGTTCTTATCTTAGTATAGACTCCGACCGTGGAAGCCGCTATTACAACGTTTATCAAATCCATTATTTTAAAGTAGGCATCAAAAGTTTATAGAAAATTATAGTGTAAATGCGTAATATTATCCGTTACCAAAGCAAACTAGATTATCGTCATCCTTACTACACATATCTGCCACTGTTCTCACTTCAGAACTAAAAAACTTCCGTGTATCTCCAATGCTAACTTTCCATACCTTATTTTCTATTTTCTTACGGCCTTTAGGTTTTACAACTCTGCAATACTTTAGTTAAATTATAGCGACGCAAATCTAGAAATAAGAAGTATGTGTATTAGAAAATGTAGATAAACAGAAAGTGATCAAAAGTGTTTCAACTTTCATTTAATCTAATTTGTAGCTTTAATATTAATCAAAATAGCAATAATAAACAGATAACTTTGAACATCTTGTATATCTAATTCTAATTCAAGTTAAAGTGATAGTGAATTTCGTTACTTTTGAGTAATCGTTACTATTCCTTACTTATACTGTTTGTATTCGTTACTTTGATTACTTTGGATACTATGACTACTTTGACAACTGTATGTTTTTGTGGTAATAAATACGGGTACCGGAATATAATTCCTTGAATCGTTTCGCGATAGGGATTTGATTACCTTAGACGTATGTGCATAAATGACTAGAACGTGTTGTAAAATTCTAATTTATGTAAACATTTTTGACAGTAGCTGATACCGGAGAAAGTGATCATTTTAAATACAAAACAGAACATATGTACCTACTTTGGATTGTTAGTATCTATTAACGTTATTAATATTAATTTTAAGAAATGGAAATACGCACAATACATAATGTAAAATTGAGATAAACGGCAAATTAATTTGGTACACCTCATACAAATACATACTTTATAATGTAATATAGTGTCGTTACCTACTAGTGTTATAAGTACTAATATTTGTATCTTATGTATATATGTAGAAAATAATTAATATACAAACATTAGAACTCAAAAACAGAAATATATGACAATTTTATTACATTTTGCTTACCTTTTTATCAGTTGATAAAATCACTTCTTTAGTTGATGCAATGCACACACTATCTGCGTGTGAAACGTTCTGCTGGTTTTGCTGATGTATCATAATATAAGAAGGTTTGCTCATAACTTAAGATAAAATTATAACTGTAGTGATAACTAGTAAAATATGAAAACAATTCATAACTTTATTACATTTATAAACCATATTCATAATACATGAATACACGTAACTCATACAAATTGCACTCTTAGGAATGTTGTATGCGTATTACGCATAACATCATAATATAATTCATATTTTATAAATTTTATTAAATGTGTAATTTATGAACATACTATTCATAACTAGTGATTGCAGATTTCTCTCCGTGTAGTTGCTAACCAACTTTAAATCGTTATAGATTCTAAATGGTCATTTAAAATGAAAAATTATAAGTTAAACCTGATGATTTTTAAATACGTATTCAATGACACGACTTTCATTTTTTCCTTTTTCACAGTATGGCGTCTGGTTGTTGCCATATTTTATTTTAATAACTGTCATGTTCTTAGTGAGATTAAGACAAATCAGTTGACGAAAAAATCATCAAAATTGGCCTACGCGTTTGGTCTCTAGAGCGCCAAAAAGGAAAAAACATGTATACGTACATTAGTGGTGGAGAAATATCGATAATCGACACCATCGATAGTTAACGATAGTTGCTTTCAAACTATTAATAACTATCGATAGTTTTCTATAGTATCAAAATTTTAAGTCAAAATTTAAATTCTTAAATAAATTGTGCACTTTTTTTTTGTTTTTTATTAGGAGTTAATAATAAACAAATAAACATTTATTGCTTAAAATAATTCTTATTGTTGAACATGATTTAATTCTAAAGTTAACCTATCTTTTCATTTTGGTTAAGAAATAACAACACAAAGTTTTCAAATTTAAGTCGACACTATTGTTAACTTTAGTATTATTAAAGTTACAAAATCAGATAATAGGCAAACTAGTAGTAGGGTACAAAAATCGACCATTGCGTTCACATTATGCTAACATTTTATTTTTTACATGGTACACCTAATATACAAGTATACACTATTTTCAATCTTTCAATCGATACGCAATTTAATTGTGAACAAAAATTGTCTTATAAACATTTATTCTAAAGACGAAAATGATGAATGGGCTATTGATGATTTTTCAAATTCGTTAAGGCGGTTGTGTTATTTGTCTTAACTTAGCCTTACTATAAAATAGAAAACAAGAAAAATATCTATAATGTGAACCAGTATCGTTTATATTAAATTATTCCATAAAGTTCGCAAATTAGAAGTCCATCTAGTTGAAAGTAGATCTGTGGTCTATTCAGATCATCTAAGAAGTCTGAAACTGTGGCGGTTAACATTTCGGCGTACCGCTCACGAGTTAATGCACTTAGATAAAATACAAGCCTTATAATTCTTGAGCCCATTAAATCACACTAAATATTAATCTAAAGCGTTTCTGTGGTTTACAAGAACGGAAAAGCATCAAATTTTCTTAAATCCAATAGTGCCTATTAAAGAAATTTTATTCGTCACTTCAAAAAAACAAATGCCAAAAATTATCTTTAAGTCTGGTACTAGCGTCTGTTTAGGTTTGTACTTGTACGACACAAACTGCTAAATTCTCAAACATAGTTTATTTTCTTGCATTAAATCGTTAATTAAAATATGATGACCTGCAATGTAAGCAAGACGTCAATTCAGTTGCTTCACTTATTATAAATTGTTTTAAAAATACACCTTAAAATGTGTTTCAAATTTCTATTTGAAATATACTGCCGAAACGTTTGCTGTCGAGCGCGTTTAGCACTAATTAATTTATCTGATACTTTACCAATGCAAATATTTGAATTTATAATTTTTTTGTTATATCATTTAGTCGTATCGGAATCTGGATTTAAACTAGTACATGTTGTAAAACAACTTAGAGTCCTTTCAGCTGTACATGCTGAAACGAACATAGCCAACATAGGCCGAATTAGTTTATAAAATTCTGGAAATATTGTGTGTAATTATTTTTCTAGCTATGTACAAAACGTTCTATCCTGAATATAACCAAATAACACAAAAATGGATCTATGTTCCAACGCAGAAAATTCGGTTTGCACACAATCACTACAACACAGACATATTTGCGGCCCCATAAAAGTACTGAACACGACAAAAGTAAAAGACATGAAATAGATGAAGCACGTCAACTTTAATTTTCAGCAATGTAGCAAACTGGATATTTAACGTTTCGTAAAATTGTGTTTTTACGATCAATATAGGTAATTTGGTTTAAAAAAATCTAAATCTATAAGGAAAAAAAAAGAAAAATTTGTGTTCTTTGCCCATAATAATAATTGCTAAATAAAAGCAAACTGTATTTCTCTTTACGAAATTAAAACAAAAAAATTCTTTATAAATTTTGCATACAAGCGCTGCCAAGATATTTTATTAATTTCGGCTTCTAATTTCTTTACTTTTTCCTTTATCTTATTGCATCATCCGTTAATTTAAACGTAGCTGTGCTAAGTACAATTTCTTATTAGTTGTAAACTTTTTGACTGTTTATTTTTTATTGTAATTACATTTTTGGTGTTCTGGCATGTTTTTTATACGCTGAGTCAATCTTTCATTTACTTTTTTTAAACTGTTTTACATGGTGTTTTTTAGAACGCTGACAAAAGCTTTTTCAACAAAAGCTACAAATATATTTTTCGTAAATTTTTTTGCATTAATTGCTTTATTGAGAATATGTGATCTTGTACCCCTCTACCATTACTGAAACCGCACTGCACGTCTTTAAATTATTCTTTCGTTTTATTTGTTAATTTTAATAGTAATACTTTCATAAATCTATCTTAAGCTATTTGGCATTCCTCAATAGTATCTGCAGTTTTTCTTATAATTTTTTTTGTACATTGGTAATCTCCTATTTCTTGGTACTTTTCTTGCTTTATCCAGTTAAATAGTTGTATAACTTTTATAGCTTTTGGTTGTATTCTTTGTTTTTGTTTATTGCTTTTGTTTTTCCCTTTCTTTATTGTTGTTGTTGTTGTTTTTTATTATTTATGTGTTGAAGGTAGTATGACTTTCTGGCTAGAAGCGATTTACTATAAAATAAATGTTGGTTTTTGAAGTAACCTTTCTACTAAGTTTTTGCCTTGATTGTAATTAATTTTTTTAATCATATTTTTAATTTTGCATTTCTGTTTTTTATACTTGTATTTTTCTCTTATTTTACTTTAAAGAACTTTTGTTTAAATGTTTTTTATCATTTAAACTTAGCCGGTTATGGTAGTTAATTGTAAACAAGCAAAAAAAATCAAAAACTGATAAAAAAATTAGAGGTTATACTTTACATGCTCTAAAGGTCATGCGGATTAATTTAATAACTACGAAAGTGCTGACTATTAAGATTTACAAAAACACAAGTTTTTTAGAAACTTAAATTATTTTTAGTACCTAGTGTAAATTTTAGGTAAATTATGGGAAACAACTTCTGGTATCACCGAAAGATAAACTATATGTAGATCACTAATATTTTAATGAAACTCTTGATTTATTCTAAATATTTGTTGTTTAAAAACGTCCGCTTTAGTTGTATTGGAAACATTCGTTTTATTCGAATGCGAATAGTTCAAGTATTCGAATATGTATAATACATGTATGTATATGTAAAAATATGACAGTTTTAACTTTGAAGTGTTTATAAATATTAATACAGGCAGCCTGTTGTATAGGACAATGATGTAAAAGACAATGTTTACTTTTTTAGTTCCATTTAAAACACCCGATTGTTTTTTGCTAAATACTGTTAAAGTCTTTTTTTAGTTTTGCTATTATGAGTGTGTACTAGTTTTTATTGTGTAGTAAAACAATGTTTCTTCCTTTAGAATGGAATGAATTAGTTCCTAATATGTAATAAAATAATTGATAATTTTATTTTCAACTATAGATTTGAAAACTATTAACTTTAATTATTTAAAAAAAAAAACAGCACTGAATTGTTATGAGACCGAAAAATCCATAAGTGCAGTTTGCATTAATGCAACAGATCGTTCGGGAAATATAGAATTACTAAGGTGTAACGATGTGAATGCAAATGGAAGAGATTAAATTTAAGGATTGTGCTCAATGACACGAATACCAATTACATTAAAATATAAAATCCTTGCTATCAAAATATTTAACATTATTCTATAACTCTTTGTACTTTTGTTCGGCGTTTATGTAGTTATTAAGTTTGTAATTTAGCCGAGTTTTAAGTTTTTTTTTCAGTATAAGTAAATTACTTTTTGATTGTAAAAATTTTTATATATAATTTTAGACGGTACCACTGACAGGACATCTTCCAAAAGGTTTTCAAGAGGGGTGGCAGCTGGAAATCAACGGACGTGTAAAACTTTTACCGCATTCGTTTTACATAAATTTACAAGATGGAGCTCAGCTGTGGCCTCATCCAATTATTCCCCTACACTTAAATCCAAGATTTAGTAAGTCTATAGAATTTTTATAATAAATTATTCTAATACTAGGGATGCGTTTTGTTTTTTACTCAATTCTTAAATACAATATTGGAAAATAATTTAGTAAACAAAACCGATTTAATGGTTTACATTTACATGAAATTTTAAACTTGTTTGAATTTTAGATACTTCTTCTGGCGAAGATATATTTATACGCAATGCACGGTGCGATGGACATTGGGGTCCTGAAGAAAGGACCAGGAATTTTCAATTTTCCCCCGGATCACCTTTCAACTTGGCTATTCGGCGAGGATTTGACCGCTTTTCTGTTTGGATTGATGGACAATTAAGTGGCGAATTTAAATATAGAGGAAATGCTGATAACATTAATACAGTTTATATTCAAGGCGATGTTGTTATTAAAAACGTTGCAATGCACGAAAAAATAATAGATTTTCTTAAAAAATGATCTGTGATTTATACTATTTTTTATTAATTTTTATAAAACGTTAAATTTTTATACCTATATATATATTGTATGTATCTATTAGTAGTTATATACTAATTTATTTATTTGTGCTTGTATTGTGTTTTATTGTAAAACATATGTTTCTTATGAAACGCTTTTTGAGCGATGTTTGCTTACTTTCAATCGTTTATAAACATATAAAAAAACTGTCGTTTCTTCTTATTCATTTAGTTAAAATTAAGTTTACTATTTATAGTTTTTGTTAAGATTTAAGGTAATGTTTTTATTTATTTTCTAAAAATATTTACTAAATTGAAAGTGTGCGTATGTACTTACTACAATAATTATTTAGTTATTGTTATTTATCAGATACGATGAGATGACATTAAACGAAACATGATAAATTGCTAATGCAAGCAGTTTGTATTCTCATTGAGCAAGATATAATCAGCGTCTTATCTTAATTCAAAAAAATATAATTTTTGTAGTAGGAAAATGTATAGGGACAATAAATTATCATTATGGTTTTGCATGCATGCAAACAATCGAATATAAAAAGGGATCATAAAAACGCTCATGCCAAAAACCGAAAGTTTAAACTAATTAGCGGTAAAAAATGTACTAAGATAAGAACGTCTTCCGGATTTGGACCGTGTCAATGTTGTAACCGAAGTTGCCAACGTTTCGCCCACTTTATCGTTTTCTTTCTTACCTTTTCAGAGTTTAGAATCTGGCTTGGTTCACAAGTTCATTACCTAACTTTTGAGAAGTCTTTAGTTAGATTTTGGTTGCTTGTTTGAGTTCTTCGATTTCTCTCACGCCCTGATGAAGCCCCTTACGTAAGTAGGCGAAACGTTGGCAACTTCGGTTACAACATTGACACGGTTCAAACCCGGAAGACGTTCTTATCTTAGTATAGACTCCGGCCGTGGAAGCCTTCGCTATTACGTAAAAAATGTAGCTAAACAAAAATAAGTTAAAAAAAACAATGTCGTAAAAGTAAAGCATTGATTAAATATAAAAATATAATAAAATCCAATAGAAATCATTAAGTACTTTAAAATAAAAAATTTCTTAGTAATCCTACACAGTTTGATAAAAAACAAAAAAAGGCAAAATACAAATAGAAAAATTTTAAAATAGACCGTTATATTCTGTAGTAGCAATCAATTTATTTTATGCAATGCAGATAGCAAATGTTTCGGTACAAATGTAATATCTTCTGCTGAAGATCTTTTTGATTGCCATCAGCAGAATTTAAAAAAAAAATTAGAGCCGTTATCTACGACAGTCACTACAATTTTTTTGTTATCTAAACGAAAAGAGTTCATGATGTCAGTGCGTCTTTTAAATCTTTTATATTATAAGCAACTGAGTGATTAACACAGTGATAAGCTTTGTAGTGGTATAAACAAAACTACAACTTGACACTAGCTCTTTTATTAAATTATTTTATTTATTAAAATTATTAACAATGGGCACAAACTTTAAAATATTTTATTTTTCTTAACTGTCATAAAGTTTAATTACCTATTCTTTTTTGTAAATCGTCTTTGACAGTTCTTGCGCACCTGTCCTTTTTTAGAGATTTTGAGAATTTGGAGGCCTGCAGTCTTTGTTCGAGCACTAAAATATTGTATTCAACTTGTTTCTGTCCTAATTGGGCGTTTTTTACCTTGTGGACTTTTAAAAATCTTAATCTTAAGAAAGGTTTGTTATGGTGAAAACCTTTCATTATGGCGCTAGTTCAAAAGATTCGAGATTTGTTTGCCGTTCATTTTAATACTAGAACACCATTTGTCAGTGCTATTAAAAATACGTGCAAAAATTTGAACGATATGCAAATATTTGGCAAGAATCAGAAAAAAAGGTTGTATGTAATAACATTTTGAACAAAATAAAATGTTTTAAACTAACTATATCACAGGAAATTGACAAATTGTTGACCGCACAGAAGAGTGTGTTTTGGCAATAGAAATTGCGGACAAAACATAGGGTTTGCGGCAAATTTCTGTTGAAGTTGGTTTGTGCAAGTCGCGAGTATGGACTCAGTATCTTGAAAGAGTTAATATCCAGACAAGGATTTTTAATAATATAGGACCATTTGAAATTGAAGAAAATTTAAATTCAGAAAAATATTTGTATTTTTTAGTAACGAAGGTAGCACTTGTATTGGAATAATTTGCAAAAGAAAGTCATGAGGTCTCGTTCTAACAAGATGGTTGTCTCGCGCATTTTAGTTTAAATGTTAAAAGCTTTTTAAATGATTCATTTCCAAGTCATTCTATTTGTGGATGTGCTGTAATTGGTCATCAAGGTTTCCTGATTTAGCACTTTGTGACTTTTTCTTGTAGGGATACCTCAAAAATAAAATTTATAAAAGACGCCACTCAGATGTTAATTCTTTGATGAGAGAAGCAATAGTTGCAGAATGCGCATTAATTAGTGACAGATAGTGGGCTAAAGTAAGAAATTGTTTCTAGAACAGACTAAGGTATTGCTTAGCTGAAAACTGGGGATTATTTGAATATCTGTTATAATTTATTTCGTTACTATTGTTTTTCAAATTTTTAATAAAACATGATTTTATTACTTGCTATTTACTTACCGTTTTATTATAGAACTAATGAATGAACTATGAAATTTGGCGGTACATATAATACGTTTTGTAGTAGCAACAATACCGTCTTAATAATTGTTTTATGTTTGTAGTGTTTGACTGCAGAATGGACAATTGCGATAAAAAAAGACTGTCATACATTACCAAAAAAAATGTTAATCGAGTCGTCAAAAAACATCTAGAGGTATGTACTGGAAAATTTTTGGCCAATAAAGAGAAATAGCAACTGTCTTAGATAGAATTTCAGCAGGAACACAAATATACTAGAAAAGCTAGCGTATGGTGAGCAAAAAAATGTGTATTTTTTACTTATTTGAATTTTATAGCATTTTGTTTCAATGCGACTTGACAGGACATGTGGAGGCCAGCGCTTGTTGAGAATATATGTTATTACTTATTACCAATTAAAGCGGATATTATAAATTTAATAAAATTATATAATTAATAGTAACTACATAAGAGATAATAGCGTAAAGTACCGAAAGTAAAAGAATGTGTGATCATAACGGAAGATATAAAATCGACTAATTGCTAAGAACAATCTTGGAAAAACAGGTGTGTTCCCACAAACGTTGAACAAACCACACCAGTTGCAGTAAAAAAATGGAAAATAGATCATCTCAAAAAGAAATTTGCACTATTTCAAAAAATTGCAAATGTTAAAGAAAAAAAAAACAACGAGAAACTAGCGGAGGCATTATCAAAAATTGCAGACTTTTTGGAAACAGTCTGTGACAATGTAATAAAAGAACAAAAGTTGTCCTTAATTGTGTTTGATGAATTTTTATTACAAATATGTATTTTATTTAGCGTATTTTTTAATTATTTTGTATTGATAGATATCTTCAATTAGAAGTTTTTAATGAAAATAGTCTAAAGTTACAATTTTTTATTCTGGATAATTTCCGTGTTCTCGTTATCACACAAGCTGAACTTTTGTCACACGTTGCAGTGAACACCTTCAGAGCCTGGAATAAACTGATTGATTGCGCCTTGAAGTCTCGCTAGAAAACTAAAATCTCGATTAATATTAAAAGGAGTTTTAATTATTTGAATGGATTTCCTATGTTTTCGTTGATAGTAATTAGAAACATTAGCTAAAATCTTAAGGCTTTCAAACAAAATTTCATTTTCTAGCATGTGCTGATGACTACATCAAAGATGTAATCTTCTAAGTTAGCAGCAGCGGAGCATATGCTAGAAACGATGTGCGGTACTGTCGCTCATTTCCCTTCTTATGATGCACGATGACTGCGTGGATAAATTTTTAGTAATCAAAAACACTTTCTGACTATAAATTGAATTGAATACAAAAACTTTTATTACAATTGTATACTAAGAAAAATCGTACTTGTTTTATAGAAGTTTTAATTGCTACTCCTCTATTATGTACAATCCTAATTTCTAAAGCATTCCTTAGTACGAACATGCGCAGTTAATCTATATATATTTAATTTGGCTTAAACATACCGGCCGCCTTGAAATAATAAATTTCAATGACTTAAAATACCTTATCATAAGTTTGATTCTATAATAATAATAATAATATTAACATATTTCTAAATTATATAGTTCTATGAATTGTCAAGACACTGAAAGAGCGCACACTTTTTATTAATTGTTTGAAGGCACTGGAAGAACACACACTTTACTTATTGGCCTTTTAATAACACCACTGTTTGTTTTCATTTGCATTACCGTTATGACACTGCTTTCCCTGGTTGCACTTCGTTGATTCTGCCCAATTTCCATTGTGGAGGAGGCACGTTCTCTTCTTTTATTAAAACCATGGTACCAGGAATTGTATTGTTGCATTGTATTTTCCATTTAGTGCGAACGTGGAGCTCGGATACATATTCCTTGTGCCACCTCGCCCAAAAATGTAGCACTAGTTGCTGGATTCGTTTATAAATATTGAGGCGATTCTCCTGAACATCTAACAAGAGTATTTCTAGTGATGTTAATGGTCGTCCGATCAATAGATGTCCCTGAGTTAGCGATTGTAAATTGTTGGGGTCTGGACTTAAAGGAGTTAATGGACGAGAATTGAAAATGGCCCCAATTTGCACCAATACGGTATCAAATGCTTCAAATGTTAAATTGTTATTACCAATTACTCTATTAAGATGTTTTTTAAAACTCTTTACTGCTGATTCCCACAAACCTCCAAAATTGGGGGCTCTAGGTGGTATAAAATGCCATTGTATTTTATGGATTGTCGTCAATGTATCTTTATTGTAATTTTTATTGGTTTTTATAAATTCATATAAATCGCCTAATTTTGAGCACCAACAAATGTAGTTGCATTGTCTAAATACAAGTTTACGGATATGCCTCTTTTTGCATTAAAACGTCTAATTGCCGCTTTCAATGCGCCAGTTGTTAGATCGTGAACTAATTTTAAGTGTACAGCTTTAGTAACCATACAAAGAAATACACATACATATGATTTCATTAATTTGTAATTACGCAGTGTTCTATCTCGTAATAAGAATAGACCAACATAATCTAATCCAGTGTTAAAAAATGGCAAACACTGAGTGCTTCTAACGTTGGGCAAATCGCCCATTAAATAATTGTTTGATTTTGGATTACATCGAAAGCAAATAATACAATCGCGTACAACCTTTCTACATATACTACGACTTACTATGAGAACGATACAACTCCTCCAAAAACTTAATAGCTTGGTAGTGATTCTATGCGACCATAGATCCTTCGATGTGGAGGATAGGCACAACTCAGAAAAAAAACTCTGTGGTAATTGTGGCTACGTTTCGTTGGCTATTGTGCCAACTTCATCAGGCCAATCTAACAGTAGACACGTTTTATGTAACTTGTGATGGATTTTTGAATTTAAAGTTTGAATAAGTTATATTTGATTTTGAAACTTTATCGTATTGAAGTTTTTGTAGTAACTTGCATTTGTCGTGTAAAAAAATATTCATATCAGCCAATTTAGGGGTTTTTAATTTTATTCTACAAGTCTCCCACTCCCGGTGTGTAATTGGGTCTAGCTTACTAGAAATTATATAAATGATTAAGGAATCCCGATAATTTACTGGTTCACCAATGTTTTCTAGAGAACGCAAGTTTTTTATAATATTGTCAAATAAATTTCGTAAGTCATTGTGCGCTTCTCTAGTGACATTCAGATGTTATATAATGGCTTTAATGTGATTATGAATGATTAAACCCTTATTTTCAAAACGGTCTTAAAGTAATTGTCACGTTAATAAATAATTGCTATCAGTAACTTCAATTTTTTATTATAGTTGATGCCTCGCGTTCTAATGATGATTTTAAATAGTAAAATTTTTGTATTAAAGATAATGATTCATTGTTATGAATTAAAGTACTAAACGCGATTAAGGTAGAAATACCAAAACAATTTGATGAATAATTTACAAAGCAACTTTTGAAAAACCAATTAATCCAGTAGAACTAATTTCAGATAATCTTTCCTGAACTATGCATTGCATTATAGTATTTTGTAATCTATCTATAACTGTAACAGAAGACGAAAGATCCTTCAGAAGAATAGATTAATTAAAAATCATTCAAGAGCTACTATGCATCAGAAAAAATTAAATTAATTGGCTATGGTTTCTATTAGGCATAATTTAGCTAAAACGCTATATTTTGATGATCATTTCATTTTTTCGGCGCAGAAAGTTAGAAGATTACTGTAGCTTCTTTGCGTAAATATATGTACCTACATGTTTAATATGCCTATTTTAACTGTATGTGTACATATGTCATGCAAACATTACCCGAGCAATGCATCTTTTTTATTGCACAAATCCAGTATAATTGAATCACAAAAACTCAATAAATGTAAACACGGCTTTGCATAACATTTCATAATTTAAAATTTTCAACTATTTGCTGCAATAACACTATATACCGAGGTAAAGAGAGAGGACCCCATTAAGCGTATTTGTAAGGGACCTTAAAATTTTTGTCACGGGATCAATAAAATAAATTAGTTAGTAAAATCTCTATCGGTTAAAGTACTCATCAATATTATGTAGCACCGGTACCACATGAACATTTAGGATTCAGCATGGTATTTCAGAAAAATAAAGTAAAAGTCTGTTTTAAACAACATTTAAACCTCATCTTTAAAATAACATTCAAACGTTTAATTATAATTATAGCTTCTAGTACACTTATGTGCAGAGTTATATCGATGTTCCGGTGTACTCATGGGGTATGTCGAATTTCCGTATAAAAGAGCACACTATAAGATGAATACATTCGTTATAAGAAAATTTATCTAGTAGAAAATGGTTGGTATGATTTTTACAGTGCAAATTTTGCAAATAGTGTGTACATTTTATATTACGTCAGCTTGATCATTTAAAAATGACGATCGTTGGAAAAAAAGCTCGTTGTCATAAGTTTATTATTGTGACTTAGTTTCAGAACTGAAACTGAAATCAACGACGTGCAACCAGCCTAGAAAATTTCAAACCGTTATTACTGTTGCCGTGGTTTTAAATACACAAATATTAAATAATGGCAAATCAATCCAAGTATCTTTAGAATAACTGCACCATAGACGTTGGCTCACACAACTTAAAAGAAATATTGGTAATTAATGCAGAGGACTTTTCTGCCGAATAACAACAATTTGAAAATGTCTTCAGTGTAATTATTGCATGGACATTATTGTGTATTTAGTGTTAATGCGTAGCTACTATATGCAGGAGCAGACAAACACTTACAAAACCACATGCATTTTCCTAGCCATGACACTAATAATAAGTAGTTTGAGTATGTATACTAATTAAAAAAAAACTGGTGTGGTCACCACACAACTTTCCTATAAGGAATGATGAAGGAATGTCTACATTTTTTTAGGATATGTTGTCAATAAACTATTTTGAAGTGATATTATATTGGTGCGCCTCGATATTACTCACCCCTTTAGTAAATCAGAAAAAAAATTGTTGCAACAAGATTGGAAACTATATTATATTTGTGAATTCATTTTAAATTACAAATTAAATATCTGATAAACTGTTAATGTTAGAGATCTTTTTATTTGAATAAATTGTTAGAAAGAATTATCTCTATAAAAAACTAAAAATAATTCGAATAATTTACATACGTACAAAATTATATAAGAAAAATTGTTAAAAATGGCGGAGACATCCACTTCCGGTTTCTTTATGAAACCCATCTTATGACAAAGCAGAGAGAATATACAAAGCCAGCCCCATGCCAAATTTTAAGTTACTAGGACTTTTAGTTCAAGAGTTATCGTGGGTACATCAAAAGATAATTTAAATAAGATGCAAGACTCCGTATATAAACAAGTCAAAAGAATATAGAGAAAAATTGATTTTTTAACGTATAGATATTAAATAAAAACAATTAAAACGCCAGAGAACAAAACAAATAAATAATATCGCATTAATATTTAACACTACTATGCTATTGTGACGTAAAGTTCTAGTAATTGTCTTTTTGTAAAAATGTTATAGGATAATAGGACTTTTGGCTCGTGAGTTATCGTGGGTACCTCCAAAGATAATGTAAGGAAGATACAGCATTCCGTGTATAAACAAGTCAAAAGAATATAGAGAAAAATTGTTATTTTTAACGTATCTTGCTTTTCCTTCAAGATATGGAATTAAAAAAAAATGTCGTAAGCAGGATTCGAACCTAGATTATATATGGAATTTACTTTAAATTATAAATCAAATATCTAACAAATTGTTAATTAATTGCTAAAGTGTTTATTGCATTATATTCTTCTAGACTGTTGGAGAATTCTATTCAAACTACTACAAAAATAATATCGCTTTCGTTTATTTATTACATAATATTGACCAACTGTTTACTTTCAGCCTTGTTTAATAAAAAAAACTATTTTCGTTTATGTTGCTTTAGATTGTTAGTACTAAAAACGCAATTGAAGAACCAACTACAATATTTTATGTTATCCCAATTATTTGATTAAGCAGAAAATGAAAGGAATCAACGTTCTACAGTTGCCTGGAATCTTGTGCAGATTTTTGGATGGGAGAAATATCACTTGTAGCTAATTCTTTGGAAATCTAAATCATTCGGTTGAATTACACTAAAAAACGGTAAATTAATTAATAATGTGTAGCACTTTTAAAGATGTTTGATGTTTTTTTGCAGTATATAAATGATCGGATAGTGAAGATGAAATGTCAGATCGCATAATAAGATGAAGGGGAAGGGAAGAATAACTACAAACATGCGGAGGCAGTCAAAAAAATTGATATTCCTACACCATTCTATACAAATTTGAATTAATTTAAAACAACGCTAACTAAAAATAAATATAATTGTTGAAACCCTTGGTTAAAAATTAATGAAATTGCTATAATAACATGGTTGTTTTTAATGATCTGATTAAAACAGAGGAATAATTAATTCAAAATAAATTAAAATTTTATATATAATAATATGCTAATCGTAACTACCAAATTATAGCTTACAACTTTTAGTTTTAGAATTAACCGTAAATCAAGTTTATGTTAAATAGAACAGGTTTTATAACAATTGATAATATTAATCATCGCTAGTTATTTATACGTTAGTTGTTAGATGTAACTCTGCGTTACAGCATCAATCAAAATGTTGATAATATTATGCGTAATACTAACGATCACATCAAAAACTTACGGTGTGTACAAAGTACCGCAACCAGAAATATTAGTGTATGATCCACAAGGTCTTAGTGTTAGTATACCACATTCACCAGGAATGAGATTGTTTGCTTTTCACGCAAATTTTAATAAACGGATTACTCTTGGCGCATCCGGCGAATATTACAAGCAAGTTGTTCATCAAACTGATGGAAAATGGTCTTTTACAGATGATGAGATATCGGTGAAAGTTGGCGACACTATTTACTATTGGATTACGGTAGTTAAAGATCGCGTTTCGCATAGATTGGTTGCAAACTTTACTGTTAACGGTGAGTGTGCTAAACGTATTTAAAATGTTAAAAACAAAACTTTTTAGAAATTGTACCGTTAGATGGAAAGATCGAAAAAGAAGATTGCATGTTTAACTTAACCCAGTTAGAATCTGAAATAGAAGTTTTGTTGAAAAAGAATTTGATGTTGACACATTTATTAGAAAAAACTCCAAATGTAAACACATTAACAATGAGCGGAAGATTGCCTCCAGACGGATTAGCGATATCTACAGTTACGTTTATTATTAACGAGAAATTAGATATAAATCCTACAATTTTGTCGGCTGTGCGAAATGCTGATGGTAGTATAATATTTGAGGTTTCAAATTTAGACGAAAAATTACTTATTTTGGAATTGGCAGAAGAAAAATTGAACAAATCAAAAATATTTATAAATTAAATATTTTTAGATTGATAAATTCGTTTTGCGCATTGGCATTAATTGAGTTTGTAATAAGATACCGTTGTTTTGACCTTCTTTAGG
The DNA here is from genome assembly GCA_035610365.1 of Aquatica leii. Classification (NCBI taxonomy): domain Eukaryota; kingdom Metazoa; phylum Arthropoda; class Insecta; order Coleoptera; family Lampyridae; genus Aquatica; species Aquatica leii. Next base: position 211,163,138 of record CM069432.1, on the reverse strand, counting down.
CAATGTAAATAAATACTAAAATCAGCTCTTTGATAAGAGGATTTTTTGTGTTAGCTTAAAAGTGATTAGATTTGTTGTTCCCGATTTTTACGAAGTACATTACATTTACACAATGTTTGTTGGGCTGCCTAACCGGTAAGAATTTACAATAATCTTTCCTGCAATTAAAGGTTATCTTTATTTTGATATTCATAAAATTAATAAAATATCGTTTGTTATAATTTAATTGACAATATGTTTTGATTTATTTTTATTTGCTAAAATTCGTTTTTGTAATTAATATATGAAATAAAGATTGAGTAAACAAAAATTGCATATATAGCAGCTTTAATTAAAAGTTATTGATAATTATTATATTGCTAAAATATACCAATTGCTAGCTTTTGTAGTTCGTATTGGTAACCCCAATGTGGTTTGATAATTTGTTAGTTATTTATGTTGTAGTAGTTATGAAAAAAAAAAATTAAAGCAGCAGTTTATAAAGTTCTGAACCTATTCTCTCTATTTGCTAAAAACAATTACGCCGGTCGTAATCATTCAAGAATTTTATTAAAATGTATTTATGAATATAAATACGCAGATATTAGCTACTTGAATTTGTTAATAATGAAGTTCTTCTAATTTATTTGCACAAAATGCAATAAACAGAAAGAACAAAAAAATATTAAGTATAACCCAAATTTATCAAAATCTAAATTATAAATTAAAAGATAAAATAAAAATGTCTAACAATAACTACTAAGTTTTAATAAAAAAAATAATTCTACAAATTAAAAGTTTTGTACTAATACTATAAGCAAATGCTACGTTAGTTAAACTATGTTTGAATTTTTGTTAAGCATATGTAAACGAAGTTACTTGTAATATTAGGAAAACTTCTAGTATTTAACTTTTAAGAAGTACTGCAACGTATATCCTTCAAGTTTATTTTAAACGTTGTACAAATGTTTAGACACTTTTAAGTTTTATACTGCTTGTACCGTTAGATTTAATTTAAAATGTAATCTCACGTTGTTTTGTATTTTACGTCAGAACACTTTTAATTAAATTTTGGTTTCAAGCTAATTATCAGTAATAATTTTTGGTGCTTAGTAGAGTAGATAATGAGCGACGTTAAAAATTTATTAAGTTTATTTAAATTTGTTCTGTAGAGTAAATACGTTCGTTGTAAAGTTTTAATACTAAACTTAATTATAATTTATTGTTAGTAGTTTTTTGTTAACAGTAAACTTATTATTTTTGAAAAAATCAGTTACAAATAAAATAATACTAAAATATTTTTTTTTAATAATTAGAAAACACTAAAATTAGTTTAAATAAAAATGTGTATTTGTAGAAGCAAATAATTGTTTGTATTGTAAATTATTGTAATATTTAAAAAATGTTTTTAAACAAGTTTTAACGTATTTGTTGTAGTTGACAAGTAAAAAGAATCGTTTATTTAATTGTTTAGTTTTACTTTGTGCGTTAAAAGTGTTTGTAATTTGATTGATTTAATGACTTTCAGCGAACGAGTTTAAGACAGCCATAACAGTTTTTTTCTTAAAAATTTTAACTTGGCCCAGCAAACAATAAAGTAACAGCTGTTATCTAATAAAGTGCCGGCTATGTTGGCAAAATGACCAGATGATCGTATGCTTGCTTATTAGATAAAAGATACCATTTAACCGACATACAGAAAGTAAAGGCAAAACCATTAGAAGTAAAGCTTCGTCGTAAGAATAAAGGGAATAAAGAACAAGGAACAGGATTTTTGGGAATACATCAAGGAACAGGATGTAGTGGGATTACAGGAGACATAGATGGAAGAAAAAGAATGGGAGTGGTGAGAAAAAGGGTTGCCAGAAGAATTTGAGTAGGTGGTGCAACATGCAGAAAGAGAGAAGAGTAAAAAGAGAGGGGTATAACAGCGGGAATAAGAAAAAGCAACAAAGAAAGTCAGATTTAGAAAGTGGAAGAGGGATAAAACAGGATGGAACAAACGGTGGGATAGAGAATGCAAGGAAGCAAAAAAATGCAAGAAGAGTATTACGACAGTGAAAAAAAGGAAAGAATAAAAAAGAAGAATACAATGAAGCAGTAAAAACATACAAGAAAACATGCGAGAGAAAGAAGTAAGAAAACAAAAAGAAACAAAAAAAAAGCAAATGAACGACAAAGAGAATATAAATAAAAGAATGGGAGAGATATTTTAGAAACCTGCAGTAATTGGGAAGAACAAAATCAGAAAAGAGAAAAATGGCAAAGGAAAGAAGCTGTAGTAAGACGGGAGAAAACAAAAAGAAACAAAAAAAACGGACGACAAATAGAATATAAATAAAAGAATGGGAGAGATATTTTAGAAACCTGCAGTGGTTGGAAAGAACAAAATCAGAAAAGAGAAAAAATGGCAAAGGAAAGAAGCTGTAGTAAGACGGAAAGATGGAGATAGAGATAGAATAAACGAAGACGAAGTAATAGAGGCAATAAATAAGGTAAAAAAAGGAAGGCGGCAGGAGAAGATGAGATACAAGGCGAAGGGTGGGTATACGGGGGAGAAATTGTAGCAAAAAAGATGACGAGAATAGTAAATACAATATGGAAAGGGGAAGGATTCCCGCAAAGATGGAGAGCGAGAATAATATGCCCGATACACAAAAAGGAAACAAAACTGAAGTGAAGAATTACAGAGGAGTGACATTATTAAGCACGACATACAAAACATATGCGACAGTACTACAAGAAAGACTATAGAAGGAAATAGAAGAAAGAACTTTGGTACCTGACCGACAAGCGGGATTCAGAAAGGGAAGAAGAGTGATAGACAACATATACAGTGTGTCCCAAATAGAGTAGGATAGTATGGATATCTTTCTTACTATTAAAGATACAGATTTGGTTAAATGGGCAACATTGTGCCATTTTTTAGGCTGCGTTCGATTCCGTTGAGAAACATTTTAATTTTCGAGTAGTTTCAAAATTATTAAAAGAAAAAACAAAATTTGCCGATTTCTAAAAACTCAAATATCTCTGTAATTATAAATGATATGAAAAAAAGCTTTAGATCAAAGTTACTGACTATGACGAGGCACAATTAAAAATGATGTCAAAATAAAATTCAAGGTGGCGGTTTCTAAGATAAAGGTTTAATAAAAGATTTTAGTGTAAAGGATTGCAATTTATTACACGATGAAGACTGACAATTAAGATTATACAGTCAAAACAATAATTGTAGTTAATTTTTGTAATCAATTTTTAAAAATTTAAATTTTTTAATTGGTTTTTTGGCATTGTATAGACGATGTACCGTACAACATGAATTGGCAGTTTAATGGCACAGTACACAAAATGTAAAAATGAACTGTTGTGCTAGTGTGATGCAATGGTTCCTGTCGACACTGGTTCTATATAGAATAAAGATACAATGCCATCACATTCTGTGCTGACTTCAGGCTAGTCGGTCGGTATCAGTCCGTTTCTAAATTATTTGCTGGGGAGGTACAGGTTGTTACTAATGATGTGTGTTTGCGGCTGGGAACAACTGGATAGCTACGGATTTAATCGTTAATTTTTGAAAAAGTTTGGTTGTTTCAATGTATTTTATCATACATTTCTAAAGCTGAAACAGAAGTTAACTGGTTGCTATCATAAATAATTATTTTAAACACAAACGTGTTCTTGAAATCAAACAAAAATACGTCGAACTTCCCAATCTCTTTACACAAATTACTCTACGTAGAGTTACATCGATAGTTTATTTAGGTAAAAGTAAAACTATTCAGTGAACCTCAATGTATTCCTTGATACACGTATTCCAATAACGTGATAAATGTTTGGGGTGTACTCTAGACGTACTCTCTAGATGGCAATGACTGATGACTAATATTACATTTTGAGCTTTGTTTGGTGATCTTAACAATTATTGTTTACTGCATTTTGTGATTGAACTCCATTAAGAATTATAAATTACTATATGCATAGTTACATACTGGTAAAGGTTATTGAATAACTATTTCTTTTGTGAATAAACATTTACGTGTTTTACACATTTACTAATATTAGTTTGACAAATGATTAGAAAGTGTTTGTAACAATCTAGGAAACAAAAATTTTTAAGACAAAATAAAAATCGTAATAGAAGACGCAATGTGCGTTTAATAAACAATTTAAAAAAAATACATCAGCTAATGCAATGAAAATTTTCAGGGTCTAATTGGAAAAAAAAATTATGTTTGCAACGTTTAATATTGTTATAATTTACTTATAATGTCTAGGATACGAAATAGGTAATAGCTATTTATGCACCAAGGGCGTTATTACGATGATTACACCTGGAGCGCAACATATGCAGCCCGAAGCACTTTGGCTCGAGGGATGTATGTTGCTCGATGGGCGTAATCATCCAGTAATGCCAGTAGTAGTATTATTTTTTACAAAATCTACAAATACATCAAGTAGTTTAAAACACTCAATAGTTTGATGTTATTTATTTGTCATAAATAGTTTTACACTTACAATGAATGTAGGTAGTAATCGTTTATAAGACTGTAATGTTGGCGTACTTTCAAGAATTGGTAAGTTACACATTTTTCAGATATTTTAATACATAAGATTAATTATTATTTCTATATTTTAATCTAAAAATTACAGTCCTAGTTCGTTATTAACGAAATATTTACTTTTCAAAGCTACTCTAATTGTTAGAATGAGGATTGATTTTTCAAATTACAATGAACTGGTTTCCTTTTTAAAAGTAAACTCAAAAAGATATACCCCCAAAGAAAGTATAAAGTATTAAAAGGAAATGAGGTTCACCTTTTATAATTGTACTCCGGATCATATGTACTTTTTACATAAGGTTTTTTTCGTAATGGAAATTTTTGGAGGTTTAAGAAGAGACGAAATGGTAAAAATGTCTATAAATGATATGTGACAAAAAAATGTCTATAAATAATATGTGACAACAAAAATTTTGTAATTGTAAAAGTACCGGAAACTAAAACAGCTGTATCTAAAAGTTTTGCAATTGTAGAAGACGAAGAAATAGGTGCTCTAAAGTTAGTTCGAAAATACATGGCATTGAAACCAACGCAAATGAAAGAATGTGGTTTTTTCCTCACATATAGAAATGGTCGTTGCGCAATGCAACCAGTAGGAAAAAATACTATAGGAAAATGTTCCAAATACAATTGCTAATTACTTAAAACTAGAAAACTATCATCTCTTTACTGGTCATTGTTTAAGACGTACATCATCAATTCTTCTGATCGATGCAGGTGTTAGTTTCGAAACTCTCAAAATGCACGTTCACGTTGAAGAAAGTACTATTTCAAAAAATCGTATTTTCAATATCTTTATAAATGCTATAAGTTTATCAGAAGGAGAAATTGAAAATAAAATAATTGAAGAAACGGATTTCTGTTGCAAACAGGTCGATTTTTCAGGAAAATTTAAAAATTGTAATTTTTATTGAGTATAACAATTATAATTTATCGCAGTTTTACATAACTCATTGTAAGTTGTTAATATTTGTAGTTAATTATAAAGTTAAAAAAAAAATATCAATTTAGAGTGCGTAATGAGAAGGCGTTATGAATTCATAACGCCCTCTGAATTCACAACGCCCTCTCATAACGCCCTGGTTGATATGTATATGTTTACGTATCTCGTATTCTAGCTATTATGAGTAAATTACAACTAAGTGAAAAATAAACATACACTGGGTTTCAAATAAAATGCACCACATAGAAGGAGTAGACGTGGAGGGCTGAAATTTTGTATGTAAAACTGTTATATATGGACAAATAAATGATTTAATTTGGAACGCTTCTTTTACTTTTATTTCTGAAGCCTTATCGTTGTAGTATTTCAGATTTTTTTGATCTAGTTATCAGTTGTCATTGTTTGTAAGTGTCAGAATGCCACGAGTTTGCAGACGAGGTGATTTTCAACAACTAAATCCTTTTGAGAGAGGGCGATTTATTGGTATTAAAGAAGATGGATTGGGATATCGTGAAATCGCCAGAAGATTACGACGTACTCATTCAACTATATTAAGAACATGTCGAGGATAGCAGGAGAAACCTGAACGACCCAGAGTCACTTATGAAAGAGAAGATTGCCTGTTAAGAAGAAGTGTTTTGGGAACCATCGCGTTCAGTTGGAATAAATGCTTGTAATAAAAAAGTTGCATTTATTCTATTTAGTAATTTGTAACAAGGAATTTCCGATTTGAATTACATTTTGAGACCTGTCGTATAGACAACTTACATTACATTGCTTTATTTTGATTTTGTTTAACCCTATATATCCTAATGACTCACGGTCTTCGGTTTTTTGGATTTTGTAAAATTGGCCATACTGATTTACGACCACGAATAATGTAAGTTGGTGAGAGATTTGGTGGTGAAATAAGTTCGTTCTTGCTTATTACGTTCTTTTCCTTTTGAAAGGTATAATGTAAACCACGAAAAGTTATATAAAGTTGCTTCTTATCAAGCACATGTGTTTGAAACTAGTTGTTAGGTAAGAACATATTCTGTAAATTCAACGTTTATTAAAATTACTCCCTCAAGAATTTAGCTGCATGACGGTTATTCACACACAAATTTTCTTTTGAGCTGACGAGATTTAACACCTTTTGGTAGATTTTACAAAATTATGATTTAACGATTTTAATCCGTTTTTTTGGGTTTTATTTGCTTAGTGTCTTCTGTCTTGTACTTTGAAAATTTTTCCTTCTTATACGGATAAGTCTATTACTTGGCTTCACGGCGTTGATTTCGAACTCATCTGCAAATTATTATTCCGGCTATTACTCGAAGTAACGACATATTGGGTCTACACTATCACCACCAAAGTAAATAGTTATAGACACCCGGATACCAGCGTCAGTCACTTACCTGACACCTACAAAGCACAGATCAGATCCTTCCGTTTATTTACTAACAAAAATTAGTATCCTAATTTATTTGTTTCTGTTATCTCTACATGTTATGAACGGTTTTTAAAAAATACAAAAATCATTTCATAATTTATACTTAAGCTGATTAAACCTATATGTAGGAATTTAGAGAAAGCATTGCGTTCCGATGATTAACTTTGTGATACAGAGAATTTAAACATGAAAATCAAATTGATTATTACAAGCTTATAACATTAACGTTTACCTGTTAACACACGAGTTAGTTATTGTATTGCAATAACTACAGTCAATTTAATTTAGGGGCACTTAATAAAATTTAATGTAGTTTTACTTCACTTTGTTATTTCTTTAAAATCAGTGACGTACTGTCGGTAATCACCTTCTTGAATTTATACCCGTACAGTGGCGTGCTTGTGGGAGGTACCTGCTGCTGACTGTTAGTTCCGGTCAGTTATCGCTAATAGCAGACTTGGCGCTTTTAAATATTTTCTCCAACTTAGAACCCCCCCCCCCCCCACTTTTCGACTTCTAGCGGGTATATCTTTTACTTTGTCTACCTCTACGTAACATGCTCGACGTTACATCGACAACGTCTTAGAACCAGTTCTTCTACCTCTTCTTCAAGAACGTCTAGAAACTATATTCCAACAAGATAATGCACGACCGCATGTGGCAGTAAAGACACAGAGAGTTTTTGAAGAGAATGACGTAAATTTGCTACCGTGGCCTGCTAGATTGCTAAATTTATCGTCAATAGAACATGTCTGAGACATGATGGACAGAAGACTGCGTCCTCTAGCTTACCCTCCAAATACCACAAAAGAATTGCGACAACAGCTTCAAATAGCGTGGGATAGGATATCCCAGGACGCAATAAATCACCTTATTTTCAGCATGCCTAGAAGGGTAACTTTTTGCATACAAGCATGTGGTGATGTTACACATTATTGACATTTTTTCAATAAAACGTTGTGTTGCTTCTTCCAAATTGTAATTATTTATTATTTATTGTTTGTATGTAACAGTTTTTCATACAATATTTTAGCCCTCCACGTCTACTCCTTCTTTGTGGTGCATTTTATTTGAAACCCAGTGTATATAGTCGTTGCCACCAAAGAAAATCCTTACTTCATATTCGTATGCAAATGCCCACTCGTGAAACAAAAAACACCCAATTTACACAGGAACTCTGTAAATAAATAACTATTCTGTGACAGTTTAATTGTCAGTGCATTGTGATATAAATATTAACATTTTTCTACAGTAGTTTCTAAATATATTAGAATGACTAAAAATTTTTAGAAAATTGTTTAGGTGCATCAGTAGTAGCTTTTACTTTGGATCTTGATTTCAATGTCTGTCATAGCATCAGTAACATTGTATATTTTTCTTAAATTTGTTTGCAATTCTCGGTTATGCGTTTAATTGTTAAATGTATTTGTCATTTTAAGCATACGGGTTTTAGCATTTTTCAAAGTACGTACTAGTGGGTTAAGTCTAATTCTATATTTTAAAATTTTTCTTATAAGCATCAGCTGTCCATAGTATTATAGGAACAGTAACTAAAATAGAAACTAAAATAATTATACAGTTTTAGTTTTTATGTTATATAAAATAAAAAATAAATTTTTATATGCACCACTCGCGTTATAGGATGATACGCCATTCCAGCAGCAGAATACATTTTTCGAGCCAGAAACTTTCGGGCTGTTTGTTACGTGCGAAATTTTTACAACGGAGTACCCTGTATATCGACTTAAAAATTAGTTTCTGGTTTTGAAGCCCTCTGCCGACCTTGTTGGTGACTGCGAGGCCCAGGGTTGCCAAGCTGCAATGTTAACGTTTGAAGCCTTATTAATGCCATCTAGTTTAGGAGCGGAACTAAACTCCGTTAAAAGCGCAGCGGGAAATTTTGAAATTGAATTTATTGTATATTGTCATATTATATATTGTATTAATGCTCGATTGTCCCGTATTTTTATAACGAATGTTTCACAGTAATCAAGTATTAGCACAAAGTATAACTTAAAAAATGCAGTGCAATCGAGCATAAGTCAACCATTATCGATGCAAAAAATAAACAAACAAGTTTTTCAACTTTGTTTTTTACGTAATATACATTTCACACTACCGAAATAAAACACTAATACTAAACAAAGAATCAAATATAATGAAAATTAATATAAAATTATTAACTTTTTATAACATTGGAAATAAAACAACGAAACTCAAATGGCGTCTAAATCGTCTATAAATAAGTTACTGATAAGTTATAAATAAGTTGAAGATAAAACAAACGATGTTCATTGGCTCAAGACAGTGAACCATAGATGCCAAAGTAACAGATATGACGCAAAAAACGAAAATAATATCGTTAAACTGTCCAATGCCAGCGCCATTTAGAATAGGAGCGTAACTAACCGGATTCAAAACAATCCATTGCAGCTTGGTGACCCTGGCGAGGCCATTTTGAAGCTGTCAACTACTTGAACCGGTCGGTGTCGAGAATCTTGAACTGATTCCTAAATTTTTAAGGGCATCTCTTGTGATGAATACACATTTATAAGGCGATTGCGAATTTATTACAATTCTTTCGGCACAGGGTAAGATATGTTGTCTCCAATTTATTAAGATTCCTTCGTAATTTCTGTATTAAAAGGGGCGTTTATAAAGAATTACCAAAGAAAACTTAGTGATGGCGCTGTAATGTATACATGGTGAATATTTTAGGCACTTATGCATGGTTAGATGCCACTAATGTGCATTATGCAGAAACCTTTTTAAAATGTTTTTCTTCAGCTAACTGTTTCCACTAAAATATAGAGGTCGCTTGATTTCTTTCATAAATAATACATTTACTATTTTAAGTTTGATGTTTGTTACTATTTAGAATTTAGTAATACGCTTACACTTTTTCAACCATTGACACACACTTGTTAAATCCTTTGGGTGTGTCGCTACTTTTTCAGATAGTTTAAAAACTATATATGTTTAGTAATCTAAATGCAGTTTTGTATTTAAGAAAAGAAGACAGAAAAAAGAAATGTTAACCTTTGTTTTAACTTCAAACTTTCACTTATGATTTATGTGTGTAAAACATTTTTCATTGGTTTAGTTTCTTACAATGACAGGCATATATCAACTACACGTGGATTAAATATATGAGTTTCTTATCAACAGAGTTTCAATTTCAGTACATCAAACAGATAAGCAAATGTTCGCTTCTAGATACAAACATTTATTTTGCATAAAGTAAATTACTATCTTTCAATTTTAGTTCACAAATATTTTTAGTTCAAATTAGTTATGGCAACTAATTATTTGATCATTGACAATAACCGGTCACCTTTTATTTTGAAGAAAGCAAATTACTATGTTTCAGCTTTAGTTTACAAATTTAAATATGAATTTTCTTGAATTCAAATTAGTTATAGCAACTATATAATTGCAGACCATTGACAATAACCGGTCAATTTGGTCAATTAACACTTAAGTCAAATATTTCCTTTGGTAACTTAACCGGTCAATATAAAAAGTATTGTCATTTATATATGAGTTTCTTATCAGCAGAGTTTCAATTTCAATACTTCGAACAGATAAGCATGTTCGCTTCCAGATACAAACTTTTATTTTGAATAAAGCAAAGGTTTATCATTTTATTATAGTAGAAATTTGAATATTACTGATATCACTGACTGTCTTATGAAAACAAAGAATCTGTTATACACACGTGAAAAGTTTGAACCTTTTTTACCTTTGAAAATTCTTTAAAATCGAAATTAGAACCCTCTATACGGAAGCTTTTGCAACTATTTTAGAGTAGCTTCATATATTTAATACATAGCTCAAAGTTGTTAGCGCCCTCTTTTAATAAATGGCTACACTTTGTTGCTAAAAATATTTTAGTGATATAACCTAAAATTAAGACGCTAATCTTCTATACAACATATTTCAGTTATTACTTACGATTTCGTACTATTAATTGAAATATAGGCTTTTTAAGGATTGCTTCGGGTTATGTATATCTCAAAATTTTCCAAGTTTGTTAAAAAAATTTCAAAAATACTTAAATTTGACTTCAATTTATTTCTGTGTTAATTAGATTTATGATTCCAGAATAGGAGGTTCGCTGAAGTAACATGTAGAGAATCATATTCTTTGATCAGATTTTTTAAATTTTGTATGTAAATGCAGTAAGCTTGTATAGAAAATTGGTTTAAAATTATACTGTGGCGCCATCTTTTAACCCGCGTGAATTAAACGCCCCTTTTAATGTGATAGCCGGTTCCACCACGTTGTAACCACCTGTTCGCTTCAATACGGAATAATGATGCATAAGTAGGATTGATAAATACCGCTACCGAACGTAAAAGCTGTTGGGAGGGCCTGCTTCTTAAACAACAACGAGGTCTCGCCTAGAATGCGTCGGAGATGCTAATTTTTGGACAATAATCGATTGCGTTATCAACCACCTGTTCGTAATTACAACCTACAGCATTCGATACGACGGGTTCTTATATCGTATTTAATAAATTATTAATATTTATTTTGTAGTTTCCTTTTTCGTGAGTTATTGTGTCACACGAATTGCTATCAATAATTATTCTAGGCTGCCAGTGGGAAAACGTTTTCTTCACGCCAGCAAGCATTGGATTGGGTAAGTCAATTTGATTATATTTTATTCGCTGTCATAAAAGTCACTTACGGAACTTTGATTACTGTTGGTGTCTATAAGTACGTTTATTGTGTATATACTACTAAGGTAATTTCAAGTGTCATTTGTAGTGTATCGCATGCTGAGAGTAGACAATATTTATTACGAAATTTACTTCGCTATCTCGACGTAATTTAAGTATATGCTTTGTGTGTTGCCGATATGTCCGGCATTTATAAATCGAGAAATTAGACAATATTTCGGTTAATCTTGTACGTTGTTAATTCAAGGTTTCTACACTTATTAATCATACTTGTTAATTTGTCTAATGTTTATGAATTGAGGAGTTCAACATACTTCTGTCAATTTGCTACGCTGCTAAATTAAAGTTTTTATATTTGTTAATTATACTTATTAATTTTTCGAACATTGATGAGTGGAGAAATTACATATATTTTTTGTCAATCTTCTACGTTAATATATTAAAGTTGTTATACTTGTTAATCTTTCTTTTATGGCAACATACCTTTCTCTTTTAATTGTCGTTACCTATTAACAAATTGTGGCTACTCGAACATCAGAGTGACAAGGATTACGAACCTCAAATTTAGTTACAAGTTTGGACCGTCTGTCGTGATCGAGGCAGGAGGGTTAATTTGGATTTGATCTGGCGCCCTTAAGTATAATTCCCTTAAACCTCCCCTATCTCCGACTGTGTGAGTTGGCCGTGCAAGGTTCGTAAGACCTAAAGCTTGTAACATGTTTCACATTGAGCGTAATCAGTGTAATAACAAATTAAACAAAGTGTATTGAACTTGAAAGTTTAAACAGCATTTTTTTAAGTGAGTTAGATTTAATGATGTTTATATTATTACAGACCGCTGCAGAGGTACCAAAAACAATAGAATCACTAAAAATCAATTAATTTTTGGCTATACATGTCATAGCCAAAATTGTCTTAACATAGAAAGACAAATTTAAACCAAAAAATTAAGAATGTTTAACTTGATATTGTACTTAAAAATCTTTTTACGTAATGGATGACCTAACAGCAAACAACTTTTATTTATTTATATTAAATTATTTATTTTCCTGAGTCACCATCTACCAATTACATCTAGTACAAACATGATAAATTATACTTCAGATGACACTTAATGTAAACAAAATGTGTAATCTTACTGGAAAGCTATTAAAAGTAATACTGTCATAAACGCAAGACACTTGCAATAATTTGTACTATCCAGTAAATTTACTTGTATATGTTACTATTAAACACACCTATTATTTAATTATATTTAATAACGTAAAAGTATACAAGACGGGTTTCTTATAATCACCACTTTTACGTAAAAATATATATTTTATTCTAATGGCTTTTGGCATTCTTTGTTCAGTTAAAACGATTTCCTTTTTTAATTAATTCAAAAGAACGGTTTGAGTTTTGTCGATAATTCAAGAATAAGTCTAGAGAAATAATTTATCATTCCTATAAATGCGTTAAATTGATTTACATTCTTGTGACGTGGAAATTTTAAATTGGTTATATTTTCTCGAAATCGTGTTTTAATGTTTTTCTAAAACCTTATGTTTAATTTTTTTATGACATTATTAAAACAGTTTTTTACCTTAATGTAACGTAAGATTTTTAGTATAAGTGTAAAATCACAGTTTTTACAAATAGATCTTTATAAATTTGACATACGTTATTTAAAAGAAATTACATAAATTTATTTATTTTGCTGTTTTTATAAAAAAATTTAATACTATTTGAAGTAGTACCTAATACTTAACAATTCGCTTCGACGCTCTATAAATCTTTTAAGAACGGCCATAAATGGATTGGTTTTAAGATCCGTTACAAGATCAATATAAACCGCACTAGTTACTAAACAAACTAAATTACATATGTATTTCTTAGACCATTGACATGCGCGATATTTTTACTAATCCATAATCAATTTCCACTTTTGAAGCTATGAATGTTGAAGCATATTCGTTTTAATATTATTCATTCTATTTAAATAAAATAACAAATTCTACCATGATGTGTTATAATTTTTGAAAAGTAAGTTTCTAATGATTTTAGTATAGATGACGTTTTTTATATAAGTTGTTAACTGTAATAAATTGTTCAAATATGTAAATTTTAACATGCGCTGTTTTTTTATAGTCAGTGCATAGAAGCACCACATAATAATAGTTTCTGATTAGATAAATATCTATTGTCAACCAGTTAACTTAAAGAAAAAAAGACAAGATGTGACAATCGATGTGGTTAGATTGTGTTAATTAATACCGCAATTCTTCCAAATCATTTTTAAAAACGATTTTGTTGTTGTAATTTTGTTTTTTAATAACGTTTGATTAACTATTTTTACAATTAAATCAAACTTCAAATTAACTCTTAGTTCAAATAAATATTTGGTTAATTCATTTAGTATTTTTGTGCAATCGTAAAAAATATAAACACTGTGATATTGTGATAGTTTAGTTTAACGTCCGGAACTTGTTTAGAAAAAATAATAATACATATCTAATATGTTTTTAAAAAAGGATCTATGACAATACGTTTTCTACTTAGTTTTATGGAAAAACATAAAACATTTGTTTAGTTCAAAATGTTAAATTGAAACTTAATCTCTTTTTAGTTAAACTGGCAAATGTCTTACAGGCTTGGAGTATGGTAAGGTAAAAAAATTAGTTAAAATTTTTTAAAAGTGCTCTCAATTGATGTCGTTATTTAGTTAAACTATATAATTTTTAAGTTTTAGGTCTTGCGAATATATTATTAAAAAAAAGTATTTTTTAACGTGGTTTTAAAGTACCATATCTGTATGTCAACAACTTTGTTTGTTAAAAAAATCTTAATTTGTTTGCATTTATATTAAGGGTTTAATTCGTCAATACATTGCCAGATTGCCATTTTTCAATAAAGTAATTAATGAATTACATTTCCATAGATTGTTGTCTTAAAAACGTTATGTTAATTAATTCTGAAAACTTGTCTCGCGATATAATCTGTCTTTTAGGTAATAATCATACACTTCTCAACCTTGGTATAGAATAATATCTATTTCTCTGATTATAAACTTTCAATCTAAATAAAAAAGCTATACTAAAATTAGTTCAGAAGTAGTTTAAAAAAACGGAGTGAACAATATAAGCAACGTAATTGGTAAATCAATTGGCGAAAAATAAAGGTAAAGACGTGATAAAATAAAATAGTCAATATTTGTAATAGCGCCAAACAAAGTTCAAAACGTCTTTGCGAAAACTCCAAAAAATTTACCTTTCAAGCTGTACCTAATGTTACTAAAAGCTGAAATAATTCTGACTCCAAAATTACGAAAGTGTAATTACAAAAACAATTACATTTAAAATGTAAGCGTTTATTACAATTAATATTAAAACAAAATGAATTTTAAACAAACAAAAAACGCTGAAATAATGTAAACATTTATTTAGTAAGCTATTCTAATTCGTAAATTTAGTTTAAGTATTAAAAAAATAAAGTAGTAACAGCATTAAAAATAAAACTAATAAATAACGCACCGGAATTACATTAGATTCATAATAAACTTTTTACATGTTACAAAATTGTAAATATTTAATTAATTGAGTTTAATAAAAATGATTTTCCCACAAATTCCGTTATTCTTTACTTTCCACTCTTTCTTTCCGGTAGAGGCCAAAAAAATATATTAAGAATCTAAGAAAACCGCGGCTATTGTTTAGGCCAAATATAATGTATAGCTTAGGGAGGTTTTCTTTTTTACATTACTTGAGAGGGGATGGACTTTGTAAAATATCGGATTAATGTTAAATATTTAGGTGCCTAAAAATCATCTTTTGGATTGTTAATAATGCTAGTCTTGAAAAATAAAAAAACTGAAAAAAAACTTGTAAAAACATTTCAAGTAGCATCGCGTAAAGCCCTAAAGGAGCTAGCGACTACTTTGGAAGTTTTGGTGGTATCCCCTTTTTTGTTAGGTCATAAAAATAACTATATAACAATATTTTTTTTTAAATCCGATTCCTAAATGCCAGATAATACAACACATGGCTTTACTTACAGAAACTATATACAATAGGTGTACATTTAAGAATTTATACGGTGGTGGTAAATTTAAAATTATAGTTTACATTTGATTATGTTGGTAAAGGTAAATGGTTAATAGTAACGCATGGAAAAATAAAGCTGCTGGCAAAACTCAACCATGTAAAAAAAGAGTTAACGCATTGAGCATGGTACCTCCAGGGTAAGGCGGAAACTCATGCCAAACTTTAAAAAAAAATATGTTAATAGATAGTAAGCACTTAGAATGGTACAAAACTATACATTAAAATTAATTAATTTAAAAAAATTATATTAAATGACAACAAAATTAAAAAAAATTTAAATGTGTACCTTAATTTAGTGTAATAAATCGCAATCAATCATCGTAATTTTTTAATCCTAAAATAACTTTTTTTTAAGAAATAACCTTATCGTAATTTTTTGATATGTTATTAATTGCTTAATATAGTTATAAACAAATTTGCAATAAAATTTAAAATGACTATCTTTGTGAAAATTGATTTTGTTTATGCGGGAATGTAAGCTGAGCGTTGCTGTGAATTCGACGTAAAATAACTTTTTTTAAAGAAACAGCCTCATCGTAATTTTTTAATATGTTTTTATTAATTCTTTAATCTAGTTATAAACAAATTTGCAGAAAAATTAAAAATGAGTATCTTTGTAAAAATCGCACTATTACAATTACATGTTGAAATACATGTTTGTTGAAATGATTTATATTATTTTTAATAAAAACTATATAAAATTATAATAAATCATGTTTATGGCGTATATTTATATACTAACTTTAATTTGGAAATGTTTAAAAGCTTTATATTAGCATTAGCTTTAAAACAAATTTCTATGGCTAGATCCGTGGCTAAGCTTCACACCGGTCAAAAGATTAGTGTGGTTAGTTCTATAATTAAAAATAATTCGATTCAAACTTGACTTGCCTGTCATGGTGCTGCATGCTAACGGCACCTAATTAAAGTCGTTTTTTCGCAATGGTCATTGTTAAGAATTGAGAACACTTCTATCGAATTTTTTTGTTTTTATTCCTAACTATCTTTTATGTACAATAATTTACAATCTTTAAGTTTGAAGTTACTTGGTTGAGTTACTATTGTCGACTCTCTCTTTTTTACATGGTTCATCCCTATATAAGCTCGTGCCTTATGCGCATGACGCGCTAACAATAACCAACCCTTAAGTGGGGGCACAATATTAAATGCACAATAAATGATTGACTGCAATAACTAAATAATTAACATAAGCCGGCCACCTTGAAAGTAAACTTTCAATTACTGAACATGAAATAACTACGTCTTATATATTTACGTATTTAAAACTATCACCTTCTTTAGGTAGGTAACTAAACTAAATGAGTTTGTGACACTTGACACTAATTGTTAATTGGTAACACACACACTTTAGTAACAGGCCGTTTCACTGTCGTTGTCGATAGTTTAATGGTCACCAACCTAACTACACCATCTTTACCCGGATGGACCTCGATGATTCGTCCTAATTGCCATTTGAGTGGCGGCAAATTATCTTCTCGCACTATAACCATAGCACCTTGGATTACTGTAGAATCACCATGTTGCTTCCATTTATTTCTGGTTTGGAGTGTGCATAAATATTCTTTACTCCAACGATTCCAAAAATGTTGCGTTAACTGTTGAACGCGTTGAAATTTTGATAATCTCGTTTCCGGAATGTCCATCAAATTTGGATCTGGTACCGCTACTAAGGATCTTCCGATAAGGAAATGCGCTGGGGTTAAAGGATTGCTATCATTTGGATCATTGGATAACGGGGATAAAGGTCGAGAGTTTAGGATAGATTCTATTTGTGTCAATATGGTGTAGAATTCTTCAAAGGTTAAATGAGCGTTACTTAAAATTCGTTTTAAATGATTTTTCATCGACTTAATACTTACTTCCCAAAGACCGCCCCAATGTGGTCCTTTGGGAGGAATAAAATGCCATGTGATGTTTTCCTTACTTAGTGAGTTGCTAATTGGAATTTTGTTTATATCTAACAGTTCATAAATCTTTTTTAATTCAGCGTTTGCTCCTACAAAATTACACCCATTGTCAGAATAAATGTTAAGTGGTTTTCCTCTACGGGACACAAAACGTCTTAATGAAGCAAGAAAACATTCAGTGGTCAGGTCACTGACAAGCTCTAAGTGTATTGCCTTCGTAGAAAAGCATACGAATAAACATACATACGTTTTTATTAGCTTCGCGCCTCTACCCTTTCGATCCTTTATACGAAATGGACCAGCATAATCTACTCCGCAATTCATAAATGGAGGATTTGGTTCAATTCGATTTGTTGGTAATGAACCCATTAAGTAATTTGGTTTTATGGGATTTACCCGGAAACATTTTATGCATTGTCGCAGAATTTTTTTTACCGCATTTGTTCCAGAAATTATCCAAAATCTCTCGCGAATAGAAGATAAAGTTGCCTGAGTACCTCCATGCAGCAATTTCTCGTGTTCGTTTTTAATTAACATTGAGGTGAGATTGTGTTGTGATGGTAAAATCATAGGAAATTTTTTATCGTAACTAATGTTCGCGTTGTTTAATCTCCCGCCTACTCGTAATAAATTATTATGATCAGTAAATGGATTTAATGATAGCGAATGACTCTTGGAAGAAACAGTTCCATGCCTTGTGATAAACATTAAGTCACTTGCATATTGTTCCTTTTGAGCAATCTTAATTAGTGATAATGAAGAATTATCTAATTCCGTTGCGGTGATTGGTCCGCATATTTTTTCTCTTTTTCGTGAGTTGTGTACAAAGCGTAAACACCATGCAAAAACTACTTTTAGTTTATCTAAACTTGAATATTTAGAAAATATGTCAAACTTATTTGTTTTGGTTAGTAAACATACTGTTTTTCGCGCTTCTAAACTACTTTTGTCAAATGTGTAATTTACTATGTTTTCGGACGGCCATTGAGTTTCACAAATTTGAGTTTATTAAAATTTGTGGGGTTGTACCACGGGAAATTAGATCGGCTGGATTATCGTGCGTAGGTACATGACGCCATTCTTTCGAATTTGTATGTGACTGAATTTCAGCTACCCGGTTTGCAACAAATGTGTTCCAATGATTAGGTGGTGCCTTAATCCAATTTAAAACTATAGTCGAATCAGACCAAAAAATTACTCTACTAAACTTTATATTGATGTTTGATTGTACCTTTTTAAACAAATTAGCTAATAGCACAGCTGCACATAATTCAAGTCGAGGCAATGTGACCTTACGCAACGGAGCCACGCGAGATTTTGCACAAAGTAAAGTTGTTGTAAAATTATGATAATTATCTTTTGATCGTATATAAATTGAAGCACCGTAACCAATTTCTGAAGCGTCAGAAAATCCATGGAGTTCATTTTCAATTGGGTTATTACACGACACATGTCGTTTTATGCGTAAATTCCGTAGATATTTTAAATTGTCGCGAAATTTAAGCCACCTTGTATGTAATTCTAAGGGAATAGATTCATCCCAATTAATGTTGTGTTGCCATAAATTTTGAATGATAAATTTTGCTACTATTGTAATGGGACTTAATAAACCTAAAGGGTCGAAAATTTGTGACGTTATGCTGAGTATATTCCGTTTTGATATAACGTTTTCTTTATTGTTTAATTTTATTTCATACTGAAAAATATCCGCAATTGAGTTCCAGCAAATCCCTAATGTTTTTGTTTCTGTATTTTCGCAAATGGGTAACACATTCGATTGTGTGTTTGAATTGTTTTTTATAAAATTTAATGCTTCAGAGCAATTTGTGGTCCATTTTCGGAGTTCAAAGCCGGCAGAATTTAAAATTTCGGTTAATTCGCAATAAATTCGCTCGTTTCACCGCCACTGAGTAAATCGTCTACGTAAAAATCTTTTTTAAGTATTTGACTTGTATGTGGATTAGATGCTGAAAATTCTGAAGCCAATTGGTGTAAGCAGCGAATCGCCAAAAAGGGAGCAGATGATGTTCCGTATGTAACGGTATTCAATTCGTAACATTTTACAGGTTCATTTTCATGTTTTCTAAAGAAAATTCGCTGAAACTGCCTATCTCGCTTATCAACTATAATCTGCCTGTACATCTTAGTAATGTCGGCAGTCACTACATAAGTGTGCATCCTAAACCTAACTAAAATAGAAAATAATTCGTTTTGAATTGTAGGTCCAATCATTTGCGTATCGTTTAAAGATATCCCGGTGCTAGTTTTATTTGAACCGTCAAAGACTACCCGAATTTTAGTGGTAAGACTAGATTCGCGGATGATTGCGTGGTGTGGTAAATAAAAGTTTGGATTAGACGTTTCCTCGTCCTTATTAGTTAATTCGGACATATGCTTTAATTTTTCATATTCATAGATAAATTCAACGTAATTTTGTTTTAACTTAGAATTCTGTCGAAATCGTCTTTCGAGGTTGTAGAACTGTTTTAATGCGCTTTCTTTTGAATCGCCTAACAATGACACATTTTCTTTGAAAGGTATTCTAACTATAAATCTACCGCTCAGGGGATCCCGTTTTGTTGTCTCTTTAAAATAATCTTCGCATTGTAATTCTTCTGCGGATAGTTTGTTAAAAGTATTATTGCATTCCTCTAATAACCCAAATTTCTCTACTTGCACGTTTAGTTTAATGTTTTCAAGACATAAATAGTTTTGTAATACCGTATTTGCTGCTAATGATTGACAGTTTAAAGGACCCGAGATAATCCATCCTAATTGTGTTTTTTGTAAAATTGGAAATCCTTTTCCTAAACCGATTTGACCAACCGAAAGTAAATTGTAAAATATGGATGAACCGATTAATAAATCTATCTTATCCGAAATGTTAAAAGAATGATCAGCTAAAGTAATGTTTGAAGGAATATTTAATAGATTTGCATTAAACGAACTTGATGGCAACGGTTCTGTAATATTTTTTAAAACAAGACAATCAATGGATCCCTTATAACCTCCGTGATGTGCATAAATGTTTACGTTAACCGTATGAGTTACTTTAAAATTAGATTGAATTATTCCTGCAATAGATACATTTAGTTTTGATTTTTTCAAATTTAATTGTTCACACATATCTTCCGTTATGAAGTTAGATTGCGCACCTGAATCTAATAATGCTCGACATTCGTAAAATTGACCTTGATTATTCTTTATATTTACACGGGCTGTTGATAACAGAACTTGGGAGAAGTATGTATTATACTGCGTATTGTTTGCTACTAAATTTTGTGAATTATTATTAATTACAGTGGTATCATGAATCGTACTCGTAGATGGTTCGTTACTGCTAATTTGTGTTACTTCGTTATTTAATGGGGTTGTTTTGTTATATTCAATATGCAACAAGGTGTTGTGTTTTCTATTACATTTTTTACAATTTACATGTGATCTGCAATCTCGAATTAAATGATTTTGACGTAAACAATTTAGACATAATTGACGGGTTTTTACTTCTTTAATTCGATTATTAATTGTTAATTTTAGAAATTCTTCACAATTGTAGATTAAATGTGACTTTTTGCAAAAGCTACAAACTTGATGTTGATGTGTTGCTACAAAATTTGAATGAGTTTCAGTTTTGGACCTAGGCTGGTTAACGTACATTTCCGGTTTATTAATTTTGATTGTTTCTAAAATCTGACATTTAGTTTTTAAAAACTTATTTAATTCGTTCATAGTAGGCAACCCTTGTGATACTTCAATTGCCTCCCACTCTTTTCTACTGCATGAATCCAGTTTAGAAACTATAATATAAATAAGAATAGAATCCCAATGTTCCGTCGGCTGACCAATATTTTTTAAACATCGAATATTTTTTGTGACCGTATCAAATAATTGTCGTAAATTCGAATGAGTTTCTTTTACTATTCGCGGAAATTCAACTATTGCCTTAATATAACTATTTACGATTAATCTCTTATTCTCAAAACGTTCCCGTAGTAAATCCCACGCAACCTGATAATTTGACTCTGTAATTTCAATGTTTTGAATAGTTTGTGCTGCTTCATTCTTTAAACAAGATTTTAGGTAATAAAACTTTTGAATTTCGCTTAAGTTAACATTATCATGAATTAACGATTTAAAAGAATCATGAAACTCTTGCCAGTGATCGTACGCGGAACTGAATGTTGGAAGATTAATTGTAGGTAGTCGTACCTGAGTTAATGAATTATTTGTTACTAACGAGACATCTGCTGAACATTTATCTGACTTACGAGCGTTTAAAATTATAGATTTTACTTTTGCAATGCTATCGAAATAACTATTTTCAAAGATTTCTAATTCTGGATCGTCTTCCAGTTCTTCACTATCATTATTATCTAATGTTTTGATTTGCAAATGAACTTTGTTAAATTCGTTGATTAATGGTTCTATTTTTAAAAGACGCGTTTCTAATTGAGCTATTGTTATATCATTTAATTCATTTATGTTAATTTTTTCTAAATATTTTTTAAAGTTTGTTAATGTCGTTTTAAAATAACCTCTTTGAATTCTTAATGTAGATAATTGTTGATCCATGTTTAATAACGTTGATTGACACAAATAGAAAATTGGAATAAAGACAATAGGATATAAAAGATAGTAGGTACTTACAGAATTTGATTTCTTTAACTTTTACTGCACTCTCCGCTGATGGACAACCTCACGTTTTGCTGCTTCGTGGAAGGTGGCACCGCGTATGTAGTGGACAGGAATCGTTGTTTCTATATTATTCTAACTGCACTTTTTGCTGATGAACAACCTCACGTTTTAATTATTTGTGGAAGGTAGCACCGCGTTATTTAGTGGACAGATCGTTGGTAATTTTCACTTTTTTATCCGGCTCGAAGGACCATGTTAAGAATTGAGAACACTTCTATCAAATTTTTTTGTTTTTATTCCTAACTATCTTTTATGTACAATAATTTACAATCTTTAAGTTTGAAGTTACTTGGTTGAGTTACTATTGTCGACTCTCTCTTTTTTACATGGTTCATCCCTATATAAGCTCGTGCCTTATGCGCATGACGCGCTAACAATAACCAACCCTTAAGTGGGGGCACAATATTAAATGCACAATAAATGATTGACTGCAATAACTAAATAATTAACAGTCATATGTATATACATTTAATTTTTTTATTATGTAGCTGTTGATAATTCCTTTTTTTTAATAATGTTTTTTTTAATAATAAAGTTGGTTTTATAACATTTTTTTTTACATGTCGAAATCCTGCTACATTTAATATTGTTTTTTAATAATTTGCGATTCGGAAATTTCATAATTTGTAAATTTTTCTAACATTTTTTCGACTTTACTCAAAATGTTATATATTTTAATTATTTTTCCATTACGTTTCTTTGATGGTTATGTGGAGTTATTTCAATGTAATATACTTTTTCTCCGGTGAATCTAAGTCTCTTGAAAAAGAGACGCACAATTTTGTTAATATTTATCGGTACAAATAAGTTTGACACAATGGTTATCGACCAAAATAAAAAAAATTTGTTTGTTCCTTTTACTGACAGATAATTATAATTCAATTTTTTTCCTTTTTCTAACTGTACCATTTTTGGTAAGATCAATGGTATTATTGATGATTGTATTAGAATCAAAAGATTTACCACTACTGGGCCATTCATTTGTTAATTCTATATTGGGTTTTCTTAGAACCGTTTAAAAATTATGTCTTCACTTTCTCCAGAACTATTACAACTCAGCATGTAGTCAGGATCTTCTTTTGAACAACTCCATGTAGCAGCTCTTGCTATAGTCGATACATTTACAACCATTTCTCGAGTGTTTTCATTTAAGGCAGACATCAACATTTTCAAATTATTATTAATATTATTGACATGCTCCGAAACATTATCTGTGATGGATACATCAATTACTGCAACTTCATCATTCAAAACTGACATAACCATTTTAGCACACATATTATTACACGTTGCCATTAATTTGATATGAAAAAAAAAACAGTATTAACTAATTTGCAACTGTCAAAGATCGTTTTAACAGTAGTATATCATAAACTAAAGTAGTGAAATAGGTTATTAGTGCATGAAAGCAGAAGTTTATGCGCCGAGCGATAGCGAGGTGCATATTTTGTAGTTAGGACAATAATTACTTTCACTACCGTGGTTTATATATCATTTTTTTAACTACTAGTCTCAATTTGAATTTTAATGATTTTTATTAGTATCTGACCTGGAAAAATTAGAGGCCATATTTTTTGACCCTCTCTCACAAAATAACAGAAAAGCCAATTTGTTTTTATCTAAATTGATACCTTTTTTGACAGAAATTTTTAATAAAAAGCAAAATTTATTCTAAATTTTACATTAGATAAAAATTTTAATTGAATACAGATCGTATTTAAAACATCAAATACTGAAATATTCTGTTGACAATACTCATTGCCTTTATTCTGGAGAAATAATGTGCGTACAATGCAAAAGAAAATATCATAAAACCCAAAAGATACGACAGTAAAATATAATTGTGAAATATGTAGAAAACCAAAATGAATGAGCACGAAAAATGTTCATAAGAACTTCCGTAGAAAACAAAATTGATCTTCCAGAAAGATTCGTTTTACAGGGCTTTCTGTGATTAGGGAAACGAGCTCGGTCTTTGGTCGTTATCTTTTTTTAAGGATTCTCGTTATATAAGACTTTCTGTGATTAGGAAAACGAACTCGCTTTTTGGCCGTTATTCTTTTTAAGGATTCTCGTTTTATCTGTGCTGCGTAACAAAAATTAAATAAAAATAAAAGAACAATAAGCTACCAAAAAATTTAAAAAAAAATGCATGGCGGTTGTGGCTTTTATTTTCTTAATAAACCTTGCATGATGGTAACACAATAAGTACTTTATGTTTTTGGTTATATTTCAGAACAACAACGAATAATTTTCTTCTAGGTAATGGACGCTTGCATCTTATTAGCTAATATAGTGTAATAGAACGCATAACAATGCATGGCTTTTAGATAGTTACTGTTGTTTACTGTTGATACAAAATTCAGTAAACATAAGTAGTGTTTAAACATCGACAAGTTATATCATATCTATGTTAATTTGTAGAAAAATCAGAATTGCACGCCATTGCGAAAAAAACAACTTTAGTTAGGTGTTGTTACGATGCAGCACCTAAGACCAACTTTGAATCAAATTATTTTTAATTTTAGAAATGACCACACCCTAATGTTGTTTATTATTGCTTATTCTATACGTATGCCAATTTTCAGAAAAATCAGAATTGCTCGTCGTTGCGAAAAATAAGCGTTAATGCAAAAAAGGGTTTTATCTGTAAGGACTGTTAAAAAAAATATTTTTTTCACTACTAGTTGTATACGCTTGCATTATTACGTATAATAGTAGGTCGTGAAGTTTTACTTTTTTAAGCGCAGGTAAATAATATTTCATTATTAACTAGTAGTTAATAATGAACATATTTACATTTTCTGATAATACTACAACAGTTTCAAAGAAAAAAAGTTTACGAAACTGCGTACCAAGAGCAAGAGATTTTATTTAATGCTAATTTAAGTTTTTAAATCGTTCAACTAATAAATTAAATTGATTTTAAAAAGTAAGTTATTTGAAGTTCGCGCTTAATTAAATGTGAATATTATTGAGATAAATATGTTTTAGATATAATCAATGCTTAAAATAATAATGTTTTTAAACAATTTAAACAACTTTAGCAATCAAAACTTACGTTATCTGTTTATTTTTGTGTTTTAAATCACAATTAAGAATTACGTCCAAATTAGTTCTATTAAACTAATGACAACTGTCAGAATCACTGACTTGATTTTTAATTTAAAATTAATATCTTAAATTTTAAATTTGATTTAGTAACAGGTAGAAAGGTTTTAACAATTCTAGTAGTGGAAAAAATTGTATATATACTACGGTTGAGAAGTTCATTATAACCTGCGCGATTTATATCCCTCGACGCTTCGCGTCTCGCGATATAATCTATCGCTTAGGTTATAATGATGCACTTCTCAACCTTGATATATAATATACTATTTTTTAAATATTGACAATAATTGATTAATTTTATTATTAGTTTTTATCTTATTTATTTCTTTATTTATTTATTATTTATATATTACTTTTTAATAGTTTTAATTCGTTTTTAAAATGAGAATCTGGAATTTCATTTTTATGGCTGAAATCTAAGACTAACTTCACAACGGTGAATTGCACGGATTAGTCGTCATTTCTAGTCAGTTATAATGCGCTAAGTCAAGAGTTGCATCTTGCAAGATACCTACCTTGCCTAGACCAAAGTTATGCGGGACATTACTACTAGCCCAGTTAGTTAAGAAAGTACTAGAGTCAATGACAATTAAGTTTAAAAGTGTTAATTTATATTCAGATTCCACAAGTGCACTTGCTTGGATAAAAAAAGGATTTCAAACGCTGGAAAACGTTTGTAGCTCACCGCGTAAGCAAAATTCAAATAAATACAGATTCATGTAATTAACCTCATTAGGCGCGTAGGGACCGTGGGGACCATGGGGATCTTTAGCCCCATAAAAAAATTATTTAAAATGTCAAATTTTTATATTCGCAACAAAAATTTTTTCGTTTGCATGCAAATGGTACATTTTTTTAATTTTTAACCGATTGTTCTATAGTTTAGTCGCTGTTTCAAAAAACACATTTTTTAATAAAGTAAGCAGATTCAAATGTAGTTTTCTTTCTTCACAAGTTAGACAAGTGATCATTTAGGATCTTATTTAATTTGACCATAATACTTCCAGATGCTCTCAGAACACGTCTTGTTTGGCTACGCCCCTTTTTAAAAAACATCTCGCTTGATGCCTAACAACATTCATGGGGGTGTTAGAGCACAAGCCTTTCTTCATTCCAATTTATGGTGGCACGGTCTACAGCGGCGGCGAATCATATAAAAACGAATTAAAAACAGACATTAACGATATCCCAGAACAACGAGTAGTTTGCAACGTTTCTGCAAATAATAATAAACATAATGAAATTTTTGAAAAATATTCAGATCTAAGTAAGTTAATTAGAATTTATGCGTATGTACGTAGATTCATAGAAAATGTTAGGGTAAGTAAAGTTAATAGAAAATTAAGTTCATTAACAATGAAGAAATTAAATGATAGTTTTAAAGGATTAGTACGACTAGCTTAAATAGAATCATTTTACTTAGGTTATAATAGCTTAATGCAGAAAAGGGAAATTAATAAAAAAAGTAGAATTTTGGTGTTGAATCCATACATCAATAATGAGAGAATCATGCTGGTAGGATATAGGTTGCAAAATTCCATATGTGCATATGATAAAAAAAACTATGATTTTGCACCCAAAACATATCTTTAACAAAAAAAATTGTTGAAAAAGAACACAAAAGATTACTAGATTGTGGCCCCACTATCTTGCTAGCTACACTTAAAAATCGTATTTAGATTATCGCAGGAAGAAGTTTGATACGAAAAATAACCATGAACTGTGTTACATGTTTTCGAGTTAATCGCAAGCAATCTCGCTATTTAATAGAAAACTTACCCGAAGCCAGAGTTAACCAATTTAGTTCACTTCATAACACTGGTTGTGACTGCGAGACCTATTTTAATAAGGGATCGAAACACAAGAGGCGCTAGGATAGTTAAGGTTTACGTTTGCTTGTTCGTGTGTCAATCAAAGCAATGTTTTGGAAGTTCTAAGTGATTTAGCCACTGATTGTTTTATAGCTTGCTTGCGTAAATTTATTAGTAGACGTGGTAAACTTGTAAATATTTATACTTATAACAGCATAACCTTTACTGGTGCCAATAACAAATTGCAGCAATTGTTAAGTTTTTTGAAATTTAAATCGAGTAAAATAAGATATTCGATAGCAAATAGAAAACATTAACTGGAATTTTATTCCAGCTAAGTCACCACATTTTGGTGGTATTTAAGAGGCGGGAATTAAACGCATGAACACGAGTAAGTCACAACGCATATTTAATTTATGAACAGTTTGCCACTATTTTATGTTAAATTGAGTCTATCCTAAATTCTCGCCCTTTATGCCTTTAACCTCAAATCCTGATAATAATGAACTATTTACTCCAGCTCACTTTTTAATAGAGAGAAGTTTAGTTTCCCTGCCAGAAAGTCTGATTGGTGTAGAAAAAAGTAGATTGAAGATATATCAACGCTTACAACAAATAACTCACCATTTTTGGCGCAGATGGCAAGCAGAGTATATATCAGAACCTCAAGACAGAGTAAAATGCAATCAGAATTCTTCAAATCAAGTAAGGGATGGTAATTTAATTGTAATGAAAAACGACAACATACCCCGTGCAAATGGAGTCTCGGTTGAATACTAAAGGTGTGTCCAGGTCAAGACAACATTGTACGAGTTGTGCACGTCAAAAACAAAGCAGTGTATCGTGCGTTGTTTAAACTGTGTATTTTGTCTATCAAAAACAATGAGTAAAACTATAAGTCTAACTAAGTTAGTGTAGAATGTAAAAATATTTCAAGGTGGCGGGTATGTTTAGGCCAAATATAATGTACAGCTTAGAAAGTTTTTGTATTTTACGTTACTTGAGAGTGTAACACCCCGGTGGCTCACAGTCTCGGCGTTGGGTTTGAAACGTTATTAAGTTGAATACAATTAACATAAATTTATTATAGAAACTAAAAATGTAATTCTTACAACAAATATGTACACTTGGGGTCGTTTGATTCCCTTTATATAATTATTAACATTAACTACAATTATGCTTCGGCACTTTTTTGAATGCGGCCAGCCCGTTCGGTTGATTTGTGGGTAGGCGAACGTCCCTTACGATCCGTATCTAACCTTAAAAGACAAAAAATCAGTAATTTCCTTAATGAAAGTGAACAGATGTAAATGGCGTGGTTGGAATCCTTTTGAAAACTGCTATAAATCAAGTTAATTACAGGACGGAAAATTATTCAGGTACGGTAAGTAATAAGGGTTAAAGACAGGTGTAATTAATTAAGTATTTCAGGTAATACACTGCTATGGTTAACGGGGTTTAATTTCAAATTTACGGCGGATTGACCACTGGTCTCTATTACTGACAAAGTTTTATACAAATAAAACACGGCAGGATTTGATTACGTTATTAGTATTACGGGTTGCTGCGGTTTGGTTATACTGTCAAACAAAAACTTTGGCAAATTCAGGTGAGTATTTCGAAACTGACATTGATTTGGAATAATTAATTTTAGACCTCAGCCTGAAGCCAAAACGTAGCGATGCCAAATGTATTGAAATACTCTAAACCAGTCTGGCTTGGGCAGTATTTCAAGGCGCCAACCTCAACTACGTTAAGGGTTAAAAGTGACTGGAGATTTAGTTTACGCTTGACAAATCCTACACCAGCCTGGCGCAAATGATTTGTCAATTCACTAACGGACTGCGGTTCGGTTATAACAAATATTACTCAGTGAAGGGGAAGCTCTTGGTCAACTTGAGGGAGGGCGTTTTGACGTAACAGGGGTTCTAATACAAAACAGAAAATTGAATACAAAAATCGTTCGAAAGTTGGTCGGTATGAGTCGGACTAGGTCTTGAGAGAGAGGTTTTACCAGGAACGGGTCTCGGCAGAAAGAGAGCATTTTTAGCGTTGACGGCGGTTTTTATTTGGTGTTTCGTTCCGGTTGACTACTTTTAAGCAGAGGAACGTCGCGCGCTTTGAAACAGTAGAGGTGGTCCGCAGCCGAGCATTCAAAGCTCACGCGTAACTGAAACAAATTTATATATAATTTTAAAACAATTACGGCCACCTTTGCCGTTTCGGTACAAGAGGGAATGGACATTAACCGAAGTGCTCAGTAGTGATTAATAGCAAGGACAGTTGTCACCTACATCTTGAAAGTACAGGACTTGGTCGATTAGTCTTAAGTAAAGTGTTCGTAAGAATTTCTAGAATAAATATAAAAATATACACTCCACATTAACGAGTTTTATTCAATAAGTACTAAAACTAAAAACTGTTGATATAAACCGTATCACCCTAAAGTAACGACAAACTTGAAGTTTTCAAGCATACAAAATCTAAATAGTTGACTCAAAATTTATCTACCATTAACAATAATCTACTTTTCTTAGACTGCCTGATGTAGTATGATATAAAATCTTTAAATGAGTGCATTTAAGAATCTCCCACAGACACTTGCCTAAAAACAATTACCCGAAAAACATTTTACTAAAGACAGTTGAGCGAAATAACAATTTTCTAAAAAAAGTGACTTACAAATGTAATTTAGAATAACTTTTTTTAAATTTATATTATTTTATACTATACCAGTATGAGGAATAATGTGGTATGCTTGATAAAAAGTCAAAGGTTTGCAAGATCGTAAATATTTACCAGATTTGCAATCTCTGTATTTTTTACGTGTTATACCGGCACCCGCAGCTATGGTTGGCAGTTAAATTAAGAATAATTAACATGATTATTAATAATAAATGATTTTTAATTATTTAATCGAAAGCCTATCTCTTGTTGATTCCGAGATTTTTATACTGTTTATCGTAATCTTGGACACACTTTCTCTGCAACTGGTTGTTTAGTATTAAATAGTAATCTACGTAACAAACGTCAAAAGTAAAGTTATGTATAACCGATGCTGCAGTCAGTTATGATATGAAGCTTTTGACTTCAGTAACGTACATTATTTTTTGTGTTGTGTTACATTTTTTTAAATAAAAAAAATTGCTGGAAATATAATGTTGGTACTACATTTACTACAGAATTATCATTTTGCCGCTCTAGAGATTTTTTCGCCCGTTACGTATAGTAATAAAAGAATAATGAGTATTAAATCTTAATTAACTTTAATTTGTGAATTTTTGGTGTATTTATTGTTTTGAAACATAATAATAAAATATATATATCGTAAATACAACTTTTGTGCAATCGAATAAAGAGAATAATAAAAATGAGTTAAGTACCTACTTCAAAGAGACGTTCAATTTTTCTATATATAAAAACTAATTGTAAATTTTAAAATTTATTTTATATCTTATTGTTGTTCAAATTAAATTCCGTGTTTTTTTCAAAAAAGAAAAACCGAAAGATAAATAAAAACGTTTTGTGAACTATTTCATAAAAGCCTTTTACCATGTATTGAAAAAAATACTGTAGAATACACATTATATAAGTTTCTTTTGTATCTGCTAAGATTGAAATAAATATTGTAAACAGACATTTGTAGTACATCATTAACTTGTATTTTCTTCTTTAACCTTTCTCGAATTGCGAAATTTTTCATGTTCTTTTATTATGTATAAATTTCTTGTGGCTATGATAATTTCTACTTTACATTATAATTTCATAGAATGTATGGTACCTTTTTGAACTAAAATTCAGTTCCCTTGCGAACAAAAGGTAAGAGTTTAAATTTTAAAAGGCACATTTTTGCTGTATAGCTCCATTTGCTGATTACATAAAATTATTATGAGCAGTTCTGTACAAAACTTCATAAAAGGAATAATTTCAGTGAAAATTTACTAAGCAATTTTAATTAAACCATTCGCACACTTCATTAATATTCTTATCTAAACTATTTAATATTCAAATAAAAATGGAGGAAATGATGAACTTATTTTTATGCAAATAACTGAGAAAAAGATTTTGATAAAATTAATATTTGGTAACAGTTTTGTATTTAATTCCTTCCTTTACTAATATTTATTCTCCTGACAATTTTTTTTATAAAAAACCAGTTATATAATATATAAATGATTTAAAAAATCAAAATATATTAGGTTTTTATTAAACTTGTAACGAAAATACGATTTGTAGAGTTTAAAGTTGAGCTAATAAGCTTACTTTATTTCCCAAAAGTAATTAAATTTTGGTGAATGGAATATGCTAAAATTGGAAATTTAAATAATTTTAATTAAGTATTAAGGTTTATTAATTTTCTTAATAATTATCTACTTATATAATGTCTGTTTCTATTTTTATTACTTGTTTGCGTTCTAACTTTTAATTATTATTTAAAACGTAGATTTTAAAAATTATTTGTAATTTTCATGTTTTTTTTTATTTTATGACATTAAATTTTATAAAATTAGATTAGCTTTTGTTAATAACATCTATATTAACAAAAAAATGGTTTTAAAAGTTTGATTACTTAATGAGTAGTACATTTTTTAAAATTTTTGGATTTGATTGATAAATGGTTCATAAATAATAATTAAAATATACAAAATTGCTTAATTTTTATTTAAATATTTGATTTTTGATAATTTAACATTTATGAATCAAAGCCATTCTACGCAAGTAGAAAGACTATATTTTCTTTATGCCTATGCAAAATTACATATCCAAATAATAGTATTTAACACAAATCTTTAATTAACAGTTAAAACATTAAACTATATATTTATAACTAGTTTAAGAAAAACTGAAGTAACATGTACCTGCTAAGTATGTAGTAATAGTATATTATATATCAAGGTTGAGAAGTGTATGATTATAGCCTAAGCGATAGATTATATCGCGAGACGCGAAGGTTACAATGAACTTTTCAACCGTGGTATATAGTATACAATTTTTTCCAATACTAGAATTATTAAACCTTTCTACCTGTTACTAAATCAAATTTAAAATTTAAGCTATTAATTTTAAATTAAAAATCAAGTCAGTGAATGTGACAGTTGTCATCAGTTTAATAGAATTCGTTTTGACGTAATTCTTAATTGTGATTTAAAACACAAAAATAAACAGATAACGTGTAAGTTTTTATTGCTAAAGTTGTTTAAATTGTTTAAAAACATTATTATTTTAAGCATTGATTATACCTAACATATATTCAGTTCAATAATATTGATATTTAATTAAGCGCGAACTTTAAACAACTTTTATTTTAAAAATCAAATTAAGTTATTAATTGAACGATTTGAAAACTTAAATTAGCATTAAATAAAATCTCTTGCTCTTTGTCGACAGACTCGTAAACTTTTTTTCTTTGAAACTGGTATAGTATTATCAGAAAATGTAGATATGTTTATTATTAACCACTGGTTAATAATCAATATTATTTACCTGCGCTTAAAAAAGTACAACTTCACATCCTAATATTATACGTAATAATTAAAGCCTACTGTTCTTAACTGTCATACATTTTAATTTTTCGCTATTGTAAACCGTCTTTGACAGTTTTTGCGCACTTGTCAACATAAACATCAAATTATTTTTAAAGATTTTGAGACTTTAGAGGCCTCCTAGTTTCTGTTCGAGCAATAAAATGTTGTATTCAACTCGTTCCTGTCTAAATTGAACGTTTTTTTGCTCGAGGACTTTTTAAAAATGTACTCTTGGGAAAAAAGTATCCAATTTACACAGCAACTCGTTATATAAACTACTATAATTTTACTTTTTGACAAAAGCAATTAAATTTGTTACCTGTGTTCCAAGATATACTGTATCAAAAATTTTTATGTATAATTATAATGGAGAAAACGTTTATCTTACATTTCACAAAAAAAATTGATAAACTCTGTATCAAAATTATAATTTGGGGTGATAATAAAATACGTAAAAACTGTAGTGGAGAGGGAAAATTGTTAATAAATAGCTAAAAATGTTTTCAAGATATTTTAATAAACATTTCAACACTTGTTAGATTAATGCGCAAACATTGTAGATCCCGTTCATAATAAGTGTTTGTGTTGCTTGTCCTTATTATAGACATTGTTAGATATCGTGCCTTGGTTTATCAACAAATGTCAACTGTAACATAAGTGTGTTTGCAATAATTAGAAATTCCAGTAAAATTGGGTTTTGAAGATAAAATTAAAATTGTTTTCATTGTTGGAGTAAATTATAAAACATGTAGGAAAGCTTTAATAATAGACACGCTAAGAAAAGAATATATTTCACAATCGTCAGATATTTAATAAGTAATTTCAATAGTTCTGAAGTAGTAATAATAACTCTAAAAGAAAACATTGGGCATGGATTCCAAATAAAGATACTGAAACTGATATGATGCTATCAGTCGTGGAAAATTCAAAATATTCACTTAAAAAAAGATTCAATTAATTAAATGTAAATAAAACTACAGTTACACTCAAAGGTTAAACCATACAAACCCAAATTTACTTATACTTTAAAAGTAAGAGATGTCGAATGTTTGAATTTTATGTTCATATCTAAGAAGAATTGGAAGATAACAGATAACTTTTCTCTGACAAAGCAACGTTCAGTGAGTACGCAAAATTGATAGTGAAGCGAAGTTGATTCCAATTTCCATGTCTAAACCAAATATCAATATTAATTTAAGACTAGTGTTTTGTGCGGCATTTACAAAGGTAAAACAGTTGGATTAATTGTTTGAGGGCACTGGCAGAACACACACTTTTTTTATTGACCTTTTAAGAATACCACTATTTGTCTTTATTTTCACTACTCTTGTGACACCGTCTTTCCCTGGTTGTACTTCGGTGATTCTGCCCAATTTCCATTGTAGAGGAGGTACGTTCTCTTCTTTTATTAAAACCATGGCACCAGGAGTTGCATTGTTGCATTGTATTTTCCATTTAGTGCGAACTTGGAGCTCGGATATGTATTCCTTGTGCCACCTTGCCCAAAAATGCTGCACTAGTTGCTGGATTCGTTTATAACTATTGAGACGATTTTCTTGAACATCCAACAAGGGTATTTCTGGTAATGATGTTAATGGTCGTCCGATCAATAGATGTCCAGGGGTTAGTGATTGTAAATCGTTGGGATGTGGACTTAAAGGAGTTAATGGACGGGAATTCAAAATGGCCTCAATTTGCACCAATACGGTATAAAATGCTTCGAATGTTAAATTGTTATTACCAATTACTCTAATAAGATGTTTTTTAAAACTCTTTACAGCTGATTCCCACAAACCTCCAAAATTGGGGGCTCTAGGGGGTATAAAATGCCATTGTATTTTATCGATTGTCGTCAATGTACCTTGAATGTAATTTTTATTGGTATTTATAAATTCATATAGATCGCCTAATTTTGAGTTAGCACCAACAAATGTAGTTGCATTGTCTGAATACAAGTTTACGGGTATGCCCCTTCTTGCAATAAAACGTCTAATTGCCGCTATGAATGCGTCGGTTGTTAGATCGTGAACTAATTCTAAGTGTACAGCTTTAGTAACCATACAAATAAATATGCACACATATGATTTTACTAATTTGTAATTACGCAGTGTTCTATCTCGTAATAAAAATGGACCAGCATAATCCAATCCAGTGTTAAAAAATGGCAAACACTGAGTGGTTCTAACGTTGGGCAAATCGCCCATTAAATAATTGTTTGATTTTGGATTAC
This sequence comes from Aquatica leii, assembly GCA_035610365.1. Lineage (NCBI taxonomy): Eukaryota > Metazoa > Arthropoda > Insecta > Coleoptera > Lampyridae > Aquatica > Aquatica leii. The sequence goes on along the minus strand of CM069432.1, from coordinate 211,128,155 downwards.
ATCGAAAGCAAATAATACATTCGCGTACAACCTTTCTACATATACTACGACCTGATGTTGGCCAAAACGTTTCTCTTACAGAAGCTAATAATTGTTGAGGTCCGCAATGTTTTAAACGGATGTGCTCGTCTTTTAAAAGTAAATACGTTAATCGGTGTTTGTGAGAAATTAAAATTGGATGTGTTTTATCAAACGCATAATTCGAGTTTTTTTAATCTCCCTCCTACTCTAATAACCTTATCCTTGTCCATAAACGGACTTAATGACAAAATGGCGCTAGACTTAGATATGGGTTTGTATTTCATTAAATTTTCATATTCATTAACAAAATTTGACCTTTGACTCATTATTGCTAAATACTTTAAAGCAGCTTGTGTTTCATGAATTTTCAAGCAACCAGTTTCTCTATTAACAGGTTTTTTCTTAGAATTACTAATAAATCTCAAAATGTAAGAAAATACGCGTTGCAATTTTTTTAAACTAGAAAATCTATTAAATACAAAATCTAAATCTACAGAAATAGTTATATTTACAATTGTTCGTTGCTCTGGCAAATCTACTACATTAGTTTCATCAATTGATGGCCATTCGGACTCCTTTAAGGTGAGCCAAGATGGACCGTACCACCAAAGATTATTGTTTAATAAATTACAGGGTGCTATACCTCGTGTAAGCAAATCGGCTGGATTATCCGACGATCTTACATGTTGCCAGTTATTAATGTCTGTTAGTTCTTGTATTTCGGATGCTCGATTTGCAACAAAAGTTTTCCAACGTATTGGGCTTCCCTTTAGCCAAGATAGTGCAATTGTAGAGTCACTCCAATAGTATTTTATACATTGAAAATTTATTGATTGGTGAACTTTCTTACTTAAATTGGCGAGTAACACCGCACTGCATAGTTCTAATCGCGGAAGCGTTACTTGTTTAATTGGCGCAACTCGGGACTTAGCACACATTATTCGCGTAATTGTTTTATTACGATTAATTTCACATCTCGTATAGATTACTGCTCCGTACGCCTTTGTAGAAGCGTCACAAAAACCGTGAAACTGCATAGAAATATAAGTTTCATTTAAAACGTGTCTAGGAATTGATAATGAATTTAATAAACCTAAATCTAACTTAAAATCTGACCACATTTTTGCAATATCTAATGGAATTTCTTCATCCCAATCGATTTTAGCTTGCCATAAACATTGAATTATAATTTTAGCGCGAATTATAATAGGCGCTAGCAACCCTAGAGGTCAAAAATCTTACAAATTGTAGCTAAGATACTGCGTTTTGTGTTTATAGAACTATTAATTTCTAATATGGAGTATTGTATAGAGTCCTGTACTGAGTTCCACAGAATACCTAAAGTACGACTTTCCTCGTTTGAACCTACTTGTATTATACTTTCGTTTAAATCTGAATTGACTTGAAATTGATTAGTTACGGATTGTTTATTGGTAAGCCACTTTCGTAACTCGAAACCTCCTTTACTTAAAATTGTAGAAATCTCACGCTGAATTTTTACTAATTGTTCAATTGAATCCGCTCCCGTTAATATATCGTCAACATAAAAATCGCGTTTTATAATAGAACTACTACACGGAAATTGACTTTGATTTTCATCAGCTAACTGATGCAAACACCTAATAGCTAAAAAACTTGCCGATGCCGTCCCGTAAGTGACGGTGTTTAATGTATAGAACTTTAAATTAGATTCTGGATTTTCACGCCAAACTATTTTTTGCATTGACCTATCATTTTTGTCTACTAATACTTGACGATACATTTTGGCTATGTCTGCTGTCATTACAAATCTGTGAATTCTGAATCGTAAAAGAATCGATAATAAATCATGTTGAATGTTTGGGCCTACTTGTTGAATGTCATTTAAAGATACACCGTTATTAGATTTCATTGATCCGTCAAATACTACTCTAGTTTTTGTAGTTAAACTTGAATTTTTAAATATAGCATGATGGGGTAAAAAGCAACTTAATTCATTGTCAGTGTCGTGGGTTTCGGACATATGACCTAGTTCAATATATTCTCTCATAAATTTAATGTATTCTTCCTTTAATTGCAAGTTTTTGTTTAATTTTAGTTCAAGGTTTTGAAATCTTCTAATAGCTAAATCCTTTGTAGTACCTATTGAATACTTGTTTTCTTTAAATGGAATTTTAACAATAAACCGCCCATCAGACGCTCGCTTATGATTGTTTACAAAATGAGTTTCACAATAATCGGATAAAGTTGTAAATTTTTATTGCTTGTGCATTCTTCAATAGACCAAAATTTAGTTAAACTGTCGTTAAGTGTATTGTTAGAAATAATACTACAATAATTTATTACAAGGTTTCTAATTATACTATTGCCTAAGTTACCACTAATTATCCATCCTAATCTAGTCTTAAATAAAGTAGGCTTATCTTTACCTAATTCTAATTGTCCGTTTCTTAAAATTTTTGAAAATACTTGTACACCTAATAAAAAATCAATATCCGCGCTTACGTTAAAATAAGGATCAGCTAACGGCATGTTGCATGGAATTTCTAATGCAGATTTGACGAATGATAAAATCGGAAGTTTTTCCGTTATATTATCAAGAATAAAAAAAGATAATTCGGCAGCATATGAATTGTTACATGATTTAATTGTAGTTTGCACTGCGGTATCGATGTGCGTAAAACCTTTACCTACGCCGCTAATTGAAAAATTGGTAGACATTTTACTTAAATTTAATTGATTTAATAACTGATTTGTCATAAAATTGCTTTGCGCTCCACTATCAATGAATGCTCTACACTGAACAAAATTACCTTGAGAATTTTGGATTTGTATGATTGCTGTAGATAATAAAATTTGAGATTGACTTAACTTCGTTAATGAATGATTATTAATCGAATTGTTACTAGGTTGAATTTCGACATTTGTGTTAACACTACTAGTTGAACTATCGTTATTAATAATTACTTGACGTGGTTTAGAATTGATCGAATCAAAGTGTAATAACGTATTATGCTGCCTTCGACATTTTTTGCAACCTACAAGTTTACAATCTTGAGGTAAATGGTTTGGTCGTAAACAATTTAAACATAACTTAAGATTACGTGATTGTTGGTATCGCTCTTGTACACTAAGACTTAAAAATTGTTCGCAACTATAAATAGGATGATCTTTTTTACAGAAATAACATGTAACCTTATTAACTTGAGTTGTACAAATTTGTGAAGGATTTTTAAATTTAAAGTTTGGATAGGTTATATTTGATTTTGAAACTTTATCGTATTGAAGTTTTTGTAGTAACTCGCATTTGTCGTGTAAAAAAATATTCATATCAGCCAATTTAGGAGTTTTTAATTTTATTCTACAAGTCTCCCAGTCCCGGCGTGTAATAGGGTCTAGCTTACTAGAAATTATATAAATGATTAATGAATCCCAATAATTTACTGGTTCACCAATGTTTTCTAGAGAACGCAATTTTTTTGTAATATTGTCAAATAAATTTCGTAAGTCATTGTGCGCTTCTCTAGTAACATTCGGATGTTCCATAATGGTTTTAATGTGATTATGAATGATTAAACCCTTATTTTCAAAACGGTCTTGAAGTAATTGCCACGCTATTGAATAATTGCTATCAGTAACTTCAATTGATTTTATTATATTTGATGCCTCGCGTTCTAATGATGATTTTAGATAGTAAAATTTTTGTATTGAAGATAACGATTCATTGTTATGAATTAAAGCACTAAACGCGTCTCGAAATTCCAACCAACATTCATATTGGCCGTTAAAACTAGGTAATTTTATTGTAGGTAGTTTTACATCAAGATTATGAGTTGAATTGCAAGAAGATACACGAGTTTGATTTTGACTTGATGCTGAATCTAAAACTAACTTTATGCTGCTTACTAACTCAAAGTACGAGTTTTCAAATGATTCGCGGCAGTTTTCATCAGTACAATTAATAATATCGCTATAATCGTCTTCGTTTTGAGCATTACTCATTTGTTTAATTACATTCAAAGTCTCAATTTCAGACTGAACATTATTGAATTCGCCTAAAAGTGGTTCTAATTTACTTAATCTTAATTGTAATTGGGTAATAACTTGTTCATTTAAATTACTTGTGTCTAGTTTTTTAAAATAATTGTTTTCACGTGTTAGATGAGCCTTAATTTGACTTCTTTTTGCTTTTAAAACGTTAACATCGTTATTGGCCATTGTGATTATAGATAAATAAAAATAGAAATAGATTGGTTTAAATACAGGTATTGAAAGGTAATAATAGGTAATAGAAAAAAAGGAAACGATCTCACCACTAGTTTTTCAAAATGTCGGCTTTTCGATCCGGCGTTGTAGGACCATTATGTGCGGTACTGTCGCTCATTTCCCTTCTTAGGAAGCACGATGGCGGCGTGGATGAATTTTTAATAACTAAACTCACTTTCTCGTAACCACCGCACTGATTTAAGTGGACTGTATAAATAGAATTGAATACGAAAACTTCCGTTATAATTTTACTAATAAAAATCGTACTTGCTTCATAGAAGTTTTAATTGCTACTGCCTACTATGTACAATTCTAATTTCTAAAGGCATCCCCTTAGTACGGACATGCGCAGTTTATATATATTTGACTTAACCAGTGATCTATAGTTTTTTTGGCCTCTGAGGTCTTAGATCTTTAGATTTTTTTGTGAGGCTATTAAAAAAAAGGTATACTTTCAGAAACCATTTCAATATGTTGATCATTTCGAAAGACTTATAAAGAAACATGTGAAACTATAATTTAGATGTGATTAAAAATGTTATTACAGAATTTATTTATTTATCTGTTTAAAAAAGAACGGTGGATGCGTTGATGTTGCATAGTATTGTAATTTTACATCACCAAACTACACACACATCATTGTGTGTAAGCATTACCTATTATCCAACATTAAACTTTGATATGAACTATTGATGCGTATACATCAGCTGGTAAGTTTTGCTTGATTACGTTTCTTTGTCTGTAAAAGTTTAGACATCGACAGTGGAAAAGTTCTAAAAGGAAGCATTGCACCTACAAATACTGTGACACAAAGGCAGATACAATTTATATTTCTATTTAGAGGCAATGGACGTTTAACTAATTCCACCTTGGACGCTTATGTAACAGCATACGATACGCTTCGGTTTTCTTACCTTTCATAAATTTACGGAGAAAATCCTTTTACTTTTTTACCTGTTGTAGAGTTTGTGAGTCACCAGGTAAACAACATTATTGTTAGGTAGTTTGATTACAGGAAGCCAGTAGGAAAACGTTTTCTGAAAGTAAACCTGGATCTTGGTAAATCAATTTTTGATTTTAACTATTCGCTGTCGCTACGGTGCTTTTCACAAATCATATTTACTAACCGAAACGTTTAAAATGATTTGCTTCCTATTACTATCAGTCAATTAGTCTAAGTTGCTATCGTATGCTGATACGTCAACTGCTAATTGTTATTGTTAATGTAATCTACTTACAAAGATTTGTGTATGTCTTGACTGTTACACTTACGATTTGAGTGTATTGTGAGTTGCCGATGCTTCTGGCGTTTTGGAATCTACGTACAAGTACTCAAACTAAATTTACTTACTGTGATCCTAATTTTAATTAAAAAAACTTAGAATGGAAGGCAAAGAATATTTGAGATATACGAAAAGGGAAGTAATGAAGCAAAACCAAATCAGACAAGACAGTTGTAAAAAAACAAAAAAACGAATGTGTGAAAAATTTACAGAAGAAGAGAGAAAATGTTTGTTTGACAAGTTTTGGTCCGAACTCAACTGGAATCAAAGAATAGTTTACGTTATTTCTAATGTTAATAAAGTTGCTATAAAACGTAAAACGACATCAACTGAATCTCGACGAGGAGAAACATTAAATTATTCTTTGACCTTCAATGATTTGTCGAAAAATGTTTTAAGACACCCTCGGAATAGGATTTTTTTTAGTACAAAGTTGAACAAAAATAGGCTATCTTGCTATGATCATAAACAAAAGATTGTGACAATCTGAATCGTGTAAATACCCCATTTGCCACAGACATCAACTATTTAAATGACTTTTTGAAACAGGTCCCAAAATTACCTTCTCACTATAAGAATTTCTTCTAAACTTTATTTGGAGTCGGTTTTTATGTCATTAAAGCAGTTGTACTACCTATACTAAAAAAGTTATAACAATGCAAACAAACGAAATCTTTCGTGTAAAACGTTTTATAACCAATTTAATGACAGCTATCTTGCACTATCCAGCCAAAAAGCGATCAGTGTGATTTTTGCGTGATTCATAAAGTTGGCAATTTAATTGATGTTAAATATACAGTGCATATAAACAGAAAGAACAGGGCACGTACTGAAAAAACCACTGATTAATGTTTAACAGAAAGAGGAACATGCAATGTTCTTACTATGAATCTTCAAGTGGTCTAAGCCTGTCCAGTTGTTCAAGCCAGTAGCATATTCTTTAAAACAAAATTGTCATGCCATAAACTCACCATTTACGATGTGATAACTCATCACACTACTTGCTACTGATTTACTAAAAGTGATTGTGATCTGGTTGCTTTAGCATTTACTTTATGTATAATTGATTACTGAGAAAAGCATTGCACAGCTAAGAACCTGCCAATAATAATTTATTCAGATGGCTGCAGTTACCAGAACAGGAATAACGTTTTATCCAATGCTTTGCTTACCTACATTCTAAAAATTAAATACCTGAGTTTCAGAAGTATCTTGAACGGGATCACACTCAAATGGAGTGTGATTGCTTTAATAGCTGTATTGAACGTAGATTTAAAACATCGAGATATTAACTTGCCAAGAGACTATATCTTAGCAAGTAAAGAAGCCAGAACCAAACCATGTCATACGAACTGGGGTTTGATTTCTTCAAAGATTATTCACAGAATAGTTTTTTAAGGTACACAAGAATTTGGTCAGAGAGGAAGTCCAACGATCCTATAATTACGGATCTTCGTGCCTTACGCTACAATTTAGAAGGATTGATCGACTATAAACTAAATTTTGACGATGAATGGCAACAATTACCCTCAAGACAAAAACCAATACCCGAAAAGTTACCGAATAATTCTCCACTGAATAAGTCAAGAATACCGATTAAGAAATCAAAATTAAAGCATTTGCAAGAACTGAAAAACGTACTTCCAGATGACTGTCATAGCTTTTATGATATGTACCATGTAAAGATGATTAATAAGACAACAAACAAATAAAAATTAAAAAAGAAAATACAAAATCTTGAATAACACTATAACCTCCTATCTTACACAAAAAGTTACACTAATACCTCCTATCTTTTAAAATGTACAAAAAATTAATTATTATAAATATTTTTTGCAAATAAAATTAAAATAAACAAACGATAATCACAAACTATGTATATAAATCTAGTTTCAAGTTCTATATTAATACACAATAGAAGATTTCTATTTAAATCGGAAAGAGAGGAAAGTTCTACTTTAGCTCTATTTCATTTTAACGGCACTGCCACGATAACATCTACAATGTTCCTAAAAAAAATAGAATTTTTTTAATGTCCTTAAAATAAATGTAGCTGTTAACCCTATGTGTTAACCTCACTTTCTGCTACAGGTAAGCCTGTATGATTTTGATTTTTTATTTTTAGTAATAGTGTTTTTTTAATTAACAGCTGCGTATTTAAAATGCCTAAGTGTTACTACAAAGATTGTTTAAGTACTCCAAATCAAAACAATTTAAGAACTTGCGTTACCATTCATTTCCCAAACCAAGACGGAAGCGTTTATTATGGATTGATTTGTGTGCAAACGATCAATTGAACACATCTAATATTACCAAGAATGTGTATGTTTGCGAAAATCATTTTTTGGATAATAACACAGATCCAACTCCTTATTCCACATGCACATCAGATGACATAAGAGATCCTGCATCCTTAGCAATACAAAGCACTGTTGAAATTAGAACAGCTGAAGTGGCAAATGACGTAAACACGGTGGATAGTGGTCATAAAGCTGCTACTGATCATTTGTATAACTAACCGTATCGTATAGTAACTTTACCACAATGCCTGTTTGATGCTAGAAGTGCAAAAACTACATTGCAAAAATCTGAGAACTTTTTTTTATTTATCTCTATCTAAAACTAAATACTTTCACTATTTTACTGGGTTAGAATTAACACAGTTTGAGGCATTATACCATTTTTTGAATGAAAACGTAATGGGATTGCTGAAATACAAAAGACAAAATGGCACTCCAACAAAAAACAGGTTTACTCGACTTTCATACAGGGAGAAATTGTGTTTAATGCTGATTCGGTTACGAAGAGGTTATACTCTTAGAGAACTATTGGCGTTTTATTATTACAGTATAACCCATATTTCAATTATTTTTTACACCTGGACGCAATTTGTGTACTTATAAACTTGTTGTCTTCGGAATGACTTGTTCAAATCATCTCGTGATACAGAAAACAATCAAATGCCTGCCTGTTTTAGAATGCTTGACGATAAAGTTACTTTGATTTTGGATACCACAGAACTGAGAATGCAGATGTCCAGAAACTTTCAACGACAATACTCATTCCAGCTATAAACATTATAATACAATAAAATTTCTAATAGAAATTTCTACAAGGGGGTTATAGTGTATAATAGTGAAGGATATGAGGGTAGTATTTCTGTTAATGCCTTATTTAAAACAAGCGATATATTAAATTTCTTAGAAGAAGGTGATGTGCTATTGGTGGATAGAGGGTTTACAGTACAAGATGTGTGTGATGAGCATAAGTTTAAATTAATTATTCCACCATTTCTTGGTGGTAGAACAAAATTAACTGCAGAAGAAGAAATTTTAACGAAGAAGATTGCCAAATGTCGTATTCATGTGGAAAGGTCAATTGGACAAATGAAGGCTTATCATATTATATCAAAACCTATTCAAATTACTATGTTTCCAATAATTTCAAACATTGTTAATATAATATGTTTTTTAGTTAATTTTGAAAAGCCATTAGTAAATTAAAATTAAAAATGGTGATACAATTTATATTTAATTCTATAATTCAAATATGTTATCCTATGTTATAAAGTAAATAAACTATATAAAACCAAAGAGTATATATATTATATACTTTTTGATAAAACTTTACTTGTAATTTTATTTAGATATATGGATATATGTATATGTATTGTAATATACAAATAGATTAGCAAATTATTAATGAAATTAACTTGAATCATTTTAATTCAAATACACTTAAATTTCTTGGAACTTTCATTAGAAAAAAATCAGGAAGATACATGCTGTAGTAAAGTTTTTTTAATTTCCCTGATATATTATTAATAATAGTAGGTTCTACATTGTCTAATTTAACTTGGAAAACTAATATGTTAATGTTTGACCACACAATAAAATCACACATTGGCACTTCAAATATTAACATTGATGTCACTACCTGGTATAAATATGGATGGTTTAATTTTAAATATGTTTCTACATTTTTTTATATGCAAAAAATGCACTCTTTTGAGATGGCGATAATACCTCTTCAAAGTTATTGGGATTTTTGTTTTTTGAAACCTTCAGACACTTGATTTCAATTTTACCTCTTCTTTTAATAACCTCATCTACACTACATGCTAAATGCGGAAAATCCTTGTTTGCATATAATCCTACCTCAACCAGCTCTTCATCAGTCTTCAAATACTTTGAAATATATACATTTCTAGCCCTGGTTCATTTTTTACCATATATAATGGGCGGTATAAAATAAATGGGTGACATCTGCCACAAGTTTTTTTTTTAAAAAGTTTAATTTTGCAGAATTCGAAGACAAACTAGAAGCATGTTTTGTAATGGAAGATGTAAAAAAAAGGTTCTCCATCTTTTCCAACCCAATGACCTTTGTATTTATGCACCTTTCACTGCGAATACTTTAGTATTGTGTAGTCGCTCATGTAAAAACTCATGTTTTCTTTAAAAAGTGAGACTTGCTGTGACAGAGTTTCAGTTTCTGCCTTATCCATTTTAAAATCCTCATATGTTACATTGAACAATGTCGGAAACATTGTCAAATTATTTCCAGATTGCAAATCACAAATAAAATTATTTAAATTAACAGTTTTTGTGTAATTTAATGGTCTTGGGCCAAAAATTCCGCTTTTTATTGGATCCAATCTAAATCTTAGGTATGCTTTTGTGGCTACAGGTCCTGCTTTTTTATTTTTTGCTCCTAAGCCCCATTCTCTTAATTTACTTGTGCATGTCACCTCTCCATAACTATATTCTTCAGTATATTTACAAAGAAACAATAGAAGTGCTGCAACATTCACAAATACCAGAAAAAACTGCACCAGACAACTGATTTAAAATGATCATAATTTTGTAAATAAGCTTCTTATGGAAAGATGCAAAACACTTCGCTTTTAAATGATAATATTTGCCATCACTTGCATCAAAAACATTATGGATGTAGTCACTTCCTACAAACTGTGATCCTCGCCTAAATGGCTTCATCATTTGGGACTTCATAATCTTCTGTTTCAAAATAAGTTCCCACAAGGTACGAGTAAATATATCTTTTATTGAAATACTGAGGAACGCTTCTTGATGGAAATTTTGCGCAAATAATAGGAGTTTGTCGAAGGGATGTTGATACAGTTGATGTTAAGTTTTTCTTTACATCATACCATTTACCATTATCGATTCCTAAAAATATGCAGTCTTCTCAAACTGTTTGTATGCAATTAATCACTCTAAAAATGAAATACTTAATTAAACTTTAATAATATTAAAACATCATTACTTTACCTTTGCATTAGTTCTGCTTTAGTTCCAGTTTTCTTTAAACTGCGACATTCTAACCACCGTTGCAACTGCAAGATTTTCTTGTAAAACAGCACCGGGAACATCTTCTGGTTTAAATATTACTTGTTTTGAAGGGTTTACTAATACAAATAGAACTTTACATCATTGTTTAAATATATTCCTGTACCTACTTGTGCAAATAGATCGAAAATCTAGTTTAGTCTTGAAAAAGACTTTTTGGCAAAGTATAGAATAAAGAAAGAATCGTGAAAAAGGGAAAAAGAAAGCTATTTTATGTAAGTCAAAACAAGAATATAAGAAAGGTAAAAGGAAAGAGTTAATACGATATGAATAAGGCAAATAGAAGAGTAAAATACAAAAGCAAAATATAACGCAAGCACAACGTAAACAACAACAACGATAGTACAAAAGTGAGGTTAACAGCGTTGTTTACCGCTACATTTATTTTAGGGACATTAAAAAAATTCTAGTTTTTTTAGGAACATTTTAGATGTTAACGTGGCAGTGCCGTTGAAATGAAATAGAGCTAGGGTAGAACTTTTCTCTCTCTCCGATTTAAATAGAAATCTTTTTTTATCTCTCCTGAAAACCTTTTGTTTTCGCACTTAAAAAGTATTGATAGTAAACAGTCGCTATACAATCTAGTTTATACACTACAATGTGTTTCTCTGTTATGCAAGTATTGTCTTTTGTTCTACTGTAAAGTATGTTATAAATGGTGTTGGAGATTATACATTATTATTTTGATATTATCTGTTTTTAAAATTGAAATGATTCTTTTAGTTAAGTTTGGGACATATGATTTTGGTATAAATAATGTTAGGGTTAGTATTAAAGTTAGTAACAGCTAGGTTTATAGATGGTGTAGTGTTAGTAGTTATCTTAGTATGTGGTTCAAGTCTCCAAGCGTTGCATTCAATGATTATTAGTTGAACATCTTCGAGTGGTAATCATGTTGTAACAAAAGGGTGTTAGCTTTGTGCTAATTGTCGGAGGTGCATTCTGTTTGGATATTTTAAATTGGTTTAATAAAAATTACTAAAAGATATGCGTTGTTTTGCAATATGTTTGCTGTCTAACTTTTGCAAAGACTTGAGTTTGGTTCCTCTTATTGATAAGTGTCTATCCTCTAATTACATCCAATTTGATAAGTAGAGTAGTCTTGCTTTCAATTAAATGCGTTTATGATTTGTTTTGTGTAATTACTTAGAATTAATTAAAAATTACGTATTTTGCGTTTTGCGTTCGATTTAAATTTTATTAATTCTGTATTGTGCCTCATATTTAATCTTTTTTATATTAAATTTAAAATTTTATTTTCAAATTTTGTGTTTATTTTTTTTTGAATTTTGCAAGATGCTCTTATTGCTTTAATAAATGTCAGAATTGTAAACTGTAACAAAGCTTTTAATTAATCGACATTTCGTGCTGTATTTTAAATTTAGTATTACAGATTAAACAACTTATGTACTTTGAGGTAAGTTACAAAAGTAAGTTTTGACTTTTGTTCTTTTTTTTACGGTTCCAAAATCCAAAATTTTTATGTAAAAGAAACCACTCCTTGCCACTGAGTATTTAGTCGAGCAAAACATACTTGTGTTACGATTTTAAGGCAATTACTTCTACATTTTTTCCACGTAACAATGGTTGCCGATGCGGGCAATGATATTTCGGTACTGAAACGTGCAGGCGGATAAAAATCAAGTGAGATTGCAAACAAGTTATATGGACGACTTTATTATGCTAAAAAAAAGTTTTTTGTCGGTGAGTACAAATGCTATGCGGTGTAAAAGTTGCAGCTGTACAGTTACAAGCTTTCGTCAGAAAAATTGATAATTTAACTAAGAAACAAATTATTTTAGAAACGTCTATGTTCAAAGCTTATGTTGTTTTTTATAGTAAGTTAATCTATATTTTTTTATGGTAATTTTATAATAATTAATTAATCACATTGACGTTTTAATAAAAACGATTAAATAAAATAAATATTTCTAAATAAATAGTATAGTTCGCGAGTACCGTTCATAGATATAAAAGTAGACACTAGATCCAGACACCAGAAGCGAACTAGAAATTAACAGTCTATATGGCGTTTTTACAGATTTTCGAACAGATGTTTTAGTTAAAATTTAATATAAGGTACTGTAAGTTAATTTCTCCTTTTTTTTAAGTACACGCAGAGAAATCTGCAATCACTAGTTATGAATAGTATGTTCATAAATTACACATTTAATAAAATTTATAAAATATGAATTATATTATGATGTTATGCGTAATACGCATACAACATTCCTAAGAGTGCAATTTGTATGCGTTACGTGTATTCATGTATTATGAATATGGTTTATAAATGTAATAAAGTTATGAATTGTTTTCCATATTTTACTAGTTATCACTATAGTTATAATTTTATCTTAAGTTATGAGCAAACCTTCTTATATTATGATACATCAGCAAAACCAGCAGAACGTTTCACACGCAGATAGTGTGTGCATTGCATCAACTAAAGAAGTGATTTTATCAACTGATAAAAAGGTAAGCAAAATGTAATAAAATTGTCATATATTTCTGTTTTTTGAGTTCTAATGTTTGTATATTAATTGTTTTCTACGAATATACATAAGATACAAATATTAGTACTTATAACACATTCACATACAAATTTATAACTCTTGCGTAAACATTATAAAGTATGTATTTGTATGAAGCGTACCAAATTGATTTGCCGTTTATCTCAATTTTACATTATATACTGTGGGTATTTCCATTTCTTAAAATTAATATTAAAAACGTTGATAAATACTAACAATCCAAAGTAGGTACATATGTTCTGTTTTGTATTTGAAGTGATAAGTTTCTCCGGTATCAGCTACTGTCAAAAATGTTTACATTAACTAGAATTTTACAACACGTTCTAGTCATTTATGCACATACGTCTAAGGTAATCAAATCCCTATCGCGAAACGATTCAAGGAATTATATTCCGGTACCACTATTTATTACCACAAAAACATACAGTTGTCAAAGTAGTCATAGTATCCAAAGTAATCAAAGTAACGAGTTAAAGTAACGAATACAAAAAGTATAAGTAAGGAATAGTAACGATTACTCAAAAGTAACGAAATTCACCATCACTTTAACTTGAATTAGAATTAGATATACAAGATGTTCAAAGTCATCTGTTTATTATTGCTATTTTGATTAATATTAAAGCTACGAATTAGATTAAATTGAAAGTCGAAACACTTTTGATCACTTTCTATTTATTTACATTTTCTAATAGACATACTTCTTATTTCTAGATTTGCGTCGCTATAATTTAACTAAAGTATTGCAAAGAGTTGTAAAACCTAAAGGCCGTAAGAAAATAGACAATAAGGTATGGAAAGTTAGCATTGGAGATACATGGAAGTTTTTTAGTTCTGAAGTGAGAACAGTGGCAGATATGTGTGTACTGTTATAAACAACCTAAAAAATTTTGCATCAAAAACAAAATTATCTTACACTATTTCTAATATTAGTAGATAGTAAGAATGACGATAATCTAGTTTGCTTTGGTAACGGATAATATTACGCATTTATACAATAATTTTCTATAAACTTTTGATGCCTACTTTAAAGTAATGGATTTGATAAACGTTGTAATAGCGAAGGCTTCCACGGCCGGAGTCTATACTAAGATAAGAACGTCTTGTCGTCAATGTTGTAACCGAAGTTGCCAACCTTTCGCCCACTTTCGTAAGGGGCTTCATCAGGGCGTCAGAGAAATCGAAGAACTAAAAGAAGCAACCGAAATCTAACTAAACACTTCTCAAAAGTTAGGTAATCAACTTGTGAACCAAGCTAGATTCTAAACTCAGAAAAGGTAAGAAAGAAAACGATAAACTTGAAAAAACAAACGAAAATCTAACAAAGAACTACTACAGAGTTAGGTAATCAACTTGTGAACCAAACCAGATTCTAGAATCCTAACTCTGTAGTGGTTCTTTGTTAGATTTTCGTTTGCTTTTCCAAGTTTATCGTTTTCTTTCTTATCTTTTCTGAGTTTAGAATCTAGCTTGGTTCACAAGTTGATTACCTAACTTTTGAGAAGTGTTTAGTTAGATTTCGGTTGCTTGTTTGAGCTCTTCGATTTCTCTCACGCCTTGATGAAGCCTCTTACGAAAGTGGGCAAAACGTTGGCAACTTCGGTTACAACATTGACACGGTCCAAACCCGGAAGAGGTTTTTATCTTAGTATTGATAAACGTTGCTGCCTATATAATAAGTAAACCTATTATAAAAATTATTTGTATTCCTGTTCTTCAACTTCAATATTAAAAATCGTTTTTGTTAAATTATCTTGACTGCAATAGAAGAAAAGGTTTGTGGTTAGCAACTTGTAAAATTATTTTTTTTAATTGTTGCTCAAGTTCTGTTTCAGTTTTGTTTATATTATTTACGTTTTATTTATTTGAATAATGTTTTATTTTTTATAATAATCTGTTATTATATAATGATATTATGTGTTATTAGTTATGTATTAGTTCTTGTATTATGTGTTCTATTTAAATTATTTAGTTGTAAAAGTATGGTGGTGTACTTATAGCTGCATTAAAATTGTGTAATCATCGTAAAAAAAATAAACATTTTTTGAAACTCGAAATATATGTTTTATTAATTTACAAAATATATAGGAGAAATATCTTGTGATTATTTCGTATAAGAAGAGTAAAATTAACTCCGAAATTATGATTAATATTCATAATTGTTAATACACTATTCTGAATATCATTTAATAAACAATACTTTATTTATCACATATTATGATTGGCCTGCTTAAAAAGTTAATCTTTATTTAATAAGAGTTTATGAATATTAATCATAATAAAAATGTGATTATTAAGCATACATAACGAAAATACTTCGTTACTGGATGTGAATTATAATCATAATAGATATGACTTAAATCACATATTACAATTACCTGGTTAAAATTTTATTCTTAATATGATCATTGTTTATGAGTATTATTCATAAAGATATAATTATTACGCATATATATCGAAATCGTTTACTTCATAACTTATGAATTATAATCATCATCGATGTTAACATGACTATTCACAAATTATACCGATGGTTTATAAATTTATGAATAGCTAGTAGTAGTTGTATTTTATGCTTAAATTACGCAGAAGTTGTGCGTCTTACGAATGATATCTGAAAACATTTCTCTCCGTGTATGCACGTTGTTTATAGAAATCTTATAAAAATATTTATCTTTAAACCCTAATTGCTTAATTATTGTAAGTTTAGTGAACAGCTTGTAATGTAAAAGGTTATATTTAAGAACGTTTCCAGTTACGTAACTGTGAGTTTACGCATAAAACAATTAAACTTTTTATTGTTGTAGAAATTGGCTACTTAGACTTACGTAGCACGATAGAGAAAAAGCTACTTTTTTGCACTAAACAAGACTGATCTTTAAATAAAATATAAGCAATATTAACGCGCACGCTTATTTCATTACGGTTGAAATTTTTACTCTTCAATTATTAATTTATTTTTCTTAAAACACTTATTTTTTAAATAACTTTAAAATAAAAAATTTGCATTTTAAAGTTGTGATTTTGGTAATAGAATTAAAAATAATCTGTCATTAAATCAAGTATTTAACACTACATGAATTCATTACGTATTGAGTGTATAAAGTGGCACTTCACTCCTTTACAAGCCTACCATTTTGATGATATGCCTGTAAACTCGGCGTGATAAGTGCTTGAAATGAAAAAATGGCGATACTATTAGATGAAGCAATTTTATGATCATAACATATTTTTTATTGGCGTCTTAGGAGTGGTTTTGCAATCATGGTATAAACGTCAGCATATTTATACTAAATTTAATTTTTAAATACATACTATCATATTATTATTATTATTATTAATTATGAAATTTTATTAATTTAATACATAAATTAAGAAAAGTTTGCTTATATGGAAGCATTTTTACGAAAAGACGACGTTCATGTCACAATAACATAGTACTGTCATTAAATATTAATGCGATTTTACTAATTAGTTTTGTTTTCTGGCGTTTTTATTTAATATCTATAGTTACCTATTTATTTTTTTACTTTCTTATGAAAGTATAGCGATCGCAATTTTTTTTCAAAAAATTTTTATTGCGTAATTTTACGTTTTATGGTCTTCTGAATTATCATGTATTTTTGAATAAAAAACTTTGAGTGTCTGGTCTGTGTGTAACGATGTACCCACGATAACTCTCGAACTAAAAGTCCTAGTAACTTACAATTTGGTATGGCGCTGGCTTTTTATATTCTCTCGGTTTTATTAAAAGATGGGTCTGATAAAGAAACCGGAAGTGGGTGTATCCGCCATTTATAATAGTTTTTCTTATATAATTTTGTACGTATGTAAATTATTCGAATTATTTTTACAGTTTCTTATAGAGATAATTCTTCCCAACAATTTATTTAAATAATATTTTTTTTCTAACACTACCAGTTTATAAGATATTTTATTTATAATTTTAAATGAATTTACAAATATAATCTATGTTCTAATCCTCCCTGCGACAATTTCTTTACTGATTTACTAAAGGGGTAAGTAATATCGAGGCGCACAAATATAAGGGTTAGTTGATATAAAAACAGATCAATTTGCCATATTTCAGTTATATCTTAATGAAATCGAGGAGAAAAATTTCCAAAAAATTATAGCATGCTAGGAAGTCAAGACAAACGTGTACATATCACTTCAAAATCGTTTTATGACAACATTACTTTAATAAAATTCCTTCATGATCCTTACAGGAAAGACGTGTGGTGCCCACACCAGTTTTTTTATTTGATTCTTTATTGATGTTTTTATACTTTGATTAAGAACAACGGTTTCTAAAGCTTTTAACACAAATTTTTTTTGAAAAAACCCAAGTTATTTTACAATTTCATTCTTGGTTTTAAGTGGTGTTAGCACGTAGATGGTTCATCTTTTATGACAAAATTTTGTTTTTATTAATTAAAAAAGTTATGGATTCTTGTTACGGATGGGATTTAGCAAAGTGAGAAGTATCTTAAGATAAGTACGGAAATCAAATATAGTAAAGTTGCTACATTAAAATGATGAAACTTTTTTTTTACATAAACTCGCCGCTATACAACAGATGGTGCTGTTGGAATACTGATAAGAATGCATGTCGACAATCCTTTTTATTTATCAATGAAAACGTGTATCTTTTGTTATCGTCTACATTTCAAAACGTGATTTTATTTTTTTAAGGAAGTCGCATTCTTAGGTTATTGTCCCGACACGTTTTTCTTTGCAATCATAACATTGCGTGTTTTCTGTGATAATGTTTCAACTAAACTCACACAAATTAGTAGTAGAAAATTGATTAGCATAAACCAAAATCACAAAAAATATATTATCGGGGCTGTATTCAATTTTGATTCGCAATGAAATCCATTCGCAATACGTAACATATAATACATTTTAAGTTAGCTCGGTGTCAACACGAATAAATAAAGATTAACATATGCATACTTACCTATTTAGTTAACAATTTGGAAATTCTCTAAAAACTGAACGTTAAACATTTAAGACTAATTTTGAATGAACGTCTTTCGTTCCAATAACCTATTTCGAAAATTGTCAAGAAATATGCTATTTGAAAAAAATAACTATAGACTTGTAAATTCATTTATTAATCTATTTGATTTAGTACTTAACATAAACCGAAATAAAGTTTTTACAAATTTTCCGATTGACGTTGTATAACAAATAATCACATAATAATGACATTTGGAAAAATTCAATTCTGTTTAAACTAAGAAAATCTGATAGAATAAGAATTTAAAGTCTGAAAAACGCTGTTTATGTTTTATATGTTCCTTTTGCATTGGTACTAAAGTGCGCACAGCTTAATAGAATCTCGTTGGGACTTGATAACAATAACCGAATAATAATATCCAAAATTCAGAACAAAAACGTTTTTTTGTTAGAAAGCAGTACATACATACAGCTTGTATGTGATTAACAGGTTGTTAATTTAGAAAGTGAAATCATAGCATCTATACAAGCAAAAAAATTCAAAATAAAAATTTTTATAAAACGTCAAAATCAAAATTTTGAGCCAGTGAACCTGTAGCATTAATAGTTTGTTCACCCCGTTAATAAAAAAAATCTAAAATCATGTTATAATGTATAATTTACTGTTCTAAGAACTACACAATTCTTCTCAGAAATTTGCTGACACTAAAAATAAATACAAAATAACGTTATCACATAAGACGTAGTTAATCTAAGTTATGTCATTCTAAGAACGCACATGTTTACCAAGTCAATTATCGAAGATAACGTATTTACACATGTTTAAGCGTAAAAAGCGTATTGCGAAAATTCAGCTAAAAAATAGGTTATTGCTCATGTATGTCTAGAAACAAACCCAAGAAGAAAATTGATAATAAACGATGTTTTTTCTATGTAGCATTATACGTCCGATGTGTCCTTACTAAAGTGATAACATTACCCGATTTATAACATTATCCGTCATTCCAATAAGCGGCGTGCACTGTATTTTCTTTTATTTTTAACAAAAATAAAAATAGGTTTGTTAGGGGAAAGGGTGGTAAGTTGGCGAACGTAAGCAAAAAAAATTATTGCCACGTTAGTTTTAAGGTTATAAATTCCGCTTTTATTTCAAAGGGGCCTCTATACTATTAGTATTAAACTGCTCAACTTTTATTGATTTAACTCTTCGGATATTTCAGATATTACTGTTTGACTATTTTTTACAAGTACGCCATCTTACCCACACATGTGGGTAAGATGGTCAAGAGGTATGGGTAAGATAACGAATGACAATATAATTGTTAATATACTACCTAATCCAAATTTAATACAGTGAAACAAAGATACAATACTTTAAATACAAAAATCGCACTTATAGGGTCTTCTTTTTATCAATGATACGTCCCAACCACTGCACTCAGCATGCACCCATTGTTCACACTGCTGACATTGGTACCATACCTCAGTTTTTCCAATTTCTCCACATATGGCACATACATTTTTATCCTCCTCACCAAAATCCATGTCATCATTTGATGTTTCAGCATATATAACGTCCACCTCATCATTGGAGTCCTCTGATTCAGAAGATTCTACTCTTTTTTTACGACTATTTGTAGCTTTTTTCTTCTTGTTTTCTAATTTTTCTTTTTCTTCTTTCTTTTGTAATCTCCTCTGTGCTTTCTCTACGGCCTCACGTTTCTCATTTTCCTTATTTTCAAAATATAGTTTCACTGGTGTGCTAGAAATGAGTAAAGATGGTACTTTTGTTCTCTGCCTCACAGCTCTTTTCTTAGCAATTGGTAAGGGAGGAAGAACACATTGAGATGTAGATGGGCTAGGAGAAGCAACTGATAATGGGGGCTGAACGCTTTGGGATGTTGATGGACCGGGAGAAACATTTGAGATTGATCTTAGTAATGTCCTCATGACATCAGGAACTGTTGAAAGATTAGATGAGCATTGATTTGATGTTATAGTTGTAACAGATGGAGTAGGAATTGACAAAGTTGTTGGTGTTAGTGGTGGTCCGTGTTCATCTCTATCAGTTGTTTTGGATGGTGCAAAATCTTCATCGGTAAAAATTTCTGCGTTAAAGGGATATATTCCCGTTGCTTTGAATCCGTTAATGGCAATACCTACACTAGCAACTTTTTGAAATGCTTCATTAACTAGTCCAGCTATGTTAGTTAACACTATGTTTTCACCGGGATGTGATGTCATAAAGTTATCACAACATCTGCTGTAAGCGGTTTTAAAGGTCCGTAGAAACTTACATCTAACGGTTGTAACCGGTGCGTTGTATGGGCGGGAAACCCTAACATTTGAATATAATTTTCACGACAAAAAATTATCGCTGGTAAATTTACATGAGATGCGTGATTATCCATTAATAATAATATTGGATTATCTGCACTTGGCATTGTATGTTTTGCCAGATGCTTTAAATAAACCAGAAAGTTATCGGTCGTCATCCATCCGCTGTCGTGAGCTATTCCATCTGATCCAGGTGGGGCTCCATGCATGTAACTTGGTTGCATCCTTTTTCTAGGGAATATAAAGAAAGGTGGAATGTAACTTCCAACTGCATTCATCCCACCAACCATTGTGACATTCAAGCCCCTTTCTCCTGACGACAGTTTTATTACCCTACGATTTCCCTTTGGTGTAACAACCTTCGGTTGCTTTGTTGGCACAGTACTAAAGCCCGTTTCATCAATATTATAAATTTGATTAGGTGAATATTTATATTTTACCATAAGTTCTTCTAATTGAGAAAAAAATGATTGAACATTCTGTTTGTTAAATCCTGTTAATCTGGCAACTGATGTAGCTTCAGGTTTACGTAATGAAAAGTTGCAATACTTCATAAATTGTTCTATCCATTCTCTACCAGCTGTCTTTTTTTCTCGATTAAATCTATGTGCAATATTATGTCCTTCAGCGAACCTATACGCCAGTTTTCCTAACTGCTCCTTTGTTAACCCAAATGCTCTCTTATCAATGTCAATAGCATAATTTTTAAGTTCAAGTAGTTGCTCATTGCTGAAAGTGTTTTTATACCGTCCAGCATTTATAGGAAAATTCTAAAAAGAAATACAAAAATGCAAACTAAACATTCAAGTGGTTCAATTTTTTTACCCCATCTACGTATTCCTGCAAGTAGCGCCATAAGGTTGACTCAGGAATTCCATATCTTTTTGCTGCTGCGTTTACACTATATTCACCATTTTGGACACATTCCATTGCTCGTTGTAAATTTTCTTTCGGCCATTTTTGGCGATCCGTTTTTCGACTATAATTCCGCGGCATTTTAGAACCCCTACAAAAAAAAACAAATAAGGAAATATGGCCTAGGAGATAGTATCTAAGGGATACAAAATTGAGAAAACCTTAAAAATATTATAGCCAAAAACAATGAAACCTCATAAGTAGAACATTGCGGGTAAGATGGCGAATTCGCCAACTTGTCCTCAACAAAATTCGTCATCTTACCCACGTCCGCCATTTGTAAAATAATTAAAAATAAACAACATCCTAGTTTATTAACCACAAAATAAGTACTATAATATAATTACAATACAATTAGTTACTTATTACTAAAAAATAATGTTCTTAATACTTACAGAATTCTTTTTACACCTTAATTCAGTACCCGAAAAAACTATAACTGGAAGAGCAGAAACTAAAACACATGCACTACGACGTTTGGGTATGAACTACTGCATTTGAATGTGATTAAATACTGGTTTACTATTTAATACACCACGCATGTACTGCAAACACTGCTCCATCTATTATAAAAATGCCAAAATTGCCAATTCGCCATCTTACCGGCTTCGCCAACTTACCACCCTTTACCCTATATGTACTTGTATACTAGTATACACAAATACCAATTTGTAAATTAAAATTGTTAAATATTCAAACTCAAAATACATTTTAATCAATTTCTTCAAAATGACATTAAGATTTAGCTTTGTTTGCATCCAAGATCTTGACCTAACTCAATTGTGACGTATTTACTAAATGCGCGTATTGTAAATTGTTAAAAATGTAGACTCAAAATAAATCGAGGTCCTGTATGATAACATACGGCTTACGGATCAAAGTTCATTTTTACTAATAAAGATAAGTTACTAAAATATAATATGCAAGGCACATCATTTACTGTTCATAGCGCCATCTGCGTTATAATGCATGAACCTATTATTGCTACTAAATTAACATTTTGTGTCTCGGTAGCTACTTTTTAACTCAAGTTTGTGTTTTGTATGTTCAATTTTCGATCTTAATGACAACGTAGTATAATTGTTAATATATTTCACTGGGAACAGGACCACTCAAAAACTACATAACGTAATTAAAAAAGTAAATCCTCAAATGAAAGGAAAAGGTTTACATCTTCCCCTAAGCTATTTCCTTTTTTCAATAGTATCAGTATAGTGTACAGAAGAAGTAGAAAATTATCGTTGACAAATATTTCTTATTCTGTGACCTTTTTTTTTAAATACCTTACAATATTCCTATTTCATAGGAACACATTTTTGTGTTCTAACAACTAATATTTTTTGAGATGTCTTGTGCCCCATGCAAGTGCGTGCTATATAAAATGCATAGGTGAAATCCCAACCCTAACGCACGCTTGTTACTGCTCATGATGATCTTACACTTTTTGTAGTTGTTTTGGTATTAGTATTACTAAATGTTTATTTTATGCTTTCGCGTATCGTGCAATTTGTAGTTTTTAATCAAATAATTATTTGCATTATTGTTTAAACTATTTATTTTTGTGATTTAGTGTTTTGATTTGTTATACGATTAACACTATTGTTTATCTAAGCATCGATTATAGACTGTCAATATTGATTTCAAAACGTAGCTGCTTGTTAACTCCGGGGTGGTAAATTTGCGAATAGTTATTATTTTCTATGTCTATTAATTGATGTTTATTAATCTATGTTTCTAATTTAGTTTTTTATTAAGTAATTCACTTTTTACAACAAATTATTAGAGGAAATAAAATTAAGCAAAACACTAAAAAAGACAAGCAAAACCAAGAAGATATAAAGTTGTAAAACTAAGTTAAAAAATGAAAGAAAAAACAGTGAAATTAAATCGAAACAACAAAAAAACCGTATTTTTAGAAAGGGTAGTAAAATAGTAACTAACAATATTGAATTCTTCGTTCAAGGAGGGACATTAAAAACTACTCAGATTTTCTTTATGGCGACGTTTCGTGCACTAAATGTGCACTTCTTCAGGCCACTGCAATTTATTATGGTAAGTACACAACTAACTAATCAAATAAGTTAACAGTAACTAATTACAGATGTAAACAGAACAACACTTAACGTAAGAACTTACGTAGAATATTTGAGCAAGTACTCCAAAGTTTCACAAACATGAACACGTCCTAAACGTAATTAACCGAAATGGGATTACTAACAGTCAATAATTAAAATCAATAAATAAGTATAAATAATAAATGACGATTACAATTAAACATGGAGAAAAACACTATGATATGTATAATCAAACATTTATTTCAAGGTAACCTGTTATCAAAATAGACTTAAAATGAAAATAACCGCGAAAAAAACACCTAACAATTTTTCGTAATTTTAGAAATTTAATTATTATAAATACTACTTAAATTTTTAGCGTCCATACTAAAATTAAGATTATTTTTGTATACGTTGATAAAAATCATTTCAGAAACTAATCTTTTCTTGTAATTATTCTCCACATTTAAAATACTAGGATTGTTAAAATCGAAATGATGTCCTGTGTCGATGTGATGTACAGATAACGCTGTTTCTCCTTTTTTAGTTTTACAGTCGTATTTATGGTTGTTAATACGATTTTTGATTTTTTGTTTTGTTTGTCCAATGTCCTAGATATTCACCATATTCTGTGCATTTATCACAACAAGCATATCCGTTGTGATACATTTGGCAGGACTGTCACAAACAAAAATATGGATCTCTAATTGATACATACGGTTATTGAACTCAAATCTGTCATTCACGGCTTGTAATAATTCATTTATAAACTCGTCTAAAAAAAGTGATAAAAGATCAGGTTTTGAAGAGCTACAAAAAATTCCCACTACAAATGGCTGAGTATTAAAATTTTTTATTTGACCTAATATAGGCCACAGTTGAACAATCGAACTTTTGAATAGAGGAAGACCGTCAATATTAAAACAAATTTTAAGTTGTCCAAAAGTAATTCCGGATTGAAAGGTACCAAAATATGTAATAAATCGGAAACTGCTATACGTGGTATATTATGTTTTATAGTTGCCCAGTGCCTTAATTTTGCACAAATATTTGGTTCATCAGAAATTTCATTATTGATACCAACGTCATTAATCCCAAATGAAATATCTAGTTGTTCTTCAGGAGTATAATTATTATGACTTAAATCTAATTTTTCAGAATTATTAACAAATTTGCACAACGATATAGAATAATCTGAATCCAATGAGCTTGAAACATTTTCACAAATTTCATCTAGGCGAACAAGTAAATCATTACGTTCTAATACTATATTTGATGGAGACTCAAAAGAACATGAGGTATTGTATCAAAGTTGATCACCATCGGTTTTACTGTAAATATGTTCTTTTGCTTCTCTAACGCGCCTATAAAATTATCTAGGACCAACTATTTCCTTCCTTTTTCGGATTTTATGCATTTTAAAATAAAAATTAAGTTTAAGATCGTTAAATGCCTGCTTTTTCAAGCGTGATCCAAAAAAGCTGAATTGTTTTGTAATATTGTAACCTGCGTTTGGGGATTGCGGCAGTTATCTTTTTATGTCAGACCCCATAAATCGATTCTGCTGTCTGAGTTTTCGTTTTTTTTTTGGTTTTGTTTTCGTCGTTTGATTCGGTGTTGGCATCAAGAACGTTTGGCTCGTTATTATTTTGCGTGTGATTTAAGTTATTGGTATTTCAAGTTGTTTTCAATCATTACTGGTATTTTCTTTTGAATGCATAAAGGTCCGTGGTTTTGATTTTGATTTAGTATTTTGCTTATTTATCTCAGTAAAATAACAATTCTATATAATTTACGACTTTCTTTTTGGGAATGTAAGTTGATCCATTTTTCTTGTTAATTACACTTTGTTTAGGCTGAGTTCTATTTGATTAAGCGCTATCATGAGCCACCTGCAAATACGCGAGCTAAGCATTTTGATGGGAAATATTTTTGTCAAGGTCTACGTGTCGAGATGCACGCGGCTAATTATAGTTGTCATCTTTGTTAAGTTCGTTTGTTTAATGTTCTATCTTTTTCAAAGGTGTTACCGCGCAAGTTGAGGAAATTAGGTGGGAAGACGAAGTGTTAAATATGGTAAAGTTTGGTTTTTGGGAATCAATCGATCGTTGGTCGCAATTAAGAAATACCGGATACCGTGTGGTAGTGAGTGGTGAGGGTACTTTTTACCCTATCGTTATGCCTTACCGCGGAAAATTGGAACCGTGAAAATTAAGTGTAGTGGTGGAAAAGCTTGATTTTTCCAAAGTTCGTAATTTACGGGTTAAGCAGATTTCATGGTTTTCAAAATTAAAACTCACGTTTCAAGTTGGATATGCCATCGTTGGGGTTGTGCTACGTCCAGTCTTCGCATTTGTGCGGATTTAGTTAAAGTGTTAAAAAGGAAATTCTTCCGCCGGCATAGAAATTAATTGGGGTACCTTTCACCTGGCCACTTCGGACTAACCACAAGTTCGTTCCTGCAGTTACGACGAATTCAAGGTATTTATGTTGCACCATTTATTTAATCGTGAAGATATCATTTACGTGATTTAAGTGTTAAAAACTTTGAATTTTAAGAAATAGAATTACAAGTGTCTCGAAGTTAACGTTAATGTAACTGATTAACGACCGTATTTTACGGTACTGTTATAATCCCAAGTTTAAAATTTATTATACGGAACCGAACTATCGATTCAAATTTTATATTTATATATTAGTTTTATAAGTTTATTTCATTTTATATTTGAGTTATTTCGACGCGCACACGGCCGTGATTTTAGATGTTTTAAGATTGATTAATTTGTGCTGTTTTATTTCTTCAAATTCTGTATTTTGTATTTTATTATTTTGTTTGTGTATTTATCCCAATAACTTTAAATTTGTTTTGATCAAACGTTCATTCACGTACCTTTTGTTACTGTTTTGTGTAATTAAGTTTGATAATTTCAATTCCATTATTTTATTATTTTATTCATTTTGTTTTTTTTGTGTTCAAATAAATGTTAAATTGTTAAATGTAAAGAGCTTTTAATTCCGTCGGCCTCCGCGTGTGTAACTTTATTAGTTTATTACAGATTTTAGTGGGATACACTCTATCAAGGTAAGTCCGTTTAGGGTGTATCCTACAGAAGCGGACTTGTGGTTGGCAAGGGTCAGAAGTCCATTAAGCTTTACTCCTTCCTGGCGCCCTTTGATTTCGACATTATTACTTTTCGATTTTGTGTTTTCGTCAAGTTAATCTAATTCAATCACGAAACTTTTAAATATAACCCACCCCGTCTCCATTGAGCTAGTGGCACAACACCGTTTATGTTACCTCTTTTCAGGCAGTGACTTTGTTTTTAACTTTGGCATGTAACAATATCAGTGGCCAGCAAATATTTCATGATAATGTTCGTAATATTCGTTAAGTCCCGTTCACCAAAAGTAGATAAATACAAACACTACAAAATTTTGACGTGCTATACTAAAGTTAATAAATAAATATAACTACTTACAAGATTTTTCAAATTATCTTTACTTTGAAGATAATTTTCCAATAAATTTATATCTTCGAAAGAATTTAAGGAAAACTGTACAGGAATATTTTCTGGAAGAGTGTTATTCAGAATAACAGGCGTTTGTTTCTGTTGTTTAAGCAAAGCCAGGATTTATTGACTTTTGTATGGAAGCCAAAAAACTTTTTTTTGGGTGTAAGCCAACTATAGCAAACTAAAGGCTATGCCCGAACTAAGACTTTCTTAAAATTCTACTACTATGAACGCCATCATCAATAACTAAATAAATAACTAATCAATTTCAGTTATTATTAGACGTCATTTAATACATAACTAGAACGAGGATCGAAAGAAAATATCAATGTTTGATATCGGAAGTAGCACGCATACCCTGGGTGGGTATCCCCCCTTGGTACAAGTATGGAATCGTACTGATAACTTCTAGTTCATAATAAAAAAACTAATTTCTAATAATCACGTCATAATAATGACGATTATTTGTAAACGAGGTTTCGACGTTGTAATGACGTTGCTATGTTAGCTGGGATGTTAGGGTTGTTCTTTAACAATACTTTAATTTAGTTTAAACACTGAAATATTTCACGGTAATGTTTGGTACTCTATTTTTTTGCAAATACTCATTGAAATTCAAAAATTATTTTAGGTGTTTTACGTTCGGGTTTGTGTTGATAGTGAGTCATCAGAGCGGGTTGTCAAAAGTTATCGACAAACGCAATTACGATCCATGCTACAAGGTGACGATGTTTAAGTACAGGTTTTCGTTTTATTTTATGCTTTATGACCTGGTGGCGCCTAATGTTAAATTATGTTACTATGAATGTTTAAGAAAAATTATTGTTTGATTGTAACCATGACGAATCGATTCTGATCGGGATTAAATTTTTTTTATCTAATTAAGATAAACATATGTAGATGCTGTATGTTTTAATTTGATTGTTATATTATTTTTGTGCTTGGCTTCCACAACGTCTATGTGTACGTTTATTTTGCAATTTATATATTAGTTTTTAAAAACTTGGAATTTATCTTAAAGTTGAACATGGGTTGTTACGTCCCTATTTTAATAAATTTACGTAACATTAATTTGTGGGGGCTCGTCCGTGAAACAGTTAATAGACAGCTAGAAAAACAAATAAAATCAAATAAAAGATATTGATGGGATAAAATGATGAAATTAATAATAAAATATTGTTCGATAGAATTCAAAAAAGTAGACATATTTATAATGTAGTAAAAATTATAGATTTTAAATTTATTTAAAAAAGATAATTCAAATAGCAAGAAAAAATAATTTACTTACAAACTCATAATAAATTTAATGAGGATGATAAAATTTTGTGCAAAAACATCAATAGTATAAAATGCTCGATAAAAAACGATCAGAGGATTAAAAATCCTATTTGAGAACAATGTAAAACAACTCTAAATTATGATATTTGATAAGAAAAAACATTTGAAGAATTCAAATATTTATTTGGAAATTAACATTATTTATATAAAATTAAACTTATTACAAATCATTAATCTATAAAATAATAAAAAAAGTTTACATACATTTAATTTATCGATATGTAAAATTATTATAATTTAATAGAAATTAGAGTTAGAATTTTGAGCAAAAGGTAGTAATGCAAAATATGTAGCAGATGTAAGTTGGAATTATATACAATAGACTAAAGAAGTCATAAAAATAAGTTGTATAATAATAGCATTGTAAAATATAGAAAATTTGTTGAGTACAAGCAGCATAAAAAGATATAAAATTAGAGAATGCTTGTTGAACTGCACAAGTAGAAAACTAAAGCACTCTATAAATCATAAAATAAAAATAATTGAATATAATGTATAAAATGATAAAATAAATTAAATCTAAAAACACAAAAGAGTTAAAGTTAAGTTGTTAAAATTTAATAAAATATGAAAAGAATGAAAAAATGTTACTAATAGATAATAATTGTTCATAAATTATAATATTCTATAACTAGTTACGTTTGTAGTTAAATTCATTTGAGTTTGTTTAACAGGTTATTAAAATAATGACAAAAATAAATTAAACTGAGTTTTTGTTTTTTTTGGCGCTTTATACTGCTTTCACATTTTTTGTTTGTTTTGTTTTGATTTAATTTTACCGCTTTATACATTTTTCATTTTTTACTTTTTAGTAAATGTGGTAAATATCGTACAACTGGCAGATTGTGTCAACATAGACCGACACCTCGGAAAAACGACTGTCTTTCTAATGCACTCTGTAAAAATACGTAAAAAAATACAGATTATACTGGCGTTTGATAAAAATCTGCTATTTAAAATCTCCAAAAGAATACGTACAAAACTGCAGATGCACTAAATATTACTCAATTTTCTGTAAATAGAATTTTGCGGAAAACCAAATATCCACACTAAAACACAGATAACAGAAACATATAAAAAATACTCAAAAGAAGCTGAGGTCAGTTTTTCGAAGTCTGAAGTTACGAAGCCCACGTATAAAATATAAACAAATTGGTGCTATAGAGATTTTAGCATGTTGAGCAGATTGGTTTAGACCGCGAAGAAATAAAAGAATTTTTAGGTTTGATCTTAGTTTTTGGTTTTGCCAAAACAAAAAGTTGAACTTGACCGTTTTGTTGTTTGTGAACCCAAACAAACTGACGTTTTGCAAGACATTGTAGCTTGCATCTTTAGAGCGCTAATTGTCAGTGGCAATCAGTGATTATGACGATACAACACAACGTTTTTACAAATTATTTACGAAAATCCAGTGCTAGGGCAACAATATTTCACAACAAAACAACGCGATTTTTTTGACTTAAAAATTAATAAATTACGAAAAATGTATTAATGATAAAAAAAATTAAAATATGTTTTTTTTTTAAATATAATTTGTTTTTTTACGAAATCCAACGTTAGTTTATGATTGACTTAGGTCGTTCTTTTTTATTCTATAAAAATATATTAGTTAATTGAACTAACAATATTAACAAAACTTAGAACAAAAAAAAATATGTATTTATATAACAAAATGATTTCAAATATATTTAGAATGCAGGTTGAAATTATTAAAATAGGGTTTTTAGAAGAATTGATTCCAGTGATTTAAAGAACGTATTATTTTATTTTTGTACTTGGCAATAGCAAAACTAAAAAAAAAGGTAGTTAATGATAGACATTTTTATTTTATTGATGTATTTGTAAACTTAATGTGAAACTTAAAGAAAATTAATATAAAACAATTTACCAAGAGCTAATGAATTTTCGTAGTAAGTTCGCGACTAAATGTCAAACTTAAAACTGTAACAAAAAGTTTGAATTTTCGCCGTTAACCCTAATGAAGAATATTAGATACATTAAAAAAGTAGTTAAAACAGAACCAGGGCGAAGTAAGTTTACATAAATTTTAGATTAAGACCCGTTTTTTAGTTATAAGTTGAAGGTGGAGTTAGTCACAAAAAAGATTAGAGGCTGTATTAAGTTTTGCGGGAGCAGGTAAACGATATTCTAAAAAGTTTAATTTTGAGTGGTAAGACGTCATACCACAATTCAGAAATGGGATACAAGTATGTAAATATTACAAGCAGCTTTAGCGTGATGTCAAGAAGAAATAATAATAACGGTGAAGGCGTCAGTGACGAATGGCCTTTATTGATAGATGCCGTTTCCATCCAAGACATAGCAGCAGCTGTAGTCGCGAAACAACAAATAAACCAAAGAAGTGCAATTTATTACAGAAATAGTGAGATTTCAGAGTTATTACAGCAGTTCAGAGGAAACGCAGAAGAAAATGCTGACACGTGGTTAACGCCTGTGAATGCCATACAAAAAGTATATAACGTCCTGGACGACCTCATGCAATTAATCGCGATTAGGAAACTACCAGTTCAAGCAATCATCATCTACACCTGTTTATGTGATGCACTTCAACTACAAGTTAATATATGTTTGCATTACCTGAAGCAGTTCCATTTGACAAAAATATAGATTTGTCGCGGAAAAACACATGCTTAATAAATCATATGTCCTCTTCTATTTGTGCTTGAATTCAAAAACTAAAATATAGCCAAACATCTAAATCTTGGTCTTGCAACGTGTGAATAATTTTTGACTTGTAAGGTCTCAATTTATTTGTTTTCAAAATTCTTCTGGCTGTTGTGCTGGATACTGGGTTCAGATTTCTCGAAGAGTTCGTGGAGTTTCGACAACAGTTTGCATTACCCAAAGTTGATGTTCTTCAACATTAACCTAAGGATTATCAGGAACTTTAAACTTATTAACAACACTACCCGAACTTTTAAATTTCTCTAAAACTCTGTTAATGGTTGAGTGGCAAACGTGTCTGTCGGGATGCCGCTCGTTAAAAATTTGCTTCCGTTTTCCGG
This sequence comes from Aquatica leii, assembly GCA_035610365.1. Lineage (NCBI taxonomy): Eukaryota > Metazoa > Arthropoda > Insecta > Coleoptera > Lampyridae > Aquatica > Aquatica leii. The sequence continues at coordinate 211,096,562 of CM069432.1, read as the reverse complement.
TGCGTTTTATAATTCTACCCGACAATCAAAACAATTACGATTTTGTCTTCGTCAGTTAAATAACTATTTATTTTGATAAATTTTTAATTAAATAAATTTAAAAATGACTAGGAAACAGAAAATAACAATCTTCAAAGCAACTGTCAATCATGAAAATAATTATGTTATTTTTCTTAACAGTAAAACAACCCACAGCCGTCTCATATTCTGCGTACTTAATTGACTGCATCATGTAAACTGAATACAGAAAACCCTCCTCATTTAGACAATGCTAAAAGAACATTTACAAGGCTTTTGTGAAAGTAATTTATCAACAAAGCTAAATTAGCGAACCACGTAAGTAGATATTAATTTTGAATTGAAAAATATTTTTCCGATATAGTATCTTGCATTAAAAACGTAAAGATTATGCAACAATATTACTTTTCTGTAAATAATAACAAACTTAAAAAAATTATTAGCAAGCGGAAGTTAAAGAAAGAAAATGTTTTCTTGTCTTAAGATTGCTCGGTAAGCTAAAACTGACAGACGATGTAAAAATCTTCTTGTAATCTTGCTTAATTTACGAAAAATAGCAATTTCCGAATTTAGACAATTTCGAAAAACGCTATTTTATAGCTAAGTGAAAATCACTCGGTGTATTTGATAGGAGCTAAATAGATTTTTAGACAAGCACAAATTATTGCCGTAAAAAATAAAAAATAAAAAAATCCATTTGGTGCCAACATTTTGGCGAGCACTGTATATAATAATAGGTTTAGATGTTATTAGTGTATGTATAATTTACAATAGTGGTTTTAATTAAATGATTGAGTGGACTCATTTATTATTAGTTGATAAATACAAAACTTTCGTCTGCAAATATATAAAAAAAATATTGTTGTTTTCGTTTAAGACATATTTTCTAAAAATATTATATTTAAGTTAAATATGTAAAATAAAATAAACACATTTTAATACTAATTTATTTATACGAAATATTTACACGATTATAACTACATGCAACGAATTAAATCTAACAATATTTAAGAAAAACACTTTTATGTATTACTATCACTCGAAAAATAATGTTTGTCAATAACTTCTGTTTATCTAAAACTGATACACGTACGCTTAAAGGCCGTTATATTTATTTCTTAACACACGCGTTAATAGCTTATTTACTTTAAACCGCAAAACCTTTTTAATACTTCTGACTTTGAAAAACTCACCTATGTATGGAACGCCGTTTTACTTTTTATTGTCCGTTTTTATATGTAATTTATAAAATAACTTCTTGTGCATATTAAAAATGTTTGTTACAATTTAAATGTTGCTTTGAAAAATTTTAGGGTAGTATATTGTATTTTGATTTAAAATGTTACTTGAATAAAAACAAATGTTAAAATTGTAAATAACATTATAAATCCTCAAATTTTCACAAATAAATTAAAATGTTAGAAAAACTATTAGCAACTAACATTTTAAATGATAGAATTAAAATGTTACTTGATAATTGTAATTGGTCGCTTCCATCGGTGGCGTCATTTAGAACTACAATGTACATGTTTTCCTTATACTGAAGTAGTTTCAAGAGCTACTACCAATCACAGCGACGAATTAAAATTATCAACTAACATTTTAATTCTATCATTTAAAATGTAAGTTGCTAAAAATTAGTCTAACATTTAAATTCATTTATAAAAATTAATTGATTTCTAATGTTCTTTTATTTAGTTTCAACGTATATTTTTATTCAAGTAACATTTTAAATCAACCAATAGTTAAAAACATCAAGCCCCTTAAACCAACATTTTAAATGTGGTAGAAATCAATAATATGCGTTTTGATTAAATCTTTTAGTTATTTTATTGATTTACTATTAAATACTAAATTTGTTTTGCTACAATTTTAAACAAACTTCAGTTTTTATTAAGATTATTTTCATGTTTGTCTATTTATTCTAATACATTAAAACTGTTTGTTAAACAAACTTAACACATTTAAATTGTTAGCTGAAAACATATTTACTAATGATATATATTTTGTTCAAAACAGTCATAGTAAACACTTTAATTTTAATTGGCGCTGTCGGTTGCGGAAGTTCTGAGTAGTCTAACCAAACTATAGTGTAAGTTTACCACTGGTTAGAGTACTCACAACCTCCGCAACCTACAGCACCGATTCAAATTGAAGAATTAAAATGATCAACAAACATTTTAATTCAGAATTAATGTTTGTTGGTAATTTTATTCTTTATTTTAAAATTGAAGAATTAAAATGATCAACAAATATATGAAATCAGAATTAATATGTTTGTTGGTAATTTTATTCTTAATTTAAAATTGAAGAATTAAAATTATCAACAAACATTTTAATTCAGAATTCATGTTTGTATTAATTTTATTCTTTATTTTAAAATTGAAGAATTAAAATTATCAACAAATATATTAAATTAGAAATAATATGTTTGTTGGTAATTTTATTCTTGATTTAAAATTGAAGAATTAAACTTATGAACAAACATTTTAATTCAGAATTAATGTTTGTTGGTAATTTTATTCTTTGTTTTAAAATTGAAGAATTAAAATTATCAACAAATGTATCAAATCAAAATTAATATGTTTTTTGGTAATTTTATTCTTGATTTAAAATTGAAGAATTAAAATTATCAACAAACATTTTAATTCAGAATTAATATGTTTGTTGGTAAAATTAATCCTTGATTTAATATTGAAGAATTAAAATTATCAATAAACATTTTAATTCAGAATTAATATGTTTGTTGGTAATAATTAAAGAGCGGATAGTAAGGCAAAAATAAATACCAAAAAAGGTGGCATAAAAGGCATATTAAACCTGCCAAAAAGGCAATAAAAAAGACACAAATATCTATTAAAATGTACAGTTTTTTTTTGTTTTACAATGTTTATTAAATGCTATTATTTTCCCAAGCACAAATCAAATACTTTTCAATATTTTGACTAAGAAGTTGTTGCGTTTTATCATTTAAAATATTTTTCTAAAAGAAAAAAGTTTTTTCGACATCACAAGATGTTAGTGGAGCAAATTTTAATGCCGATGTTTCTGTTATTGTTAAAGATATTTTCTGTTAATGCTTCATGATCTCCCCTTTTTGAATTTCAGTCAGTTGTTTAAAGAGGTCAAAGAAAGGGTTTTTTGATGTGACGGAATCTAATTTTTGATTAATTTTTCTTCCTACAGTCCCTGGACATGCTATTATAATTGCTCTTATTCGAATGTAGCGAAAGATTCGGTCGTTGCGGTTTTGCTTTTTTCTAGCTTCTTTAATTCGCCAGGAATGCCGGAAAAATGTGTTTTTATAAAAACTAGTCCTCTCTTAACAGCTTCGTCATTAAAAACTTTTTGAAATTTAAAAATTGCTGCAGAGGCCGTCTCGTCAAATAATTCAACCACCTGAAGTAAGACAATTCAATTAATGTATAAGACAATGTCAGATTATAGTATGAACTGTACCTCTTTAATTTTTTCAAAATGTGTTTCATAAAAAATGCAAGCAGATAATTAAGTCCCCCATCTTGTTATGATAGGTTCCGGTGGAAGTTTAACATCTGGAAGTTTTTCTTTATAGGCCCTTACCCGTAATGGTGCTTTCACAAAAACCTGAAACAAGAAGCAATAATCAAATAGAGAATCTAATATGTTAGAGATTGTTATTTTTTTGGTGGCAGAAATTAACTGGTTTGCTATTGCAAACTCGTCTCTAATGAATTCACTCACCCTATGTATTCCATGTGCTAGACAAGTTAAATGTTTTAAATTTAGATAAAACATTTCTAATGCCTGAGTGGATTTGATCATATAAGGTGCTGCGTCGATTACGAATAAGAGAACCTTTTCTTTTTTTACGACATTGGGATACAGAAGTCCTACAAACATAAAAGTATATAATTGTAATTAATAGATTGGATTATATTAATCAATTATTAAAAAAAAACTTACGTAAACAATCATCAAAAAAATTTGCTACTGTTTTGTGATTGGTCTGTGGAATTTTTTTGGATGGTACCAAATAAACTTTTCCTGGTTCTAGTTCAGACAATTTACCCACTACAAAATTTGCTATATACCGACTTCAACAATCGGTTGTTGCATCAACCGAAGTCCAAATGTAATAGTCCCCGATGCCATTCCTTATTGTCTGTATTTTCTATAAAAGGTAAACCAACTATTAATACTTTAATTAAACTGCTTACCGATGTTACATATGTCTAAATAATTTTTTTCTCAAAGTTGATTCATCTGGAACAACTTTGTATTTTTCGAGGAAATTGCAAAAATTGATATTATCAAGTTTTTTAAGAGGAAATTCAACCGACACCAATGCTTCGCACAAATCTAGAACAAAAGTTGTTTTTGATGGGCCAGGTTTATTCTGTTGATCTTCTATAACAATGGTTGTTTCATAGTTTTTTAAATATTTTTTAAATGTAAACCACTACCCAAGTGTTGTTTTACATGTTACTTTTTAGTAGCACCGATCTAAAATAATACATATACTAGTAATTTAAATTAAGATAATACAAACTTTTGAAGAAACTTGACAAAAAAGGTTTTCCCCGTCAGTTGTTAAATTATTGTAATTTACTCCACTTGTAATAATTTTCAAATTTTGATTGTTTGTTAGGTGGCGTTTTTAAAAACTTACTCACAGCACAACAGCATTATAGACTTTCACAGTGTGACAATATCAAGGTATTTATAACAAACAAAGAATATTTTAGTCATGTGTTTCAGTCAGGAATCCCACCGGACAGAATTAAAATTATTTATATTTGTTTGCATTACTTAGGTACTTAATAAACCTATAAAATATGATTTATTCTGAAACCCTTCGGTTTTGTAAATAGCGTTCTGTTAAGCCTGTCATTGTACATAATCCTAGTATAAATTCTTACAATAGTTCTTCTCTATAAGCGGCTTTTGTATTTAATGTTTTCTGGAAACCATTGTTTAACAAAACATGAAAATCCTTGTTGTTATTTATAGGTTCGTGGTAAGATCTTTTGAGCAATAAATGTTAATTATATTATTGTACGTAATTTAAGTAAAATTCTGTAATGCGTTATTGGCATCTACCTATTAAAACATTGTTTACACAAACTTTTAAAAATCTATATGTAAAAGGGCAATATAAAATAATACTCTTTAAAAAGGCAAAAAAGACACAAAGTTACACAAAAAGGCGAAACAGGCAGGTTCCAGGCATTGGCCTGACTGTCCGCTCTTTAGTAATAATGATTCTTGATTCAAAATTGAAGAATTAGAATTATCAACAAACATTTTAATTCATGTAACATTTTAATTCGACATGCATTTTAATTCTACAATTTAAATTATTCTTATTTTTTGTTTGTTATATAAAAAGTGTTACATGAATTAAAATGTTTGTTCATATACTTTTTTTTTTAGTTTAAGTTTTTAATATGATTGTTAGAAATTTTGATCAAATATTGCATCAGTAAATACGTTTTCAATTAACAATTTAAATGTGTTAAGTTTGTTTAACAAACCATTTAAATGTACTAAAATAAATAAACAAACATAAAAATGAGCTTAATAAAAATTGAAGTTTGTTTGAATACAACGGAATAACATTTAGTAATAAAAAGCAAAACGGTGTTTCATACCTATGCTTCCTTTGAAACGTTTTTATATATTTCTGTTATCTGTCTCTAATTTTCAACATTTTTCGGTTATTGACTCGAATTTGACAATAACTTCGCGAACGTTTCATAACAGTAGTTTACATACAAGAAAAGAATTGGTGTCATTTTGTATTCTACTTGTGATTTTTTAAATAAATTTAGTTGAGTTGGCAAATTTGCAACTTTTTGAGTTAAATAATCTCTTTAGATAATTTGCACAATTTATCAATGATTAATCTGGTTTAGATCAGTGATAAATATGTTTGAATATTTATAATAATCATACTTTTGTAAAGCAAAAAAATTGAATTCGACTCATATAAAATGTATTTTAGAAAAAGTTTTCTTTAAAATATAAAGGTATATCAAATAACGCCTGAGTGAGTTACACTCAAACCAATCCTAAATACGTTTTACTTTATCTATAATATAAAGATTTGTTTTGCTAACTGAACCGTACATTACTGAACAATAATTTAAAATAAATAACACCTAAGCTTTAAACAACATAAAAGTTTTCGAGTATATAACTCATCTTGCAGTAAAAAGTATTTTAGATAATACATGATGTTTATTATTTAATTACTTAATTTTATTGAAATTTGTGGTTATTTTTAATAATAATACATTTAAACTCAAGAAGCATTTATAAACAGTGAATGCAATATCAACGGGAGAGTAACTCCAGCTAATTGCTATGCACATCAGGGGATTGTCGATGAAAATCGTAAATTAAAAAAATTGAAAGGAATTACAAAGACTAACGTAGGCGAGTCACAATCCACAGATAAATGGCTTTTTAACTTTTGAAATCTAAAATAATTGTTTATGCAGATTAAAAAAATACTATTTATGAAACTACAGTAATAATTAAAATAAAATAAACGTTAGTATTATTTTTAATTTTAAATCTAACAGAAGAAAATAGTTAAAATCATTTAATCTTTTTATTGTGACCGATTATCAAAGTAAAATTTAATTGTTTTAAGATATTAATTATTAATATCACGTTGTTAATGATTGATGTATTTGCAAACAACACATTTTTCTAAAAGTATTTATTTTATAAAATGGAAACAAAATCCCAACTTGCGAACTGAGTATAATTTTTTTAGATAGGTATTTATTGTCGTTCCTACTTTTTTATAAAAATTATTAAAATTGAATTTTAAAAAATAATTTGATAATTTCAACGGTAAATAAACCGGGGAACGAACGCTGTATCAATCGTAATTTGATCGATGCTGTTGGGGGTCTTTTGAAACGCTTCTCGCTTATAACAATTTAACTGTGTAGTAATTATAAACGATGTTCTTTGTCATGTGCGCTTAGTAAATGGTTATCCTTTACTCCGGTTACAAGATTATCACTTAACTTTCATAAGCAGACCCTACACGATCAATCAGACTGTCATTCCTGAGACTGACAGTATTTACTTCAATCTCCATCAGTATTTTTGTCAGTCTTGTTGTATTAGTTGTGCGCATCAGGTATGAATAAGATACAGAAGGCATCTGTCGCAATTATTTTAGCTTGTGCTACAAAGCACACTGTGAAACGTAAGCGATGGGTAAAAAACTGGCTAAAAAAACGAGTAGAGTACTCTCACCTTGTTCTTCTCAAGGAAATTGTGGAAGCCGATGCGGCAGATTACAAAAATTATTTTCGCATGAGCGCTACTACTTTTAATAAGTTATTGTCAATGGTAAAACCATTTATTCAAAGACAAAACAGTAACATGAGGTAATGTATAACTGCTGAAGAAAGGTTAGCAGTTACCTTAAGGTACCTTGCTACCGGAAGATATTTTGAGGATCTCAAATTTAGTGCTATTATATCACCAAGTGCCATAAGTAAAGCTGTCATAGAAACTTGTGAAGTATTGGTGTATGTCCTACACGATTATATTAAGGTAAGTGCTTGTTTTTGTATAGTTAGTTTAGTAGTTATGCTGTACAATTCGTACAGAAATAAAATTTTACTCTCGTGTAGAATTTTCGTTTTTCTCTTTATTTAAGCAGTTCTTGGTTTTCGACGACAATCTATATCATACAAATTAGGTAACAATTTTATAAGTAAGAAGAATTTATTTCAGTTTATTTAACTACATTGTTTATATAATCATTACATTCTATAAGGTATTACTTTTCAAAGCGTGAAAAATAGAGTTCATTTGTCTCTTCCGCATAATTATGAACCGCGGTGGAACAAGATGGGATTTGTGAACTCTCTTTTAATTCATGCAAAATATGAGCCGGCGAATTTACTGAACGTGAGGAACTGTTATTTACTGATATTTCTAAAATATTTTGATGTGAAATAGGAGGCAGTGAAAATATTTGAGTTGAGCGACTACTACTGCTTTCAGTATTATGATAATAAAAATTTTGTAGTGAAGGTGGGTTGGGTGTATATTCCTCGTTAATTTTTACTGAATTCCTATTTAAGGTTACTAGAGAAGCTTCGAAGAGTATGTCATTAATAGCTTTTTCAGCAAAATTTTTTTGCCGAGGTTCCAATGTTAACAATTTTTCACCCCATGCCAAAGCAATTGATGGTACATTGTTTTGAGGTGTGTCTGCTGATTCTAAAAGCGCACATGCTTTTTGTAACAGCTCATTTTATTTAGTCAACGGCCCTACAACACGAGACTTTTTTATGCGTGGCGGTGGAACCGGATCAATTGAAGATCTCGAATGGGTTGGCATCTCTTGGAAGGGAAAAGGTTGTTTATTTCCGGCATCGTTTACCTCTGGCTCTATATTAGTTCCATCGCTAGAAATCTATAAAAAAATGTGTTAATTATTTTTTTGTCTGTTACAGTTTCCTACAAGTGCGGAAGAGTGGACCAATATGGTTTCGAAAATATATATAATTTTTACAACACTGTGGGAGCTTTAGACGGAAAGCACATTGCCATCAAGAAACCAGTTTGTTCCAAATCAATGTATTACAATTATAAAGGGTTTTATAGCATTGTATTATTAGCTCTACTCAATGCTAATAAAGAATTTATTATGATAGATGCAGGCATGAACGGAAAAGTATCAGACGGGGGAGTGTTTTTTTACTCTAAATTAGGTTCCCTGATAGAAAACGAAGCCTTCAATCAACTTTTACCCCAATCAAGTACTTTGCCCAATACAGATGAATTGTTTCCATACATCGTTATAGCAGACGAGGCGTTTGCATTACATAAACACGTAATGAAACCGTACTCATAGATAAAGAATATTTTAATAAGCGGTTATCAGCAGCTCGGTCAGCTGTTGAAAATGCATTCGGTGTTTTGGCCAGTAGATTTGGAGTGTTTCAAAAACCTATAAGTCTAGAGCCCACTAAAGCAACAACTGTTACTATGGCAGCCTGTCATCTACACAACTTTCTTGCAAAGGAAGAAAATTATCAAGCTTACTTCACTGTGCAAGAAGTAACTGAAAACCAACGATTGCCTGCTTTAGAAACGACCCGGTCAAAAAACAATACTTCAGATGCCAAGAAAATTCGCGAACAGTTTTGTAGATATTACAACAATGAAGGCAAAACTGTTTAACTAAGAAAAATAAAACCTACGTGTGTATTGTTGTAAAGTAATATGCAGAAATGCATTAATGGATTTTTTAACAATAAACAAATAATCATAATACCTATATAACGATTGTACTACTATATTATATTGTATAAAATAATAATATAATTAGGTACTAACCTTATCGGAAGATTCGTAACAAGTAGTAGGCGTTTCGTTGTTTTTTAAAAACCGTAGAGCATAAAATGTCCAAGCAGTTGGTTTGTAGACATCTTCAGCCCCAGCCCCAAATCTTTTCGACGATAAAACTTTTTTTAATTCTCTTCGAAAATTAGAGCGCAATGTATTAATTTTTTTTCGAATATCTTTACGCTTAGCGTTTTTGTTTATATTTTTATAAAAAACAAGTAGTTTATCAAGTGCCTGATTTCGTTTCGTTTTATTCATATACATTGTAGATTTTGAGTTCCACAACTCGGGGAGCGTTTCGTACAGTTCTATGAACTGTTGCATTACTTCTTTTGCGTTCTCCTCTTCTTCAACCAACTCGGTATCAAGTATTTGATCGTCCATGTTTCTAAACACTTGTTACTAGCGATCAAAACACTATGTCAACACTGCAACAAATTTACACAAGACTGGCGGAATGATGCAAATGCCCCTATACCATCAGTAATACTGACAGTCTCCACACCACTTTCAAGGCGTGGTCATAAAACTGACAAGATTGATGCGAGAATTAAGCATGCTTAATTCCTGCCTCAGCATTTTCATCATTCTATCAGTATTGCACGTATACGATCAATCATACTGTCAGTATTTGCAAATACTGACGGTCTGATTGATCGTGTAGGGTCTGCTATAAACTTCAATTCGCAACCCGTAGCAAATCGCATTTAGAGTAAATCAAAACTATACAAACAAAAATATGCGTGCGTTAATTGTCATCATATTTATATCTAAATCGCACGTATTTTACGTTTGACAAACAATGAATCATCGTAATCAAATGCGTCAAGCATCCGAGTTTCCACTATTCCTATCGCAGGTGGGTCTGCAATGTTATTCGAACATCACATAAAAGATAACAACGACGTATCCTCAGGTTTCATTAATCAATAACCCCATTTAGTACGTACTTTTAGCTATAGTTTTCAGCGGAAGGCAATGGATTGACATAAAACGCTCCAAATTGGCTAACATGTGGCGGTATCTCAGTATCACAATTACGGGAAAATCAAAGTTAATCGCAAAAATATGAGTTAATGCTTATTCCAGGAAAGCTTTCACAAAAGCAGCAAAAATACCACAACACGGATGAGTGTGAAAATTTAGAAGTGAAAACTTTCCTGGGCACTTACGTTAAATCATATATGCGAAGCGTACCACAATCACCGGAAAAATAGTTTTCTTTCTTGAAATATCTGTTATATCGCATCGCTCTGAATGTAGCAAAAAGTGGGCGAAACTTATACGGAACAAAAATCACACTAAGATAACTTGAACATAACATGTTATAAGTCGGTGCGGTACATTTTAGTTTCTAAAGTTTTATTTAGTGTATTTTAATTTTTTCTATACATGCTACAAAGAAGTATTGTGTCACACGACATTTAAAGAGTGATATACATTTAAAGTATTAAAAAAATACATCCACTATTAAAAACATTGATTATCAATGCCATTAAAAAAATCCGGAAAATTTAAATCAAGGTTTTTCAAAAATATATGTGAAGCATTTATTACAGCATCTATTCCTTTAAAGAAATGAAACAATTATGTTTTAAAACAATTTTTAGCAACAAAAGTTACATTAATCAAAAATTATTTACACTCGTGTTATGAATCTGTAAGTAATAATTTTTTAGTACAACATGAATTAATTCAGAGTTAGAAAATCAGCAGTTGCAAAGCATGTGTGGAACCAAGGACACACGCTAAACTTTACAAAAACTAAATTGTTGGCTAGAATTCCTTTCTATATAATATAAACCAAGAAGACGGTTTAAAACTCAGCAAATCTTGGCTACTAGTATTACACTCTCTAAGACAAAGATCAAACTTCTTGGAAAGGATACAAACACTCTGAGTAATAACGAAGTCAGTCAAGTAGTAACGGAAAAATAAAGTCAGTTAGTTATGTTAATCGCTAACGATATAAATACCGTCACTTACACTTTTTCCTTGACTGACATTTACCTCTCCGAAGATGCAAGCTACAATGTCTTGCGAATCGCCAGTTTATTTGGGCTCACAAACGACAATGCGGCAAAGGCCAAGTTCTACTTCTTGTTTTGTTTCTCAAGGAGAGACTAGGACCAAGGCTAAAAAGTCTGGGTGTTTAATTACGACGTGTTCTAAGCCGAAAGTCGCTTATAATCAGAAACAAAATAACCGCAAAAGCTTAAGATTTTATAAATGCGTTTAAGTTAGTTTTACTTTGAAAAAACAACAATGCCCACGTATCTTAATAAATGGTATTTAAATATTACAATTTAAAAAAGTTAAATTTTTAGGAATGCACTTGGACAGAAGATTTACGTGGAAGTTATACATCTCTAAGAAATGGAAGAGAACGAATCTACGACTTAAAAAACTGTACTGCACTTTTTGCCAGAAAATCTGATGTTTACGTTGGAAAACAAACTATTGCTATACAATACAATTATGAAACTCATTTGTACATATGGAGTTAAACTATGGGATTGTTTCAACTTCATTAATGTTGACGTTTTTCAGAGGTTTCAATCTAAAACAATGCGTGCCTTAACAAACGCCTCTTAGTTTGTATAAAATAGAAGCCTCCATAAAAATTTGTAAATGCTATACATAAAGGAAGTGATAGCCCAATACGTTGCTATTCATATAGGTAAACCTCAAGCTTACAGTAATGCAAGCATTGCTAACTAATACTAACTAATCAAGACGTCTGCAAAAAAGTAGTCAACAGACTTAGCAGTTTAGATTTTATATATTTTTAATCTGTACTAAATTACTTTGTATACAGGGTGTACTTTATTAACGGGTTGTTACATTACTAAGTGAAATTGGAGCATAAATACAAGCAAAAACTGTCAAAATAAAAGTTCTATAAAAACATTTAAAAAAATCCAAATGTAGCAAAATTACGAACCTGTAGTCTCCTTGTAGGTTGTTGAGACTACATATAAAAATAAACTGTTCTAAGAAATGCAAATTAGCTTATGGGCAATCCAATCCAACGTCCGGTAAAAATATATTTAAGAAATTGCAAACGGAGGAGCTCTATTGTCTATTAGGATATTACTCAAGCTACAATCTGCGTGTGCTACGGAGGTTATAATTACACTCACCGTACATTAAAACAGTATCATTGTTGTCCATAATAAAAAAAATTGTAATTAAATATTATGAAGTACGAGTACGTTTACACAAATCACTTAGCTTCAACTAAAAAAATCCGTTAAAAAATGGAGACAGAAATAAATCAGATTGTTGAACTTAATTCTAGAAAAGCAAAATTTTGCATTTAATTATCTGAATTTTTGTTTTGGCTACAACCAAAGATAAACGTGATTGTGTATACAAAGTACATTTTATTAAGTTAGGTTAGTAATAATGCTATCTGCTTTAATTATTTTATTAATATTTGATTTTGTAGATGATGGAAAATTAAAGAAAACATTAGTACGTATATTAATACGTTTCACGGATTTTACAGGATTTACACCCATCATTCACCGCATAGTTACAATTAACAAACAATTTCTATTTGTTTAGATAGTCAGGACCGGCTTGAAAACTTAGTTACGTAGTTACATTATTATTTAAAATAGCACTGATGAGTGTGACTGTTTTAGAGTGTGCTTATAATTATTACTTTGAAATTTACGGTTGTCTATTTGGATTCATTTAACATACATATAAATAAAATTTAATCAAATAAATTTCTAAAAATTCAAAACGAAAACAATGTTTAGCGTAAAGACGCTAAGTGTGATTTTATTTCTGTTAGCAACTTTAATTATTTAAGCAACTTACACACTTAAACTTAATTGCGAAAACACATATTTTACTGTTAAATTAATTTAAAACGCTATAAAATATTGAAACGTCCGAGAAATTACTTGCAAATGCAAGAGCCTTCTAGAACTGTTATCTAGTTTCTAGAAAATATAGCGAAAAGTGAGGAACGATCGAGAAGAATTCGCTGATGTCTATAAAAGCCGAAGATGGAAATCGTAGGTCAGTTATTGCTGGAATGTGAATGCATGCAGTATTAAATAAATAAGCAAGTGAAGATAAATAAATCGTTAACACGTGTTTGTCTACATAAATAAATCGAGAATAATCGTGTATGTGATAATTAGTGTAAACAAGAGTGATATCCGAGGACGTTATCTTATCTCGTGTTAGTTATCTTAAGTGTTATACAACGGTCATACATAAATTAGTGTAAGTGTTTTTATTATTAGATTTAATTAAGTTCGGTTAATTTAAAAGTATACATATTTCTATAATAAGTAAACGTAGTTTTAATCGTTTTAAATAAATTAGTTTTTAAGTAATAAATTCGTTACAAATTGGTATCAGGTGTTCGGTTTTAAACCCGTGGAAATCGTGTAAATAGATAAAGCTGTTCGCGATTTTTATTAGTGTAAATACCATTAAGTATTTTATTATCGCTCGAGATACGATACGCGTGTTTGTTTATAAAGTAGTGTATTTAAAAACTTTATATTCGTGTTATATTTAAATTTATGCCGGTGACGCGTTCGCAAGCAGTTAAAATGGATGCAAAACTATTTGAATTTCTTGAATCGATAAAAAATGGTCAAGAATCGATGAATAGAAAAATGGAAGAAAAGTTTCACGAAAATTCGCAGAAAATGGAAGAAAATTCCCAGAAAATGGAAGAAAATTCTAGAAAAATGGAAGAAAAACTTTCCGAACATTCTCAGAAAATGGAAGAAAATTCTAGAAGTTTAAAAGAAGAAATACGAACGAGCATAGAAAAAATTCAAGAAGAAACCCAAGCAGATATGCTAAATTTGAAAGAAGAAATTTGCGAATCTGTGAATGAGAAAATAGAAGCAATAGAGGACAAATTAGAAGACAGAATAAAACTGATTGAAGAAAAAATGAAGCAAATGAGTTGCCACGGTGAAGAAAGCGTCACGAGTAAAGATTTAATAATGGACCATCGAGAAGAAAACACTCACAAGTTCAAAGTTGTACCACCGAATTTTGATGGTAAAGTTCCATGGTCAACCTACTACAAACAGTTTGAAGCCGCAGCTACTGCTAATGGTTGGAGCAACAAGCAGAAAGCGACGTCTTTAATAGTGTCCTTACGTGGAGAAGCGCTTGGAATTTTACAAACTGTTCCGGACCACCTGCAAGAAAATTACGAACTCTTAATATCACGACTAGAAATGAGATATGGGGATGCTCATCTTCAACAAGTTTACCAGGCTCAAATTAAAAGTCGGGTTCAGAAAGCTGCCGAAAGTCTTCAAGAGTTTGAGGCTGACATCGCCAGACTAACACGGCTTGCGTATCCTACAGCGCCAGATACCTTCTTGGAGCAATTGGCTATTCAAACCTTTGTAGACGGCCTTCGAGACAGCGAAACACAGCAGACTCTCCGGTTAGCTCGACCGAAGACGTTGGATGACGCATTAACCCATGCTTTGGAGTTCGAGGCGGCGAAACAAGCGTCGCACCGAGGCAGCCATAAGCTCCGCTGTGCTGCAGAAGTATCCTCGCACACAGAAGAAAGCATTGAAGACATAGTGCGACGGGTACTTCGGGAACGAGAAGCTCGAGGAAGAGAACTGACGTGCTGGAACTGCGGAGAAGTGGGCCACGTACGACGCCGTTGTACTAAACCTAAGAAGAGGACTAGAAGAGCCCTCGAAAATTTGGAACGAGGCGAGCGAAAGAAACAAAAAGTAATCACATCTAGTCAAACTCCGGAGGTTACAATCCAAATGGCATCGCCTAGAGAGCAATTGCATAGCATTTATCTCGATGGCAAGATCAATGGGAGAAGCGTCCAGTTACTGGTTGACACGGGAGCGACGAAGACCATCATTCGTCCTGACATCTTATTGGAAAACGAGAAGACATCACCAGTAACAGTACGACTTCGAACAGCGACGGGCGACGAAATACCTACTCACGGACAAGTCAAAGTAACCATTGGTTTGGGAAATGGAGTACTCGACCATCAAGTACTGGTAGCCGACATCACGGAAGAAGTTATCCTGGGAATAGACGTTATAAAGAAGTATGGGTGTCATTCGGATATAAAGAACGATGTCCTGAAGATCACCAATGAAGAAATTACGTTTCATTCGACAGGGAAGACAGCCGTGCGAGTCTTATTGAGTGAAGACGTGATTCTGCCTGCAAGGACTGAAAGTGTGGTGATGGCACGCCTGGATGGAAATCTCCGGAAGGCTACATACGTTCGATTAAACCTATGGAGAGCGACTTAGTTGAAAAAAGACTTTTTGTTGGCAGAACTTTAGTACGAGTTAACGATGTCAGTAAAGATCTTAAATATCAACTCAGATCCTCTAACGTTGAAAAAGAACACCGTGGTAGGACAATGCACGCCAATATCTCAAATTGTGAGATGCGAGACGTCAAACGAAGATACGTCGCCGAAGAAGTGTCCACAACATCTATTGGACATTCTTACCACCAAATGCCAAAGCCTCAGCCAAGACTAGCTGGCTAAAGTTAAAGTGTTGATCCAAGAGTACCAAGATGTGTTCGCGCTGGAGAGTGGCTCCAAAGGAAGAACTAACGTGGTGAAACATAAAATTAATACCGGAGACGCTCGGCCGATACGACAACATCCACGCAGACTTCCTTTGGCGAAAAGAGAAGAAGCCGAACAAATAATTACGGATATGGAGAGAGAAGGCGTGATTGAACCTTCAAGTAGTCCATGGGCATCCCCAGTGGTACTCGTGAAGAAGAAGGATGGATCAACGAGGTTTTGCGTAGACTACAGGCAGCTAAACGACGTGACCAAAAAGGACAGCTACCCTTTACCCAGAATTGACGATACGCTAGACACCCTGTCAGGATCCCAGTGGTTTTCTACGTTAGATTTAAAGAGTGGATACTGGCAGGTCGAATTAGGAACCCAAGGATCGTGAAAAACAGCTTTACGATCGGAACTGGTTTGTGGCAGTTCACCGTAATGCCCTTCGGCCTGTGTAACGCTCCTGCAACGTTCGGAGCGTTTGATGGAGACCATCTTGCGCGGATTGTCTTGGAAGACGTGCTTGGTTTACTTGGACGACGTGATCGTTGTTGGAAGGTCGTTTGAAGAGCACTTGAACAACTTGAAGGAAGTGTTCCAGCGATTACGTGGGGCTAACCTCAAACTGAGCCCAAAGAAGTGCCACGTATTTAAGAAGGAAGTCCAATACCTTGGCCACGTCGTATCTAGAGATGGAGTAAGGGCTGACCCAGACAAAATCCGAGCAGTGCAAGCATGGCCAAGACCGATCGACAAACATCAGGTCCGAAGTTTCCTTGGGTTGTGCACTTATTATAGAAGATTTGTCCCCGGATTTGCCAATATTGCCAAACCATTGACAAAACTAACCGAAGAAAAAGCAGAATTTAGATGGGATGAAGACTGCGAAAATTCTTTTAATCAACTAAAACAGGCCCTAGTCACTTCGCCGATTTTGAGTTATCCACGAGAAGATGGAAAGTTTGTTTTGGATACCGACGCAAGCAATATGGCCATAGGCGCGGTCCTTTCGCAGGTTCAAGATGGACAAGAAAAAGGTTATCGCGTACTTTAGCAAGGTTTTGTCCAGGCCAGAAAGGAATTATTGCGTGACTAGGAGGGAGCTGTTAGCAGTCGTTAAGTCCATCGAACATTTCTACAAGTATTTGTATGGACGAAAATTTTTACTGAGAACAGACCACGCCGCTTTAAAATGGCTACTACAGTTCCGTAACCCAGAAGGACAAGTGGCAAGATGGATCGAGAGACTGCAAGAGTATGACTACGACACGGAACACCGTGCCGGAAGCAGTCATCGGAACGCTGATGCCTTGTCCAGAAGACCATGTCCGGCGGACTGCAGCCATTGTTCGCGACTGGAAGAAAAAGTCGAATGCCTCCGGAGAACTGCTATGGTTGATGATGAGTGGGAACCTGAGCAGTTACGTCGCGAACAAAAAGACGATCCTGAAATAAGACTACTCCTCGACTGGAAAGAAAGCGGCCGACGACCAACCTGGGAAGAAGTGAGTGCTTTGGGCAAAAATATCAAAGCGTACTGGGCGCAGTGGGACTCCTTGATAGTAGAAGACGGTCTTCTTAAGCCATCCTAGAAAGTGCCGACGGCAGGGGAAACAGACTACAGCTGGTAGTGCCAAAGAGCAGGGTGACCGAAGTGTTGAAGCATCTCCACGATGGGACATCGGGAGGACACTTTGGCATTAAGAAGACGTTGGGTAAAGTGCGAGAACGATTCTACTGGATGAACTGCAAAGAGGACGTCATGAAATGGTGCCGTAAATGCACAGTCTGCGCATCAGGAAATGGTCCAGCGAGAAAGCGCAAAGCACCCATGAAACAATATAACGTAGGAAGCCCGTTGGAAAGAGTTGCGATTGACATCGCAGGGCCGTTCCCAGAATCCGATTCGGGAAATAAATACATCCTGGTGGCGATGGATTATTTCACGAAATGGACGGAGGCTTACGCCATACCCAACCAGGAAGCAGCTACAGTCGCAGACGTATTGGTAAAAGAATTTTTCTGCCGGTTTGGAGTTCCGTTGGAATTACACTCCGATCAAGGCCGCAATTTTGAGTCTGGGCTGTTTCAAGAAGTTTGCCGACTGTTAGGAATTAAAAAGACTAGGACAACGCCTCTCCATCCTCAGTCTGATGGCATGGTTGAACGGATGAATCGAACAATGGGCAAGTACTTAGCCAAGGTAGTGTCCGAACATCAAAGAGACTGGGATCAGTACTTGCACCTCTTCTTAATGGCGTACCGATCATCCGTTCACGAAAGCACAGGCCAAACACCATCCTGTGTCATGCTCGGTCGTGAGATAAGATTACCATGCGATCTTCAATTTGGACGAAGGCCGGAAGAAGAAGTCGCTGGAGAAGATTACGTCAGCAAGCTGGCAAAGAGGCTAGACGAAGTACATGAAGAGGTTCGTAAAAACACACAAATTGCCAGCGACAGGATGAAAACAAGATATGACGTCAAGGCGCAAAATGGTGGGTTTCAACCTGGCGATATGGTTTGGTTGTATAACCCTCAAAGGAGACGTGGTTTGTCGCCGAAGCTGCAAAGGCAATGGGAGGGCCCCTATGAAGTCGTGCAGCGTATTAACGACGTTATATACCGCATCCGAAAACCGCCCAGAGGCAAGCCAAAAGTGGTCCACGTCGATCGTCTAGCCCCGTTTGCTGGCGATAACCACAATCCGCAAGTTCAGGTCCGAACCAGAGTAATAAGTAGCAGAACCAGGAATCCAATCGAAGAAATGGGGTTCGAAAAGTTTATGAACTTATACGGAGGTTCTGGAAAAGCTAGGTTCGGAGTTACCACCGAGGAACAACAAGACCTGTTCCAGACACAAAAAGATTACGCCATCGCACATTGCGTGAGCGAGGAGCTTGACATGTCCAAAGGGGTTGCAGTCGTGTTTAAAAAGAAGTTTGGACAGCTAGATGAATTACGAAGACAGCAACCGGCAGTCGGAAAGGTTTTAGGACTACGTGGTGACGGACGCTTCGTTTTCTATCTGGTCACCAAGAAATACTCACGTGTCAAGCCGTTATACAAAGATCTGTGGCGAACATTATGGAGTCTCAAGAGACAAATGGAGTTCCATCATGTTAAGAAATTGGCAGTACCCAAGCTTGGTTGTGGCTTAGACCAACTGAATTGGAGGACAGTTCGAAACATGTTGGAGGTCGTCTTCCGAGGAACAGGCATTCAAGTGTTGGTCTGTAGTTACCAACCGAGGAGAGTATTGGGTCAGGAAAAGTCCATTGACTGTTACTTTTATGGTCAAGGAAGTTGCCGAAATGGAGGAAGCTGCCGCTATCGCCACGATCCCTTTTACCGGTGTCGCATCCAGTCTCCTGTTCTGGGACAGAACAGTCCTAAGAAGGGGCAGTGAAACGTCCGAGAAATTACTTGCAAATGCAAAGAGCCTTCTAGAACTGTTATCTAGTTTCTAGAAAATATAGCGAAAAGTGAGGAACGATCGAGAAGAATTCGCTGATGTCTATAAAAGCCGAAGATGGAAATCGTAGGTCAGTTATTGCTGGAATGTGAATGCATGCAGTATTAAATAAATAAGCAAGTGAAGATAAATAAATCGTTAACACGTGTTTGTCTACATAAATAAATCGAGAATAATCGTGTATGTGATAATTAGTGTAAACAAGAGTGATATCCGAGGACGTTATCTTATCTCGTGTTAGTTATCTTAAGTGTTATACAACGGTCATACATAAATTAGTGTAAGTGTTTTTATTATTAGATTTAATTAAGTTCGGTTAATTTAAAAGTATACATATTTCTATAATAAGTAAACGTAGTTTTAATCGTTTTAAATAAATTAGTTTTTAAGTAATAAATTCGTTACAATATCTTGTTTTATGGAGTAAGAATAACAAAATGTTTAATTTTAAATTTATTTGATTTTGTTACTAAAATAGTCATTTCATTGTTACTTACTTCAATAAACTATTAATTAAGAGCAAACATTTCGTGTTATTTTATAGTTAGAAATTCTACTACCCATAAAAGGACTAGCTTTGTACTATTATTGTTTAAGTTCCCTCAATAAAAATTTAATTGAATACTTTTTATTTCGAGTTTTGTGTGTTCAGTTAATATGTTTTGTATTATAATTTTTGATTAAAAAAACTAGTAAATTAAAAACGTAAATTGGTGTAACAGTTTGCCAAGGAAGAAATTAAAAAGTGCCGTAAACGGAATGTCATTAAAACAGCAAATTTGCATAATATTATCGTTTCACACTTTTTTCAATGCAATCCAGTAATTTATACATTGCTAGGTTTAGTGTATATTTTGGGATAATTCCTGTAATTATAGAATATTTACGGTTAAATTACGAAGCGAGCGTCATGCAATGCATGTTGTTAAACACGAGTAAAATCGATACTTTAGTTTTTAGTAAGGATGAGCTTTAATAAAAACTAGTTACTCACTTGGTTTTATATTAGGTAGGTGCACCGTTATTATATAAGTAAATTTACGCGGCTGTAACACGTTAATAATTATATGAACTAATGCTTTTCATGAAAAATTGAATTTATGCTTTAAGATCTGTATGTAATATCAAAACAAAAAAGTTGATGTTTTTCTTTAATTCACAGTAAGAAACCAGCATTCTTTTTTTCAAAAATTTGAATTAACCTAATAAGTCAAAACTTATTAAAACAAAAATCTTTTTAAAATCCGAATGTTTTTAATTTATTGATAAATTATATGTTTGTGTAACACATTATTAAAAATTTTAAGATAAACTGAAACTAAATTTTTCCAACTTAATATTATTGATAATCTTTAATAAAATTATAAAAAAAATATTTAGTATGTCTAACTTTTTATAAGATAATTTATGCATTAGACTATTATTTGTTGTAGCAAACAACTGGTAATAAGAATGTAATACGATTTTAAAAATAAATAACTTAATTAAGAATTTTAACATAAGCGATTAGTTTTGTTATCAAAATTAAATACGGTGTTGGAATCTTCATGTATTTACTATACTATAACTAAATATTGCATTTCCCTAAATTGCAATGTAAAACAATAACGAAAGCTAGCAATGCTGTTATTAAAAGATAACAATGCACAAATTTTGTTGCTTTATAAACTAATTCATAAAACACTGTGATGCATGTACCGGGTGTCCTGAAAGTCGAACATAGGCAATTAACAGGTCTATTCAATTTTTAGTTAGATTTTTTAGCATTAGTTCTATTATAAAACGGCAAGTAAGTAGCAAATATAAAAACATTTTTTATTAAAAATTTAAAAAATAATAGTAACGAAACAATAAATATTCAAATAATCCTCCGTTTTCAGCTAAACAATACCCTAGTCTATTGTAGAAACATTTTTTTACGTTTGCCCACTGCCTGTCAATAACTAAGGAGCATTCTGCAACTATTGCTTCTTTCAAAGAATTAATATCATGGGGGGCTTCTCATATAAATTTAATTTTGAGGATATCCCCACAAGAAAAAATCGCAAGGTGCTAAATCAGGAAACCTTGATTGCCAATTTATAGCACTACCCCTACCAATCCAATGATTTGGAAATGAATCATTAAAAAAATTTTTAACATTTACACCGAAATGCACGGGACAGATCTGATTTTCTTTAGCAACTTTTTCCAACGCTGGTCCTACTTTCATTAATAAAAGATCTAAGTACTTGTCCCCATTTAAATTGCTTTTAATTTGAAATGGGCCGATAATATTATTATTAAAAATCTCAGCCCAGATATTAATTTTTTAAGGATACTGAGTTCTGGTGGAAATATTAACATTAGGGTTTTCCTGAGCCCAATATCGCGTGTTTTGAACATTTGATTCATTGTTTAAAGTAAAAGTATACTCGTCGGAATCGCGATCAAGCTGCACTTGAATTATTGTTAATGTTTGGTGTAACTGAGAAAACAATATTTACTTATTTGGCTGAAATTGTCAAGGTAAAAAAGCTGAACCGGGGGGGGGGGGGGGTTACCGCATGCGTTAAACGATATACAGAAGGAAAGAACGTCGTCTCAAAGCCTACGTTTCTTTATTGTGTATTAACGTTTTCGTTACTGTTATTTTTTTAATTTTAAATTATCTGTATTAATCTAACTAAATGTTGCGTGCAAACCTTTCTTTATTTTTATTTTTATGGAGTCGCTACTTTTCAGGGCGAGGTCAGCCTTGAAATTCATTTGGTATTTAGCCTAGTAGTGCGCTTGTGGGAGCTTAATTTTGAAGCCATGTAGCTTTTATTTTACCTTATATCTACAATATCTTTATTTCAAAAGTCTGTTTTAATGATACAGACTTTTTTTATGTGCCGATTTTACCTTTAATGAAATTATCATTACCTTTATAATTTGAGTGGATTTGGTATATGAATAACACATAAATGCCAATCATCCAAATTGATTTTCTTGAAGAAAATACCTTCGTCATCAATTCTTGATGGAAAATTTCTCAAGGTTATCCGCCAACATTAACTTTGCATACCGTTGGATGACATCAACATGAAATTTGATCCATATGCGTGAGTTACATATATCTATCTACATTCCTTTCGTCGATTAAAAGTTTGCTTCATCAACGAACTTGGTTTTTCTTTTTACTAAATAACTTTACATTTGAACCTAACTTATTAGATACTAAATATTAACATTTTCTAATTAAATGTGTTATTCATATTTGTTTAATTAGATATGTAAAGGCTAATCCAGTTTCACTTTTTGTAATTAAAATAAAAGTTAAATTTGCTTAACCCAAATAATTAAATTAACTCAATTCAAAATTGTTTTTCTTACTATATGTAAAGAAATACAGGTATTCTCTTAGTTTTAAGTTTAAATAATTAAATAATAAAAGTTTCTATCTTTAGTTTTAAGTAACAGCATAGAATTTTAGGTTATTGTTTTGTTTTTTTGAATATAGGATTATAACTATCTTTTGAGATTGAATCAATGAATTATTCATGTGCAAATTTTTATTGCAGATAAGACTTTAATAGTTTAGTATTAAAATCAAACTATTTGGCATCCCTGACTTCGGAAGTTAATTTTGGCAATTTTTCTAATTGTTTAATTAATTGCTTTGTATCTTTTGTTAACGCGCTCTCTATCTAAGAAACTACCTGAGAGTTAACTTTACAGTGTTGGTACAATATCGATTCATTTTGAATCGGATTGTTACCTGTCATGAGATCTCAGTGATTGGATTACAATGAACTACAAAAACATAGCGCGAAAAAAAAATCTTTATAAAAAAAAAACTTATGGCAAATGTTTAGTGGTTGAGGTCAGGTATCATGAAACTTGGCGAATCGATGACGACTGATCTCTACTGTCAACAATTAGACAAAATTATTAGGCAATTGCCAACTAAGCAGACAAGATTGCACAATAAAAATGTTATTTAAAACGTATAAACTACAATTTCCTCCATTATAGAACAAAATGTATGTACAACACTGAAGTATGTAGTACAATAATATACTTTATAATTAAGTATTAACCATATTTGTAATTTTAATAAACTTAATTAAAAATTTATCTATAATTGATTTATAAGTTGTAAATAATATCGTCAAGTTGCATCAAACACAAAAACTGAAACTTTGGTGGCTAATTTGTAATCTAAGTACATAAATAGTATTTTATTTTTCTCTTTGTTAGAATTTACTAATAATGCGTAAGATACGAGATGTATAAACATCTTCATAACAACCGAGGCACAATGAGAAAGCGTTATGGATTGATTGCGCGCTCTCTCATAGAGTCTGCAAAAATAATGGTATTTTTCTTCATATTTTTGTTTAGATTTAGATAACAAATTTTCTATTTCTTTTATTTGTATTTCAACTTATTTGGGTATAATTTTTATATAGTTATTACGATTGCAAAATTAATTCCGACATGTAAAATATTAAACGTCAAATTATTTATTGTTATAGACTACTAGAAATACGTATATTTAGTAAAACAGAAACTAAAATAATTGTTAACTATTAGTCTTTATATTATAATAAAGTAAAAAATAAAATCTTAAATGCATCACTGGAGTTAAACTAGACGCTACAAACAGTAAAGAATAGTGAAGAAAAGTAAAGTAATAAAAAAATTAATTAAGATAAAGTTATATCAGGAAGAAAGACAAAAAATAAATAAAAATGGCCGCTATTCAGCCTTTGTGTATGGATGATAATATTACAGAAAATTGGAGATCATGGATAGGCAGGTTTAACGTATGTATATGAAAACAGCTAGATTAGACATAAAACCGGAAGATTTGCAATATGATCATTTGTTACATATTATAGATTACATGGCTACAAAATATATACAACATTTAAAATTGCGATTGAAGTTAAACATAGAAATCATCAAACACCCCAATAACTTCAATCGCGATCATGGTTTCGAACTATCCCCTCTTTGGTTCCCGGTTATTAGTCATTTATCAAAAAACACGCCCCCTAGCAACCGTAATCAGGACCGAGCTTAACCATCCGTGACGATCCTTTTCCTTTAAATACGGAGACTATATCTTCTTAAGTCACTTCTACGGAGTTTAGAATCTGGCTTGGTTCACAAGTTGTTTACCTAACTCGGTAGTGGTTCTTTGTTAGATTTTCGTTTGCTTTTTCAGGTTATCGTTTTCTTTCTTACCTTTTCAGAGTTTAGGTTATGGCTTGTTTCACAAGTGGATAACCTAACTTTTGAGAAGTTCTTAGTTAGATTTCGATTGCTTGTTTGAGTTTTGCGATTTATCTCACGCCCTGATGAAGCCCCTTACGAAAGTGGGCGAAACGTTGGCAGCTTCGGTTGCACCCAAGCAACATTTTGTAACCGTGGTTACGTTGTAACCAGTTACAAATTAGTAACATTAGCCCCATGGTAAATAAACCGTTGCAGCAACGTAGCAGCAACTTTCGTAATTTACTGAGGTTTCAAATCTATTACAGAAATAACCATTTTACAACTATGGTTATAACTAAGTTTTTCTTAAACCCTTATGTAACTACAGTGTCAATTTAGTAGCATTGAAACCTTCATTTCGGTTTCGAGTGTAACAGTCTTGAAACTATGGTTAAGTACAAGTATGAATTTCTAAAACTACACTACAATGTTGATCTATACGTTTAAACAGCAACAGAGAAGTGCATTTTACGAGATTTTTATAAGACACATAGTCCATTATCCAATAAACAGTACCGAAAGTGTTTCTAATTCAAAACTACGTAAGTACAATTATTGGTATATTATATTACTATAATTTTAATCGTGCATTTAAACTACTGTTTCTAATTTAATCAACGTTGAAGAATTAGTTGCCAATTATAAGTAAGCAAATTTTAAATCGATTTTATTTTCTTCTAGGATAAAATAGAATTTGATTGCAAGGACATTACAATATTACACACAGTGATCAGAACGTGTAAATTAGATCGCCATTGCGAACACCTATAATCTTTAAAAAAGCAGTCGAGATTATGATCATTGAACCGATTATAATTGCACATGTGCATTTGTAGCCTAATACAAATATTTAACTAAGAATTGCGTAGACGCATTAAACTATAACATGTGAGGAATATCTTAATTCGCCATGGTCTTTTAACACAAAGACATTTTTCTCTTAACAAAATTTATGCATTTACTATTTACAAAATTTATAAATAATAGACATAATCCGCTTTTCTTGAAAATTTGCCGTAAAAACCTGTTTACTGGTACCTACTTGCAACAGATGTAAAAATTCTTTTATTATATCTTTTTTGTTTGAATTTAGTTCTATAAGAAACTATAAAAATTTAAATAATGTACATTTATTATAACTTTTTATATATCTGTATCTTTTTATTAATATATTTTTATCTCTACTTTTGTTTTAATCTTTATGATGCAGTTAGTAACTAAAATCTTGGATAAGTTGCTTAACAAAGCGGTTATAAAGTAGTTTCAAATAATGGTAATAAGCATGTTTTCAAAACAGTTACATAGCAGTTGCTGTAAACGGTAACTACAATGTTACAAATCAATTACAAAACCGTGATGATAAACCATACAGAAACGATTCAGAATAGGTAAACATGATTTGTAAAAAACCGTTATAGCAACGCTGCAAAACAGTTACAAAGTAGTAATTGCAACGGTTTCAGACACGTTGTAAAACGGTTATAATATTACTGCAGTTGCCTTGCAACTGACCAAATCCGGTATTGACAACGTATCAGGAAAGACTCAGCTACGATTCTGTAACTAAATACCTTACTGAAACCATAGTTGCAAGAGAGTTTTACAACCGTTTTGTAACTGATTTTTGCTACTTGGGCAACTATGACACGGTCCAAACTCGGAAGACATTCTAATGTTAGTATAGATTCCGGCCGTGGAAGCCTTCGCTATTACATGTTTTCACCTATGTAAGTAAGTTTGTATCAACTTTTACAGTAGATACAGCGTCAATAGGAAAACTTAAAAAAAATGTTGTGACTAGACCGACAGACAGAAAAAAGCATTAAAAATCTTAAAACAAAAATTAACTAACAGTCCGTTATTACAATTTTATCAAGTAGATAAGGAATCTGTCCTATCAGTAATCAAGAAGGATTAGGTCGGACCAGTACCGATTAAGAGCAAAAACTGACAGATCTGAAAGAAATTATTAGAAACGGATAGAAGAAGAACAACAAAAAACAAATGGAATTTGTAAAAAAATATATGAAATACAAAGAAGAATTATCAATAAATGAGGAAACTGTATAGCAATACCCAATACATTAAGAAAAGAAATGGAATAAAATGTTTGTTACTTATAGATTATTTTACTAAGTATGTTGAAGTTGAATTTGTAAAAACTAATTCGTCTATTGTAAAAATAGTTAATGCAATGAAAACTATATTTGCATGTATTGGCATAGCATCGATTTTAATTTCATATAGAGGACTAAAATTCACGTTGAGTCAATTCAAATTGTTTACAAAAGAATGGGATTTTAAACATAAAACTTCATCTCCCACAAACGCACAATTGAATGGAATGGCAAAACGACTTATACAAAAAATTAATAACGTTAGTAAAGATGGCAAGAATATTCAAATGGAAATACTACAATTTTGAAACATACCAATAGGGCAGTATACACCAAATCAATTGTTATTAGGTAGAAATACGAGATCAAACATTTCTACAATTGCTAAGAATTTTTTGCCTATGGCAATAAATTAAAAAACATATAGTAATGAATTAAAGAGGAATCAAAAACAACAATTGGTGATGAAGTGTGTGTACTGACAAAACAATTTTCAAATTGGTTACCGCGAGTAGTAATAGATAGATTAAGAATAAGAACTTATAGAATAAGATTAAATAATAGTTCTCTATTAGATAGGAATAAAAAGTACATCAAGTGTTATAAAAGCCGCCAAGAAAATTTAAATAGTAGCGGTGAAAAACAAGTAACATTTTCAGATACAGTTGAAACATTTAATTACAATAATATATTAGGTGTACCTAGGGCAGTGCTAGTATCGAGAAGAAAGATAACTTTGTCAAACCTCAACCTAGAGCAGCAATTGTAACAAATGTAGTGGATACTAGGACAACTAGGATAATTAAGAAACCTAGTGTGTTAAATTTTTAATGACGTTTTATCTAAAAAAGGAAGGTGTTAGAGTAGCAGTGGTAACACTGGCCATGCCGATAACTGAAACACAACAATCTAATGGATTTGTACATATGTTTTTAGTTAATGTGTATAATTAAAAGAGTAAATAAATGTTATTGCAAACATAACAAAACTTTAAATATCTTTATATATCAAAAAACTTTGTCAAAGGCCTGCTTGACATCATTTTTTCTAATACCCGTCTTAGTCGTTTTAAAAATATTTCTTTAAAAACTTTTGAAAAAATATGCATTGGCTTATTAGACGATAGGGGGTTGTTTCATTTCTATTTTTAGGTAACTTTGGCAACATGATGATTTCAGCTAGTTTCCATTAAGAAAAAAAAAAGTATCCAAGTCTCAGTACTGCATTAAAAATTTGACGTATGGCTATTAATGCTTTAGGTGTTAATTCTTGTTCCACTTTCCCATTGATCAAATTAAACTCACTAAGTTTAATATTTTGCATTGGAATGTCTATTTGGAAAGGTGTATTAAGAAATTTTAAAATATTTTGTGTGTGTTGAAGTGCATCTATGTGGTGGTTTGAAAACAGTTGTTAGGTGAATTTGTATATTTCTTTAACTTATTTACTATAAAAATTTGCAATTAAAATCATTTTTCATAAATAAAATTAAATTAACATAGTATTGAACAAGCATACTCTTAGAACTCGGAGGACTATTGTGGACAAAAGTCGCAAACATGATTACATCCTAAATAATTTGCCACTATTTATAGCATTTTCCACATTGAAACCAGTCCTCGTCTAGAGAATCTGGGAATTTTTCATTATAGCCACAACAAATAGCGTCTGGTTCATTGGGCGCGTTTATTTCCCAAGAGGGTTCCTTGCTTTGAATTTTTTATTTTTATTTTTGATGTTTTTCGCTTTACGGATTCTTTTGTATTTTTATTGTCATTGGACTTTTCACTATACCTACCTCCGATTTTTTAGAGATTCGTCTTCTATTTTGCTCAGTTTTAATCATTGAAAGTGAACGTAATTTCTGAGGGGTCATTGATCTAATTTTTTTATGCTTTCCTTCTATTTTAGAGGTTTGTGGTGTCGTCAATCTATTTGGGTCGATTTTTGTCAGAATTGCGTTTTCGCAGTTTGATGTATTTTTTTGCTGGATTCCGCAATTCCGGATGTTCAGTCTTGTCTTTGTTGCGCTAGTACCTACTACTAGATTGGTATGGGTCGGTAAATGTTAGAAAACGTCAGTTTAGACCTAAGATTTGTTAGCTTGTAAGAGTACACACCACGTACTCTTACAGATTTTAAAATGCTCACTCTTATAAAACGGTTCGTTATTAATATTTATTAGTCATGTTCTGCTCAAGTAATACGAAAATCATGACCGAACCTTACCCTAATTCTGTATATATTTATTCTCTATTTGTATCAATAATTGCTGCATTTTTTTGCTGCTTGGTTGAATTTCTCTTTATTGTTTTCAGTTCTTGTAGTTTTTCATTTTTTTCTAATATTTTGTTTAACTATCACAAAGAATTTACATGGTACTTTGTTGTTTAATGTTTCATACGTTTGTCTCACCGTCTATATATTTTGTTTTATTTCGTTGGTGTCGGTTTAATAGCGTACATTTTTTATTACGACCCTAATACTTTTGTCTTGTTTTTATAGATGTGATATTGTGTGTTTTTCTCGTTTAGTATTTTTATATTAGTACACTAGTACAGCTATCTTTTGTTACCTTATTTAACTCTAAAAACTAATGGATTTATATTTTTCACTCCGACAATAAAAATTTATTCTGGTTCTTTAAATGAATTCTCATTATTTGTATTTGTTTCCATGACGTCATCGTTTTTGAAATTGGAAAATCTATTATTGCTTATCCAGTTCTTTGTACTTCACTGATTGGCTTGCGTGAGCTTTGTCTTCATCTATCAGTCTCTTTCGTTTTGACGACACTTGATTTTCACAATGGTGGGAATTCCTGTGGGGAGTTTGACATGATGTTTGCATGTTTGGTTGTTGTTGTTGGTTGTAGCTAAATGGTGATTAATGCCATTGCGTTATTGGTTAAGAATAACACACATTATTTACCTACCGGTGTGTATTGTAGAGGTACATTTTGATTTTGGTGTACATTGTAGGATTTAACTATATAAACGATGCATAGTTAAATAGTAGGTATTTGCTATTTAGTCGCACACAGTGGTTTATAATTAAAATTAAGTATAATCGATATTAAATAAAATACTTTCTTTAATTAAAAACATATCAGTAATGTTAATTTACCTACTGACGGCTTTGCTCGGTGGTCTATTGCTTTCAAATGTTTGTGGTAAGTGGAAAATCTAGATTCAAATCTCCAAAAAAATTGTAAGTAAAAAAAACTGTCACTAGGTGTTGAGTTAGATTGAAACAAAATCGTTTAAGATACAGACAAAATCAAGGTCAACAAAAAAACTACAAATTCTTTGATTAATAAAATTTATTTAAAAAAAATGTTTTTGCGTGTAAATATGTTTCTAAATAGTTTCCAAACAAAAACTATACGCAGTTTCAAAACGATTTCTTATTAGTTTTAAAACAATTAAGAATTTTGGAACGGTTGTTGTTTTAGATTTTAACTTGGTAACTGAAGCGAACATACAGTGTGTCCGAAAAGTATGGAATATATTATACAGGTCGATAAATATGCACTTTACACGAAAAAGTTGTAAATAAAAGTTGTTTATCACTTAGTTATCTACCACCTGGGAGATATCAATTTAAATTTTTGCTGTAAACAAAATCGCAACGAATAACACTTACATTTTTTTAAATGGCAAGGCACGTCTTTATTATACTCATTTGATAAAGTATTTTTTTCTCTTTTCAACCATATGAAACTTGAATACCTTTACATCAAAAAAATTTCAAGAAAAACAAGGACATGTCTAACAAATTTATTTTACTGAGCAGTATTAATCAGGTACGTAATATGTAGCATTGAAACAATTGAATGCACTGTCACAATAGCAAATATTAAACTTTAAATATCTTTACATAAAATTGTTATAACAAAAAAATGTATTTAAACTAAACTTACAATAAATGTTCAAAATGTAAACCATTCATAATTTGACAGTGGTAAATTCGATTTTTAAAACCATCGATTGCGATTTTTCAAATCTTCAACATTATCAGGTCGATTTACATAAATTTTGCTTTTAATATAGCCCCAAAGAAAAAAATCTAGTGGACTTAAATCCGGCGAGCGAGCAGACCATTCTATCGTACCTTTTCTGCCTATCCATGTATTTGAAAAGTATTATTAAGAAAGTGGCGGACATTAATTCCAAAATGTGGAGGTGCGCCGTCTTTTTGAATCCATATTCTGTTATGAGGTATATCTGGATCTACTTCATGTGGAAATAACTCGGCCAAAGCAGGAACTAACTCAAATCTTAAGAAATCGAGATAAATATTCGCCGTTAAACTACCTTAAAAAAAATATGGCCCCAAAATTTGACTTCCAATCATTCCTACCCAGACGTTGACTTTCTGCTGGTATTGGGTGTGTCCTTCTAGATACCAGTAGGGTTTTTGTGAAGACCAGTAACGTGTGTTTTGTTTGTTAATTGTGCCGTTTAAACAAAACGTGGCCTCATCAGTAAAAAGGATATTTTTATGAAAATGTGCATCTCGTTCAAGTTTGTTTGTTATTGTTTCACAAAACTCCAGCCTTCTGTCCAAATCGTCTTCAAATAATTTTTGAACTACATACACAAGCTTTATAAGGATAAAATTTTTCTTTTTTTAAAACGTCATGTGCAGCCGATTTATTCAAATTATGGTCTCTAGCAATTTGCCGAACAGAAATTTGAGAATTTTCCTCAACAGACAAGAACACATTTTCTCGTTCCACATTACTTAATGACAAAGGTCTACCAGTTCTACTCGCATCTTTCACCGAACCTGTCTCTTGAAATTTCCGCCAAATTTTGCTTACCGTGGACTGCAAAATGTTTAATTCTGGATGCAAGTTATTAAATAAACTACATACTTCGTCTTGGGTTCTTCTTCTATCTCCATATCCCAGAATCATTAAAATTTCAATTCTATGTTTCTTAGATAATTGAGCCATATTTCAAGCACTAACAAATAGCAAAATGTGACAGTGTTCTAAAGTGCATTCAATTGTTTCAATGCTACATATTACGTACCTGATTAATACTGCTCAGTAAAATAAATTTGGTAGACATGTCCTTGTTTTTCTTGAAAATTTTTTGATGTAAAGGTATTCAAGTTTCATATGGTTGAAAAGTGAAAAAAGACTCTATCAAATGAGTATAATAAAGACGTGCCTTGCCATTTAAAAAAATGTAAGTATTATTCGTTGCGATTTTGTTTACAGCAAAAATTTAAATTGTTATCTCCCAGGTGGTAGATAACTAAGTGATAAACAACTTTTATTTACAACTTTTTCGTGTAAAGTGCATATTTATCGACCTGTATAATATATTCCATACTTTTCGGACACACTGTATACATATCTCATTGCTAGTAGGATGTCTAAAGTAAACCAAAACAGGTAACAAAAATTTAGAATCTGTTTTTAAAGTAAACCAATTTGTTGTTCTCTAGGAAGCAGTATTATTGATTTGCAAGTTTGTTATCTTTATTATACTATTGCAGTGCAAGATAGACATAGATTGATTTTATGACTTGAGCGATCATTTATCAGAAATAGACGTCTAAACAATTTTAATTTGGCAGTGCTAAAATTATAAGGGTAAAATAAGGAAGGTGTTTATTATTAATTAATAATAAATGTTCTAACAACAAAATTAAAAGTTATCCTACTAAGTACATGTAATAAATGTGTAAAGTTTGATGTGTTTAAGTGTAAATCTTATGTGAATAATGCAAGTTGCACATACCCAAAATGTATGCATTGCTAAAGTAAAAATAATACCGGTACAAAATCTCCATAAGTTTAACTAATAATATAACTAAATGTTATAACTGCGGCGGTCTGTAAGGATTGTACTGCACATTTAAGTAACGTGTTAGATTTTTTATAAAATAATATAACCTTATAAATTTGGTTGAAACAATGAATTAAATACAATGCTATGTAAATAATGCTTGTCTCAAATTGATAAATTTGTTTTATTAATGTGAAACGTAGTTTTACGCATGTGTTGTATTAAATTCTTATAAAATTGAATTAATTTGTTATAGAGAGACATTACACATGTACTTGTTTTTGTAGTTTGTATGCGGTAAAAATCTGAATCATTTCATGACATTGGTTAAATATATAAACTATCTTCGGTAAAAACTGGATATTAATTTTCATAAAAAACAAACAACTTCAAAGTTTTCAAACCGTAGATCTATAGTCAACGATGAACGTTTTTTTAGTTTCTATAGTAAACTGCAGTCACGTGAACCAATCGGATTATTTTTTACGTATTACTTTAATTAGTCTACTGTAATACCGTTCTAGTTATTCTAGTGACATACACTGTATGTTCTCTTATTGAAGAGTACATTCTCAAAACTGTAAAGTCCTTTTAGTAAGTTATTTCAAATCTATCGAGTTTTGTGTGTAATTACTACAAAACTGTATATATAACCATTTTTAATTATTTAAATGTAAAACAAGAATTTGAATAATTTATATCAAGCTTTCGTTGCTTGAGGTACTGTTAATGTGGAATAGTTAAAACCTGTAAGGTTTGATCAGTTACAACAAACAATTAATGTATAAAATAAGATGTTTATAAGTTGAATATGTTTCTTTATAAAAAAATTATACATTTTGAAATAATAATTTATTTTGTTGGTTTACTTAAAGTCCGCAAACATTTTTGGATTTTATACGCTTTATGCTATTAAAAATTTTAAAACAAATTTCTACAATACGATATTAAAAATGTTAGGTATTTTATTAAAACATGTTTAGTGGCATTTTTCTTTAGAAGTTATTTCAACTTTCAATATTTCATTTATGTGCGTAAATTTGTATACAACAAATTTTTTGATGCTTATAAAGTAGCTTTTTGAAGTATAAAAATAATTATTTTTTTGCTTGAGTACATTTAAGTAATAGACGATAAACGGAGATATTAAAAGGAATATTGGAATACGCAAATGTAAAGTATTCTTATTAAAAACGATAGGAGTTTTTAAAATTTAAATATTCATACTTCTCATAGCAATTTCTCTTAAATTAAATGGGCAAATTATGTAAATTTAGTTAAATTGAGGGTGAGTGTTGAAAATACGTAGTTAGTTATGTAATATAACTGCACTGCTTTGTTTTGAATAATTTTGTGAATAGGACTGTGAAAATTGTTGAAGTACGAACAATCTGTGATTACAACCATTGTTCATGCATAATAAACTTTGTTCAATCTTATTTAAGTAAACCACATTCATTTAAAATTTTTAAAATACAATACAATTAATTTTTTTTCTTTTGCATTATTTTACTACCATGTTTAAATTTCAAACATTTTAGTTCTTTTTTATCAATTTAGGATGCACGTAGGAATGAATAGTTGACTTACTGATTTCAACTTAGAGAATAGAATCAATGGCATCTATAAAAAAATTTCAGACTCAAAACTTTATTAAAACTTAAATAAAATAGCATTTATAATCAAATATATTAAAAGACTCTCAAACATCAAGAGTATTCAAAGCGATTTAAGAAACACAGAATATTCTAGGTAAAAATAAAGCAAAAGTATAGAAGCTAAACTCAAGAAATCTTACACGAATTTTATTAATGTTCTCTATCACTTGCTGTATTGTTGTGAATAGATTCATGTTTTTGCAACGTGTAGTGTAAAATTAAGATGGACAGAACTACTACAAACAAGGATCACGAATACTTCACAAAGCAATAAAAAATATTTCAGTTTGCAAACACTGTAAATACAAAACAAAGATAAATATTAATATTCTTTTGACCTATGCACTATAATTTTAATTTATACACTTTTATTTAAGAAAAATCATAGAACAAGCTTAATTCATCGCTATCACGTCAAATAATCTGAGTTTACTTCTAGTCGTACTTTTATTTATAGACACTTAAAAAAACTAAAATGGAAAATTCTAAAGAAACGAAGACTATTATCGTTGATAAGCGACTTAAGGATAATCATTAATCCGGTAATACTTAAGTTACAAAAAAAAATTCTCTGTCACCAGAGACTATTAAAAAATACATAAGTAAAGAATATCTTTATGTACAATTCCAAATAATACATGAAACAAACAACAAAATTGTTAGCTTCAAAGCAGATACTGTTACTCGATTTGATCCTTCTTTTTTGGAAATAAATTTTCAATATATTTTTGAAAGAAAGATTGTATTAAAAACTTTGGGTATAAAAGAACTGAATAAGCGTTACTAAGGTAACTGATTACCTTTATCTATAATTAGACATAATAAGATAAAATAAAAGTGTTTCAGATTCAAAACGCTTGCATATCATTAGTTTTGCTGGTATATGTGTTAACATTTATTTTAATTTTTATATATAATAATTGGAAATAGGTGTTTTTTTTTAAATTATGTTTATTAGTATTATGTATGAAGAGTTTTTATTTTCTATAAAACAGTAACTTTAAAAAAAAACTGGTATAAAATTAAAATTTAAGTAAATAATTAAGGTTGTTATAAAATTTGAATAAAATGTTACTAATAATGGTTTTGAAAAAGCCTACATGTTAGGCGAAACCTTAACCAATATTTTGAAAAAAAAGTTGCTGTTTTATATAAAATAAAAAACTTTTTAAACATAATACTAATAAACATATAACATTTATATATTTTGACTTAGCTAAATATTTAAAAGAAATAATTGCTAAAATATGCATGGAAATGATCTACTAAACATTTAATGGCGTCTTTATTAATCCGGTGAATACCACAAATATAAATTTATTTTGAAGACGGGTATTTTCGAATGGGCTACAGTATATTTGGTAATAATCTAATTTTCATGGCCGTTACTAACATAACAACACATAATGAATATTTAAGTTTCCCTTTTTATGCGAAAAATTTGTGTTTAGTTTAATACAATGAAGCCATTTGTAATAAAATAAAAGTTCAAATTGAAAGAGAACGTAAAAACTATAATAAGCTGTTGAATATCATTTATGATAACCTATGAATGATTATTTTTCATTGTTAGGCTTTGTAATGAATCATTATGTATATTATTTAGTTATTTGAAAATTTGTGTTTAATTTAATAGAATGCAGCTGTTTGTAATAAAATAAAAGTTCAAATTGAAAGCAAAAGTAAAAACCATAATAAGCTATTGAATATCACTTATGATAGCATATCAATGATTATTTTAGTGTTGAAACCACTTATAGAGAGCTTAATTTAAGGCTCGTGTAACGAAACGATGAAACGCTCAGATGAAACAAATCTGGAACTTGCGGTGGTGCCCAATTTCACTTCATTTTTTGTATTTTTCGGATGCAGTGTTTATTATTATTAAAGAAGATATTCCTTATGATTCGTTTTATGTTTTAAAAACATAATAAGTCTTAATTTCACTCAGCAGTGATGAAAGATGATTATAGTAATTGCAGAATTAGATCCGCGCAAGCTTCCGCCTTGTACGCTGCAAAAACGGTACAATAAGATGAAAATTGCACATAAACAATTTATTGACCACAAAATTTACTACAAAAAAGTCCGCGTGAGTGTATAATTATATCTAATAGTTTAAAAGTTACAGAATTTTAATGTAATTTTTGTGCAACTTTGCACACTTGTATCTTCTAAACTATTGAACGTAATTGTACCTTTCCGCCGACTTTTTTATAGTAAATTGTGTCCTCTATAAAAATGTTTATGTACACCTTTCTTCTATCTTGCACAGTTTTATGGTAAAAGTTTATTGGTTATTTTAAATCATTAAGTAAGTCATTTCAATACAAAAATTGTGGCGGTTTCGATGCTGGTGTAATATTACGACATCGATAAAGCTACCCTTAACCGCGGTGGTCACCAAAAGCATGTTCAAATTTTAAAATGCGTAAATGAAATAATTTAACAAACCTGATTTATAAAGTTTTATAATAGAAACTATTAGTAATTACTAGTTTAAACCATAAACAATTTTACTGTAAAGTTATCAACATAGGACGAAGGCAGGTAAAATAAAATTTGAGTAAATTTTGAATGTCGAAATTGTATCAACAGTCAAACAATTGTAAAGATTATTAGCGTTATAAATCTGTCAAGACTAGATAAAGGATTCATGTTAAAGTAAAATTGTAACGCGCACGGCCTTAGCTTTCAATGTAATTTTTTAAAACTCAGCGTTAGCCTTATTTTCGTTACAATAATTATTTTCTTTTTATGGACAGGATCGCCTTTTTAAAATAAATCAATAAAATTCAATTTTCAAAAATAACTAAACTTTAATATATGTGTGTAGATCGATTGGATAATGATCTTTCTTCAAACAACTTAATAAAAAAAACAATCTAAATTCTCACAAAAGTTTGGTGATCACCAAAAGCTGATTTAAAAAGTAAAAACCTAAAAATATCATGCAACATTTAAACGAAAAACAAACTTTAACAAAAAATAATAAAATTCAAAAAAAAAACCTTATTTGTCCGTTTCTTTTTTCTTCGGGTACCTAACACTTTCACTTCCTTTTTCCGCCGGCGCTTGCGGCACTAAATAATTCATTCTTCCTTTTATATTCCTTTTTATTTAAATTTCACTGGTTTTTCATCATAAAAGCAAATTTTTTCTTTCTATAACGTTTTAAAGATTCTTCTGTATTCTTTATACATATGTGGTTTACACTTATTATTTTGTTTTAAACATTTTTCGTTTTCTTTGCACATTAATTCTTAAGAAAAAAACAGTCTTTCGCCTACTTTCTTTCTCGGCTACCTCATTGCAACTCTCGCTGCCTCTCCCCCTTCTTTGTCCCGTCTCTCGCTGCTCTTACGTCTTATCTCTGCTACGTTTGCATGTATGTCTGCACATGTTCCATATACGAGGCACTGGCATAAACATTAAGTCTAATTATCTTTGTTTTAAACACCCGCTTTTTATGATGTATTTTGTGTAATATACTGTATCGTTACTTAGTTAATCTTTTTAATGCTTTTTTATAGTCAGGATCGCATGTGTTTAATATTAATAGGAGAAAAAATTGTAAAATAGGTAAAAAATAGAGAATTTAATAAAATGTCGATTATTTTGCGTCGCGAAATGTTATTATTGCGAGTTCAATCGGCTGCAAGTTTTCTTTAGATATGACAAAGAATTGGGAATGCGACAAACTGTTGAAAAAAATTCAATTTTTAAACTGTGGATCCACATTTCCAAAGATGAAATCTCTACTTTGCAACTTTTACATCTGAAAGGATGTGGCAACGTAGCTCAAATCGTGTTATAATCTTAAAAGCTGTAGAACTGTAAACCGCCATAAAACTCGGATAAAATCCAGTAATCATTTAGCTTTGTTGTTTTTTTTTAAATCGCATCAACTAGTTAGAGTGTGGTGAAGTAATTGTCAGAAATTACGCGATATAAATTGTTTATTTAATCATTGAATTATTTATTTAATCTAAGCGTATTCAATCAAAGTCTGGCTAAATTTCTAAAAGTTCTACTTTGGCTCTAAAATTCATTGTGTCTAGAGAAAATTTTACATTTATTCGAATGCTTTTAAACGTATCTAAGCCAGCAGAAAATCAGTCAGTGGACGCAAATCACAATTTTTCGACCTTTCCTCGCATAACATGCTTGTGAGCGCAATATTATTATTTGATCTTTGCGTAGGTGACTTTTTCCTTTGAAAATATTTTGTATCAAATAAAGTTTGATGTTTTGAGATTTTGTTGTTTGCTTTGTGTTCCTTACCGTACATCACTTGGAAAAAAAAGTTAACCGTTACCAACATAGTCCATATACCCATTTTTGTGCTTCTCTAGAAAAATTTTCTATAAAACATGTACCCTCCAGTTTGCAATCGTTTCGCACTAAATTATTACATAGTACTAAAGCTATAATTGGAAAACAACAGCCAGGACAATTTCCGTTTTTCTTGGAGAGATAAAGGGCAAACAAATTGAACTACAAAAATAAAAAAAGTTAGTGACGCCGGTCTATTTACATGCCATGATGTTTGTTCAAGTGCATGGATTTAAGATAACGCGATCGGGTTTCTCTTTAGATATGTCACTAGAAGCTATGGTTTATCAGCGCGCAGCAGTTTTTGATAATGAACTTTCTTGCTCATAATTTGTTATGACAAAAAATTATCTATAAGTCTTTGGTGTTGCTAATTCATCATCTTTCAGCGATGAAGAGGTTATGGGAAACAATTCTTAGGCATTTCATGGACAAATGTTAAACACAAACAATTAGTGAATTATCATACGACTCTATTCTCGTTTAATATGCACCTAGAATACTAGTTATAATTTGTTTTTATATTTATTTTTTGAATTATTTATGTATGCATTCTTATTTTTGAAAATTGTATTAAACCTTGTTAATTATATTACGTAGGTAATATTGTGTTTGTTTTCAACACCTTCCGATAATTGCAAGATTTGCGATATCGGTGAATTTTTTATTGTTAGGCTTTGTAATGAATCATTATGTATATTATTATGTTATGTGAAAATTTGGGTTTAATTTAATACAATGCAGCTGTTTGTAATAAAATAAAATTTCAAATTAATTATATTATTTTTTTTCTTCCGATTAGAGGGATGATATCAAAAATACAATTTTTACCGTTAAAAAACTAAAAACAGTCTCAGGATGACATATTTCAATAAAAAGAATGTAAGTGAAGAAGTATATTTAATAACTATAAATATAATAATATTAAACAAGATACACATACTAAAATATTTGGTAGTAGTCTAATTTTTATGGCATTTTCTAACATAACACATAATTAATATTAAAGTTTCTTTTTTATGTCAATATAATGAAGCTATTTGTAATAAAATAAAAATTCAATTTAAAAGAAAAAGTAGAAACCATAATAAGTTATTGAATATCACTTATGATAAGTACTTGCTTACAAACGCATTGTTATAAAAGCTACATACTATACCTACCAAAATGTTTTGAAGTTTTATCGGCTCTATTAGTATTTTCCTTGTCACTCATATACTGCTTTACTATATAGTCTTAACATTTAATTATTTATTATATGCAAATTGTGAATATAAAATTCTGCGACCCTTAATTATTGCAAGAGTAATTGTAGTTTTTAGTTTAATTTAAAATTTAGTAAAAATATAGCATTAAGTTAGTAAGTTTTTATAGAAAATTATTTGCTGTTTATAATGCCTTCACGTACGAGTGTTGATTTGAAAGCTCAAATCATCGTGAAGTTAGCGCGTGGTCTTAATGTTCAAGTAATTGCTCAAATGCTTATGGATTTCATGGATTGCTGTAAGATGTATCCGAGTTAAGTGGTATCGCGAGCACACGATAAGGAAGACCATTGGAAGTGGCAAGATGTGACGTTAGTGGCTTATGTTTAAATGACGCATTTATAAAAATGTTTGGGCCTCCAAGAAGTCGTTATGAAGCTTTAAAAAGTGTAGCGGACACTTTTCAGT
This sequence comes from Aquatica leii, assembly GCA_035610365.1. Taxonomy (NCBI): domain Eukaryota; kingdom Metazoa; phylum Arthropoda; class Insecta; order Coleoptera; family Lampyridae; genus Aquatica; species Aquatica leii. Next base: position 211,056,295 of record CM069432.1, on the reverse strand, counting down.
AAATGTATGGGGTTCGGTAAGTTCACATAGCTCAAGCGTTTGTTGGGTGATTGAGGGTTGATTTAATACAAAAAGTTATTTAGGTTTTTGTCTAAATTTTGTTTCTGGAAAACGATTATATCAACAAGTGAGTTTTCTTAATATTTATAGTTATCTTCATTTCTTTACTATTACAATATACACGTTGAACAATAATTCGACAGTTACTTAAAATATAAGCTGGGTGCAGCTAAATAACCGGAACGTGTTACCATGGTCAGCAAAAAGCCCTGGTTTTAATATAATATAAAAAGTTTGGAATTAAGTTGTTCGTACCATTCGGGAACAATTAATTGCCGCCATTGAAATTGCTTAGGAGATTGATTACCTACGTGTTCTTGTAGCATCAATGTGTAGACGACTGCAAGAATGTATTGACAATTAAGAAAATCATACTCATTATTAGCAATTGTATGTTTAATACAAATAAAAACAGTAAAAAATATACAATGAGTTTTTTACTTTCCTATAAGGAAAGTACAGAGATAAAAAAATTGTACTGCATAATTTTACGTTTCAAGGTCTTCTGAATCAGAAAAATGTATTTTTGACAAAAAAATTTAGAGTGTTTGTGTGTGTGTATCGATGTACCCACGATAACTCTTGAACCAAAAGTCCTAGTAACTTGAAATTTAGTACGGAACTTGATTTTCCTATTCTCTCGGTTCTATCAAGAGATGGATCTGATAAAGAAACAGGAAGTGGGTGTATCCGCCATTTTTAACAGTTTTTGTTAAATAATTTTGTACGTATGTAAATTCTTCGAATTATTTTTACAGTTTCTTATAGAGTTAACTGTTTCAAACAATTTATTTAAATAAAAAAAATGTAACATAATTCACAAATATAATATAGTTTCGAATCCTACCTGCAACGATTTTTATTACTCATTTACTAAAGGGGTTAGTAATATCGAGTCGCACAAATATAAGAGTTAGTCGATATGATCTTAATGAAATCGAGGAGAACAATTTCAAAAAAAATTATAGCATGCTAGGAAATCAATACAAACGTGGACATATCACTTAAAAATGGTTTTATGACAACATAACCTTAAAAAAATATGTAGACATTCCTTCATCCTTATAGGAAAGTCGTGTGGGGACTACACCAGTTTTTTTACTAGCTAGGATCAAATTTAGATGGTAAAGCTAAGAAATATCTTTTTGAACCTACTGTAAAATATAAATTGATAATTGTAACTTATTTAAAGTAAAGATCTTTTGTTTAATTTTTTAAAATAAATAATGTATATTTTATTAATACGATAAACTCTGAATTACTGATTACTGCATTGCACTGCAAATACATTATTTCTTCCACGGCGACTGTCAGCGACTTAAAAATCTAAAAATAGTACATGAATATAAAGGTAAAATACTTTTTGTACAAAAATAAGATTGCAGTTTACTGTTCCAAATGATTCAAAATTAAGAATATACTAGATTTGATAGTTTTTGCGGATAAACAAGTTGACCTTCTGCTATTGTCAATAATTATTATTTGTCTAATTTGAATTAACCAAAGTGTCCCGTTTTTTGTTTAGTTGAGTGTACATAATTTTTTTGAAATAATTATAAATTACCAGTTGTCGTGACTGTAGTTTGTATATCAATTATTTATTTAACTTATAGACACAATTCTTTTGATCAAATTTTTTGTGAGATGACTATAAAATATCAATCATTACTAAATTTTGTTATAAATGTATACATTATTTTAGAGAATAAGTAGTTTTAATATTTCCCGGAAATTTGCTGAAAGCGGTTAATCTAAACACGACGATTTTTTTCGAGTTTTTGCGTTTATATCTAAAGTAGTCGTTTGTGTATACGTAATAGTCGTAGAAATTGCATATACTTAAAAATATAAAAAAGCCACCCACGCACACCGTATAAGTAGATTAATTTATATACAAAGAGACGTATAAGATGAGCTTGTATACCATAATTTAGTATACTAACGTTAAGGGATAATATAGTCTGTTGGATACAATCTTTAATCACAAGTGATGTGCTACTAATGGTTTAATGATAATTAGTAAAGCAACTAAATAGTTTATACAGCGATAATGTAAAATGGAGTAAAGCTTCAAGGTGCTGAAGTGGTTTTATTAGTTTCTGTTTGATTAACTACAGCTTCGAGTTCTGGTACGTCACATTTTCAATTATACGCCATCTAAGGGTTTTCTCTCCTGTCGTCTGCAGCCAATGAATACAGATTAAACCTCTTCGACTTCTCAAGGCATGTACTTACCCTTATACCTTATTTACGCTCAACGCACGAAACTCGTTATAAGAAAAAAAACTTGTTTTTCCATTTTTGAAACTACCACTCAATACATATTTTTCTACAATACAATTATGTTCATTGACAAAATTCAGTCAAGTTTTTTAACCAACAGTTTAACCGTGTTTAATTTCTAAAATGGAAAGTTTAATCAATCTATCTCAAGATTGAGTGGTTTTATTTAATGGTTTTAACTTTAATCACTATTCATTTCCGTTAATCAATATTCCTTCCAGGATTAACTGTTCTTTTCTTAGAAACCACAAAGAGAAGTTCCTTAGTAGACAAAAATTTGCATTTGACATGTAAATCCCATAAAATAAAGTAATTTAGAGCATACAGTGTACAGTGCTAAAACGTAACTTATTTTAAGTACAACAAATGTTATCATAGTTTCATATTTATTTTTACAATTACATATGTATTGTATATTCATTGAATTTTATATTGTGGACTAGATATTTTTTCAGCTGTCGCTGTCGGGCGTTACAATTGTGTTGTTTTTACAGTCAACTATTTTTATTTTAGAGTTTATTATCAAACTGTTATTGTGTTAAACAATTTTATTACTAAAGATGAGATGTATATTATTGTAACGAATTTAAAACTAAATTTATTTGCAGGATTATTATACGATTATTATAAATGTAACTAAACTAAAATCATAATACAACAAACTAAGCAAAATAACAAACTAGCAATTTAATAAAAACAAACATTTACAATAATTTATAAACCACTGTAACTGTATACCATCTACGCATAAGATAATTAATTATTTAACGCAGTTTATATTTAACACTGCACGTTTTTCTTTTCACTGACGTTTTACTTATTTTTTGAAAACTTGATCATATACTGAGTCTGTTTTCACCTTATGTGGGACTAGAACATAATAAATCTTTAGGAAAACTTTACTGCTTCTTTTTAAAAATTGTTCCGAACAAAAAACTCGACGCAGCAACGATAACCGTGGCGATAACGATACCTCTCTCTGTTTCGGCAATTTTCTTAAGCATAAAACTAGCAGCAAATGGATTTTTTCTAACTCAGTGTTCTGCTTGATCTAGTTAATCTAAGCCGCAACAAAACTTGGCTACTCCCAATTTCTTAAAGTTGTCAAACTTCATTTTTTCTTAATATTCCATAATGCCCGTATACATTTTTAAATAACGGCTTTGCACTTATGTACTTGTCGTCATCAAATAAGAAATTTAAAGTCGGGTATTACGTAGTTTTGGTCAAAACGTAATTCCAACGTAACTTAAAAAAAGACTCGTTTACTAAAACTTCTGCGACTGTAGCTGCTACTTTATTGGGTATGGCGTAAATTACCAAAATGTATTTGTTTCCTGATTCAAATGCTGAGAACCATGTCAGTTACTATTCTTTCTTAAATGTTTTTTAAGTTATATTGTTTTATTGTTGCTTTCGTTTTTTTACTAAGCAATTTTTGATGCGCAGATCGTGTACTTGGAACACCATTCTATGACGCTTTCTTTGCAGTTTACCTAATATAACTTTTGTTGCAAGTTTTCTAATGTCTTATTTACGCCAAAGTGTCCTCCCAATATAACATTGTGCAAATGTTGAAGCACCTCTGACACTCAGCTTTTTGGCACTCCCAACTGCAGTCTGTTTTTTGTATACATGACAATATCTAGAAAACGCTTAAACAGACTGTTTTCGACTTTTAAGGCATCCCATGGCACTTAGTATGCTTTCATTTTCTGTACAAAAACTCATTTCTTCCTATGTTAGTCGTTTGATTTCCAGTTCAAAAAAATAATCTTAATTTAGGATCATTTTCTTGGCCACGATACAACTGCTCAAATTCCTTCTCACCATCAACTATACCAGTTTTTTGGAGACAATTAATTTTGTTCTCTAATCGTGAACAATGGCTAAAGTCTGCCGGACAAGGTCTCCTTAACTCGATTGCTTTCGACACGATGTCCTGAGTTGTAGTCATACTTTTGCAATCTCTCGATACGTCTTGCAACTTTTCTTTCCGGATTACAAAACTGCAACAGCCATTTTAATGGGGCGTGGTCTATCTTTAACAAAAATTTGCATCTATACAAGTACTGGTAAAAGGACTTGATGGACTGGACAATTGCTTATAGTTCTCTTCTAGTCATGCAATAATTCCTCTCTAGTCTAGACTTAACTTTTCTAAAATACGCAATGAAGGATTTTCTTGTCTATCTTAAACTTGTGAAAGGACTGCATCTATGCCCACACATCCAACACAAATTTTCTTTTCTTGGATAACTTAAAATCGGAAAAATGACTAAAATCTGCTTGTGGAAAACGTTTGCAGTTTTTAGTCTATCTAAATTCTGCTCTTTCTTTAGTTAATTATTGTAAAATTTAGAAATATTGGCAATACTAGGTGTACAATCCAAGGCAACTTCAAACCTGATTGGTTTTAGTCATGCTTGCACTGTTCGACCATTATCTAGGTTAACTTTTACTCTATCTATAAGTACTACATTTTTTTCTTAAATACGTGGCACTTTTTTGGGTTTAAAATCAAATTTGCCCCACGTAATCATTGGTACACTTCTTTCAGGTTGTTTGCTCTTTAAAAATTGCACAGGCCAAAGGGCATAACGATGAACTACCGTTTTAACCAGCTGGTCATAGCTGAGGTCTTGACACTTGAAAGTGAGTATGTTTAATAGTTTTTGTAGGCACTTTTTTGGTGACGTAGCTTTAATAAAAGTTATGTATACTGGCGTACATTGGTCTACCACGTTGTTTTCAACGGACAGTACCTGAATCGACATTCAAGATCCTTAGGGCACCGTATTTTTTACCCATATTAATATTCTACCAACCAATAGTTTCTTTTCTACCAAGTCATCCTTATTTTAATAGCACAAATTTACCCGTCTCAGAAATTTTTATCTAGGCTTGCCATCGCCACACGTTCAGTTTTTCCAGGCAGTCACGTCTTCACTTAATAAGAGTCGTACAACTGACATCAATGACAGATAGAAATAAATGTCTTCACCGTCAATCTTAAAGACATCATTTTTAATATCAAATGAAATCGTTACTTTTTTGTAACATCCATTTCCGCAATTCAAAATTGTCATCACAACGCATTTGTTGCGCTATTTCTTTTATACATTTTCGTATCTGTACAAGTTTTTCAGTAGCACAGCAAAGTTTACGACTGCCTTGGTGCGATGCTTGATTTGCTGTACAAACAACAAAGCATGCGCTAAAACGTCATTTAACGTCCTAAGTCAAGTTAAATGCAGTTTGCTCCGTTTTGTTGTCTCGGAGACCGTCTACAAAGGTTTGAATATTCAATTGTTCCAGAAAAGTAACTAGCGCTGTAGGATGCACAAGACGTGTGAGGTATGTCAATGACAGCATTAATTTTGTGAAATCTCAGCTTTCTGAAAGCGATTTTTTATATGAACTTGGTATGTAAATAAGCATATCCATATCTTATTTTTATACGTGTGATTCACAATTCATAATGTATTAAAGGTAGTCCGAGACAGTCTGCAACATTTCAAGTGACTTTTCATGTAATGCTACTATAACGCTTCGTCCACTCACTGATAAATTTATGTATTATTAATATCTGGAGCTCCTCTGAATAAGGCAATAATTTACTCAAGATGAGAATCCCTTAAACTTTCCATGAACGGTAATTTATACATAAGTCAGCAATAGGTCATTTGCCCATTCTCGTTCTCTACAAACAGAAACTGTAACGAAACGGCAGAGGTGGCCGTAATTGCGTTTAAAAATCTGTATAAATTTGTCAATTGCGCGTGAGTTTTGGACTCTTGGCTGCGGATCACCTCTACCGCTTCAAAGCGCGCAACGTTCCCCTGCTTAAGAGTATTCAACCAGAACGAAACACAGAAATAAAAGCCTCCGTCAACGCTAAAAATGCCCTTCTCTGCCGCCACCCGTTCCTGGTAGAACCTCTCTTTCACGACCTAGTCCTGTAGTACTTTTTACTAATACCCGTTGTTCACCTGATTGATATTTGACGAGGTTAACTGTTCTTCGAACCGTTCCTGACAACGTAAATTTGTGCAAACCGATTAACCAAGACCTGCTATTGTACCCGGACCTTCTGAACTCATACCGAATAAACAAGACCGGCTTTCAAATCCTGCGCCTCTAACGATTTTGCATTCAATTTTCTGTTTTGTATAAAAACCCCATGTTACGTTAAAACGCTCTCCTTCAAGTTGACCACAAGCTTTTGCTTCGAGTACTATTTGCAATAACCAAACCTCAGTCCGTTAGGGAATCGACAAATCATTCATTTTTATCACACAGTTACAGAATATTTACCAGAAAAATTCTAAAACAAATGAATAGACTAATAAATAAATAGAAACCTTCCTTACGTATACACAAAGCACAAAGATCATAAAAAATTATTGCATTACAGATCCTTTATTAACTGTCAAACTAATAATAGAGAAAGCAAAAAAATACTATCCGTTTCTGTTTGACAATCTAAAAATTACCACGGAATGCAAGCATAAATTGCTTATACATGACTCTGATTTACAATATTTATCAGATGCAACAACTAACATCAAAATATAAGAACAGAAATTAAGAAGTTTTACCAATACACAAAAGGTACTTCTCTTTTAATAAAGCTATTGATGGTAGCACTGAAGAACCTATTTGACTAGGAGAAAATTTTTGAAATAATGTCAAGTACGATGGTATCATGTTGCTAGCTAAGTACAAGAAACAGTTATAAGCTATAATCCAAGAAATAAATAATAAAACCAAGCTAGTGGAATTACAGATGACAACGTTTTAAAAACAAAAGTAATGACAAATACAGAAAAACATCTTAAAATAACCATAGATTAGTAGAAGTAAACGAATACGTATCTTTAAGCCAACGTATCAAATTAAATAAAAATGACCGGAAAATAGAAATAGCAATGAAAGGTAATTTAGAATAAGCAACGTTTAGTCTTTAACAACTACATTTTAAATTTAAAAGACTAGCGGTGGCACAAAGAGCAATGGAAAAACAAATGGTAACCATAACCAAAAAGAACTACATAAACGAAACAAGCGTTAAAGAAATCAAGAGCACAATTAGGACAACGTAAAAAACACGTCGATGCCAAAAAGACAAGCCGGAGATAAAAAACAGTGTAAAGGAATTGGAGAAACCTACTTCAAAAAATAGATTGAACCAATGTTGAAGAAAAAGAAAAAAAAGAAGATATATGTATTTTAAAATGACCAGAACAAGAACAAGTAAATAATGTTTTAGCAATTTCATTTGAAGTATTTTTACTTTCTTATAAGGAAAGTATAGCGATAGCAAATTTTTTTCAAAAATTTTTTTTTGCATAATTTTACGTTTCAAGGTCTCTTGAATCAGAATAATGTATTTTTCACAAAACATTTTGGATGTCTGTGTGTGTGTGTTTGGTATAAAGCTGGCTTTTTATATTCTCTCGGTTCTTTCAAAAGATGGGTCTGATAATGAACCGGAAGCAGGTGTATCCGTCACTTTTAACAGTATTTCTTATATAATTTTGTATGTACTATGTATATTATTCGACTTATTTTAACAGTTTCTTATAGAGATAATTCCTTCTAACAATTTATTTAAATAAAAAAATTCTAACAATAACAATAGGGGTCAAGGTCGTAGACCAGGGCCACTTGATGCGTAATACAAGGGTGTGCAGCCAACGGCGACACCCGCTTTAGCCTCTCAGTGTCCAAGACCGTTTGCCCGTAGCTTCGGCTACATCTTGCAAGAGGTGACCCTGCTTTTGCAAAAGGCGAGGGATCTAGGGGAGTAAACCCTGAATCAAAAATCCGCAACTCAAGGTGTTTGCCGTGCCGAGGGGTTCCCACAGCAGTGGGCGGCTCAGCGTTATGAGTCACGAACGGCTTCTCACCGGCAATGTTACGATTTGGGTAGTAACGCGGGGTTTGTTGGTGTGGTGTTCTTTTTACCCAGTGGGCTGGCGGTAGCCAAAAAACGCAAAATGTATGAACATGAGTTCTATTGATTGCCGAGCGGGTTGGGACCTGGGCAGGGCCCCTCTCGGAGCCCGCATGTTCTGCCCAAGAACGGTGAGAGTGGTGGCGCTCCCCATTCTTTTGGAGCCACACGACAAGGCGCGATTAAGGACAAGAACGAGGAAACCACCTCGAAAAAAAAGGATAAATCCACTTTGTGGAAAAAACTTTTTGACAGCGAGAAGGAGGAATATGCGTATCCAAAAAACAATCAACGTTGCTATTAAACACGGAAAGAATTGCGCAGATGAATGTGAAAGTATCCGAGCATAGAACATTAAATCTATGTAAAGGTGTTGTTTACTGTACGGACTTTCTAAATAGCTCTATACAGGAAATTCAAAAAGGCCTGAAACATGAAGGAGTAGTCGAAGTAAGGAGAATACAGACTAGACGTGATGGACAAACAATCGACACTCCGAACCACATTTTAACTTTCGAAAGGAATGCATTACCAATCACTATTAAAGGAGGATTATATTCTCTACGAGTGAGGCCATATATACCCCAGCCAATGAGGTGTTTCAAATGTCAAACGTACGGTCATACGTCGTTAAGATGTGACAGACCACAAATATGTGTATGCGGAAAATCTTTACACGAAGGTAAACCGTGTGAGCAACCGATAAAATGTGTTAATTGTGAAGCGGAACACTCCGCTCGGTCGAGAAAATGTCCCATTTACAAAAAAGAATACAGAATTCAAGAAATTAAGGCCACTCAAAAAATTTCCTATGCCGAGGCAAAAAATTTATTAAAAACATCTCCTGTCAGCATATTGCAGAGTTATTCTCAAGCGGTTATACAAAATCAACCTAAAACAAATACTTCCGAAATTGTGCAGGAGACTGTAAAACTATTGATTCCGGAAATTACCAAAATTATACAAAACGAAATTAATGCAAAGCTTTCGAATATAACAACAATCGGGACATGGCAAGTCCCAGAAGCAAAAAATCAACAAATTTCACAAACATGCGTCATATCACTAGCAGCAATTGAAACGTCAGAAAAAAAGAAAAGAAGTGAAAGACCTTCAATCACATCATCTGATGTAGGTGATGAAGAAGACCTAGACATGGAAGTTGCCGCTGTGAGGAGAAAAAAAGGCTGGCCAAAAAGGAAACCTCGAGGTCCGCAATCTAAATAATTCAAATATATACATACATTTTCGCTTTATACATATAAAATTCGATAGATTTTATTCTTTTTACTCTTCCACTTATATATTTACTCGTGGAGTATTACAACTTGCACTTTATATGTATATTAGTTACTTGAAACATGGAATTTATTTAGACACTTATTGTATACGTATTTGTGTCCGTCACATACAGAAGGCGCGTTGCATATATAGCGCCTATTTTAACATCTGTGATATGTATGTATGTTGGTCTTATATGTATTCCGTTTGTTATCTTTATATAGTTTATTTATATATTTATTTACCTAGCTTCCGTCTATACATTTGTGATATACATGTTGTTTCGTCTTATATACACTATTTACTGGATGAATCGCCATTATTTGCTCATCTGTGATAGACATGTTTGTTTGCTTTCAATGTATATCGTTTCTTTTCTCTACATAGTTTATTCATATATTTATTTACCTAGCATCTGTTTCCATATCTGTGATATGCGTGTTGTTCCGTCCTACATACAAATTAGTTGTTGGCTGTATAGATCTTTTATGCACATCTGTGATATACATGTGTGTTGGTCTATTACCTGTATCGTCTGTTTGTTTTATGTATTTTATTTATATACCAACTTTAACCTTGGGGATACACATATTTGGCTCATGATTATTTATATACATAATGGTTATGTGCGACTAACACCGTTACCCATAAATACGTTAAAGTGGAGAACATAATACAATGGAATTGCAATGGGATAAAACAACATCTCGCGGAATTAAAACTATTAATCTCTCAACACGATCCCTTTTGTATATGTTTACAAGAAACACATTTGAGACCTGAAGAGCCTTTTACGCTAAACAACTTTAATGTTGCGAGACGGGAAGTCACTCCAAACCTCCGAGCTATGGGAGGAGTGACTATACTAACGTAAACGTCAATTCCATCTGTTCCCATTCGAGTAAATACAAATTTACAGGTAGTCGCAGTCCAAATATATAAGCCATTAAAGATCACCATTTGTAACATATACTTACCGCCGAATTCTAACTGGACTTTAAAAGATTTAAAAGCAATTATTCAGCAATTGCCCAAGCCATTCATAATAATGGGGGATTTCAACGCGTACTCGACAATGTGGGGGTCAAAGGCAACTAACGTGAAAGGACGCATTATAGAAACCTTTCTTGATGAAGAAAACGTTATTCTTATAAAAACCGGGGAAAACACACACTTCAATTCGTTTACAGGAAATGAGTCTGCTATAGATATCACGATGTGCACACCCACCCTTGCTCCAAAGTTAGCTTGGCGTCCTCTAGAAGATCTGTACTATAGCGATCATTATCCTATAAGGATAACATTTAATGTTCCAAAAACTAACTCACACAAAAAACCAAAATGGCTAAGTAAAAAAGCTGACTGGACAGGATTCCAAGCTAAATTTAAAAAGATAGAAATTACAGATGACGTCAATAAAGATGTCACAAAAATAACTGAAGTGATCTTAGAAGCCGCAAATCAATGCATTCCAAAATCAAAAGGTGTTTTGAACCACAAAGTTGTGCCGTGGTGGAACGAACAAATCAAAGAAAGCATAGATGCAAAGAAAACAGCACTAAATTATTTTAAAAAACACCCGACCCAACACAATCTAGTTGAGTTTAAAAGATTGCGCGCGATTTCGCGCAATGTAATACTTCAAAGTAAGACACGTTGCTGGCAAAACTATGTATCTTCAATAAACACGTACAGTTCTTCTGGCGAAGCTTGGAGAAAAATAAAAGCCATTTCTGGAAAGTATAAACAAAACCCGTTAACCCACATTAAAATTAACAATGATATTTTTGACGATCCCAAGGAAATAACTGAAAAAATTGCAGATACTTTTGAAAAAGCTAGTAGCAGTGCGAACTATGAAAATAATTTCTTAAATGCCAAAATCGTACAAGAGCAAAACAAAATAAATTTTTCTACCACCGAAACACACGATTACAATAAAAAATTCAGTTTAAAAGAACTACAAGAAGCTCTCAAACGCACAAAAGAAACGGCTCCCGGACAAGATCAAATAACATATTCGATGATAAAACATTTGCCTAATTACACTACACAGCAACTCTTACAAATATATAACAACATATGGACCAATGGAACATACCCGAAATCGTGGAAAATGGCCATAATAATCCCAATATTAAAGCAAACAAAAAAACCCCACAGATCCAAATAACTACAGCCCAATATCTCTAACTTCTTGCTTAAGCAAACTCTTGGAAAAAATGATTAATGGTCGCCTAACGTGGGTATTAACCAAATTCAATTTATTTAATAAGGAACAGACGGGAAGCCGAAGACATTACTCAACAACTGATGCCCTTGTGTATGTAGAAAATAATATCATAGACGCTTTTATTAAAAAACAACATTTAATTGCGGTAATTTTTGACATACACAAGGCATTCGATATGACCTAGAGGTACAATATAATACAGAAATTACATACGTGGAATATCCGAGGCAACCTCCCACAATTCATCAAAGAGTTCCTTTCAGAAAGACTTTTTCAAGTACAAGTTAAGCAACAACTTTCCTCAGTTCGAAAGTTAGAGAATGGAGTACCGCAAGGGTCAACGCTAAGCGTCACACTATTCCTTATTGCAATGCAAACTCTTACGGAAAAGATTTTAGTCAACGTTAAATTTTCTGTTTACGTTGACGATTTAATAATATTTATAAGCGGAACAGTAATGTCGACAATAGAAGTTCAACTTTGTTACGAACGAAATTTTCATTGCGTACGCCTATGTATTTTGACGTGAAATTAGCTTACGGTTTGGACGCCCCCTACCGATCTTTTACGCGTGACTGTCATTTACGACGAATCCTTTAACTTAGAAACTGCATAAAATGGCCGGTGTATTGGCAATTAACATTTTCTAAAACCATCCACCGTAATGGGAACCAATTTATAAGTGTATTACGCTTATAATACATTTGAGTCGTCACCGGGTAAGATAATAGCTGTCATTTATTAAAACTCTGTTGTAATTTCTCGTAATTTGATAGCCGTTCCGCCACGTGTGGGCATGTGTTCCTAGTCGTTAACTATTAATGAAGAATCAATTTCGAATAATAATTTCGTCGGATAAATATACTCTGTGGCATACGACATATGGCAAAAATTTAATGTACCGAAGCTAACTACGATTGTCGAGATTCTACTCAGGCGGCAGATACCTGCGTAACCACCGTTTTCGTCGGGGTATAACAGCACACGACGACCGGGTTCGGCCTTGTGTATTTGTGTTAAATATAACTAATCATTTTGTAGATTTCACTTTCGTGAGGAATTAGTTTGACACGACTTGCTATTTCAGGGTGTTTACAGGATTGCTTGCCGAGGAAAGTACTTTCTTCGCACAAGTGGAAGTTCCTGTGTTTTTGGTAAGTGATTTTATGTATCTTATTCGTTGTCAAAAAGGGTCACTCACGAAACTGTTGCTAATAGTAATTCCGTAACGATTAACGTAAGAGTATTACCATTTAGGTAGTAAGTTTGCTTATTCTGTGTTACGTATGCTGTGTACTACCCATAATTATTAGGATAATTTAATGTTAATGCCATAATTATCATCACTGTTTTATTGTCAGTAATGCCATATTATTAATTTTTGTGGATTCCGCATATTGTATACAAACGATATTTACTACGAACAAGTCTTCGCTATTTATTTCACTGTACTTTATTGATGTGATGTGTGCTGCCGATACTACAGGCATTTAGGTAGAAAATTTGATGTACTCCTTAATCAAAGTTTACGCTAATTATTAATGCAAATTGTTACTCATTGTAGAAGTTAAGGTTGGCGCATAAGCAAACTGTGATAGGTATTAATTCTACCTGGAAAACATTAAATCTCATATCTTCTATTATTATTCCAACGTTAAACCATTAAATCGATTATACTTGTTAATCTTTCTTTTTATCTTCCCTGCTCCTGTGATTATCGTTACCTATTAATTACTTTTGGCTACTCGAACAGCCGAGTATAAGGATTACGAACCTAACATCGTGTTACAAGTTTAGACCGTCTGTCTTGAGCGGGACAGAAGTGACTTTGGACAAGCTCTGGCGCCCTTAAGTATCTTTTCGATAGTATCTGTGGACCCCCCCCTCTCACCGACTATTGTGAGTTGGCCGTGCAGGTTCGTAAAATACCAAAAGCTTGTAACAACTTCAAACAGCAATCAACTGTTTAACGGCTAGAGCGGCTGAAATCGGTTTCATATTCGCCGAGAAAAAAACGACTTGTATCGACTTTTGTCGGTTGCGTACTCCACATGACCCTCCATGTTTAAACATTAATAAGAGCGAAATAAAAGTCACGGATACAGTCAAATTTTTAGGAATTACGCTAGACATTTACATTAGAGCGAACACATAAAAAATCTAGAAACATCACTTAAAAAAGTGCTAAATCTATTAAAATGTATTTCAAATATACCTTGGGGTGCAGATAAAGCAAATCTATTAAATATCTTTGGAGCTCTTGTATTGAGCAAAATTGATTATGGATGCGTTGCTTATGGATCGGCAAGAAAGAGTTTATTAAATAAACTAAATACAATCTATAATACGGGACTCAGATTAGTAACTGGCGCTTTCCGAACTAGTCCAGCCGCATCATTATCTTGTGTTGTTGGTTTGCTACCTCTTGAGCATAGGCGCAATCTACAGCTATTAAAATACGCCATAAAAATAGTTAATAATAAAAAACACCTAAACTATAAAATGTTTCATTTAGAAAACAACACTCAAGACATCAAAATTTATAAAAATAAGCCAACACATATAAAGCCAAAAGCACAAAAACTAGCCAAAGAATTAAATTTTAACTTAACGCCCATATCAACATGCCGTTATCGAGTTGAACCACCTTGGTTAAATAATAACATAGGTAGCCAAAAGTTAAACCAGATAATGAAAGAAGTCACTGCAAACGTGTTCAACATATGGCAAAGAGAATGGAATAAAGCAATAACTCAATTGCGGAAAATAAAACCTTCTGTCTTACCATGGAATCCCGTAAAAATTGGCAGGCGGCAAGACGTAAAAATCACGCGTCTTAGAATAGGACACACCAATTTAACATCGGGGTGGAGATTAATAGGACGAGCAGAACCATTGTGAGTTATGTAAAGTGAAGTTAAATGTAAGGCACATACTAATAGAATGCGGCAAATATAACAAAATTAGAGAAAAAATTAATTTAGACAAAGAACTAGCAAGCGTCCTAAATGATAAACCAGAAAATCAAAAAAAAATTTTTGACTACTTACAGGAGACTGACTTATTTAATAAAATATAAAGAATCGACCAGCTAATGACCATAGTCGTCGATGCTGGTAAAACAAAAAAAAAACAATTTATTAGACATTTAATTTATAATTTAAAGTGAATTCCGTATAGTTATAAGTTATAACCTAGGTTCGAATCCTGCTTGCGACAATTTTTTTAGGAAAAAAATTTCATATCTTGAAGAGAAAGCAAGATACATTAAAAATAACTATTTTTCTCTATATTTTATTGACTTGTTTATACACGGAGCGCGGCATTTTCTTTACATTATCTTTAGATGTACACACGATAATTCTCGAACCAAAAGTTCTAGTAACTTGAAATTTGGTATGAATCTAGCTTTTTATATTCTTTCGGTTCTATCAAAATCTGGGTCTGATAAAGAAACCGGAAGTGGGCGTATCCGCCTATTTTAACAAATTTTCTTATATAATTTTGTACGTATGTAAATTATTCTAATTATTTTTACAGTTTCTTACAGAGACAATTATTCCTAAGAATTTTTTCAAATAAAAAAATTCTAACATTAACAGTTTATTAGATAGTTTATTTATAATTTAAAATACATTTACAAATATAATATAGGTTCGAATCCTGCATGCGACGATTTTTTTTAGAAAAAAATCCGGTATTTTGAAGGGAAAACAAATTACGTTAAAAATAATAGTTTTGACCAATTTACTAAAGGGGAAATCAATATCGAGGCGCACAAATATAGCGGTTAGTCGATATGACAACATAAGCTTAATTTGCCATATTTTGGTTATATCTTAATGAAATCGAGGAGAAAAATTTCAAAAAAATTAGAGCATACTAGGAAATCAATACATATCACGACAAAGTAGTTTTATGACAACATAAAATATGTAGACATTCCTTCATCATTCCTTATAGGAAAGTCGTGTGGTGACCGTACTAGTTTTTTTAGATTACAATTCTGTATTCAATAAGCATTTACTCCTTGAGATGTGGATTTTAAACTAGTAAATGTCATTTGAATTTTGATTGTGTTTATATGTAAAAAAAATGTTTGTTACTAGCCAAACCAACACTATTTATAAATGTCATTGTAACCGTCGCTGCTTGTAGTATGTAGTTCGTTTTGAGACATGTCCCGGTTTGGCCTTCTTGTGCGTGTAATAGTTATTTGTAACAGTTTTTGAAACGTTTACCGTTTTTTTATTAAACTTAATATTATGAGTTTTGATGCGTAATTACCTTAAAAAAATTAGTATATGTTTCTGCGAAAGCACTTAAATTTTTATTATTTATGAACTAATGCACTGCAATACCATTATATATACTCAGATGAAATGAATAATACGGTTTAGAATATGAATCGTAGTACTTATGTCTAAAAAGATGCTACAAAATTGAATGTTAAAGATATAAATTATAAATAAAACGATAACTAAAAAAACTCAAAAAATTGTTTGCCTGCAGTAAAATTTTTATAGTTGTTGCGTATTAAATTTGCCAATAATAATTGGAAGTAATAAACTAAAAATAAGTTTACTGACAAATTAGTGTTAAATATGTATTAACATAAAATTGTGTAATTAATTAAAACTTACAACTAAACAAATCATAATTCTATATAATTAATGCAAATTACAGCATGATATCAGTATAAAGTTTTAAACAAGTTACGGCTAAATACATAAATCTATCAAAATATGTCACATGAAGTTTGGTGTTTCTTGTCTAATATAATTAATAGCTGCAAAATGTGTTGTTCGATGATTGCGCGGAAGGATTAAGAACTTCAAGGGATGCCTGGCCTTCCTTAATTATAAATGGAAATTGATTTTCCCGATTGATATCGGATTTTCGTTTTATAATAATTTTATAATAGGAAACAATTTATTAATTTAATTAGATTTAAATCGTTTTTTTATGGTGTATTAATAAAAATTCGTTTTTGGTAAAAAGAACATTGAAGGGAAAAACTTAAAAGCTCTTTACAATCTCTATACCATTATGAAAGTCTAAGAGAGGGATTTATGAAATTAAAGCAAACTTTATAAAGCTAATGGTTGAGACCCTAACTGATGCTCAACTGAGATACAATTTAGCGTTTCAATTCCTCATAAGCGGATCATTGTAATATCTGAAATATATATTTGAAACTGTAGGGAAATACATAGTATATTCTAGAAAGCCCTTTCTTGTTTTCGTTTACAAGTATGAAAAGGATTAAGAAGAATTAACTAAAATCTCGTTTCATAGAATTGAACTAAAATAAGATTAAATACTTAAAAATGGCAGCCACTTTAATCTTTTCTACAACAAATATTTAAATTCTAGTTTTAAGTACATTTTCAAAACTATTTCTATATTAATAATCGTGTTAGTAGTCACCACCGTATTAAACATTTCAAAACTTGGTTTTTAGTTATTTTGAACATAAATTTTACACAGTGTATGTTATAATAATAACAGTTTTCGTATTTTTAAAATAAAGCTTAAAAAACATTTTAAATAATTAAAATTTTAGATTTTCTAGTTTAATATAAAATATAAAGTAAATAACAATTTTTACGTACATACTTAAATATAAGTTAAATTGAATTTTTCCAATATAAAAAAAGTTTTAAATTATCTAACCATTTTTGTTTATTCATTGAAGATAAATCTCCTAGTATTTTGTAAATTCATATTAATTAGAGTTAATTAAATCCATCTGTATTTTCAAAGTTTTTAAATTTTGTTTGTTAATATTTTATTTTTCTTTATAAACAAATATAAAACGTTGTTTTTTGATAATAAGTACTAAAAAAGTTTATTTATTTTACAATTTACCGCAATGGTGCTTCTGCTTGTTTGTAAATTAACAAATTTATAAACAGAAAAAGTACATTTTTGTCAACACAAGTCTTAGCCAAAAATATTTTCTAAGAATTTTTTTTAAAACCAGGCTATTTTTAAATATATTATAACATTGATACGTTTAGAATTTACTCCAACTCTCACTAAAAAAAGCTTTATGTATTGTTAGTTTTTGATAAACTTTTTTCTATAAATCTTAGTAAATTAATTAATTAACTAAGCCAATTTTCTACAAATATTAAAAATTGTTTTATTTTGCAATTATTTTATATTTATGATCATAAAATTATTCTTGAAACGTTTAATGAAATGTATAAAACTAAATAAATGTATAATTTTTTTTATTAAAAAAAATGGAAAATTGCTAGTGATAGATCGATTGCAAAAATGCAAAGGAGTTCTTTTTTTTTAAATTTGCTTTAAAGTTTACTAACGTGTTTTAAATAACTTCCTGTTTATACCAAAACCAAATTTAACAGGAGGTAATAATTAAAATAAATTTTGTAATTAAATTAACGGAGATGCATGCACTGTTTCACGCCTTATTGGAAATGCATCTTAGCTACAAGTCGAATAGATATTGGCTGGCATTGACCAATATCCCATGCAATTGGCCAATATTGACTAGTTCACCTTAATATTGCCCGAATATAATTTTTATGAACAGAAGGCAACATTGATATTTCTATATAGCACTGATACCAACAAATATAACAAAACCCATATTTGGAACTAGCTAAATTACCTACAGTTGAATGTTTCCAATATTGTTAAAGATGTTCAAACCAATATGGGTCAATATAGATTATAATGGTAAATTTTAGTAATGGAAGTTTGAAATTTAGTCAACATTGCACAATGTAATTTTGACATAAACTTGAAAATGTAGTGTTAAATTCAAACTGGCTCAATTTGCGTTGTACATTGAAGGGTAATATTAGTGATGCAAGGTGCAGACCACATTGTAAAATATGGTTTTTACATTGGAAATGTAAACTTGGAAACGTAGTGTTAAATTCAAATTCAAAATTATGGGTTGTGCATTAAGGGCATCATTATTACCCTCGAACGTTAAATAGAGTTACCAACCATTACCTTAAGATTAACAAGATGCTTGAATTTTTTCCAAACGAAATGATTGATTTTACTTATGGCGTTCATTATGGTGCCAATAGATACATTTGGGCTGTAGGTAAAACACCTATTGATATACACAGCAAAAATCTGATGATAAACGCGTAGTTATACCCCGAAACAGTTGGAATATACAAGTTGATATTTATGAAAGAACCGAATCGAAATGTGGTTAAAGTCAAAGAACAGGAACGATACTTATACATTTTGAATGAAACAAACGTTTTACGAAAACATTATGGGTGCAGACAACTTTGTATAATATGATTTTTACATTGGAAATGTAAACTTAGAAATGTAATGGTAAATTTAAATTGGATTAATATGGGTTGTACATTAAAGGGCAACATTACCTTGCAGGGTGCAGACAACATTGTACAATATGATTTTTACATTGGAAATATAATCTTGAAAATGTAGTTCAAATTGGCTCAATACGAGTTGTACATTGAAAGGCAATACTAGTAGTACAGGGTACAGACACCATTGCATTATATGGTTTTTACATTAAAAATGTAAACTTGGAAACATAGTGTTAAATTTAAATTAACTTAATATGGCTTGTAGGTAGTACATACTATTTCTCCCAAAAGGAATGCGTCGAACGACTGTTCCGCCATTACAAGGAACGACTTCGCAGCGGATCCCGAAGCCGATGGGCTCTAACAACGAAAAAAATATTGATGAGCTACGTTGTTTTGTACTTTATTATCTGCTAACAACAAATAGCTAGTTTATTGCTTTACAACAAAATCTACGGACATAAATAAACACAGATTAAAGGATTGTGCGTCAAATATTTGCAAGAATGTGTATAATTTTAAACAAAATCTATCGAATCTTTAATTAATTTTTTTTCTAAACTTTTGCAATGTAAAGATTAAAAAAAATATTCTAATGCTGTTATTAATCCTGGTCGTGTAAAAGGGGTAAATAATTACTATATATCTATATACTGATTAATTTTAAATAATAGCAAGCGATGTTAAAATAACTCAAACACGAAGATCATATCAAACGGGAACAACTTTAGGTACCGCATTTTGATTTGCAGAAAACATAAAAGTTGAAGTGGTGATTTTTTTATGAACGCAAGTACTCAAAAAAATAAATTTAAGTCATATAGGTAAAATACTTTTTGTAAACAAACTTCCAAATCCTCATTTTTTAGTAAGAAATTTATCTTCAACTTTCCATCCTTTTCTAAGTGGGTTTTCTTCGTCAGGTATTATACAATACGCATTTCTTAAACAAAAAAAGCCACTTTTAAACAAACTTCAAGTTCTGTTGTTACCTCAGTTATTTTAAGTAAAATTTAAAAAATTTGTATAAGTATTTTTTTTTTAAATCTGTACACTTCACTAGATTCGCTACCTTCCAAAACGAGCTTGCTTGTATTAAATTTTATCCAAAACAGTTTAGTATAATAATTTTGTGACAAAATTAACAATGCACATTTTATCAAAATATTACAAGTCATAAAAAAACAATTCAACGAAAATAAACTTATTTCATTCATACCTAAACGAACTTTTTCAAGTTCGCTGAAAATCACGATTTTTTTTATTTTTTTAAAAATAGGCAAATTAATTGTTTAAGTTTAATTAAAAATTGTAACAAACAAAGAACAAATTATATGAAATTTTTTGTACCATATCTACTTCTTAAAACTATGTAGACCATTAAGAGGATAATAGAAATACCTAAAAATGACTAGGTACCCAGTTTAAAGTAAAACCATTGTATATTGTATTGTATTTAAGAGCAATTGTAAAGCTATTAATTTTTTCAAGGAACATCTCTCTCCCCCTTTCGTCTTGTTTTTCAGAACACCAGAGACTCGTCTGAATTCCAAACCTGCGTACAAATTGATTGAGCTTGTCCTTGCCGCGTTACATTTACGTTGTTCTTGTGTCGCAAGTAACATTAACATTTGAGAACCCCAACATTTTGTCGTTTTATGAAATATCTATCCAGATCTAGGATTTTTAAATTGAAAAAAAAATTTGTTATAGAAAGAAATTGTTAAAGTAAAAGTTGTAGATAACGTAATTTGCTTTCTTTACATAATTTTTTGTGCAATCAATGTTTCTGTAGATATTGTAAAATAAAAATCATTGCAATAACAAGTACGATGTGTTTTAGAAAAACAAACTGTTTAAATAAAAGTTGTACATAATAAAACTTGCAGAAACTTTGCTTTAATAACTTTTTCTAGAATTTAAGTCTTCTTAAATGTTAAATTTGTGAGCATGGGTTAACCATAATGATTTTAATTTATCTTTTTTCTATTGTTTGTTGTAATAATTTAAACGAAATCTATATAAGAGGTCAGCCAAGTGTATGTGAAAAGACAACGACAAGCTGATGACCGTATTGCTGCTAGCTGTACTACTTCTTTAGGAAACATATTAAGGACCCCACTATTATACAAAAATAAAATTCAAAATGGAAAAAAATGTAAAATACTGCCAGTTTAGTGTTACTTTTAATTTCAAATTATAGTTAGAAGTGGCAGTAGTCACGTTTCATTTAACTTAGATAGTCTTCCGCAGTCGCACTGTGACATTTCGTTTGTAACAACTAGTAGTTTAAAAAATATTGATTTTAATGTGCTTAAGGATGTATAAATGTGGGCACTTAAAAAATGCTAGCCGCAATTTCGCTTATTTTGGTGTAGAAACGTAATTTAAAAACAATTTAACTTCAATTCTTTCACGTTATGCTACTGACAAAATTAAAATAAATTGCAATGTAGACGGGCTACCTATTCATCAAAGCATATCTAAACAGTTCTGGCCAATTTTAACAGCACTGAATTTAAAATCGTACAACAGCGGCGTAGCCAGGAAAAAGGTTCGGAGGGGGTTTGAAGAATTTTACAATATTAGGTAATACATAGAAATTATTCTATATTTGGTATACAAGAAATCCATGAATATTTCATTTAAAAATGTCAAAATGTGACATGACCATCTACTATGTATTGTGTTGTGATGAAAGACATAAAAATTTTAATTAATATATTTCCAATGGCTTCTATACATGATGACAAACCCGTATTTACAAAATAATATTTAGTCTCCTCGATTTAGACTTGGACATTATGTTCAGTATTTCGTCATGTGTAACATCGATATCTCTGTGAATATTTAATAAGGCCAAAAAACCATTCAGTCTATCTTTGCCAGTTTTATTGCGTAAATAAGTTTTCAATCTACGCAACGATGAAAATGATCTTTATAAATAATAGACATAATCCGCTTTTCTTGAAAATTTGCTGTAAAAACCTGTTTACTAGTACCTACCTGCAACAGATGTAAAAATTCTTTTATTATATCTTTTTTGTTTTAATTTAGTTCTATAAGAAACTATAAAAATTTAAATAATGTACATTTATTATACCTTTTTATATATCTGTATCTTTTTGTTAATATATTTTTATCTCTACTTTTGTTTTAATCTTTATGATGCAGTTAGTAACGAAAATCTTGAATAAGTTGCTTAACAAAGCGGTTATAAAGTAGTTTCAAATAATGGTAATAAGCATGTTTTCAAAACAGTTACATAGCAGTTGCTGTAAACGGTAACTACAATGTTATAAATCAATTACAAAACCGTGATGATAAACCATTACAGAAACGATTCAGAATAGGTAAACATGATTTGTAAAAAACCGTTATAGCAACGCTGCAAAACAGTTACAAAGTAGTAATTGCAACGGTTTCAGACACGTTGTAAAACGGTTATAATATTACTGCAGTTGCCTTGCAACTGACCAAATCCGGTATTGACAACGTATCGAGAAAGACTCAGCAACTATTCTGTAACTAAATACCTTACTGAAACCATAGTTGCAAGAGAGTTTTACAACCGTTTTGTAACTGATTTTTGCTACTTGGGACTGCATTACCTGCGCCACATCACGAATTCAGCTACAAACTCTTCTTTCGTCCCAACAAAATCAGTGGTCCATTGTTCCTCCATTGTCTCGACTGTTTTATGCACAGCTTCAGAATCTAAGTCGGTGCACTTGGACGGTAAAATATTTTGAATTTTGGACAATAGTTCTCGATGGTTCAAAAACCTTGAATTAAGTTGGTCAATGAAATAATCCAGAAAAGGTACGTAGATAGACCGACGAAAGTAGGTTTCAGGATCTCCTTCATAATTACTTCTATTCCGTTGCATGCCTATACGACGAGGAGGAACCAAGTCTATTCCAATTTTATCTGCTGCAGTTTTAGCCAATGCAAACAAATTTTTAAATAGCAGACTTCTTTTTAAATCGGAGAGAGAGGAAAGTTCTACCCTAGCTCTATTTCATTTTACCGGCACTGCCACGTTAACATCTACAATATTCCTAAAACAACTAGAATTTTTTACATGTCCCTAAATAAACGTAGGGAGTGGTGTACCTGCTTTGCAAAAAGTCAAGGACAATAACGTAACTTCTAAATGAAAATAGTTAGATAATTCCAATGGAAATTATCTACATTGTTTATATTATTACTATTATTTGAATTCTTAATAAATGGTTTGACTATTCATTAGAATAATTGAAGTCTGTTGATCATTTTTGTTTTTATTACACCAACATTGAATAAGATATGTTCGAAACAATTTGGTATTTCACTCGACTAAAGAATTCGATTATGTTTTCGATGCAAACTTATAATACATAATGAATCTGAACAGTTAATATTGTTCGGAGATGTAGTTTTTATAGTTATTTTAACGATAATTCTAGTGATAGTTATTTCATTTTGATTATTGCTGCTAACCGAGTTAACAAGAATTTGTTGTATATTATTTGAGTTATGCTTAATTATATAGTTCAGAGTGTATTATATACATATTGCATATGATTATGAAATACATTTAATTTTTTCAATGATAATTTAATCATTTAAACATTCAATTGTTATAGTCATAATCGGAAGTTATAACTTTGTATGACTTTGTACATGTGATCCATAACGTGACCCTGCTTTTGTGTTTATTCAAGTTTGTTTTGGTTTTTTTTCAGGCCTCGAGTGTTTTTCAAAAGTAAAACAATTAAAAGTTTACGAATTATGAATTAAAAGTTAGGTTATTGTTTTGTTTTGTTGTCAAAAGGTTGTCAAGAATGACATTTATTTAGGGACATTTACAAAAATTCTAGTTAGTTTAGGGTAATTGAAGGTGCTGATGTTGCAATGCCGTTAAAATGAAATAGAGCTAGGGTAGAACTTTCCTCTCTCTCCGATTTAAAAAGAAGTCTGCTATTCCAAATCTGCATCAGATCGCATTTGTTGCATTTCAATTTTTAAATTCTCTGCATACTCTACACATCGACTTAAATCGCAGTTTTCTTTTTGTAAGAAAATACTGAGATGTTTTGTTAATTGAAATATTGGTTTCATGATTGCAAGCGAAATGATGAATTCCGGTTTGCTTACGGATGCTAACAAAGCTTCCGGTTTTAAATTTACCGTGCTGCCAGCATTCACTTCATCTGCTTCTTGCAATGATAAACAAATATATTCGTAACATTCATTGAATGGATTCAATGAATCTAGATGCTCTACCCAGCGCGTTTCGCAAAACCTTAGAAGACGTGTTTGATTTTTCTGTGGACACTGTTCCAAGATATTTTTTTTAGAATGAGTGCTGTTTTATTAGAACGTCGAAATAAATTTACTACGTCTTTTATTATTCCAATGGCGTTCCTTATAGGTTGGATGTTGCAAGCGTGCATTATAGCCAAATTGAGACTGTGGTTTGCGCAATGTACATATACAGCTTGTGGGCATGATTCATTCACTTTTACAGCACATCCGTTATATTTACCACTCATGGCACGAGCACCATCATATCCTGTGGAAAAGAGAAATTATAATATTTAAAATAAAATGAAAAACTATATCTGGGTACCTTGCCCTCTCAGAAAGTTAATGTCAATGCCTATAGTTGTTAGCGTCAGTAATAATGTTTTTGCAAGTCCCTCTCCTGTAACATTCTCTACCGGAACAAAACGAAGAAAATCTTCTCGAATGACAAATTGCTCTACCACAATATCTACATATCGAGCCAGTGGTGTTGTGCTAATTTTTTTTTACCGGAACTCGTAGATATAATTATATAGACAGGGCCGATCCTGGGTAGGCGGCCGTTTTGCGCGGTCTCATGTCCCAAATTTGATGACGGGGGGGGGGGTTCCCAGCAATGCACATTTCAGATGAAAATAAGTACGTTTTCACGGCATTTTTCTTAGCATCACTGTAATAAACTAATAAACTTTAAAGCATTTACCAATACTGGAAACCAACATCTGGAAAGCATTAGCCGCAGGCCTATTTGTGTATGGCAATAAACTATGCCAGGGAAGAGTAATGTACGGTCAGTGAGCCGCTTGCATTAAAATTTATGTATGAAATCTTTACTTTTTTAAAATTTTATATTTTTTTCTTCTAATGTCTTCTAATTTTCTTCTAAATAAAGTTTAATTCCCGTTGAACCGGTTCAAAAACCGGTTCACGTATTTGTTTCGGTTCGGTTCGAGTTCCGGTTCAGCAGAAAAAAACGTTCCGGACTCCGGTTCACGGTTCGGAAAAACAAGCCGGTTCGTTCCGGTTTTTGTTCCGGTATGGGTTCGGTTCAAACCCTTGTTTATAATAATACATATAAAAATTTGTCAAAAATTAGAAAAAAAAAATCAGCAATTCTTTTTATTTTTTTTTTCAATACGTCAGCCAATTCTCGTTAACGCGTTCCTGTCCAAAAAGGAAGTACCGGAACGACGTTCCGGAGCGTTCCGGCTCGACAACACCACTGTATCGAGCGCAGATAGAAAATTGTTCAATTCTACTTATATCTGTGGTTTCGTCAGCGATGACTGTAAAACATCTTGCTTTATTGATGCGTTGAACAATATTTGTTAGTATGATCTGTCCAGCGGTGTCTATAATTTCGTTTTGAATATCGGGACTTATATAAGTGGCGTTCGCTGGAGCAGACTTTAAATGATCTTCCAGTATTTTATTACCACTTTCTAGAGCGTAGCGGAGGTAAGCCCGAAAATTGCCATCATTTTCAAGGGGCATCTTCAACGTTAAGGGGCCGGAATCTGTATGTCCTCTTAGCGATTGCCCTTGTCTACCACACAGTAAAACTGCTCTAATTATGGGAGTTAATTTGTTTCTATCCTCGATCTGTTGTCGCTTACGTTCAGTGTCAATGCTAGCCAATACATCATTTGCTTTATTTTCATAAATTTGTTTAAAATTGTGAGCTCTCTCGATGGCGTTTGTATGGTATTCTCTGCCTTGATGCTCTTTAAACTTCTCGAGAGCTTTTTTCCAATTACGAAAAGGAGCATATACAAATGTATTGGCAGTTTGATGAGTGCCTTTTCCGGTTAACTCCTGCGAAAAGGATATGTAATACCTGCAATACGCTCCATCTTCCTTCAACGAGTAGGCCAACCAGACGAAAGAACGTAGCCAGGAATGTTGAAATTTTAAATTACGTTTCTCTTTAGAAATGGGAAATTTATAGGTCGCGTCTGGGATCCACGGATATTCAATCAGTTGAAACTTTTGTTCGTCAGATAGCCGTTGTCTGATAAAAAGTGACACATCATTTGGTGGAGTCTAGAACGTAAATCATTTTAGAGTAATTAATACAAATACAAATACAACAATATTAAATTGATATGGATTATTGTTAAATTAAAATAACTAATTAAGAACTTACATTAACTAGAGCCTGCTCTACAACCAGTTTCTTTATTTTGTTAGGTGGTGCATCTTTCCTTGAACAATTTTCTTCATTCGAGTCGTCCGCATTTTTGCGTTTA
The DNA here is from genome assembly GCA_035610365.1 of Aquatica leii. Classification (NCBI taxonomy): domain Eukaryota; kingdom Metazoa; phylum Arthropoda; class Insecta; order Coleoptera; family Lampyridae; genus Aquatica; species Aquatica leii. Next base: position 211,029,607 of record CM069432.1, on the reverse strand, counting down.
AGAAAATTAGTAATTTTGTTTTGACTCATATTATCATTTACAAGTATACGACACTTCACAGGTACCTACCTATTTACACAAATAACACGAACATGTACAATTAAGCTTTGCAAACGTTTGAAAAAACTTAGTATGTGCTTCTGAGTCTGCGAGTCTCTACTGGAACACTGGAATATAGTGGTATGAAATCACGACCTCAGGTCGTCGACCTGTTATTTGTTTTGTTTTTGTTACTTTAATTAACCTATGACAGCACTTTGTAAAGCCTCAAGCCTGTGATTGCGATTCTTTAACTTGCTGTTGTTAAACTGCAGTCACAACAAAAAGACTTAAAATATTTCCAGCTAAAAACCATAAATTTTTGTGTAGGTGTAGGTACAACTTAAAATTACGCATCTTCTCCTTAAAGTAATTTTAAGCTTGAATGAACGAATACAACTAATAAATGTAGTCTGGAAGGCAGCACATCATATACTTTGAATATTTCTCTTTGGACTTTTAACTCAATCTCATGCCATACCAATTTTAATAAATACTTACAATACGATCTGAAACTGCTTAACGAGGATTGTTAGGAAAAATAAAAAAATATGTGGATATTATTATAGTAATTGAATATTAGTAATAATATTAAGACGGGTTGCACAAAGCAAATCAAAAATGTAGCAAGTGATTATTTCTGAAATCAATTGTTACATCACGAATAAACGTGGTTTCATTGGCTATGTAGCAATTGTTTTGAGAAATAATCAGTTGTTACATTTTTGATTTGCTTTGTGCAACCCGCCTTTAATGTTACCTATTGTAAAAAATTGAAATTAACAAAAATGTTTGTTTCAAATTAATGTAATGTAGGTACCTACCTATAACTTGAATTTTTCCATTAGTCAATTTTTTAAAATATTCTTAGAAGTGCTAAAGCCTACGTGCACCTTTTAGTGACCATCACTCATCAGTCATCAGTACCTAGAAAAACGGTCATAATCTTTTCTATTTTAAGATTTTAACAACAGTTTTTATCTTTTGTTTCAGTATGTGTTTAGAAATGTAGCAACAAGTCACGGCTTGTAAATTGTAAACACACAAAAAAATTATATCAATAAGTTTCAACTTCCATTACTTAAACATAATTATATCATACTTATTTCTTATTCATTTAAACAACTACATTTCATTTAAATAAAAAAAATATATCTAATTTTATTATATGACAACACCGCTTTTATTATCAAAAATTTGTTTTCTGCGTTAAGCGTTTCTCCGTCTATATCAAACATATGTATATTTTACAGCAAAGAAACGAAATCATTGTTCCAGTCACAGACTGAAATATGGCAGGGTAAATTAATGTATTTTAACCTGTGACATGTTGGCTATGAGCTCGGGGGGTGTTTCAACCCCCCAAACCCCCCCTGGCTACGCCCTTGTCGTACAAGAATTAACCATATGTAGTGACACTTTATTATGGCTAGAGTAAACCTGAAGACCTGGGAGAATATTTTTTTCAATTTATTGAAGAATGTAATGTTTTCACTGAGAATGGATTTGAATATGGAGGTAAAACATATTCATTTGTGTTGAAGAATGTTATATGCGATGCTCTTGCTCGGTTATTCTTGAAATGTGTAAAGCAACACAACAGCTATTACTCGTGCGAAAAAACGAACGCATAAAACGTTTCTAAGTCAAGTTCACAAAGAACATCATATTAGAACATCTCCTTTGGTAAGATAGAATAAGTTTGATATAATAACATAAATGTGTTTGTTTGGATTACATGCATATGGCTTGCTTAGGGACGATAAAATTGAATTGTTGGCTAAAGACTACTTCCTCTTTCCGGATTATCACCGTTCACCGCCTTGAAGTTTCTTATAGAATAGTCAACATTGACAAATTATTTTCTTCCGAATTTAATCGTATTCCAAGAAGTACGGTCAAATTAGACCATTGGAAAGCAACAGAGTTCAGAACTGTTTTGCTGTATGTAGGACCATTTGCGTTCTTAAAGGACTTCTTTCTGCCGGTAAGTATGTATAAGAGTTTTCTAGCATATTTTGTCCATTTAGAATAGCTGCCGGAGGATTAACTGATAAAAAGTTTAGTCACCATGCTTTGGGAACAACTATATGCTGGAGGAGAACTAGTTTACATGCATTTGTGCATTTGATAGTGGAACTAATATACGAAAATAAAGACTTTGACGATGTTGTTTCTGTTTGAAAATTACTTAAACCAGTTTAAACGGTTATTAAGAGCCGCAAATAAGCCTTTCAAATAGATTTGCAACAAATTAAAAGTAATTGAAATAGAGTTTAAGAAATGCTTGCTTTCTACATCGAAAAGATACGAACGTTTTATTATTCTAACATCAAAAAAAGTTATAAAGTTGAACGAAATTGTTTTCAATGATGATGGCTGTACGTTGAGTGGTTTAACTTTTCAAAAAATTTTAAATGTATTTGAAGTTCCGGTTCGGTCAAACCTCTTGAACATATTTAAAGCGAGTCAGTTGAGTCTATATCACAAAGTCAAACTATGTGATCATCACACAAAATTCATTTTTTTTTATTGTTTTCATTGCATCTTTCTTTTAACAAAAGTAAAGGAAAGTATTGCGATCGGTGAAATAATCAAATTCGAGCTTTTCACATTTCAATTTAATATAAGTAAAAAAAAAATAATAATTATGTTTTATAAACTAATACTTAAAACAAATACACTCTTTAATTAATTTGTTACATTTTGAGATTGAAAAAAAGATTAATAAAGGAAGCAAGAATATTATCATTTATACCAATGATAACACTTGTTTGATTGTTCCTTCTACTTGGGCTGTAAACAAGGAGTTTTGTTATTTATGGCCTACAAATGTTGAAGGTTTAAAGATCAATATATTCCTAGACAATTGCTTACCATCCGATAGTAATAATAGCTTCTCCGAATTCCCTGTTTTTTGCTAGAAGGTTTTTGGTATGAAGTATGCAAAGAAGTGCAACAAAAAATTATTGACCAATTCGAGTTTATCGTATCCTGATGAGTTGGTGGTTCATGTGCTAAAAAGTTTTTCGAATCAAACTAGTTTAATTGTAGACAATGACGATGTTTCTGAACAAGCAGATATAAATCTTTGTCAACAAAGAAAAATTGATATTAATAACTACTGTTTCTGTTATTATTTGCAGAGAACAGTAATGTAACATATAACTCCTCTAAGAATGAAGAATCCTCCAATTTTACATGCATTTCTGATGACCAAGAAACAGCGAAAACACCAGAAATTGTAGAAATTGAGAAGACTAGAAAATATAATTTCTTGTAAGTAGTTAGACTGTTTTAACCACTATTATAACTAAATTATTTTAAATTTTAACAGGCCAAGATACTCTCCGGTGCATTCAATATGAAATTAGAAAAATTCGTCAACAGACGGATAGTATTGGGGGGTTATAGAAGTAGAAATTCAGAAGCAAGTTGAGGTGACTCTGGAAACAGCCGGTGATAGAAACGGCGAGCGTTCTTCTAAAAAACCCAAACAGACTATGGTTACTGATACTGATGAGGTGCACGCTAAAAAACAGTAAATATTTTATATTATGTCTTCATTCAATAAAATACAGAAAGAAACACTGTGAGTTTTTAAAATGTAATGTGAATAATCCACAAAATACATATTTGATATCAATGTGATCTTTTTTTATATTATAACCTACTTAATAGTTTTTCTTTAAATTAAATTGCAATTTAGTTGACGTGAAAACGCAGTTGATTGGTCAGATTTTCATCCATTAGTTTGTTTCGATTTTTTGATTTGACAATTTTCCTTAATTCAGACAATCCAGTGTTATTATTAAGATTTTTACATTTTATGACGGTTGGACATTACATTTTTATTTAAGCTATAAAATAGAATCCAATATTAATTTTACATTAGCAAATTTAGTTCAACCCAATATTGACGGTGATACTTCTCTAATATTGATTGTGCATTAACAAATTTAGCTCTATCTAATATTGGTGGGGGTGTTATAACCAATAACTACTCGATATTGTTTACACATTAACAAATTGATTTTTACCCAATATTGGCGGTGGTTATTATAAGAGCTACCCTCCAATATTGATTACGCATTGTCAAATTTTTTACGGACCAATATTACTATTTTTGGTCTCAAGTCAATATTGGCTACACATCGTTTCCTAAACGGCAGCCGTAATAGCCGGCCAATAACTTTGGGCCTTAACGTTGGCTGCACTGTGGTTTTCCAATCTAGAATCTAATTGGCTAGAAGAGAAATTATCAATATTGATTTTTCTAATTGGTGTAATTAGAGACAAACACCGTTTATAGTAATTATAATTTTGGTTCATGTTATAAGTTTTCTTCTCAAGTTTGCTTCTACACATAAATAATAATTTATTTTGTAAGAATTGTATAGCAGAATTTTCACAATACGCTTGTTTAGAGTGAAAAATTATAGTTATTTTGCATATTTAGCTTTATTTTTGCTGTGTTATTTATTTATTTTAGTATTTTGAAAGCATGTGCGTTCTTAGAATAAGTTCATTTAACTACGTCTTATGTGATAACATTATTTTGTATTCATCTTTATTTTTAGTGTCGGCAAATTACTGAGAAAAAATGTATAGTTCTTAGAACAGTGAACTAAACATTATATCGTTATGTTTTAATTCTTTTTATTAACGGTGTCAACAAACTATTTAATACTACATGTTAAAGCTTAACTTTCGATTCTAAAAATAGCATGTATTTGAAACAGCCCTCGGTTTAAGTTTGTAGAATCCTTAAGTTTTAGTTAGTGTTTAACTGAATCTGCACACATGCAGTTTGTATTATAAGGAAATAAATGTTTTATTTTTTTATACATATTTATTCAACAATTCAGTGCACTCGATAAGTATTATACGTAACACTACAAGTCCGTAATTTTTGATTTATTCGACTTAAATTTTTAAACTTAGTTAAACGGTTTATGAAATTTTGTTTGTTTGTATTGATGCTATGATTTTCCCTTATAAGTTAACAATCTGTTTAAATATACGTTAAAAATGTATTTGAAATTTGTATTTGAAAGCATGTAGTTGAAATACTGCCCAGCCCTGCCAACACTGATGTAGTAGCGTTTATTTCTGTAATAAGAAAGTAGACCAGGCAATAGTAAAGACAATTTTAAAATCAAATTGTTAGTCAGCTGTGCTTTAAGAACTATTTTAAGACATTTGTACCTACGTTCTATTTTTTTATTGACAGCGGGGTGTCGTGTTAATATGCTGAATTCCCAACAATTTCATTAGTTCGTAGAAAAGGGTGCCATCAAATTGTCTACTACAATCAGTAGTTATTCCTTTTGTAATACCAAACCTAGAAATCCATTGATAATATACTACAAATACTGAAATAGCCTTGACAAGAATAGCTTCTCGCCAACGAGTAAATCTGTCAATAATTGTTACCAGATAACTGAACTCATTGTAAAGTGAAAGTGGTTTGACAATATCCAAAGTAATATGTTCAACAGTTTGATAACTTTCTATCTCACTGTGTGTGACGCCAAAACTTTAGTTTAGTTTTTTGACATAGAGTACATGTACAAGCCTAAAGTTTGCAATCTTTTTCCATTAATAGAGAATTTGTTTTCTGCAAAACGTTGGTATAACTGGACGTAGAGTACAAGTCAAATTGTTACATATAAGATTATCTCCACTAGGTAACTTTAGCATTTATAAAGATTAGGGTGACTTTGTTCGTTTGAGGTTAAATAATTCTTCATATTTACCTTGTATTTGTCGCCTCATAACTCTAGATCAATTAGAAGTCAAGCAAGAACGCGTCTTCAAGTATATACATTCAAACTTTGCAACGTGAATACCTATAACCATAAAATGTTTATTGTGTATTTCTTATTATCTAATTAATAATTATGTAATTAAGTAAATGTAACTATGAATTTGGGTTTATTTATTAATATTTTTATTATTCTCACATACAGACACGTTGTCCCTTCACTTCAATTTGAAGGTATGAGGTAACCTATGTTAGTTGTTGGATAATTATTTATACTGTGGCAGTGAGCTGTAACACGTGCCGAGTACGTGTTCCAAGGTCATATACTAATTTTGCGAAAAGAGCAAGAAATAGTTTAGAAAAAGCTTGAAAGCTTAGTAAAGCTTGCAAACTAAGCTAAGCCTGTATCCACAAATATCAAGCCAAAGTCAAGCTTTTATGTTTCAAGTTAAGCTACTTGGCTTGGTGAATCTCCAGGTGCAATATAGAGAAATATTATTTTCTATTTACTGACAATTTTGTTATTATAGTTTTTCCAACATAAAATCGATATTGAAAAACTTCAATATTGGAACTACAGTGGCAAAATGTTCACATTTTATGTTGGCCCAATACAAGATACACATTGGTTTTCAATATTGAATATTGCAAGCCAATTCTACCCAACATTTGCAATAAACGGTTATGCATACTGTTTACAGTTGTTCTATTGTTTTTCTTATTGTAATTAACAAACGCAATGAACCAAATGTTTAGACAACGCAGGCTCTACAATGTTTTAAAGAGAAACAGTTATTATTAAACATTTACGCTTTATCATTTTCAACTAAAAGTCAAAACGTTATTTACTCATGTAACCAATTAGACAATTTATAAAGAGATAAACATTTACAATGCAATTAGTTTAGAATATTACATTATTCATAACTTTACATTGTCTAAAACAAAGTATGTAAGCTGGAGACATCCTGTAAAGTCAGCAAAAATAAATGTCTTTTTTATTGCATTTGAGTTTGAGTTTTCTAATTGAAACTAAATAGCAAAGTTTGATAGCAGAGCCATCTCCTAGTGCAAGTTACTAGTAATTCAAAATAGTTTTGAAAAACATTTTTATTCATCTAACCAATTTCTGCTTTATTGAAACTATTACTTAAACGCAAGTTTTAGTTGTTATAAATCTAAAGAGAAAATGTTGGTATAAAATTTGAAAATTTGAACATTTTTTAAAATCTGTGTTATTTACCTGTAAAAAACCGCAAAAATAAAAAAAACATTCATCTATAGCAACGTAGATTTGTTTGAACTTTCATATCATACATTCACAGGATAAATAATAAACTTTTTAATTAACATCAACAAAACGTTTATATTTTTAATAATAATAAAATTATAACTTATAGAAAGCAATTCTGTTAAAACACTTTTTGTTTTACTTTATTGTTTCTAAATACTTTTCTTTGTAAACATTGTTGTAACTAGGCAAAATTTCAAACTTGAAGTTGATCTTGCAATCAAAAGCTAAATTAATATTGTATATGCATGACTTTATAATTAACATTTAAATTTAAACATAATTTATTCTGTTTATGTATTAGCTTAATTCAAAGATCATATTACCGTGTAGAAAATTGCGTTTTAACACTAAAAATGCCAGCGAAAATTTAAAATTTTTAAATTATTTTACTGTTAGGAATTTTGTAATGGCTATCAAAGATAACAGAGTGAAAAATTTAATAATGTAGATAATAAGGTTTTACAAGTAACAAACTGTAAAGACCGAGGAGTTTATGGTTGGCGTAATTAGAGAGAGTTCCTACCTAAATCATAGCAACATAAAGCCGCAGGCCTTTCAACTAAGTTTATCGGAATTTGTAAGATTGAATCTAGATCACAATAAATTAGATAACTTCTAAGATGGTCTAAGCTTCGAGGATTAGCCTTTCTGTAGTCTACAAAAAAATATCCGATTGATTTACTTTTATATAGAAAACGGGTTAAAGTCGTTTTAGCGAATAATGTGTTTTTGATATTGATGTTTTTGAAAATACTTAATTGACAGACTTTATCAAAAACTTTTGCATTAAAAAGTAATTAAAAATAATTGCGTCTTTTAATTTCCATTGACGATCATTTTATTAACTTTTGAATTAAACTTTTCAAAGAAATTTCTTAGATGCAATTTAAAAACATTTTAGTTATTGTAATTACGAACAAGTTTGAGAAGTTCTAAAAATAAATTTTTTGCAATTCTTAAACTTTGATAAAAATTTAAAAACAAATATTAAATAAAATTTCAAACATAAACTATTAATGAGATTAAAAACAGAAGTTTTTTTAACAAAGTATTTAAAAAAAATTAAATAAAAATTAATTTTGTATGTTTTATACTATATGTTCTAAGTAGTTCATTAATTTAGACAACAAAATTTTAGAATAAGACCTATTCATAAAAATTAACTATAAAATTAAATTTAAATTACTAATCTCAACTGGATTTAATAGATGCAATCAACTTTAAACAAAATTAACTTAAGTATCTATTAAAATAAAGAACCGTTCGCAAGCAGTTTATGAAGGTTTAATGTGAGAACCGTTTGCAATTTAGCCCTAAGTGGCTTTAGAAACAAGATCAATTGTCAACGAACACGATAAATATAAAAAAATTAAAATTGAGCAAACCAAAAAGATGTTAATACTTGTAAAATATGTGAAAAAGTTATTTAAATTATCAAATACTAAGATAACATACCGATGAAACATTAATTACAACTTAAAGAAATATTATAATTTTGGAAGCTACTAAAAACACGTAATTTAATTTAATAACATAACTATGCAAAGGCAAAGTAAACTTTCTCGTATTTGATAAAACAAGAATTTACAGAGATACAAATTGCAAAATTTAATAACTGAATTTTGATTACTGGAATTAATTATTTTTTTTTAAAATTAATTTAAATAATGTTACAGCTAGTTTGTGTTTTATTTAAAACTGAATAACGTCGAATACAAATAAAACTATGAAAAGTGCACAATGTCGAAAGTTTTGAAAACAAAAAAATATTTTTTTACATAAAAAATATAATAAAAAAAAATAAAATACGTCATTTGTATGTTTTATGTATAAACTTTGCTTTTAAACTTTTTGCCATTATCGTATATATAAAAACGTCAAATTTTAAAACAAAATAAAAAAATGCGCATATTTAATGTAAAATATTTTTTGTGTTTATAAGCAATTATATTAACATCAATATTTTTTAGAACGTAAGACTGCAAAAGTGATTTTTTGTTGGATGAAGTAGCTGAACCGCATATAAATGACGAGAGCGGAAAAAAGTTTGACGTAATTGAAAAGTCTTAATGTTGTAGTTTATAAACAAACCTTTAAACTTTTATTGGCGTTTATATTGCATACTTTAACTAAATAACTTTAACTACTAATTTAACTTATGTAGTCTAGACATGTAAGCAACTGAATTGGGATTTATTTCATATCGTTGACAGTGAAATAAACGTTTAATAATTTTGATATGTTTTTTACTCTAATGTATTTTGCAAATGGAATCACTCTGATGTGTTTGTACAAAGTTTAAGCAAAGTTAATGTCACTAAATAATCACAAAACTTTTGCTAACATAGTTAACTTTGTCTACAAGTTGATTATTCCGTTTAATCCTTTTTAGCAGTTTAAAATTATAATTACCGCTTAAACCGATTGAAAAATACAGTTTTATCTAAAACAAAAATACGTACATTAAACATAGATCTGAAAAACCTTAGTCAAATAAAAATTATTAAAGAATGAATTAAATAACCAAGATTAAATTATAGTGTTTTTGTTTCAAAATAAAACTTAAGAAGAAATATGTTAGCTGTAAACAACATGAAATTTACAGTGTAATGAAAACTTGATGTTTATTTTTAAATTACGTAATTAATGTATTTGTTGTGTTTACTATAATCAATAATAATACAAAATAAAATAGAAGAACTTAGCCGAATTTACTTTAGATTTAAGTTTACGCAAATGACATTAAACTTAGATATGACGCAATAAAAAAATTACACGCGTAATTGTTATATGTAATTTCAAAACTTATGTTATTGTAACGAATTATAAAACTTAGTTTATTTAAAACTAACTACCTATTTACACATAATTTAGATAGGATTATTATAAACTAATTTTTAATAAACTGAATATTTAATTCAAATAACACTAATAAAATGTAACAGTATTTAAGTAAAACAACTTACAAGTAATAAATATATTTATATCTGTCTGTATAGTTGTGAAAACACTTCAGTGTATCTTAGCGCTGACGATTTCTAAAAAAACGAAACAGCTGTCCGCAAGTTTTGATGCTGTTTTTCATATTTATACTGACACCGTTCCTAACTTATGTTAGGTTAAAAGTGTTTTGGTATGATGTTTGTCTCATGTATAATAATTCTCGAAACGACCTCTTATTATTATCAAATTGTAAAACGATCATTTTTCCGGAAATGTTGGAATAACGCAGACAGCATCTAAAGCTATGTGCGCCCAACGAGACTTTCATTGCTAATTATTCACATCCACCTATGAGTATTGCACGAAATAGTTTTACAACTTGAGTGAAAGTCTTTATTGGGGTAAGCATTTGTTTCCTATTTTTGTGGTTTAATTTATTTCTTCCGTTGTCATTTAGCTGGTTATTTGGTTCACGTATTGGGAAAATTTCAATAATGACGTCACTTCAATTGCGTTAAAAGTATCTAGTATTGGAAAAATTCTAATCGTATTGGAGGACTCACTTAATGCAAAAATATAATGAATTCGAGAGAAACTCATTTGATTTGTTTTCATTGATTGTATAAACCAAGGAAAAACTTTTACTTGTGACAACACTGTATGTACGGCTTTATATATTATATATAAGATAAGTTTATATTGAAGCAAATCTAAAAATTTTTTGAATAGGTGCCGTTAGCTTCAATTTTAATTCTCGGTATTTTTGTGGTCAGTCGATTGCTCCAACGACTGAACGTACATAGTACGTTTTTATCACAATTAATTATACAATTGTCTTCTCCTCTCTATGAACTTCTGTCTGTGATTAAACAAATATATTCGTTGTTACAATTTCTGTCTTGTCATTTGTTTTATTAAAGCTTTGGGAAGATTTAAACGGTGTCTCCCATCCTAATCCTTCATCGTGTTAGCGCCCTTTTAACTTGCTTTATAATTTAGCACCACAAAGCTTACGGCTCAATTTCCGAATCCAACTGAGTAAGTCACTGCCTTTTTAAGTTACGAGTTAATTATCGTAACCCCTATTTTATAATTGGGATTTTAATGGCGTTACTTGTCAATAGATCATTGACTATCACTATCAACTTTATCGTAACAAAATGTGACGCCCAACTGCCTCGGGCTTGGTTTCGTGTGTGCGGATATAATTCATTCTATTTTAATTGACTTGACTATCGATTGTATTTAGTGGGTTCGATGTACTCGAAGTTTTGCTTCGTTTTCTTTATGAGGTTGCAAGACCTGGCTTCGTAATGCTTGCTTATTTTTTTGGCTGTTTATTTCGTAGTACGTTGGTTTAACTTGCTTTAGTTATTGAGTCATTCTTTTTGTTTAAGCTAATAGGTTTCTAGTCAGACACGTCTTGGTGGATTTCTGCTTTGATTAGTTTCTTGTTTTAGGTTTTAGTGAGTTAGCTATCTATTCTTCAGATGAAGAGCTACTACTTTTTATTTCTTCGGGCTCTGATGCTGAAACGAACGTAGGAGAATAGAATGTTACGTTTTCTAGTGAAGATCCTTCTCTACTTATGAAGTTTTTAACTAGGATTGACAAGTTGTGTTTCACAGCATCAACTTACTTTATGTTCTTGGCAGAATATTGCTGAAATCTTAAAATTAGAGTTTTTGCCTTTAGATTACAACGATCCTTTGATGCCTACCATTTGCAAGCGTACGATGGAACCTACCGAATCTATTAGGGTGTACGCTGCTGCTATGCGATACCTTTTTTCTGCAAAAGTTAGAACCGGCCTTTGGAGCAAATACAGCTTAAACTCATTTGTTGTAAGTCAAACATTAACTCTAACCGTTATTTTAACTTGCAACATCTCATATAAGTGACATACTTTTAGAATCATTTTTGACTTCTACGAGTAAGATAGTTACTTCGGGCGCTTCTGCTAATTCCGTTGCTGGTTCTCGTCATAATTATTCACTTCCTTCTTCTTTAACTACTAATACGTGTGTGCACTGGCGTTATAAAGCTGAGAAACTTCGGCCTACTACCGATCCGTGGTATTTAGTTATAATTTCCAAAGCTTCTGCGTTTCCTTGCCGTTTTTCACGTTGGCGTATTGCAAAAGATATTTTATGTAAACGTGTACGTATTTCTTTGACTGACTCTTGTGTGTGAAAATAAGTTATCCCATCGTACCACGCAAACATCTGATTCTTGATTACCACCTTCTATCTGAGCGTGAACACCCTAGTGTTAGAAGTACGTTGAAAACTCTTTGAGGTTAATTCTAGTGGATTCATATGAAACCTAGGGTTGCTGATCTCATACGTCACCATTCTTGTTCGAACTCACAACGGAGCAATCCTATTAGGTCACATCACGTTTTGCCAGGTACGATAAAACCTTCCAACACTGTTATCGCTACAAGGTCTACACGTCTACATAAGGATAGTGCTGTTTCTTTACATTTATAATCCGCTGCTATTGTTTTTGCATCTACTTCTTAAGTCTCTTTTAATTTTTATTTGCTGTCTCTTTCTTCGCAAGCGTCGTAAGTGTTAGTTTACTTTTTGAGCTTTTGACTTTTAACCTTTACTATTCTTCTGGTTTATGTTTGTTGGTTTTGGTGGTTCCAGTCTTTGAATACGTCGTTAGTATTTTGTTGGTTGTGGTTCGGATGCTATCTATTTGATTTCACTCATTTTGCTGTCACCGATATTCTTTTTTTGGTTAGGATTGTTCTAAAATTATTTTGGTTTCTTTTTTTTCTATCTTATTTCAGGACAAACTACCTCTCCGTCTGTTTATAGTTATATCCGCTTAGTCGGCTTTTTTGGATTGGTACGTCGTCGCAGAATTCTCTCTTCTGCTTTTAGATTTGGTTTATCTTTTCTTGAGTTTCTTATTCCACTTGTCGGCAATAAAGTCTGGTAGTAAACTATCCGATTAGGGACAGAAATTGGTACGCATTTGTTCTATGGCTAACTGTAATATCTTTTCTTTCTTTTTTCTTTTTTTATATATTTTACACGGTTGATTGGGCATTAAAGGGTTAGTTAATCCCTTTCGTTTCATCTACGGAGAGAAGAATCAATCAGACATCTACATCTTGTCTTATCTTTTTCCGTATGTCTCTTTTCTTCCTATCTTCTTTTTCTTGCTTTCCATTTTTTTTCTTGTTCTTCGTGGGTTGATCACCTGCTTGCCAAATCTCTTTCATTTTTCTTGTTTCTCCTGAAGGTTGGATAGGCATCGTAGGACGATCTTTCTTTTCGTTCTTCTAAGGTGTTTCCCATCCTAATCTTTTATTGTTTTGGCGCCTCTTTAATTCCGTATCGAACTGAGTAAGTCGTTACCATTTTAAGTTACGAGTTAATTATCGCAACCTCTATTTTATGGTTGAGATTTTGATGGCGTTACTTGTCAATAGATTATTGACTGTCACTATCTTCCAACTTCGGATCCTTTGATATTTTTACGTTATTTGGATCTAGAAAATTCCATTTCCTTCGACCACCGTTATAAGTTTCTAAATACTTCAGAAACGCTTCATTATGATACAATCTCATGTATAAAAAAATTTGTTAGTTTTCATAATCAACTTTCTATGATATTTAGTTTGATACATTTTTGGTACTTTTTTTCTAGGTGTTTTTTTCCGTAGAACATTAAGCATAGATTTCATAATAAGTATCATACTTAAAGCTTATATTTTTTTAAGTACTATTTTTTGACTTACATTTTTTGTTTGTGTCACAATTTAGTTTTTTTTTAGATAAGTTTACGAAAATTTTGCATTTAACTTAATTTATGCGTACAGATAAAGACAAGAATTATTCTTTTTGTTAATAAAAATGTTAATAGTTTTTTTAAAACTGTTTTAAATTTAAAAAAATTAGTTTGATTACAAAACAGACAATTAGCTTTTTAATTAATTCAGTTATTTTATTTAATTATTTGTACGTTCTTTAAACTTTATAAATAAGATTTTTAATGTAAATGTTTGCTTTAACTACGTTTTTTTTGTTTTAATATTGACTTTTAGGACTATATCCTTTGTGTGCAGTTTTAAGCACCAACAAAAGTTGGACCTCAAGACTGGGGCAAATTAACATATTAAATAAAAACAATGCACCTAACTAGCTCACATGATTAATTAATATAAAAACACAAAATATTAAATATACAAAGTGTATATGATTAAGTTGTTATTTTAGAAGGTAAAATTAAAGCGTAAATACAAGCAAAATTAAATCGAAATAAAAAATCCATTAAAACATTTAAAGAAATCAAAAATTTGTTGATTGTACCCGCACGTAGTCATTTTATTTATACAGTGGCGCAAAACGGTAAGTGTAGGAGTAATCGGGTTTCTTTATTTCTACCACGAGCATACCTCACTCAAAAAAATTTTGTTAATAATATTGATTAATAGTGATTATAGGGTAGTATTTTGCTGTGACAATAATGAAATTTATTGTTAATATTAATTATTTGACATTACTCAACGTTTTTGGTCATCCGTACAATAATTCAATATTATTTGTGAGAATTACTAGATTTCGTTAATTAATAAAAGAGATTTTTTTCAGCCAATAATTAGTTTGGTGTATTAGATAAAATTGTTAATTCTAAGAACGAAACATAGTATTAAATAAATACATTATAACGATTAACTGGCTTAACGTGCCAACGAATGAATTTGAATGGTGACAATGAATCTTTTATTAAAACAGCGAACGAATGTTATCAATATAAACATAATAATGATTATACATTGATGAACAGTGTTTGTTCTATAAAAAAATGCATTTATTGATGTAATGATGTGTTTTATAGTAGCAATAAACGCATTCATGGCAACAAAAAACGCATTCGTACTATTGATAACCGCAGTTGTTAAGACAGTAAATATACTACTTGGAAATTTGAAATATATTTTAAGTTTGGATCACGTTCGAATTGTTTGTTTTATACATTGTGTTATCAGCAAATGTGCATTCATTAAAATCTAAAGATGCTATGTTTGCTGGGTAACGACTTTTTGCCTGTTACTATGAGTGCACCAGTTCGTGTTCCAATCTACCCGCTACCGTACCATTTCGCTTTCGACTTCCAAGGGTTTGGTTGAGTTTGTGTGTAACTGAACGTTTTCCGAATTAATAAGATAGGTAAGTGAATATCTTGTGCCTGCTTATATATTGATGTTGACTATATTGATACAAACATTATTTGATAGTTATAGCTTCATGATACAATTCACAGCGCAATTACGCAATTATTCACCTAGATCAGTGACTTCCCAAGTGCTGTAGGCGTGTGGCGGCGCTAATTTTGGCGCTAATATTGCGTTATTCAATGGCGTAACTGCACTGCCAAATTGTGTAGCCTCTGTTCTTTTTAATGCCATATTGTGGGCTGTAACTTTCAATTCAAAACGAAACGCTAAAAATTGCATTTTTCCTATTTCGATTTTTTACCTAAGATTTTGGTATTTAAACAGAATTCTCTTTTATACAGATTACGTAGAAACGACCAGTTTATTTTGTTCAAGGAAATGTTTTGCTGCATTTAAGTTTAGCATGTAGTCATCGACTAGAACAGGAGATTTTGAAGCGATTTCCTACGGAAAAATTGGTAATTATTTAATTATCAAGCTTCAATTGATTTTAACATACCTAGTATTATTACAGGAATTTTATCGTGTTACTAAAAGAGGCAAAATTTATAATAAATATGCCAACATAAAATCCACTTTTAAATCTGCTGTATCTGGCCACATTGCATCATCAAAGACGAAATCCAAAGAAACAGAAACTCGACACGAAAAAAATTTTGTCATGTTGTCTGGTCATAGAAAATCTAAAATACTATGTTTAATTAAAATACTCAGCTATATTATTTTTAGAACCAGAAGACAATGCAGAAAGTTGCATTCGCTGCTTGAAGTATGATAATTTGGGTGTTGCCGAGTTTGATCAATGTTGGAAAGCGTGTGCTAGATATCGCTTGACTCAAATAAAGAAACTGGCTTCGACAAAATCTATTATGGAAACATGGCCATTTTACAAAGCTCCTTCGGGATATCGTTTGGTATGCGATTATAACCAAAGGATAAAAAAAACTTGGGTTACCTAACATATAATTTTTTTACAGATTGACATAGATTATAAAATTTGCTTCGACGACAGCGACGGCCTTATTTTAAATTGAAATATTTTGATGTTCTTGTTAAGTTTTTATCAAGCAGTGGTAACGTCAAAGACAAAAAAATAAAGGGACTGGTAGAGAAAGTGAAGGACGCTCCCGATTTACCAGAAAGTGAGTAACTAATTTGTATACCCTTCATGCATCTATTAGACATGTATAACTTTTTAAAAAATTCTCAATTAGTTTAAAGTCTTTAATTGTTCTTAAACCATAGAACGTTTGTTGAACCTATATATCTGTTTGTTGTTGTCGACCTTGAAACCGAAGCAAAATTTACTTTTATAGATGGAAAAAATGCAGCAATTTTTTGGGCGTTGCATGGGTACTTCGTCCCTACAAAGTTAATCGTTGTAAAGAAAGACGGCAAGAAAATTAACACCCGATATACAATTAAAGACTCACAAGAATCTTTTATATTCATGGGAAAATCACAACAAAATGTGGAGGACCACATTCTACATATCAAGAGCATGAAGACCTCTATTCAACAGTTTATATGTTGCGTGTGAGAAGATATTTTAAATATTGGTAATATATCTGTGTATTTTGATGACATCAGATACAATTTCAAAAATTTTATTAGAGCAGTTGATATTTGTTTTAAAATTATATATTTATTTGATTTGGAATTTCCCCCAGCTTGCCTAACATTTTATAGTTTTATTGAATTTTTTTTTATAATTGTAAGTCAAAAAACCTTACGTCCAAGGTTCATATTTTGTCAGACACCTTAAAAAATGTATTAGAACAAGGTACGATCTAAAATAAAATATTATGTTTTTGTTTCAAATCCATGGTTTATATTTTGTCATAAAATTACTTTTAAAATGTATTAGAACAAGGTACACTGCCGGCCATAAAAACGACCAATGTCATTCCTTTTGATATTTCTTAATCTTTTGTGATATACGCCTACACTGCACTGATTTTCTGAATTTGTATGTGAATTTTGACTGACTGAAAACAATTAAAATTGGTTAATTTGACTAATAATTCCTATTTTTCATTTATATTTTTATGAAATATAACATCTTAGATATCTTTACTAGAATGTAAATAATTTTTATCGACACTGATATTTAATAATAAAAATAATAATAGGTAATGTAACATGTTTTTGAAATTATGAAAAATAAACCTTGCGTTTACATGATAACAATTTCAATTTCAGTAGCCCATTTTTTTATGGCCAGCAGTACACCGTATAAAATAAAACATGTTTTTGTTTAGAACTCGGGGTTTGTATTTTAAAATGTATTAGCAAGGTACTGTCTAAAATATAATATCATGTTTCTGTTTCGAAAACGTTGTTTGAATTATACAATTCCCGCATTTATCTAGTGTTGACTAAATTTAGCAACACTGTATAATAAATCGATCAATCAATACATTGAGTTAATACGTTGACTGTTAATAATTATTAACATAAAATAAAATAATGAATCAATTAACGGAATACGCAATAACAACGTACATAATTAATGCTCTAAATTAAATGCGTTCGTTGTAGGAATGAACGATTTTGATTGAATGTATGAAATACTACACATTGAGAAAAATAACACAATTTTTGACACAATGTACGGTCTTTATAACATTGACAATTCTGAGTGGTGGATGAATTAACGTTGTTGCCAGTTTCATGAACAGTGTTTTTAATACCAACAAAATGCCATTATAAAATGCATAATAAAAATGTTAATATTGATAAACGTTTGTACATTAATTCAATAAACATAATACATTCATCAATTACTGAAAATATTGGATTGATAATCATAGTTTCGTTGTCCCAATAAAACTGATAGTTGGACAAATTTTAATTACCACTTTTGTTTGTCTCAGTTATCGTTTTCATGAATATTACGTACCTTTTTGGTTGAGTGCTTATATGATACGTTGGGTTATTGTTGGGGCACGTGGAATTCAAACGCTTGATACCACACTCTCCGACCGGGTGCATATTTGTTAATCGTTAATTTTATTATTATCATTATTTTTTTTATTAAGTTTTGGAAACTTTTACATTTATCTTTATTTGGGTTTGATTGTGTAAGTAATTTGTTTAAATTGAATTTAAAGCCTTTTTCAAAATTCAGTGTTGCGTGGTATATATGTTTATCTTCAGATAGTATTAAGTTTTGTTGTTTTTTGTTCTTAGTGAGGTTAAGGGCACTTATACGAATACGTATTATTTTTTTGTATTTTATTTTATGTAGAAATACAATTTTTATGTTAGGGTTATTTATGCTGTTTTCATTTGCGTTAGCCGGAACCATTACCTCCCTTCTAATTTAGTTAAACGTTTGTGGAATCTAAGCTGTGTTTTAAGACGTTTACAATAATGCGGACAGTCAAGTTCTATACGTCATAGAAGTGACGACAAGTTGATTACTTAACTCTTGAGAAGTTCTTAGTCAGATTTCGGTTGCTTGTTTGAATTCTTTGATTTTTTTCTTACGCTTTAATAAAACCCCTTACAAAAGTAAGCAAAACGTTGGGAACTTTGGTTTCAGCAATGACACGGTTCAAATATGAAATACGTTTTTATTTTAGTATAGACTCCGTCCGTGGAAGCATTGCTATTAAAAACTTTTGTATTTAGAGGAACGAAATCGTACATACAAAAAAGTGTCTTACGTAGCAAAAATGTTGTACGTAGGAAAAAAACTCCAAAGGTTACACAATGTCAGAAACAAAAAAAACTGACCCTTACAAACTACGGATTTTTCTTCATACAACAAACGCATTACAGTTCACAACATATGCACAAATATCATTGTCGATACAACGACAAATGAAAAAAACAACCACAAATTTGAATGCGGTCATGTAGGATCAAACACGCCCGCTTACACTGAACTCAAAGATAACTAAAAAAATGACTACAAAAACTCAATTTTCTTTGTAGAAAAATTTAAATGTAATTTTTTTACTCATTAATGTCAATATCTCACGTGACATGTTGATCATCAAAATGTTTGGAGTTGGAAGTATCAAATTTTAATTACCATTAAGTGACGTTTTATTTTCTGTTATTTACCATACACTTTACTTAATTTCTTTGTAAAATTTATCTTATTCTTTATGCAAGTAAGTTTAAAGTTATTTGAACAATAAACTTGCATTATTTGTTGTTTGTTTGGATAAGT
Source organism: Aquatica leii (assembly GCA_035610365.1). Taxonomy (NCBI): domain Eukaryota; kingdom Metazoa; phylum Arthropoda; class Insecta; order Coleoptera; family Lampyridae; genus Aquatica; species Aquatica leii. The sequence goes on along the minus strand of CM069432.1, from coordinate 211,010,184 downwards.
AATAAATAACAGCAGTTATTGTTGTTATTCAAAATCGCATCAACTAAGAATTTTGTATATAGTTTATTAAACATTTTATTTTGAGATAATTATTTAAATAGTTGCAGAATAAACATTAGTTTGTGTACTTTTAGCATCAGAACGCTACTACTAATACAACTATAATAACCGCTAATTTTATTCAAAAAACTTCTTACAAGTAATAAGCTAATAAACTCGTTTTAATTTTTTTGTTTTTACAAAGAAGTAAACATTATTTCAAAATATTTATTTCAAAATGGAAGAAGTAGAAATATACTTCAAAGTTTAAAGAAATACGTTAAAAGTCAAAACCAAAAAGGTTATCGTATAAATATCGGTTATAATAGTATATTGTATAATGAATAAAAAATGGTTGTCATTGCCAACGAGTATGAAAATTTGTAGCCGAGTAGAAGGCGAGGCTGGCAATTCATACGAGTTGGCAATACACATTTCTTACTGATTATACACTATACTTTTTTTATGCCTATAATATTTTTAGTTATTAATCAGTCACTTATTAATAAAACAATGAATGCGGAAAAGAAATAGTCTTTATTTAAAAATTTGTATTGGTAGTACCTGTAGTAATATCTAAAATGACAATTATGTGTCAAAACTTTGTATTTATTTTATGTCAATTTGTCAGTGTAATTCTACAAGTTATAAGTGTAACCCAGTGGATCAAAATCTTGGCGCTGGATTTAAAGTGTTATTAATTTGAACACAATTAACATTAATTTTGTTCTATAAACTAAACTGTATTTATTACAATAAATCTGTACAGTTGAGGTAGTTTTATTCCTCTTGTACAACGAATAACATATGTATAATAAAATAATTAATTTTGGGCTTTTGTTGAATGCGGCCTACCAATCCAGTGGACTTGTGATTAAACGAATGCGACCCACAATTCGTATCTAACCTTTAAAAAAACATGTAATTTTCTTAAAAGAAAAATCAGGTGTGAACGGACGGTGTCAGAAATTAAGTTAATTAACGTATAACTAAATAAATACATAAGTTACAAGTTTAGAAGTGTTGGAAAATTCAAGTATGTTAATAAAAGTTGATGACTTCGGTATAATTAATTAATGTTTTTAGGTAATGCACGTGTACTATTATCGGGTTAACTGGATCCAATTTCTAATTTACGGCGGGTTGACCACTGGTATCTATTAATAACAAAACTTCACATAAATGAAACACAGCCGAATGTTATTATTAATACTATACGGGTTATTACGGATTAATTCTAATGCCGAACGGAAGCTTCCGGTACGTTAAGTTCACATGAATACTTTGGAAATGATTTATGACTGCATTATTGATTTTAGATCTCACTTCAAAACCAAACTTAGCAATGCGTATTAAAAGACCCTGAGCCAACTTAGCTTGTGTGATCCTTCAATGGGCCAACGCCAACCACGTTAAGGGTTTAAAACGTGTCATTAAAAGTAACGGTAGATTTAGTTCACGTTTACTCACTTGGCGCGAGTGATTTGTTAATTGACTTACGGACTGAGGTTTGGTTGTAGCAAATACTACTTGATGAAGCAGGAGCTTCTGGTCAACTCTGGGGGAAGGCGTTTTGACGTAACAGAGGGGCCTTTTACAAAACAAAAAATTGAGTACACAAATCGTTAGAATGGCAGGATTCAAAAGCCGGTTTTTGTTATTCGGTCGGAGTCAAGAATGTCAGAGTACAAAAGCAGGTCTCGATTTATACAAAGTTACGTTAACAAGATCGGTTTGTGAAAGAGTTAGCCGGGTAGAAAAGTAAAATATTAATCGGGTAAACACAGGTATCAAGTAAACACAGGTAAACGGTTTTACCAGGACTAGGTCGTTGAAGAAAGACTTTCTATGGGTCGCGGCAGAGAAGAGGACTTTCAGCGTTGACAGCGGCTTTTATTCTGTTTCGTTCCGGTTGAATCATCTTACGAAGGAGAAGATCGCGCGCTTGGAAGCGGTGGAGGTGGTCCGCAGCCGAGAGTCCAAAGCTCACCCGTAATTGATACAAATTAATTCATAATTTTAAAAACAATTACGGCCATCTTTGCCGTTTCGTTACACTATTTACCTGTATTTAGAAAAATTGTAAGTATTATTTTCCTGCTTTAAATACATGCAATTTTAGTTAACTTCAAATCGTTTACTATTTAATTTTTGTAGCACATTGATTTCAAGCAAAAGTTAATAGGAATTAGCTGTGTCAGATTAAAAAATATTAACTATTTACAACATTTTGGTTTTGCCGCCAATAACAGAAACAAAATCTATTTATGCGAAACCTTGAATCGTTAACAATGGTTTTAAAGTTTTTCCAACAAATATCATGTTGGTGTGTCAACATTATTTTTTTACAAGCGGCCACAAAATAACACGTAAATATGACTTACAAAGCAATTAAGATACATTTGTAAATATTTAAAAATAATTTATAATTAATGGGTGTTATTATTACAAATGGAGCTTTAAACTGCGTTTTCACTGGAGGAACATTGACCAACTTTTGTGTTTCGATATGTTTTTTCTTGTTGACGCAAACTAAAACATATGTAAACCTTTTGTTTCCACTAAAGCAACTAAAATTGGTAGTTATCACTCATGGCTTCAGTTTTTTCTTTCAAACGAAACGCATTATTTCCAATGGACGGGTGTTTTGCACCACTAAAATAAAATAATTTAAAAAGCTTGCAATTAAATTCTGTTTCCAGTTAGATATTCGTTTCCAATGCGACAGCAACACGCAGCGACTTGTATCTGTTTCATCTGGTTGCCGATGTTTTTTTAAAGTTTACCGCTAGAATTGGAAACCGGCCACAAGAAACAAGAATCGGCATTTGTTTTCAAAACAAAGAGTAACATTTAACAACTTTGTGGAACATTTCTTGATACATACAACCAGAAACACAAAAGTTGCTTAAAGTTTCTCCAGTGGAAACGTAGCTTTACGAACTAAGAAGATAATTAGAAAATTACTGGTTTTAATAGCACTTTAATTACCTAAAACTTAGTTTTTCTAAAATATGTTACCATTTAGTTACAAAAAAGTCGCCACTAAATTCCAACGTTTACAAACATAACCTAAAATATTTAATTTACAAAACTTTTTTTACTCTATACGTACCGTTGAAACTAATGCAAAAGCATCCACACGGTCCTAAATGATTTCGTTCATAAATTTTATAACTTTGGTGCACGGAATATACGTACACGTCTTTTAAATTATGTTTCTATAATCCATTTTTCTATACAGTAATAGCTTTGACTTTACAGAAATAACTTTGACCTGAACGGAAATGAAACTGGTCAAACACAATGCACAGTGTTGTATAATCACAAATAAACGTACAATATATCGTATTATCTGTTAGACGTAGAAAAACTTATAAGTTTAAATTATCTTACTTTTTTAATTTAGTATTTAAAGATTTATTTGTGCACTATGTGGACACAATGACGTCTAAACCACCCTAAACTCGTTGCCCTGGAAATAACAAAAATAAAGAACACCTCAAAGTTACACTTTTGTACTTAAATAGTAATTATATTTACTGCATATTTATTCTACAAAGTTTATATCTAATAATTTTAAATTTAGAAAGTATTTTTCACAAACATTATTAAAACTTTAGATCATATCTTTACGTTGAGTTTATTTGATGTTTGTATCTGTATATAATCGTGTCACATTGTTTTTGTTCTGAAGAATTTAACTAATGTAAACAGCATGTTATAAAATATGATTTCTTTTAAACAATATCTAAAAGTGTAATTATTTATAATACAAATGATGAAAACGTTTATTAAAATGCGCTTTTAATAAACAACTATTATATAAGTACTACATAACTTTATACAACAAAATGAAAAAGAAATATATTTTCCAAAGCACACATGTAATATTTAAATAAAAAAGTTTTTCTTGTTAATAAAGCAATGAAGCAATTTTATTTGAAATGCTCATTCTGACCAAAATTTATTTCTTTTCTAAATTACTTTGAACATAATCTCATTTTTACTAAACTACAAAAGAAAAATTCTAACTTTGACACAATGTTGGTAGATTATCACTTCGTTGCGGATTTAAGAACCTCGTTTACAAGTTTTGCGACCGAAACTTTTGTTATAACAGCAACAGTGACGTAATAGATACAATCAAACATTTTTGTTATTATAATCAAAATAAATTTAAAGAAAATTAACAATCTAATTAAAAAAATACAAGAAGAAAGAAGCATAAATTCTCATTAACAAAATGACGGTTTTAATTGAAATACTGAGGTAAGAGGATTCTAACTTTCTTTTGATGTCATTTCTGTTCATTAAAAGATTTTATTAATAAAATGCAAAAAAAGTAAACTAAGAAATATGTTTTAAAGTTGACAACCTTTTAAAAAATAAATAGATTTTGTTTTCCTTTGATTTCGTTGTTTCGTTTTAACAAAATAAAAATAATTAGTTTTCTAATTTATAGGTCTTTGCGTTTGATAATAAAATTTAAAAAAAAGAATATTTTATGTTGCTTGTTTGTCTTAAACAATAAAATATAAATTTAAATAACATTTTTTGTACATTATTTTTTGTTATTAAGATGTATTGCGTATTAGATCCTTTATATAGACTGCAAAGTTTGCACAATTTTATTGTAAATACCGCCAAATACCTGCAACAATAAAAAATATAATTGTCTTGTGTTATGAGTTGGGTTATACTTTTGTTGGCAGGACATACATCATCATTTGAATGGAGCGTTAAGCCTGTGCTTTGTTGTTTCCAGTTTTAAATACTAATTTAATCCGTCCGTCTCTCTTAAAGCTTTCATTTGTCTCGCTTTAGAGAGAACATCAGGGGCGAATGCTGGCGAATGATAATTTCACAAACGACCGCTTTGGCACAGTAGATAGGAAATATTTATTATTATTACTCGAATGCCATATTGTCATAGATTCGATTGCCAGTTTCCGGTGAAATATATTGAAAGTATTGCAAACTGAGATATGAATTTTAGATAATATCACGATTTTAGATTTTTTAGTTAAAATTTATTGCTCGTCCAACAAATTGCAACTCTATTTCCACTTGGAAGTTTCCGGTATTGATGCTTAACTGCTGCCAACATACAGACGAGAACAGATTGCAAGGCTTTGTGTAGTTCAAATGACTTTAGAACGTTATTATTTTGCGGTAAAACCGGAATTGTGCCAAAAGAAAAATTGCTTTCGTATTTCAGATATAAGTTAAATTTATTATTAATATTAGCACAACGTCTAGTTTTGCAAGAGCAATACTTAATGTTGAAAAACTGCGTTAACGTAATTGAAGATATCAGTTAAACCTTTTACGCCACTTTTCCTCATACTATTTTTGCAATCTCTTAACACGTCTCTATAAAAGTTGAACCGCAATAAGTTCTTTCCAGTGACCTTACACCTTATTAACAGTAAAGCACAAAAAGTTGTCTATAAAAGTAAAAGGTAAAGAGGGAGCACTATAAAACGTAAAAGCAGCTCGTCTTATCCTTAGTATGCGGATAGTGTGATGCTTTAATGGTGGTACCACGAAGCACGTCATTTATAATACATCAGAGCTGCGTGGGGCTTTGAAGTGTGTTGCTCACTTCACAATGCTAATTACTTTGTAGCTTTATCGTAGGTGTGCGTAAATTTCATATGTAGTAATTGCGAGTCTTGATGAATAATAACTTAGTCTCTTATATTCGAGAAATGTGCGAGTTTTAAGTTTCATAAAGTACCGTTCTCTATTTCGTCAAAGATGTAGATTTTAAGTTTAAAATGAGCAATTTAAAAGGACTACTTTAGCGAAGGTTAAAATGACGCTTTTAAATCCAAGTTAGCGGTTTACTACTTATCCATTGTTACGCATCGTTTAATATAAAGTATTATGTAAAAGCTGCCATTTTGACAAATCTTGGCAAGCAATTGTGAATGAACTAAGGTAGATAAATTTTAATAAAGAATTTTGAATTTAGGATAAGAATTGCCGGACGTTCGTTGTCAGTTAAAACGTAACATTGTATTACTGCATTACGATTTCAGTAAACGTCATATGAAAAATATGAATATAAATAAGAATCCATTTAGAGACACAAATTGTGTCATTTCGTTTAAGGCCGAAATTTTCTAGACAGCGAAAAATCAGTCAACGCAAATGCAATCTAAGTGACAGTTTGAAATTGTGCTTTTATATTCGCCCTTATTTATGTTTATTTCCTTGAGAGTATTTTCCTACATTTTTATTCAATATTACATTGATGAAAGATATTACTATTAAATCATCCCAAACGCTTATTTATGGTGTGCTGAGAAAATATTTTTTCGATTTTTTCTTAATCAAAAAATACGCGTATTAACTTATACATTTTTGTTTTATTTAAATTATTATAATTAAAAACTTTTTTAATTTATTATCATATAAATTTTTATTGTAGTTATTTTTTTTAATTTTGCCCTAATTCATAATTTTAAGTTATGCCACTATAAAAAAATAAAATGTGTTTTTTTAATAGGGTTATTATTACAACTAAGATTTTTGTATTCTGAAACAAAACTTTTTACTAACGTATATTTAATAAACGCTTAAAAATTTTAATTGAAATTAAAAATTATGTGTTTAAAACTAATCAAATACGTTTTCCATTTACTTACTGAAAAAATTTTTGAAATATTAAATGAGATTATTAGAATTTCTATTTTTATAGGGTCGTAATCAAAAAAATACTAGGCAAATTTTTAGCTCTTAAAATAAGTAATTTTTGTAATTTTTTAAATAAAATAAAATTTTAAATAACTGCGCTGTAAATAAAATGTTTAGAGTGTTATTTACTTTTTTAGTGTTAGTATTAGCTTATTGTTTTGTTAAAGATGTTTTTGGTTGAACGTTTTATATTTTAAAAAGCTATGATCAGTGCTTTAAAATATTATTTGAATAAGAAAAATAACATTTATTAGTCATGTAAATATACAAGCAATTGATACTGTATTATATATGTGGAGATAATGCAAATACAAAAAATAATGTTTTATTTTTCTAATTAAAAAAATATAATCTACATTTTAGATGCAAAATTAAAAATAAAATCAGCAGTTGGTATTAGATACACGTTTGTAAAGTTTCTTGTACAAACCGTTAAACGTTAAAATTATTTTCAAAAGTTTGTTTAACTAATTTTCACTAAAGTTTAACTCATGATTTTAATTGTATTTTAAAAAAATACTTTTTTACTCGGTTCTAGATTGATGTATTAGACTTTATTATTGATTAAATTTAAAAACAATTGCAAAAAGGGTAATGTGTTACGTTTGGTTTCTGTAGCGCTTTTAAATCATCTTAAAAAAGAATAAAACGTTTTATTTTATTACTTCATTAAAACTCATTTTCCATGGGCCTATGAGCATTAACAGTTTAGTAACATTCTGGTTTAACGTTTTGTTTATATCGAGTATTATTTTTTATGGTTTTTCTTAAAGTTTCTCTATATTTATATTTTTAAACAATTATCATAACTATTTGGCATTATTTATGTTTTATCTGAATAAGTACTGAATTACAGCTGTAATTTTGAGGTCGTCTAATTTTTGTAATTTTATATTAATTGCATTTCACGATGTTTATTTTTGAACCATAGGGCGCGCTTTGAAATGATAATTTTTCAATCCCGATAGAACTTGGTTGTTTTCTTTTCAAAATTGCATCAATCAAGTCAACAAACATTTCCTTGAAGCAAACTTTACTTACGATACTTTCTGACAACGTAAACAAGCTTTAATTAATCTACTTCTACATAAAAATTGCAATTGCAAAAGAAACTCCACAGAAAATCCTATTATACTCACGTCCCTTGTTGATAAAGATATTTGTAATCGCATATAACAAAGTCTAAATAAATCGTTGGCAAAATCATCTGCGGCAACAGGTATAAAATCATTTAAAATTACATTTTTAAATTACTAGCATTTAATTTTTAGGATTGTCAGTAAGAACGTGCCACAAAACATTAAAAAAGAACTTTTCGATGATGTCGTACAAGGTTAAGGTTTATCGAGAATTACGGGCTTTTGTGTAGCGTGTACAATTTTGTGAATGGTTTAATGAACATTTTTTAATAACGATAACCTGTTGTATATAACTTTCTTTAGAAGCAAAGCATGATTTCATTTAAGTGGATATGTATATAGCCAAAATTATTGTACTTGGGCAACTAAAAATCCACACAGTTTTGGGGAAACAACATTGCATCCTTTGAAATTTGTTGTATGAATTGCAATGTCAAAGAGAAGGATAATTGGTCCAATATTTTTTTTAAAATGCCATAAACGCAGAACGTTACGGTAATATTTTCAATAAATTTTTTAAGCAGCTAGATGATAATTTGCTTACTTTCAGCAAGACGGCTCATACTACTCGAAATACAATTGAATTTATTCAACAACAATGAAAGAATAATAAGCCAAGGGTTATATTCTTCACTATCATCAGATTTTTTGCCACCACATTTTTCCTTTCATGGACAAAACACGTTATATAAATATCAGCTGCGCAACCTTAAAGACTTGAGACATGTAATTACTACTGCGATAAGAAATATTAAAGTTGATGAGCTTTATAATGCTTTCCAAAATTTAAAAAGGAGAGTTTTGCAGCTGAAGGACATCATATTTAATATCAATTATAAATATTAAATAATAGTTATTACCAATTTTTATTTCAAATAAATAAGTTGTTACAAGCTTCTAGTAATTTACGAACCTTGCAGGGTCAGCTCGCTGTAGAATTGAAGCAATACCTACCGGAGAGAGGGGAGACTCAAGTTATAAGTTTATTTTAATGGGCGCCAGATCTCGTCTCGTAGATACAGCTCCTGTTAGATCAGCACAAGAAGCTCGAAACTTGTATTAAATTTTAAGGTTCATAAAGCTGGAGGAATCGAAAAAAGAAACTAAATCATTAACATCAATTGTACTTTAATTACCTATAATTAAAATTAAGATCAATCACAAATAAGAAGCAGATTATTTTAAACGTTTTGACGTGATTAGCAAATGTGATCTGCGAGAAGCACCGTAGCGACAGCGAATAGTTAAAATTAAAATGTGACTTACCGAAATCCAAGTTTACTTTCAAAAAACGTTTTCCTACTGGCGTCCTGTAATCAAACTACCTAAAAATAATCGTGTCCACTTGGTGACTCACAAACTCTACAAAAAGTAAAAAATAACATTCATGGAAGGTAAGAGAACCGGAGCGTGTCGTATGATGTTACATATGGACTTTTGTCCAAGGTGGTATTAGTTAAACGTCCATTGTCTCTGAATAGAAATGTTAATCGTATCTTCCCTTGTGTAGCATTATTCTTTTATGACTTTTTTCCATCGTAGAAGTTTTACAGACAAAAAAACTCACATTTGGGAGTTAGCACGTGGCGCTAAGGAAACGACATAAAAATCACCTGCAATCCGAAAAAAAATATAGAAAACTTATTAATTACTTACAGATAATTTTATAATACGTCGTGCCACAACACGTAGATGTTTTAAGAAATCATGTTTAACTCAAGCAGGCATATTTTATGTACCGCAAAGTAAAATGACGAGAAATAGAAAACTAACTTCAAGTCAATCAAGAATATACAGAGCAGCACAATTTAAATTTAGAGCACGTAGTATTGTTGTTTATGTATTACTGATTTTAATTAATTACCTAAACTTAATTTAAACGTTACAAATCAAATTTCACATTTAATAATTTTTGTTTTGCTTGATACTGATCCAAGCAATGTTAGTTGCCTAACATATATGTTACGTAACCTACAAGTATTTATAAACTCCCTTGTATTTGGGTATAATTCTTAGACATATATTTTTGATTGTAAAATTAGTTTTGACAAATAAAACATTAAACGTCAAATGATTTATAGTAATAGATATACTTGTAAATGTAATCATTTTTTTTAACTCCATGAGAGATCAGCAATATGCCCGCAGCTAAAAAGCGTTTGTTTTGATTGAGTAAGGCCCGGTTTCACCATTAAGAATTTAACTCGAGATTAACTAATCTACAATTAAATTTAAAATCCTGTCATATTATTGGTTAGCTTAGAACCACTAACCAATGATATGACAGGATTTTAAATTTAATCGTAGATTAGTTAATCTCGAGTTAAATTCTTAATGGTGAAACCGGGCTTTAGACATGTAAAGTTTCAGTGAGTGATCTCCATACAAATATCTTAATCATAAGTCTAAAATATATATTATCTGTGTAGTCTTTACTTTAAATTTATCCAGGTCCTGAGGTAAGATCTAATGACCACAAATGATTTAGCATTTGCATTTTATTGACTTCGCGCACGCTTAACTGATTTGCTAACAGGTATTCTTTCACTGTGTTTTGCACGGAAAAAATGCACGGTTTCCTCAACGGATTCCAGAAGGATTTTGTGTAGAATAACTCCGTTGGAAACGTGGTAAGGAGCATCTACGATGGCACGCAAGACCTTATTTTAAAACCTCTGCAAAATCGCGATGTTGGAGTCGCTAGCAGTTCTCTATAACTAGATACCGTAAGTTTAGATTAGTTTAAGAATAGATTGATATAGCAGTAGTTTATTATCCAAGAATAATTTTTTTTCCAAGTAAGACGTAGATCCAACTTAACGAATGTTAATCGTTACAGATGGACATGTTTCTTTGCGTAGAGTAAATGCAAGGATTTGGTTTCATTAGCCTTAATGCGCCTTTTTTTAACAAATGTTGAATTTTATTTAGACTTGCCTTAAAGGTTTGTGAACTCGAACCTAAATCAGTATGGGATGCCAGAATAGCAGTGTCATCTGCGAATGATGCTATCGTAATAATTATTGTTGTCGGTAAATCCGCCGTATTCAAAAGATATAACACTGAGCCCAGTACGCTGCCTTGAAAAACGCTTGAGAGTATAGGATACAAGTCAGTCTATTCACTTCCTTGCTTAACTAGAAAGTGTCTGTCAGTTAAGTATGATTTGAGCAAGAGGTAGTGAAGATAAGAAAGAAGCTTCTTAAGTCCTCTGTACCATACCTTGTCAAAGCTTTGAAATATATATAAGAATGCAGCAGAGCAGTTTCTTTTGGCGTTTAGATCTCTATTAAATTGGTTAACTAGTCAATGTACTTGCTCTATTGTTCCATGTTTATTGCAGAAGCCAAATTTATATTTCGGGATTATTTCTATTTTTGCTATTACTATATTAAGTTTTTTAAAGTATAAGATCTTAAGAACTTTGGATAGCATTGGTTGTAAGCTTATAGATATGTAGGAGGAAACATCTTTAGGCTTTTTACTTGGTTTGAGGATCATTGTGATTTTAGCAACTTTCCAGATGCTGGGACAGTACTTTAATCTCAGAATTGCATTAAATATGTAGGTATTAGTTTGTAGCACTTTTCAGACAGTTTTTGCAATATTTTTCCAGAGATAATGTCAAATTCTGTTTTTTTTGCGGTTTATTTCTTCATTATAACCTTTTTTATTTCTTTAATTTTGAACTTCCCATGCGGCATCTAGGAATGCTGTTATTTCGTTTTCGTCTTCGGTGGATATCTCCGACGGGAAAGGCTTAAATACATTTTCTAGATTTTTGCGAGAGAGCTTTGGCTTTTTCTTTATCGTTTCTGGCCCAGGTGCCTGTCAAGATTTGGTACTCCAATGTTTGCCATAGTGTATTCCAGTTGGTGTTACTATTGCGTTAAGAAGGTTGTTTTTCTTTATTCAGGATCTGCGAACGTACTGTTAGCATAACAATGGAGTGGTCAGATGGTAAATCAGAACAGGTCTTTCCTTTATATTTTTTGGTATCAATTCCTTTAGTAATGCAGAAGTCTATAACATCTATAATTTTGTTGTTAGTTGGCTAATACGCTGGTTCATTGATTTGAAGAGTTCCCTGTTTTTTGGAGTTGTCAGCCTAAAACCACGAGTTGGATGTTTGGCAAAAAAATTGTTACTTAGTGTGTAGTGAAAAATCTTAAAGTGCTGCTTTTTATTGAGGTGTTGTGGTAGATAGTAGATAGCAGACATAGTTATTGGTCGATGCTCTTCTTTAATGGTTACTCTGGTGGCTTGTAGATAATCTTTAGTAAATTTTTCTCTTTCGTAGTGTTTTATATTAGCTCGAATGAGGATGGCAGCTCATCCATGTGCTTTGTCACTCGGGTGTTTAGTATGGTATATTTTTTATTTTAGAATCCGCATATAGTGATTATAAGTGAAACATGTTTCAGAGATCATCATAATGTCTATGTTTTTGTCATATACAAATGTTTTAAGTTCTTAAGCATGTTGCTGAACGCCATTAGAATTACAGATAGTTATTTTATATTTTGGATGTTCTTCCATCAAGCTAGTTTGGTTACGGCAGTAGCGAGTAAGTTAATCATTGTACCCATTTGTTCTATAAGTTTACTCATCATTTCTTCGAGTTTATTTATATTGCTGATATTATAGTTCATTGTTGGCATTATTGGATTATTTTATGATTCGTTAGTTATTTGTGCGCAAGAGGTTCTAGGTTGAATATATTGGGTTGATGAGAGCTGTGACTGTAGCTGTAACTTTTCTCTTAGTGCAGGATATAATTTTTGTTGCAGTTGTTTGTAGACAAGGCACCTTCGATAATTGGCAATATAGTTGCTATTACAATTAACACATTTTAGTTTGTTGTCTCGTGCTTTGCGACTGCAATCGTTAGTTTTATGTTGGCCTGTGCATTTTACGCATTTAGAAGTTTTACGGCAATATGATGCAGTATGTCCATAAACCTGACATCTGGTGCGTTGGGGGACTATCCTTTTAGCATAAGACGGTTTACATGTGACGATCCTGTTTTCTATTTTATCTAGCTTGTATATTTGCTTATTATTTTCCTTAGGCAGAATCTCCATATAAAACATTGACAAAGGCTTTTTTGTAGTGCGATGTTTTATATAATGTATGTTCACAACGTCGTAACCGTGCTCAGCAAACCTTATTTTTATGGCTACGATGTCTGTACCGTGGTAAAGTCCTCACAAGACAAATCGGAATGTTTTTTAACTTTTTGGTATAAATGTGTGATATTGTGTATTTCTGTTATCAAGAACTGTAATTAGTGTTTTATAGTGTTTGGCCTCAGTGAGTTGTACTTTGATTGTATCATAATTGGTGGTTTTAACAGTATATATGTTTTTTGTGATTTGTTTTAATAAGTTAGGTATGTGTTGAATTACTATTACCTTATAGACAGTTATAAGAGGTTGCTTAGGCGTATCTTTTATATTGCCTTGATGATCTTTTTCTTTGTTTTCATCGTTTCTTTTAATAAATTATTGAATCTGTTCTTTGTTTCTATATGTTGCTGCAGCCAATAATCACTTTTTTGTTTGTTTTCTATTATTCAGTTTTCTAAGACTTCTTAGGCGTTTTTTGTTCATCACAGAATTACATTCGGGCTGTGTTTGTTGATAGGATAGTTGTGGTTTGTGGCAGAAGAAGCTGCATTAATGATTGCTGCTGTTGGTAAATAAGATATTGGGGTGTCACTGATTGCATCAGCGGAAGTGGACTTTGTAATTGTTGATAATGTAGCTGTAAAGCTTAATTTGGATCATTATATTGTTTATTTGATTGCACTATCGGTACTGGAGCATAATACTGAGAGTTGACCATTTGGTCGGCCCCTGTATATAAATTATTTGTAAAGCATTATTATTTATTATCGGCACAAATGATATTTCTACTTACAATTAATTTTTTTTTAATTCGTTATTAAATTTTAATCGCGGTGACTAACCTTGCGATCAGCTAACAAAATTTGTTAAAAAATCCAGGCATTAAAATCGAGGTAGAAGAATCAGTCATAACTTTCAAAGTAAATCTACAACATTTAACTTAGCAATGATAACATAGCAACACAATACATTTTTTTTACAGAATTAAGATATGCATAAATAACAACGGCGCAAAAACTTAACATGTGTAAAATTTAATTTAAACAAAAACGGGGAATTCTACATTGAAAAATGAGTTTTGTCCAAATTTACTGCAAAACGAGTTTCATCGTAAAGACTATAGAAAAAACACTCTCAAAGATCTAATATTTTAGCTATATAAAACAAAACTTTATTTAATGCAAGCGCCAAAGAAGGTTAAGCTTAAAAAGAAAAATTGATCGTAGGATAATTTTTGTTAATCCAAACCTTTTAACCATTGCTTACAACTAAAAATAAAATTACTTAGGTGTTATGTTTTTATAATCCTACTTTGGAGTAAAAATACATACATATAACAAGATACACCTTAAAAAATTCCAGTTATTATAATTGCGGCTTTACAAAAAGATTCTAAAATTTCTTAGTAGTGAAGGAAACCAATAAAATCATTTTAAAAAGATATGATAAACAACCCGAGTTAACATTCATAATTAAAAAGCTTGAGTACATGGGTCAGATCATAAGAGAGAGAAAGAATCAAATATAAATAACTTTAATGGTAGCCAACTTTTGGACAAAGTTACCATCCTAAAAAAAAGAAAATGTACTTAAAATTGATAAGCGTCTTTTCTAGATCTAGAAACGAACACATTCCTAAAAGTTGTAACAATGTAGTCGGACAAGTACCACAAATAAAATAATTTCAGCACAAACGTGTTACTGAGATCAAATAAATTAATGCGTCAAATGTTTGTTGCTTCGTAAAGATCGAATTGATTTTTGTTGAAGCCACATTTAACATAGTACACAGCCAGTTCAATTAATAAGTTCTTATGATTATTTCCACAAATGTATAGAGTATCAAAACCCAGCACTAACTAATCAAGAAATACTTCTATGTGTAATTCAACCCAACATAAACGTAATATCCAAAACAAAAAATAAGCACCACACTTACTGGTAACGTATCCACGTGTCTAACACGAGATAAAACAAGCGCGATCATTAACATGGTACCAATAATGCTGCAAACGAAGAACGACAATCAAATTTAATTACAAAACGTATAGGTGCATCACATCTCAGCAAAACTCTTCATGAACATCGTTTAGTTTCTTATTTAAATTTTAGCAGAAATCGACTGGAGCGCTATGAATATATTTAATTTGTTAGTAAGTTCCGTTGTGCATTAGTTAGTCACGAGATATACGAAGTAAAAGATAAAAAAGTTTAAAATAACATTTGCTAAAATATTATTAATTTTACAAAAACAATAATTTTTAAACGATAGTAATTTCAAGTTTTTAATTATTGTTTTGTATACGTTTTAACTTAAACGTACACACGTAATTAGAGCCAATTTTTTTTTTGTAGAATTAGAAACGGCACATTTTTTTACGTACGGTAAGGTAAATATCGATTAATGTTGTATAAAAAAATTGTGAAGAAATATTATCGTAAACATTACAAATAAAAACAAGGTGGAGCTCCGCCACACTACACTTAACTTTTTGCAATTTTTGTCAAAATTTTTTGATAGATCAATGAAGAAAATTATTGAATGATAAGCCAGATTGCTACATTGCCAGATTTAAATCCTCTTGATTAAGAATAAATTAAGAAGTAAGGTATGTGTGACTCGACAAGCACATTTAAAATATTTAAAAACAAAAATATACCACGAAATTAAAAACTGCAAATGTCATCGACAACTGTAAATAGCTATATTATTTAAATCTATTTTGAATTACGTGTTTGTAAAATCAACTTACAACTTTTACCACTTGTAGAGCTATTTACAGTTATCGTTCATACATAGTACCTTATACTATATATACTATGAAATGGCTCTGCCATCAATCCTTTGCTAATGATTATACCCATTGTATGTGATAATAAGCTTTAAGGTTTGTTGATGCAATTGTAAGAATTACATTAGAGTGCATCTCCTACTGCTGATGAGCTCCAAAAGGGCGAGACGGCCGTCCAATAGTTGCACAATTGAACTGATATCGTCCAAATGTCTTTTACGTTGTGGTTTTATCCCGCACTTTTTTTAAAAGCTATTTTGAATTACGCGTGTGTAAAATCGACTTAAAACGTTTACCATCTTTATAACTAGCTACAGTTATCGTTCAGACATGGTACTATGAGATAGCTCTGCCATCAATCTTTTACTAATAGTCATCTACAACGTTCAAAAAGCATTTATTAATAGTCTTCCCTATTGTCAAATTGTTAACGCTGCTCACTTCCAACATTTAATTTAGATAGAAATGTTTTAATTTGTAACGTTTACAAGAATTTTTCTTTACAATTTTCTTATGTAACAATCATCTATATTTACCGACGCAAAAAACGTGCTATTTCTATTCCGAAATAAAAAATGTTGTTTGATATTAAATTTTTTTTTCTTGACACACCCTGTATATTGTAATTTTACGTACAAGTTTTTAATTAAAAACATTTGGTTGGAGGTTTTTGTTTAAACTCCCATTCTAATTATTATTTAATTCATCCACTACTTTACAAATGTATGTGTATATAATAATAATGCTGTCATTAATTTGTAACGCTTATTACAATTTTAAAATTGATTTTACAAGTTGTTTGTGAGATTTTTAATAAGATAGAATTTGTTTAATGCATATTTTTGTATATTGTTAGACGTGGTCGAGTTTTCAACATAATAAAGAATCAAGATTCACAAAATTCCGAATGTGACATATTTTACAATAGAATAATTTATTTGCATATATTTTTTACATTTACGTCCTAATATTTGCATACATAGCTTTGAAAGTGTCAGGCCATTGAATGTGGTCGGTGTACATCCCAATGTGGCTTTGATAACCACAGATGTGTGGATGACCAGCAACGATATCCATCGGACAATACATGCATTTATAGATGATATTTCCAATTTGCATTGCAGTTTAGTGTTGCGACAGATTTGTTTTATCTGAGGAAAATGGAAGGGTAATGCCAATGTACAAAACCTGAGCTTAATAGATATTTATCACTTTCCGGTGCATTAAAGTCGTGCATGGTGTGGTATATCCAAGACTTTTTCGAAAGATTAGCAATTAATGAACTGGAAATTTATCCATTATATGTTCTAAATCGTTTTCTAACTATTAAGTAACACATAGAAATTTTGTATTGATTGCAATTTGTTATGTTTCATTGGTTGCATTTGTCTTAATGTGACTGACAAAGACTAATATTTGAAATTGCTAAATGTGTATGTTTTTAGAAAATTCTTTTAAATAAATTTTGTTTATTTATTTGGAGTTTTATTTTAGCAATTAATACTTTTGTTTATACTAGAATAAATTAAAAGTTTTCTTTTAAATAACATGTATAATTTCTTAAAAACAAAATAAAATATATCCATACTTAATTTAAATTATCAGTTTATTAATTTTACATTAACTATAAAAATAAATTAATTTAAAAACATGTTAAACTGATTTGATTTTTTGTGTGTACGTATATATGTTATGTATTTTAACATTTAATGATAGTTTATTTAGTTTTAGATGTCTACTCAGCATATAATTATGAAACAAAACAGTGATTTTTGTTGGAGGCTTATCATAGAATCATCTCATCTAATTAATTAAGTTACTGGTCAAAATTTTCAGTACTGAATTCGTCTAATCACAATAAACAAATTGCAACAGTTTTTCTTTCTTGAGAAGAATATTAGTGTTTACAAGTTATTGTATTTTTTTCTTTAATTTATCTTATTAAAAACTGTTTTTTTGACACTTTTTATGTTAAAACTTTGCGTATAATATTATTATTAACAATCTTACAAAACCTCATCATCAATAACGTTTATTGTTATTAGATTAATTTAATTTTGTGTAGTTTGTACGTTTATTTCTTTTAATACAGTAACGTCAATTATAACTCAATAGGAATAAAATATATTAGTTTAAAAAATCTCTCTCATTGTCAACATTTTGTTGCTTAAAGTTGCGATCCTTTAATCAACAGTACGACCAATAAATCAAAACTGTTTATGCAGATTTCTAAAAATATTAAAAAACTTTGTAGATCATCGACAGCCTTATTTTTAGGCCAGTTATGCTTAACACTAGAAAACGTACTTACAATATACCTTAACAACCACTATAAATTAACATTTTGAGGTGCTTCTGTTACCAAAAATAGTTACTGTACAAATAAGGAATGGTATGCAAAATTATCTGCTTAAAAAACAAAGTGGCTGACAGTTGCCAAAATTTTTATGACGTGGAAAAGTAATACCTACTGATTACTTTTTCATCTAATTCTAGTTTAACAAAGAAGAAGAACAAAGAATTGTTTAAACCAAAATTAATTTATATGTAATTGAAACAGTATAAAAACAAGAAAACATTTAACATTAATGTTATTAAAAAAGAATGATAAAAATAAATATGCACTTAAACAAATGCGCGTGACCTTGAAGGGAAGTAGTAGAGGGTCGAAGCAGAGCGCGAGCTTGCGGAGCGTGTAATTTTGAGTAGAAAGTTGAAAGAAAAGTGTGGTCTCGATTACGAAAAATCAAACATCGAATTATTTGGGTTCGGTAGCGGAAAAACACCGACGGTTAATTGTGTAGGCGTAACGCATGCATAGCTTAAGCTTGATGAGATCGAAGTCGAAGTGTCATTTTGTGTGGTACCCGACGGGGTACAAAGTGTAGATGTTTTAATTGGGCGAACGTTTACCGACCTAGAAGACATTGAGTACATCAAAATAGGAAACACGCTTAAATTCGGTTGGAAACATGAAATGCCTTTGTGGATTTAATCAATACGATCAAAGGAACTGTACATGTAACAGGTAAGACAATTTTACACGCGGGTGAGGTGAATTTAATACGCGCACGATGCTTAGATAGTGAACTTGTTGTGCCGATTTCGAACACTAATAGCGAAGATACTGAAATACAAGAGGGAACGAAGATGGGGCAAATTAAAATCAGTAATAATTCAGGAGCGTCTTTAATTTATGCGCCGACAAAACGAGAGATATCTACAGAAGACATTAGCGTACCAGATGGCACTAAAGACTGGATGCGCGATAAATTGAAAAATTTATGTAATAAATACCGTGAGTGTTTTGCTTTTAATTTAAGAGAGCTCGGATGCACTAACTCTATGGGAATGGACATTAGAGGGGCCGAAGAACCGGTACGAGCGAAACCGTATAAGGCGTCCTCAAGTGAAAGACGGGTGATAGCAGACATTGTCAACGAGTGGAAACTTCACGGAATTGCTAGTGATACGACGTCGTCGTACGCTTCTCCATGCCTACTAATGCGTAAGAAATCAGGAGAACCAAGATTAGTGATTGATTATCGGGCTTTAAATATTCAAACTACAAAAGTTAATTTTCCTATACCTACCATAGAAGAACAATTTGAAGGACTTATTGGCTGTAGACTATTTTTAGTTTTAGACTTAGGAAGTGCTTATTTGCAAGTGCCGTTGACGAAGGAAGCACGACACAAAACAGCTTTTATCACAAACGTTACAACGGGTGAACTTAATCGAATGATGTTTGGTTTATGCAATCCATTCGAGTTTAGTCGTTTAATGGCAATCGTGTTGGGTCCCTTAGGTAAGGACTTTCTTAAATGGTACCTAGATGATGTGCTCGTAGCTGCTAGTGATTTGGGCTCAAATGTTTCAAAAACTAGAATGAGTTTTTAAGGCATTCAAAAGGGCGAATCTAACGATAAAGATAAGCAAGTGTGAAATCAGCAAACCGGAAGTGGAGTATTTAGGATGTTCGTTAAGTGCAAATGGAATTAGACCGGGAGATGTAAAAACCCGCGCGGTAAAAAAAATTCCATGCCCAAGAAACTTTCACGAGTTACGCAGGTTCCTCGGTTTAACCAGTTATTTCCGGCGCTTTGCAGAAAATTACGGTAAACAAGTCAAGGCCTTAAGTGACCTAACGAAAAAAGAAGTACCGTTTGTGAGGGGCGAACTACAACAAGCTTCGTTTAAAGACTTGCGCCAGACACTGTGTACCAAACCCCTATTAAAACTATTAATCCGGCGGCGGCCACTACGGAGGTGCAGGTATTCTGCTACAAGCAGATAAAATAACCCCACCATTTCAATCGGTTATTTACGTATCGAAGAAGACATCGGATGTGGAAGCAACATATTCTAGTTGTAAACTAGAATTGATGCCGTTAGTGCATGTTGTGGATAAGTTAAGAATTTATTTGATTGAATTAAAGTTTACGTGTGTGACCGATTGCGAAGCTCTTGTGCACATGAATGCACAAAAAACGAAAATTTCACAAGTTGCACGATGGTTGCATTTACTTCAGGATTTTAACATGGAATTGCGACACCGGTCCGGACAGAGGATGGCTCATGTCGATACCTTATCGAGAGCCCCTGAGGAAGCCGCGGACAATATTAAAGATAGTGCTTGCAAACGATTAGACATCTTTCAAACGATAAGTGAAGAAGATCAGATTCTCATGGTGCAGCAAAGTGACGCGGAATTAAACATGTTGATTAACATTTTATTAAAAGAACCAAGTGATCGCGATCGAGCTGATAAACTGAAGGTGCGTAGATTCAAGTTAACGCAAGGTGGACTAATGGAAATAGGAGGCGAAGAAGATGGTTACGCGAATAAGTACGTTGTTCCTAAAGGAATGCGGAAGGCGATATGTGTTCGTGCACACGATTTGTCAGGGCATTTTGGCCTTGAACGAACAATTGCAAAAATAAAAGACAAATACTGGTTTAGTGGCATGCGTCGATACGTTTGTAAACATATTAATTCATGTGTGGAGTGTTTATTAAATAAAAGCCCTCCAGGTCGACGACTAGGATTATTAAATAATCTACCAAGACCTTTTGAGAGGATGCATCTAGATCATAGTGGATCTTTAGTTACAAGCAAATCGATACGTTAAATTATTTTCCTTGAAAAACACGTGTACAAGCGGAACAATTAAAAGTTTGCAAAAGGTATTAGACACATTCGGAAATCCAGTAAGAATCGTCACCGATAGAGGAACGAGTTTCAAGGCAGCGAAGTGGAATGTAGAATTCATCATACTTTCAATTCAAGTCGGCATCCACAAGCAAATGACTAGAATAATAATAAAATAAACGCAGTCGAACGAGATTTGAATTCAGCTGTGAACGCAAACACCAAGAAGACTCCGTGTGAAGCGATGTTCGGTTACCGACCGAATTATGATAACGTACTGTTTGAAGAGCTCACAAATGGCATTAATTATACAGAACCAGTCGACAACCAACAAAAGGTGCGTGATAACGTGTTAAATGCCCAATTAAAGTAGAAGCAGATATATGACTCAAGCACTGGGTTGGAAATCACTACGAAGTAGGCAGCATTGTTTTGATTAAAAGTGCTCCGGTGCATACAGGTCAATCTACGAAGTTACAACCAAAGCACCGCGGACCGTACGTGATAACTAAAGTGTTACCTAGTGATACGTATAGGATCAGCGAGCTAAAGAGTACCAAAAATAGGAAATTTTCAATTACCGTACACGTTAGTCAGATCAAGATATACCGTAATTACGACGAATCAGACACCGACTTGGAAAGCGAAGACGAGGTAAACAATCGAAATCAACGGATAATAAACGAAGGCGAAAATGAGGCGTTAAAGAACCTACCTGGCGGCGAAGAAGAAAGCGGAGTTTCAAACGGTACTACTGATAACCAGGAATGCGAAGTCCTCGAAAAGGTCGGTGTACCGTATTGCTCGCAGCGTACAGGTGCAAGAAAAATGAAATCGCCAAGATATTTAGAAGAATACGAATTATAATAACGTTTGTTTTGTTTATTATTGTCTGTGTTTATTTTTAGTTTTTTTGAATAAGATTTTTGTGTAAAATTTAATTATGGTATTCAGGTGAATATGTTTTCAGGGTGGCCGAATGATAAAAATAAATATGCACTTAAACGAATGCACGTTACCCTGAAGGGAAGTAGTAAGATGTCGAGGCAAAGCGCGAACTTGCGGAGGTCATTCGAGCGTGTTTTTTAGTAGAGCTACGATACAATAAATGCATAAGTTATATACATATATATGTTTCAGTTTTCATTTTAAATTTTTATATCACAACCTCAATGAGTAAACCCGTCACCAAAAAGAAAAAATGCAAGCACAAAACATCATGTACCGTGTATCATTAAATAAATAAATTTTAATAAAAATGGCTTGTTTTAGTATGAGATTGATAAATAGAATGCCGCTCATCAAACACTTTTGCCGATTAAGTTAATCCGCGGACGGCAATTAACATTCATTGCCGTTTTGCGTTTTAATTCGCGGTTTAATTATCTTTTACTCGTTTTTTATTGGCGTTTTTGCAATTTAATTCGCGTTTTCGTTTTAGTCAGCTGTTTAATTCGCGGTTTCGTTTTAATCAACGGTTTAATTCGCGGTGTTGGATTTCAATTCGCGGTTTAATTAACTTTTTTTCGTTTTTATCCGTAGATTTACTGTTTAATTTACTGTTTGACATTTTTATTCGCATTTTAATCGACTGCTTTGATTTGATTAATCTATTTTAATTCAAGTTTTGATTTTAATTAGTGTTTTAATTTTCGTTTTAATTCACGGATTAATTTCTGTTTGATAAATTGAATCCGCAAATTAATATATGTAATTACATTTATTAAAAAAAATCGTCAAAAAACTTATTTTATCGACATGATTGATATCGATCAATTAAACTCGTGGCTCAATTTTGATTCTTGGAAAGTGTAAACTACATGCAAGCGCGTTACATATTTAAACTACCCTTGTCTATTTTTTAGAATACAAAAATCGATAGAAACTCTTAGAATTTAATTATTGTTTTTTGGAACTTATAATTTTTGCACAAACAAAATCGGAAATAATTATAGTTTGTACTATTTTATTACTATAATTGTTGATAAAAATGACAGATATTTTTTATAAAATGTGTAGCAATTACAATAAAAAATTATTGATCAATATACACTTTTTTTACTTTTACATTTCCAACACATTTTTTTCTATTACATGTTAGTATACCTATTGACCAAATTAATGGGCATAAAAATTCTAAACTTTAAACTATACTACAATTTTTACAACTTATAATTACAGGTATACAAGTTTATTAATTACATTAAAAATGTTTTCACACATAAATAAGTAAATATAAGTAAGATACTTAAAACCGTACACGATAAGTTTTTTTTCTGGTTTGGAAACAACATCGTAGGCGGTCTGTTAAACTAGACTATCAACCACCAAGAAAAAAGAACTCTTGGAAGCAGTCAAACAACTAAAATGTAAAACACTCTCAACTGCGTCCAATGGTTATCAGTCAAGAGATTCATTCAGTTTATGTCTCTTTAAAAGTTAGCATACAAAGTAAAAATCATGGACGTTAGCTTATTAGTTCGACGTATGAGAATTAACCCGACCATATTATGGGCCCATGCTAAAACTTTGGAATCCACATCTGCAAAATATCCTACAACTAAAGCAAACATTATAGTTTTAACTATTCCATCAAGAGTACAAAGAAAATCTGTTGATGTCATTTTCACACAAAAACCTGGTCAATGGGTACCTTCGGTTGGTGATTTCTAGAGATTCAAAAAAAAAATTAAAATTAAATGCTTGACTTGATGTTTGTGGATAAAGGCTTGGCTTGGTTTTCAAGATTTTCCAAAATTTCAAGCTGTTTCAAACTTTTATTTGCTTCTTCAGCAAAAGTATTTTATGATCTTGGAACACGTACCCCACACGTGTTACGCTTACTGCTACAATATAAACGATATAAGCAATTACCCAGCTGCTAGTATAGGTTACATATTTTTGAACTGAAGTGAAGGAACAACGCGTCTGTACATAGAAATAATAAAAATATTAACTTAATTATCTAATTATTAATTTTATAATAAAAATACAAAATAAACATTTTATGGTTATAGCAATACTAAATTTATTCATTTGTGATAGGAAGAGTAATAAGCACATTGTAATGCCCTTACAGAGTATTCACGATGCGAGGTTTGAATGTGTATACTTGATGACGCGTGTCCGCTTGACTTCTGATTGTTCTCGAGTTATGAGGTAACCTAGTGTACAGCGTGTTTCTTCAAGCCGGTTTTGTCTATTTAAATAAGCGAAGATTGACTTTTGATATTAATCATGTAGCGAATGCTGTAAGAACCGTATTTTAAAACGACATTAGGTACTACGTTAATTATGGTCCTCCTTAATTATACGTCATCTACAAATTAAACTGTTAGTAAAATAATTACAGCAAATGCCAATTTTTATTTCTTTGTATTTACACTGACCTAATTTAACAAAATATATCTTGTGTACTCTGTTATGTTTATCTGCGGTTGTAACTTAAACAAGACTTTCTTAAAACTTGCTGACGCTGATTGCTAAAGTAATTTGTGTAAATTGCCTTTGATAAACTTTATTTTAAGTTATAAATTTTACATCAAGATAATATTATTTTCAAGGGCTTGGTAAAAGCTTGAAAACTTGACCTGTAAAAGCTTATTTGGCTAATATTGAACTTGGCTTGATTATTTAAAAGCTTGGCTTGATTTTTTGAAAGGTTAGCTTGATTTTAAGCTAAGCCTTTGCAAACCAAGCCAAGCCTGTAAATCCTTTCTTAGGCGACATAACCGACAAGGAAAATCGTACGGCAATAATAATAATAGTAGAATTGTTGAATTTGTTGTAACGTAACAGTATGTAAGGTAAAAGGTATTTCTTTAAATCTAATACAATAAAAATGCTGTTTTAAACAATGCACATGGTGTATATGTAGAAACAGACCGCCATATTGGTAGAACTTCTACCTACGACGTTGTTTCCAAACCGAAAAAAAACTTATCGTGTACAATGTTCGAAGCGACGTTGAATTAACGAGACATATCATACGCTACCGTACGGTTTTAAGTAAACTTATTTATATTTATTTATGTAGGTAAACATTTTTAATGTAATTAATAAACTTGTATACATGTAATTTTGAATTGCAAAATTGTATTATACTGTAGTTTTAAGTTTAGAATTGTTTGTAACTATTAGTTTGGTCAATATGTATACTAACATGTAATATGTAATGTAATAATAATAATGTGTTAAACATGTAAAACTGAATAAAGTGTATCTTGATCAATAATTTTTAATTGTACTTGTTACATATTCTATATAACAGATCTGTCATTTTTATCGATAATTATGGTAATAAAATAGTACAGATTTATGAAAGCTATAATTATTTCCGATTTGATTTGTACAAGTTTATCCAAAAACCAGTAATTAAATTTTAAGAGTTTCTATCAATTTTTGTATTTTAAGAAATCGACAAGAGTAGTTTAGATGTCGATTAAATAAGTATTTTGACGATTTCAATTAAACAAATGTAATTACATATATTAAAATGCAAATTCAATTTATTAAACAGAAAATAATCCACAAATTAAAACGAGAATTAAAACGCTAATAAAAATCAAAACGCAAATTTGATTAAATAAAATTATTCCACGAATTATAAAATAAAACCCCAATTATTATAAAAAATATAAATTAAAATCATACGCTAATTAAAATAATTTTATCAAACAGCGAATTAAAACGCCAAACAAACCACAAAGCAGTCGAACAAAACGCGAATCAAAATCTCAAACAGAAAATTAAACAGTGAGTCCGCGGATAAAACGAGAAAAAGTTAATTAAACCACGAATTAAAACGTCGATTAAAACAAAAACGCGGATAAAAACAGTTAAAAGGTAATTAAACCGCGGATTAAGACGCAAAACGGCGAATTAATTTTAATTGACTTTGCGAATTAAATTAATTCGTAACAGTGGTGGGGAATTGCGGGCTGCATTCTACTTTGATATTATTTATTAAGAACAATATGATGACAATAAAAATGGCTCCGGTCCTCATTCAGTTTTGTCTGATTGTACTGAAACCCCAAGTACTAGTAAAAATTTGAGCAGCACACAAAAGAATTCTCCGAGATCAGTTAAAGTACACAAGAAAGGAACAATGTAAGAACAAAAAATAATGCAAGGTGCTTCTTTGACTATCAGCAATATTGCCACAACGTTGACCA
The DNA here is from genome assembly GCA_035610365.1 of Aquatica leii. Classification (NCBI taxonomy): domain Eukaryota; kingdom Metazoa; phylum Arthropoda; class Insecta; order Coleoptera; family Lampyridae; genus Aquatica; species Aquatica leii. The sequence continues at coordinate 210,984,051 of CM069432.1, read as the reverse complement.
CAAGGCCAGTTAGAATAAAAAAGATGAAACAACATCATTTTTTGGAATTCATTGGTACAAGAATAAAGGTGATAAAAAATAAAGAAGTAAAGAAAGATGACAGCTTCGATCTTGTTAGAACAGCTTATCAAAAAGACAGGAACATTACTTCGGGTGACAGAAAGTAATCTTTAAACATGCATCTCTAATTCGTTGTGCTGTAGTCGTAGATCTCTGTATTAAGTTTTGTTTAGACAGGCTTGGTAACAAACATGGTGTATCATTTTGTTCTGAAGAATTTATTATGTTTTTTTAACATAATAAATTGTGCAAAGCAATACAAGTTAATGTAATAATTTCAATTTCTGTCACTGATAAACTAACTGTGGTTAAGAGTATTCTGAATCTATTTACCAATATGCCAAAAGCATTTTCTATTACTCTTCTTGCTCTGAACAACCTATAGTTAAAAATTCTACAATCATAAGTATGTTGTCTAGCTGGGTACGGTTTTAGAAGCTTTGTTGACAAAGAAAAGGCATCGTCAGCAACAACTACGTTAAGGACTTCTATTTGTCTTCCTGGTAGATTCTTAACTTTTTGGTAAATTTAGTGACACATCAAATAAAGCACTTATTTGACCATTAATGCCAACATTTACATAAATAAATTTATATTTCGCACTTGCAAGTTCTAACAAACTTTTAAAAGTTCTTTTTTATAACTATAGTAATGATATCCTGCAGATCCTGGCGGTCTAAAATTTACGTTTTCCATTAATTTCTTCGAGATAATTTGGAAACTGCCGAAATGGTTTTGTATTCATGTGCAATTATTTCCCATTTTTTTCACTATGTGGGATCTACAAATGTAATTTATTTTGAAGTTTAGATATGTTATAGTGTTGCAAATATTTATCTTCGTATACTTTTCTTTTAATTGAACATAAATTGTTTGACGCACTTCTGGAACGAATTTACTAATCGTGAACTCATGTATCTTTGTGCATAACATTAGAGAACGGTAAGTTTTGCCGAATAGTTACTTCAAGTCTGAAATAAGTGAAATTAATATAAATTTTAACACTGCACAGAATGTCTACTAACTTGTTTCTATTTGATACAGCCGGTCGCATGTTTGTATCGGCTCTATCAATATCTTTTAACAAGAGAGTATAAAAATTTAAATTGTGCATTTGTCACATGTAGATAGTTTTTATATGCTAAAAGTCTTTTTTTTCAGCTTGCTATTTAACATACCACAAAACACTAGCATTTTGATTTTTTTTCTAACCAGTTTTTGCTCAGATTTTTTTCATTATTTTTTGTGTACGTAGTAGTACCTGTCTTGATTATTTTCATACCAATTAATTATGATAAAACCCAAAATGCTACCAGCAGCAGCAGCTAAAACCTCGTACTGTAAATCCATTTTTAAGCCCAAGCAATCTAATGAAACATAAGCACATCAATCACGATTTATGTTGCAAATAATTGCAAAGTAACCTTTATCAACCTCGCTAAAAACACAGTACTGCCGCACTGAAAATCGTAACTTCTCTTTGTATGTAGGTTTACCACCACAAAATTCGGCCAAAAAAAGACGCATTTCATAAAACTACTTACAGAAAACATTATGTCGTGTCATACACAAGATTTTTGCTTGTACTGTATTTTGTGTTAAAAGTTGTACACGGGCTTAAAAATAAATAAAAAAGCTTAATAATAAAAGACAGTTATGAACAACAATATTTTATTCAAGACTTTTGCGTGGTAAAAAAAATATTTTAGGTATAATTGTATTATTATATTATTAAATAAGTAGGTAAACGATGCAAAAACATTTATAATTTTGAATGTAAATAGGGTTACAAAAAACAAGAAAATGTTATGTAACTTTATGACAACAAAATACTCTAAAGTTGTTTGATAACACAAATTACCCAGTATTTACGATATTCGTTAATACGTCTTAAATTTATGAGGCCTAACATATAAGAGTTTATTAATGCCATTTAAATCTAATTAGTGATAATAACTGTTAGGTACCTACTTAGAATGCTAATTCTTGTAACAGTCAATTTATGTGCTAATCCGTACCGTAAAGCAGCCCGAAATTAGTATTTGTGGGCATTTTCCTTTATGTGAACTAATTTCATTAAAGAAAAAGTGGTGATAATTATACTTTCTATAATTACAAAATCATTAATTGAAACAAGGGCTAATACTAATTAACTGTAACTAGAATATAAATGATTTTGTTTTAAATGTACGTTTTATATAAGCTAATGTTTATTTTTATTACAATTTATACATTTTTGATGTATTTATGAATAAAACACGTAACCTGTTAAAAATATCTCTAAAATCTAGTACAAGTAAAAATTATGTTTAATTCTCATTTTGTAATAAACAACAACTTTATAATCGATAAAACAATCTTTAATGTATCCAATATATAATTCAATTAATAGTTTGTACTAGAACAACATAATTTTGTTTACACAGCGTTTAAAAGAACGCAGTATTGCGAAAAAATTTAAAATATCTTTTGTTATATTGTATACACATGCATACATGTTCTTAAATTATAGGTTTAAAAACAGAAATTTTACCATTTCTAGCACAAAAATTATCCTTATGTAAATGTTTCTTAACAAATTTAGTGAGTTTGTTTATTAATGTAATTTTTTAATCGATTAGGTAACTCAAAACAGTGTTACGCATAACTTAAATTAAGCTTTCTATACAAAAGCCGTAATAACAGTACAAAAAAGAATGCTGTAAGAGTCCGTTAAGTGCTTTACAATAAATTTTAAAGCGCACAAATTTTTTTTAATTTGTGGCTAACTATTATAAAGGATATTATAATATTAGCAATTTCGTTTAAGTATGTTGACTTTATAATATTAAGTATAAAATACACATAAATAAACGCGTAAGCTTTAGTAATTTCTATATCAAAGAAAATAATAAAACTGCAATTCTCATTATGCACCACCTTATGTGTAGAGCTTCAAGAGTTTCATTTTAATGCGGATGTCATAAGTACGGTCGCTATCGATTCAAGTTTTTTTTAAAGCTCGCGCATTATAAATAATTCAAAACCTTTCATTTTGACGAGCATCGGAAAAAGAATAACTATCAGCGATCAGTCCCATGAGCTTTCAAAAGAAAGCGTTGGACCGTTGAAGATCATCTCTCGGTATTGTTTGTTGAGTAATCCATCACGGCTAAGCTTAAACGCATTCCAAAGCCATATCTCATCTCAGACCGGAAATCTGAAAGCGCCCGAAGGAACACGGACATCTGATGGACAAATTGTGTTAGTACGTGAATGGAGGGGAATGTCTTAGTTCTCTTGAGGCAAACATTACGTATCCGAACTACACTATTACCTACACCGAACGGTTTTATTTGTAAAACTCTAACGTTTGTATAAAGCTTTTAGTTGTCCATTCTAAGACTGAACTGTAATTCAATTTGTTTGTCCGTTGCGCCAGATGGATTGGAAAGACAACATCGTCCGACTTCAGGCGCTCTTTGATCCCGATGTTTTCTAATGCACCCTGTGTTCTTATATGTAAGACAGGAAATGTAATTTGGAATACACAAGAGAATTAACTTTTTTATTGCGTTAAGAACTCGTTTGTATATTGGAGGCTACTAAAAGTGCTGCGGTAGATTTTAGAAACGTAAATGTTTGACGTTTTCTTTGCCCTTTATCTTTGTCTTTAAATTCCGATCTCTGTAAATATTTGAATATGAATGCAAATTTTGTGTGACTTGTGAATTTCAATGCAATGTTTACTTTATCTCCAGTGTAGATTTTCAAGAGTTTATTAATATTTCCTTGTGTAATGTGAATCTGTTAATAACTACCGTGTCTGCAATGCGCAACGCAGCGTAATCAAGTGAAGTGATTTATTCATCAGCAATCCCACTTTCGAACTGCTCGATTTCCCTTGTTAAAGGAAGTTTTGTCTCTTACAGTACCGATCGTGCTAACTTTAATAATTCATTAAATAAACAATGCACTAATTAACGTGATAAAGAAGACATAGACACAATTAATTTAGTTTTTTAATTTTATATACTATGTACACATGAAACAAAAATAAAATTGTTAGATTAAATATAATAAATATAATTAAAGCAATTTGATTTGTGTTTTATTGCATCTTGTAATTAAACCGAAACAAATGTCTTTCGAATTTGTGCTTGGCGAAGAAGATATTTTCAAATTTTAATTGGCGCAATATTAAAATGTCGCAAAAAGTAATTTCCTTTTTAAAAACTTTATAATAACCACGTTCATAATTTAAAATATTTATTAAGCTCTTCTTGTCTTTCATATTATTCAAAATACAATAGACGGTGCCCGTGAGAGTATCCATAATGAGTTTTCGAAATAATTTCTTTCTGCTTATTTTGTTTTTAATGTTTTTGCTTGAATGTAATCGTACAATGGTTATGTAAACATTTACGCTTTGATTTACACATCTGAATTATTGTTTAATTGGATTAGTATATACAGAATGATGTTGATGTGCGTTTTCGTTTTTATATTTGTATAAATTTGTCAAAATTGCTTTGTTGTTTAACTTAATAACATAATTCTTCCAGCTGTGATCTAATTAAAAAATTTTATGCATGCTTTACTTGCAATAATAATAAAATTTGTTAATAGTTAGTCATACAAAATATTCTTACAAAAAATTTACTTATTAGTACTTCTAGAAAACATTAAATTCGTGGCGTTGTTGCAAAGTTGTAATAATAGCACAATGCTTGTATGTTTAACAGTAAAATCAATCTATAACTATGCAATCCTTTTACCGATTGTTATGAAATTTGGTATGGGTAATGACAAATAATTGATGTTTAATGTGAACAATTAAAAACTATGAAAATATTATTAGTTTGTAAAAAAAAACATGTCTACATATTAAAATGTGTATTTAATTGTATATATTGCATGTTAAAAAATTTAAATTATAAAAACTACTGTAATAAACACCTATTATTAACATAATAATGATTTACACGCCGTATTTCAGAAAAACTTACATCCAGTTGTGTATGAATTACTCATATAATATTGTTGAAATTCAGATATGGATTAATTGATACGAATGCCACTGGCAAAGTTACAAATTTCAAAATGACAATTTTTGATAATTATAATACTGAATAAAGTAAGCGTTAATTTATAAGTAAATATATAAATATCTATCAAAAGGTACTGACTATGAGTTGCAATTCTGTTTAAAACATCGGCTATAGTAAGAAGTAAAAAAGAAAATATATTAGATACAAAATTTTTACCATGAAACATAATAAAATAGTTTTTGGGTAAATAGAAATATATTTAACAAAAAACTCACAAGCTTTCGAACGTGGTCTACGTGTTTCTTCAGGTGGCAATTAATAAACTGACAATTATAAAACTAAGGTAACTAGAAAAAAACCATTAAAAAAACAGATCCATTTAGTCAAAGGTCTAAAGAAAAACCACCATTAAAGACTTGAGACGTAGTTTATAGTGTGTTTGGTGAATAAAGTAAAGATCAGGAAATAACAAGTAACCAGGTGTCAGATAACTCAGTCATTGTCCCTGTTAAAGCTGTTGGGTGTTTTAATAATTTCAATCGCTTCTCTGATCTTTTTTAAACGCCAGTTAATGGTTTTAGCAATCGTTATAGTTTTTTCAAAATTTATGTCATGTAACGTGGTTAGCGCATGTTTGGCAATGGCAAATTTAGAAGATTGAGGTAAACAAAGATGTCTTTTGTGTTCTTTTAGTCTAGTTTCAATAGTTTTACCAGTTTCTCCAATATATACCTTGCCACAAGAGCATGGAACTTGATTTAACAAATTTTTAATTTTCGTGGTAGTATTATAAGCAACTTTAATGTCATGTTTATTCAATATTCTTCCAATTTTGACACTGTGGTACAGTAAGTCTAGTTTTTGGTCGAAGATACTTTTTAATTTGTTCTTTGTTAAAACCATTTTTTATAAAAATTCTATCCAGGTAATCTAATTCTTCTGATAATTTATATTGATGGCAAATTGTCATCGCACGGTTGTATAATGTGAGAATTGTTCCAAATTTCTGAGATGGATGATCATGAGAATTTGCGTTTATATATTGATCCGTATGTGTTGGTTTTTGATAAACTGAATGTATTAAAGTACCATCTGGTTTTCTTTCTATTTTTACATCAAGCAAAAGTAAAGTACCTTTAATTTATTTTTCAATACTAAATTTTATGTTTGGGTGTTGATTATTTAGGTACTGAAGAAAAATTTGTAGTTCATCTTCACCATGGGACCAGATTGCAAAAACATCATCAAAATATCTAAGCCATAATTTTGGTTTTTTAGATGCAAATTTTAAACCTTTTTCTTCAAAATGCTCCATAAAGTAATTTGCAATAGATGGACAAATTGGTGATTCCATTGCTACACCATGTAATTGTTTATAATATTTACCATTAAACAAAAAGAATGAAGTTGTTAAACAATGTTTAAATAACTTGATTGTATTGTTATCAAACTGTCGTTTTAAAAGATGCAAAGTATCAACTATTGGTAGTTTAGTGAACAATGAGGCAACGTCAAAACTAACTATTAAACCATTTGAAGATAATTTTTCTTTACTAATTATTTCAATGAAATACTTTGTATTTTTTATAAAAATAATTACTTAATTTAATATAAGGTTGCAATATTGAATTTAAATACTTAGCTAATTCATAAGTTGTTGATCCAATACAGCTAACAATTGGTCGAAGAGGTGAATTTAGCTTGTGTATCTTAGGTAATCCATAGAACCTTGGAATAAGAGGATCTTTTGGCGATAGTTTTTTGACAGTCTCCGTTGACAAATTATGTTCTTTCAATAGTTTTGTTGTTAATAATTTGTATTTGTTATTAAGGTTTTTTTGTAGTTTTATGGAAGATGTGGGATCATTGAGTAAATCGTTAGCTATGTTGATGTACTTTGTTTTATCCATCGTTATAGTAGCTCTTCCTTTATCTGCTGGTAGAATTATATGATTAGTATTGCTTCTTAGATCTGTCTGTATTAAAAGTCACCTGAAGAAGAACGTAAACCACGTTTGTACGTTTTTTAATAAATATATTACACTATTTACCCAAAAACTATTTTATTAAGAAAATATTAATTGGGAATAACATAAAATGACGTAACGTCATTCATCGTCCTCTAGTAAATTTAATATCTCTTCATCGAGTTCTATGTGCTTTTGTATAGGTTGTCTTCTAAGAAAACATCTTTATTTGTAACTAATCTGGAACATTTTCTAGAATGATGCAGTCTGAATTTTTTATCTTGATTCTTGAGCATCATCGGGCAGCTGTCCAAAATGTGTGATTGAATTATATAGAGTTATGCTCACTCCGTGAATAAAAATTTTGTGAACTGAAGATGGCATATAGTACCAGTACATAGAGTTCAGCTGTGGAGCGTGTGTATTCAGCAAATTTTCTTGCATTTATTTTCCTGTCACACGAGATAGTTTGCAATATGATATGAAATCTTTTTATTAATGTTTTATCAACTCCTGTAATTTGGGATTTACAAGCGGAATGAGTGAAAAAACTTTTTGCAGTATTTCCATCACTGTTGTTGCCGCTAACTTGACGAGGTTAGTCAATTTATTATTAAACTAAATTCGTTATAGAAACGGTCCTGTACAAGTTTATTATTATTTAGTTTTTTTATTTTTTTGTGGTAGTAGGCCATTTTTGGAACGATAAATTATAATATATATGAAGTAATAATTCTATAAACCTAATTCCGGAATACAAAGTCGAAAAACCAAATATGAATGTTTCTTTTTTTGGTCTTTCACTTACTCGTCCAAGATCATTTATTCTTTTGGTTTTGGACATACATTACACGTAGCACTTGCTGGCGTATTTGTTAAAACTTAAACCATTTTACCATGGATCATAGTAAAAAATAACGTGTGCTTTATAACAAATGTTGCTGCATTTATTACTACCGATGATGGTGTTAATGCATATATTTAGGTTTCAATTTTTGTGACTATACTCCTTGTTTTCTCAGAAGTTTCTTTTGCAAATTCTATAAAAATTGGACGACAAAAACGTACTGATAAAGACGATGGATTTTGCCAAATAACTCTGTTATCCGTTTCACTAACAAACTTAAGTTTGTAATAGCTTTCTGTGGTATGAGATTAGAGCTTACAATAGTTGATAAAAAATTCAAGTTTGATTTAAAAAACGCAACAGAAGCGCAAATTAACACTCTGCAATGAACTAGTGACAAACCATAACAGCACATTTATATTTTTTTATCACAAACTTTTGTATAGTCGTAATTACGAGAGGTGTCTTATAACTCATACTTGACCGAATAGAAAATTAAAATAATATAGTATACTTAATTCACTTATTTTTTGCAGTTTCTAATCTGTAGAAAACACTGATTTCTATAATAATATGGATAGCTGATACTTATGAGAAAAAAATTTAAATATGGCATTAGACTGCGTAGAAGACAGCGCCACACAATACTGAGATTAGAACTAAATTAAACAAATTTTAGTTTACTACAGTACAGCTATTTTTCAAAACAAAAAAAATTTATGATCATTCACTTTGATGAAAGTGTATAACAATTTACGGAATTGCATAAAACTGTATAAAATTTTGTGAAATTTAATTATTTTAATCAAATTTTAATTGGTCATTTTAACTCGCTTAAGAATTAATCACAAATGCTTAACCCACTTGTCCATTTAACGATGAAATATTGCGAAGAAATCAAGAAAATTAAAGAACATAACATATAAATATTGTAATAAGCATATAAAGCATAAACTACTACTGATGTGCTCAAACAATTTTCAAAATATGTTTAAACATACTAATCAGAAAATATCTTACAAAAATATTAATATTACTGACAATTGCACTGACTATTAAATTGTCACAAAAAAGTATGGTTAGCGTTAGTTTCTGTATGGTTCCTGTCTCATTAATTAGTGGCGCTGATTACTACTCGAAATGCGCCAATGTCCGACTACAGTATCAGCTACAGTTCTCGCAACTTAACTTTCGATGCACGTCATTAATTTTTTTTTGTCAAATTGTTAGTGTGCTTAATACAGTTGCAACGTTGTTGGCATCTGTCAAAATTAATTTGTGTTTTTACGTCAAAGCGCTCGTTGTTTTCTATAATTATTTTTGATACAAAACTGTACTTATAAGAAAAATTCGGCGTTTTTTTGTTTAATAATCATGCCTAAGAAGTTTTTAGGAAGTCGTGGAAAGGATCTCATTGCTTTTTTAATTAAGTATTTTGAGCTTGAACGAGATAATGGTGGTCTCTTGATATCAGTAAATGCTGTGCGAGAGGTACTTTTTTACGTAATATTTAAATTGTGTTTTTTAGAGAGTTGTTGCAGCACTAAATATTAGTATATCTACTGTTAGTTCTGTATCTACAGCGGTTGCTAACAACGACGTTCTTAGAACTCCTAAAAAACGTAAGCGTAGTAAACCTGTTACGAATCAAGAAACTTTTAATGAAAACGTAATTCGTAATGTAATATACAGAATGTTTGAAAACAGTAAGTTTGCATGATTATGTTAACCTGTAAGTTTATTGACATTATTACTTCCAGAAGAACACATTACGGTACAGTTATTGTAGGAAAAACTGACCAAAGACAAATTATTTGAAGGCTGCCCAAGGTCTTTACATACTGTTTTAAAATACATTGGGTTTTCCTGGAAAAAGGACAATCCTCGAAGAGGATTAACGGAATTATCTGATGTTGCACTAAAACGAATTCGTTTCTTACAATCTAATATAAAAATTAAAAAAGAAGGCAAATAAATGTCTATTTAGATGAAACTTGAATATTTCTGTATGGTACTGTAAGTCGATCATGGCAAAACGATGACTTGCGAACCATTAAGACCACAAAAGTTGACGGTAAAAGGTAATGTTTACTATTTTGTTTAAAGTATGAACTGACCTTTTATGTTCTTAGATACATAGTTTTGCATGCTGGTAATAAAAATGGTTTTATTAATGGCACCGAACAAATTTTTTCGTCATTTACAAAAAATGAAGATTACCACGTTGAAATGAATCAAAAAAACTTTATGTATTGGTTTCAAAACCAACTGTTAAAAAATTTACAAAAACCTTCCGTGATTGTATTGGACAATGCTTCATATCATAGTGCACTTGCTACAAAAATTCCCAATACTTCGTAGAAAAAGAGTGCCATACGAGAATGGTTAAGAAACCAAAATATTCCATTTGAATATAATTTTTTAAAGTGTGTACGTCTTGCGAAAGTTTCGTCGTAAGTTTTTTATGATTTTATTGTAAGTTAATAAAACATATAAATTTAAGGAATTAACCTCCAAAAGTATACGTTGCTGATGAGTTAGCAGAAAAATATAGCCACAAAGCATTAAGATTACCGCCATATCATTGTATGTTCTACCCAATTGAGCTTATATGGGGTTGTTACGATCATTTTGTTTAATTATTCTTTTCCATATTTTTCGATGCATTAGTTATTTTCTTTTATTAAAATAAAGCTTTTAGTGCTTGTAGTTGGTATCCATATTAGTAGGCTTTACATAGACAGAAATATAGTGCTAGGTACCCGTACACCTGGGAAACGTTCTGGGTTACGTTTGCGAATTGAGGTTAATTCGGTAGCGCCCTTATAATTGAATCTTATTGAGAAGTAAAGAAAATTATTATCTACGCCCTCACGACTGGAGCTAGTTGGCCTGCTTATGTTGGCTTAGTCGACTTGGGGTTTTCTCGCATTGCTACCCAGCCTATGTTTGTTCGCGCCAGCGTTAGCAGTAACAGGGTTTTTCAAAAAGTTATTACAACAAACATATAGAAAGAGACGGTAAAAGCACTGAAAATTGTAAAAATATGTGGAAAGAATTGTTGACAACTGTAACCCCAAAAGTATGGGCAGACAGCATTGAACACACAGAGAAGATTATCAAGGTATATTGGGACCGAGAAGTACAATTTGATGTTGATGATGTAGCACCATTAATAATTAATTTTGAGAACGATAGTGATAGTGACGATTTTTAAACTTATAATTCTTTGTTCAAACAAATCTAAAAAATATGCTTTCATGCTCAAGTGACAATTCTAGGTACATTGTTGTGGTATTATTTTTATGTTGCAGGTTCGTTTGTTTAAGTTGTAGCACAATAATTACACATCTACACCGTAATTCACAACCGAATAATAGGAAAACAACATTTGTTCTTTTTCTTTGTGTGTTTTTATTCAGCCATTTTTGGATTACCAATGTTAACTACAACGAACATGATATTCTAATTATTACACGTTTTTACGCTGTTGTCAGGTTTACAATTTTTATTGATATATACAGATATACAACATCCCTTCCATACTAATTTATTTTTTTTTAACGGTATCGCGCTGGCATTTTTCGGTTTCGCTCAGGGTTTCTACGGGGTGTTGCTACTTTGTCCTCTTCTATCTTCTCTGCTTCTTTTATTGCTGCTCTTGTTATTTCAGTATCATCTATCTTTTCTATGATTCTTGTATCTGGCTGATTCAAGATTATTATATCTTTTGTTTCGTTCAAATCGGGGTTGTCGATAGTTGTGAGGAGTAGATTTTGTGTTTCTGTCAGAGTTGTATCCATATCGGGTGCTGTCGGTACGTGGGTTGTTAAATTATCACTTCTTGGTCTTAACTGATCAGCATGTTTTCGTTTGATTTGGCCACCCATGTCTACCAAATATGAATAAATTCCAGTCTTAGATGTAATCGTTCCTGGGACTGATCCTCTTCCTATCGGATTGTTAACCCATACTGGTTGGTCAATGTCGTATGTTGATTCTTTTGTTTTTTTGTCATAATATAATTTTTGTTTTGCTGTTTCGTATTCTTGGTTTCTTCCTACGTCTGGTTTAAGTTGATCGAACATTGTTCGTAATGGTCTTCCATACATTAATTCGCTAGGTGCTCTTCCTGTCGACCGTTGAATGATATTTTGTTGTGTTAGCAAAAATTGGTTTAGTCTTATGTTGAAATCGTAATCGTCTTTACTCGCATTCATTCTCTCTTTAAACGTCTTTACTGCACGTTCTGCAATGCCATTGGATTTGGGATGATACGGAGTAACTTTAATATGTGTTATTCCGTTTGAAGTACAAAAGTTTCCAAATTCATCTAACGTTAACTGCGGACCATTGTCCGATACAATAAATTTAGGAATTCTTAGTCGCACAAAAATGTCACGTAGCACTTTAATCGTCTTTTCAGAAGTTATGTTGTTCATTGGTATAACCTCTAACCATCTTATATAGGCGTCAATTGCAATCAAAAACATTTTGTTTTCGAACGGACCCGCAAAGTCGATATGAACGCGCGACCAAGGTTCTGGTGGGGCATACCATGGATAAAGTGGTACCTGTGTAGTGTTTTGTTTTGAACTTTGGCACGAATTACATTTTTGTGCAAAATCGATTATTTGTTTATCTATGTTTGGCCAGTATATGTGCATTCTTGCCATTGATTGCATTGCACAAATTCCAGGGTGTTCATCATGCAACATTTCTAATGCTTGTTTTTGTAATGCTTGTGGAATACAAAGTTTTCCTTTCCATAATAAAATGTTTTCTTCCACAGACAGTTCTTTCTCTTTCGTAAAAACTTAAAAGATCAGTTGTTAGTGTATTTTTATCAGGCCAGTGTGTTCTAGTATATTTCATTACTTTATTTAGCATGGCGTCTGCCGTTGTTTTATTACGAAGAATTTTCTTCGAAATTGGTAAATGTTTTAGTCTCAGATTTAATAGGTGTCCTCTTTTTGGTAAACCTATTTTTTCATTCTCCGTTAATTCTATGTCTGATAATGGCAATCTTGATAATACGTCTGCAGGAGCATTATCTTTACCAGGCTGATACAAAATCGTGTAATTGTAACTGTTTAAAACCATGGCCCATCTCAGAAGTCGATTGCTTGCAATTTTTGGAGTGTTTCGGTGTTCACTAAAAATTCTCTCCAATGGTTTATGGTCTGTTAATAACGTAAAATGTCTACCATAAAGATATTGATGAAATTTTGTTACAGCGTATACTATGGCTAAAGCCTCTTTGTCTATCGTAGCATATCTGGATTCTACTTCTGTTAACGTTCTTGACGCATACGATATTGGCCTTAATGTATTGTCGCTGAATTTGTGAAATAGGAGCGCTCCTAATCCATTTTCTGATGCGTCTGTTGTTAGATACACCTCTCTCTCAGGTTCGTAATGTACTAATGTATCGTTTGATGTTAGTTGGTTTTTTAATGTTGTAAATATGTTGTCATCTTGTTTATTCCACTGCCACTTAACACCTTTCTTGAGTAGTCTGTGTAAGGGGATGCATGTTACATGAAGGTTTGGTATGAATTTACTGTAGTAGGTTATTGAACCTAAAAATGATCGTAACTCTGATACATTTGTTGGAGTCGGCATATCTCTAATTGCTTTTATGTGCCCATCTGTTGGATGTAATCCGTGTTTGTCTATTCTGTGTCCAAGAAAAACTATACTATCTTGTAACCAAGCGCACTTTGAAGACTGTGTTCTGATTCCTGCATCGTACAATCGTTGTAGTACTTGTTCAATTCGCTGTATGTGTTCTGTTTTGCTGGTAGCTGTTATTAAGATGTCATCCAGGTAACAAATTGTTCCATCAATTCCAGATAAAATTGTATCCATCGTTTTTTGAAAATAAGACGGTGCGAATGATATCCCAAATGGTATTCTTTTATACGCAAAATAACCTTTGTGAGTTGATATGATAAGGTATTTTCGCGATTCTGGGTGTACATTCAGTTGTAGATATGCATCGCGCAAGTCGATTTTTGTAAATTGTTGTCCACCAGCTAACTTGGACATGATGTCTTCAAACCGTGGTAAAGGATACTCATCTAGTTGTACGTGAGGATTGATTGTTACACGAAAATCTCCGCAAATCCGTACATTCCCGTTCGATTTGACTGCGACTACTATTGGCGTTGCCCATTCTATAGTTTGATTGGTATTTACTGGTTCTAATACATCTTCTGTTATTAATCGGTTGAGTTCTGCATTTACTTGCTGTTGTAATGCAATAGGAACTGGTCGAGGTCTAAAAGCTTTAGGAGTTACTTCCGGTTTTATGTTAATTTGCACACTATGTCCGTTTATGGAGCCCAATTTTCCACTAAAGAGTTCTTCGTATTTTGTTAAAATACCATTAGTGTCTAAGTCCTTGTTTTGTTCAGTTCTTTTAGCTTTTTCGTTAATTTCACATATCTTTGCGCCTGGTGGCATTTGTAGTTTAAATTTCATGCACCAATCCAAGCCAAATAATGGAATGTCATTTTGTTCAACCACGTATACTGTTAGGAATTTTGTTTTATTAAAAGCCTCGACGTTAACTTGTGCTGTTTCAAGTGTTTTTATTTCAATATCTGTGTATGCGACCAAATTTTGTGTTGGTTTAAGGAGTGGTGAGCCAATCTTTAACCAAAGTTTTTCACCTATCACCGAATATGCAGCACCTGGGTCATACAGCATTTTACTTGTTTGTCATTTATTGTAACTGGTAATAGCACTTTCTTTGGAGATCCTAGACACCTAATGTTTGATGTATTTGTTGATGTTTCGAATCACTCGAGTTTGGTTCATCTATCTGTACGCAGACATCTTGTTTTATTTGGATTTGTTCTGTTATATGCCCTTGCATGTTTTTGATTTGTATTTATGCACCTTTGTTTTAACTCTACATGCCCAGAAGCAATGCATACCTTTGCAAAATGGTTTAAACGTCCACATGCACTACATTGTTTACCTTTTGCCGGACAGTCGTTTATGTTTTGATGCCTTTCGTTTCCGCAAAACATACAATTGTTAACATTTTTTGTTTTATGTTCATTGTTATTGGTTTTACGATTTTGTTTTGAACGATTTACCTTTGATAGTTGAATGCGGTTTGTATTTACTGATTGAGTGTTTGTTAAGTGTGTTAACCGTTTTGATTGAATTTCTGCTTGTTCCAGTTTGACAGCTGTTGCCTCTACTTGAGCCAGTGTTGCATCATTTGTTTGATGTTGCCGAATAATTTCTTGTTGCCACGAATTGTTGTTTAATCCGATTACTAATTAATCTCTTAATCGTTTATTTAAAGTGTCTTTGAAATCACATTTTCCTGCTAATGCCCGTAGCACCGAAAGATATTGTGTAACCGATTCGTTTTGATTTCGCATCCTTAGTGTGAATTGCATTCTATCAGCAAGAACGTAGGATTTCTTTCCGTAATATTGACATAAAACTTCTTTTATTTGATCATATGTTTTTGATAAAATGTTTTCCGGTTTAAAATTATCAACTAATAATTTAAATGAGTCTGCTCCTACCTTTGTTAATAGCAAGTTTCTTTTTTCATCAGCTGTTACCGTACCATATAATGTTAATTCAACTTCAAAACGCTGAATGTAATAATCCCAATCTTCCTTCTCCGGTATGAATTTGTCAAAGTTAAAATTCTTCAATGTTGATACTTCCCTTGTTTGCGGTTCAACTGTTGTTACCTCCATTGTTTGTTTATTTGCCACTATTAACTTAGTCACTGTCGCCAAAAAATGTGGTATTATTATTATGTTGCAGGTTCGTTTGTTTAAGTTGTGGCACAATAATTACACATCTACACCGTAATTCACAACCGAATAATAGGAAAACAACATTTGTTCTTTTTCTTTGTGTGTTTTTATTCAGCCATTTTTGGATTACCAATGTTAACTACAACGAACATGATATTCTAATTATTACACGTTTTTACGCTGTTGTCAGGTTTACAATTTTTATTGATATATACAGATATACAACAATTGTGAATGCTTTTCATGTAAAATATGTATTCAGACCAGGATAGATAAATCAATTAAGTACAAATTAAAAAGTTGTCTAAAATGTAGAAATATTATTTAAAATGTTGTATTGCTAGAGATAAAAACAAATAATTGCTAAAAAAAGCATTCAAAACATCGCATTTTCATTGACTTACATATTTACTACATATTTAACCTAGAAAATAAAATCAAAACAAATTCAGCTAGTGCATAATATCGACAACATGGTTGAATAACTACGTCACTGACGTTAATGACGTGCATCAAAAGTTAAATTGCGAGGACTTTATCTATATTATTATAGAGATCAGTGGTAGAAAGTCTATAATGCCGATAACTTAATCAACGTTCTGTCAGTTTAATTCACATTGATTTAAATTAAGTGTTAATCAAAGATAAATTGTTTTTAAGTAAAAAAAATCTGTATGTTATGTGTTATAATTGTTCATAACCGTATGTACATTTTAAATATTAAATTATTTTTTATTTAGTAGTACAAATGGTAGTATAATTATCTACATTTGAATCCTAGTTTTAGACTTAAAAATCCTTGTAACCTACAAAATACATGAAAGTTGCGGTATTAAACAATTATTGTCATAAAATTCCTTTTCAGTAATACTAAATATAATTTGTACTGTCATTCCTTTGCTACAAATTCAAATTAATTTCTCTTTTACGGTC
Organism: Aquatica leii; assembly: GCA_035610365.1. NCBI lineage: Eukaryota > Metazoa > Arthropoda > Insecta > Coleoptera > Lampyridae > Aquatica > Aquatica leii. Next base: position 210,967,418 of record CM069432.1, on the reverse strand, counting down.
ATTGACGTTGTTAAGTTTTAAATTCACATGTGCAATTACCTAAAACAAAAATACAAGTCACTATGACTACTAAGTAATTATGTACCACCTCTTCTTGAAACATATTTTATTTTATCTTAAAACTTAGTTTTTAGTTCACTGAACTATTTTTGCTACATAAGTTAACAGTTGTTTTCTTAACTTTAATACATACGTTTCAAAAATCTTAAACCTTACGTTGCTTACCGATGAGTCGTAAGACACTTCGAACGATTACGATTATAACTACTTATAAATTTTATTTTGTTTGTGAACTATTTTGAAATAAATTGTTGTGCTTATTTATTAAATGTTAACAAGGATATGTTTTATCATAAACATGTTTATTACTAAGATTAAACAGACACTCAACGTTCAACATTTTGTCAATTGGCAATAGTATATTGTAAAACGAGTGTTACAATGACGACCATTGTAATGCGAGTAAAATTGCTTTAACAATCAAGCAATATATATAAAAAAACAAATCTTTTAAACGAAATTTATTTATACGAAAAATAAGATATAAAAACACATTAAACAAGCACAAAAAATATCAATACAAAAAATGAACGACTAAATCAAATTACGATTATTTAAAAAAATCAAACAAAAACTGTGCGGGCGAATTAAATAAATAACAAAAAATCAGCTTATTCACTTGTTTCAAAATAAATACAGTTGCATTTTTGTATATTTTTAACATTATTTGTTTTTTAAAATTATTTTTAACAGCTTAAATGTACTCGTACACTTTAAACAATTTGAAGAAGGTTCGCCTCCTAGTAATAGTATGTCGGATGTTGATCAAATTAATGATCCTTTCTATAGGAGGATACAAGAAAACATTCACTTTAGATTACATGCGACGTTTTGTGGTGTTTAACCAACACTTCATCAGGCCGCTCCATTATTTAGTAAGAAACATAAAATAGTTTCTTATTATATCTTCATAATTCTTATGAAATGCGTTGTAAAGCAGCTTCCATTTCGTTTAATACAAACGGACATTTTTTGTTTTAAATGCATAAATCTTATCAAAAACCTCTTGTAGAATATGTTTCCTCCTTTTGTAAAAGAAAAACAGTAAAACACGCCAAAAAAATAAGTAAGCAGTTATTTTACCACACAAATACGTAAACAAAAATTTGTTTTAGAAAAATATGCAAAAAATAATAGACGTGTTACGGTTGCAAGCGATTATGGGTTAGACAACGAAACCGACGTCGAAGATTTAGCTAAAGAAGAATATGTAGAAAAATGTACACTGTTTCTTAATAAACCTAAAAACACAAATAAAATTCAAATTTTTAATGAAACAAAATTGCAATCAAGTAGTAACGTTTGGGCAAATGAACGAAAAAAGCGCATAACTGCTTCAAACTTTGGCAAAATTTGTAAATTAAAAAAAAACAACTTCTACGTCCAAAACTGTTTTTAATTTGCTATACAGTTCATTTAAAGGGAATACTGCTACCCAATTGGGATTAGAAAATGAAGATTTTTTTATTTGAAAAGCAGTTTGATGTTAAAGTGGAAAAAAGTGGTTTAATTATTGATAACCAGTATCCATTTTTAGCATGTTTTCCCGACGGTTTGATAAATGACGATGATATTATAAAAATTAAATGCTCAAAAAAAAGTGACGTTCTTACTCCTATGACTGCTACAATTGAAAAAAAAATGGATTATTGTCAGATTGTAGATGGACAACTAAAACTAAAACAATCGTATAATTATTATTATGAAGTCCAATGCCTACTACATATACTTCAAAACAAGAAATGTTTTTTTATTGTTTACACTGAAGGAGGATTTAGCGTGGAAGAAATTTTAAGGTAAAAATGGAAAACGTTAGATTTGGTTATAATTTCAATTTTGTAGGGAACAAGTTAATTCAATTTTACACCTATTTATTGTTACCAGAATCTGTGGATTCTAGAATATGCCGTCAGAAAAATATTCGAGATGTGTATATGTTATAATCCAGAATATTAAAATATATTATTTTGTCTTCAATAAGCTTATATTTTAAATAAAAAACAATGTTGTTAACAAAAACTTAACAAACCTTTTACAAATAAAACTTAATCATAACAGCCGTAAAGATCAAAAATGTAAATTGAATATTTAGCGAGCAAAAAGAATTATAAATGTATCTTTAGTAAATTTGTATTTACTTTTGTGTCACTTGTCAAGTATTTACAACAGGTAGTAAGTATAGTTACCGGCAAGGGTTTGAAGTTGTACGTTTTTGCAGTTTACGAAGTTTAGTTACCTAATTTATAAAATTTTGTTTGCTGTAGATTAAACTTTTGACAAAGATTTATCATTCAAAAATTTATTTGTACAAAATTCTCTATGCATTTTTTAATTTGTGAAGTACACAAAATTTGTCATATAGACCAATATTTTTGAAAATTGTATTACTTTTATTGTACTATAGAGAAATAAAAATACAGAAAATTATATATGTTAGCGTAATTTACGTTAATATACAATTTTTCAATCTATAGGACAAATTATAAACATCTGTATGATGATTAGCAATGTCAAACTTATCAATGACATTACGTTAACATGTCAAAATTCTTGTCAACAGTTTGGACTAATTGCTATTGTAAGTTGTGTTGCCTAACTATGCTCAAAAGCCTCTTAACAAACATCTATAAGCATGTGTCAGAAAAGTAAAAAAATAACACAGTAAAAAACTAACTAGTCAAAAAATCAGTATGTTTTTAATTTCTTAAAACGCTTAATTTTTGCTTTTATAAAACCAAACAAAGGATTCAATCACAATATAAGACATAAGTTACCACTGAGCCAGAAAAAATTTAATGATGAACAAATAATGTTAATTAATAACACACAACAACATATTACGACAAATACGATAACTATGTTAACATCTGTTACTAACAATTTGAATTTATACCTACTTTTATGTTTTCAGGGCGCCAGATTTCGTTTTGCACATCTAGCTCCTGCTAGATCACCACAGAAGGCCCGAAGCTTGTATTAAATTTTTAAAGTTCGTAAAGCTGGAGGAATTGAAGAAAGAAACCAAATCGTTAACAACAATTGTACTTTAATTACTTTAGAACCATAACTTAGAGATTAAAATTAGAATCGGCAACAATTAGATATAATTTGATAGTATCACGGTAGGTAAATTTAGTTCAAGTATAAGTATACGTAGGTATTAAAACACCGGAAGCATCGGCAACTTACAATACACTCAAATCCTAAGTCTAACAGCCAGGACATACAAAAATCTTTGTAAGTAAATTACATTAACAATAATAATTGGCACTTGACGTAATCAGCATGCTATAACAATTTAACTTAAACTAATTGCCTAATAGTAATAAAAAGCAAATCATTTTAAAAGTTTCGACACGATTAGTAAATATGATTCATGAGCACCACCGTAGCGACAGCGAATAGTTAAAATCAAAAATTGACCAAAATCCAGGTTTCCTTTTTTCCTATTGGTTTCCTGTAATCAAACTACTTGAAAATAATCGTCTCTACCTGGTTACTCACAAACTTTACAACAAGTAAAAAGTAACATTCATGAAAGGTAAGAGAATCAAAACGTATCGTATGCTGTTACATATGCACTTTTGTGCAAGGTGGTATAAGTTAAACGTCAATTGCCTCTGAATAGATATATTAATCGTATCTTGAGAACTTTTGCATTGTCGATGTTTAAACTTGTACAGACAAGGAAATGTAGATTTTAGAAGTAGCACGTAACGCGTGCGTTGAATGACCAACTATGCTCGATACATGGCGTCGACAAATGGAAGAGTAACTTTAATTTGAACAAGAATATACAGGGTAGTATATTTTGAAATTTATGCACGTAACAGTTTGCTTGAATTGTAGATAAGTAGGTTTGGTCCAATTTATTATCATGCTTGGTCACTTGACACACAATTTTTTCAATCAGGATTTATTAGGGCAGCGGAAAAATGTGCTGAGATTCGCAGTAGCTACATAGAACTGTAAATATTTTAATTTTAAATTGAAAGCTAAGTAGCTTTCTTATCTAAAATTTTCTATGTAGCTAATTGTAATTAATAATAAATGTGCATGAATCCGCAATTTTTCATTTGAAACAATTTTTTGTTCGGTTGGCTGTTTTACCTTTGCACGTATGGCAAAAATTCTTGTTCTCTAAATTTAGGTTATTGTAACCTTTGACATCTTAAGATTAATACTAATCATTAAAATTACGGGAGAAATCTTGTTCAGTATTAAGTGAAATTATTTTCAAAATTTAAATAATGTATTAAATTTTTTTTTAAAGAATTTGGCACTCTTGCAATAAACAAATTAATTAAATACGCTATTGTTTAATTAATTAGTAAATTTGAAATTTTGTAGTTTGTTGTCCATATAAATTTTTGCAACAATAGTACAAAAAAATGTGTTATCACCAAATTTAAAAAGTTCCACTGTCATTTATGTGGGAGAAGCGAACTTTGTTTCTATATATGACCAATAACCTATTTTGCATGAATTTCTTTATTGAAGTTTACTTTTTGTTTGTTTGCAAAGTTAAATAATACCAAATATCTTTTTATTTGTAAATTAATATGGTCTAAAATTTGATTAAAGTTATCATCAGTGTTATTAATATTTTACAACAATATAATCAGTTGCCAAAAAATAAATCAGCTTATGTTTTGATAATTGTATTAAACTTTTAACTTTGTTATTTTCTTATCTACATTTCTTTATCTTAAGCCTTCAGCTAATTTTATTGTGTTTACGATTGTTATTAATATTTTACTTTCAGTCAAGTATAATTACCTAACATTCAGCTTATATGGATGTTGATTATTATTGTTTACGTTCATGACTTGAACCAAATGAGTAACCTCAGTAATTGTTGGTGTTCAAATCCGGTGGTAGCTACTTAAGGTAGCAAATACAAATCAAGGGGTAAGTCGTACGGTACTTTTCTACCAATTTCTTACGTTATCTTGTCATCAAATTGTTTGCTCTTTTCTCTATTTAATTTCTTTGACAGCGCGTTCATATGTACCCTTGGTGTCTCCAAATCAAGAATTCTCTACGAGTGGCACCCGTTTTGTTAACATTCTCATCCACGCCGACTCACAACATTCTCAGCTAGCTGTGGTGTCATTGTTGTTACCAGCATTTCCCGCTGGAAAAAGATAGGTAACACACATGAATTATATCAAATAAAAAATTACTAATTAAATGTATTACTAAAAATACAGAAATTAACCATTAATCTATCTAATATTTGACTTAAATATATAAATTACTTATGTAAAAAGTTATTTTTTCTATTTCGGCATAAGAATTAGCAATTCTCACACTAAAATTCGTCATTTTTTTCAAAATTGGTATCTCTGCATCGTAAGTTGACGTTACATGAAAAAGAAATCAAAATTATTGTAACTTAACAATTGGAACTCAAATGTTGATGCCACAATAAAATAAAGACGTCCTATTAATTCAAAGTTATTTACTTATAAAGGTATAAAGAGATCATTTCGTATGATATTTTAGGTTAACACATAAACTTCAATATGTCAAGGTGTAAGTGTTGCCAATTCAATAAAAATTCAAAAAAAACGAAAGTTTCCTGATGTTTTAAAACTAAAATTATACAGAAAATATTAAAATTGAGCCAAAATTAGAGAAAATAGTTAAAACACACGTCATAGAATACGTTTCAACCATTCTACCAAGTTATAAACTGGCCGCAATGCGGCTTGTGTATGAAACCCGGTCTCGTGATTGCAGCGCGTTCAATCTGTTACTTGTGTTTTAATATACTATTATGATACGTTTTTTTTTATGTTTACCGGGTTAGTTTAGAAACTTTGTTACAGGATTTTGTTAATGATGTTCATACTATAAGCAACTTATATACAATTGTAGAGTCGAGTATGAATAGATAATAGATAACTAACGTCGCTTAATACAAGACAGTTGTTATAACCCGCCACTAAATAGGGCCACGCAAATACATCATTACAAATTAAAGTAAACAAGTTAATATAATAGAAACAAATACTATTTACTGATTAATAATTAACATACGTTTGTTTATAAAATGTAGTACTTATGTCGGTAACTCGTTCGCAAATAGTGAAAATATAGATGCAAAATTATTTGAATTTTACAAATTAATATAAAATAGTCAAGAATCAATAAATAAAAAAATGTATAAAAGTTCTCAGAAAATACACAAAAATTCTCGAGAAACGATAGATAATTGTAGAAACTTAAAAAAAGAAATATATGATAGCATTAAAAAGCAAACGAAAAATGTTAAAAAACAGACTAGTGTTTAAAACCAAATTAAAACTATTCAAGAGGAAACTCAAGCAGATAAATTTAAGAAAAGAAGTGTGCAAAATTTTAAAGAAGGGACAATAACTGAATGACAAAATAGAAGCAGTAAAATGTTATGTTCCAATGAGGGAGGTGGAGAAAAAGAAAGAAAAAAAAATTGTTAAGTTAATTACCAAGATGTCACGCTTACCTTTCGGCTAGCCTCACCGTAGATGGTCGTCGGGTAAAAGAAAATCGAAAGGAACAGAGTTTTCTTTGGTAAGCGAAATGCCCGAATGCGCCACCTCTTCTCGAATTTTAGTCGAAGATAAACAGTCTAGGTAGGAGGAAAGGAGATCCTAGACCCGAGGTCCCCCAAATGAAATATAGCAAGAATAAACAATAATCATTTATTGAGTATATATTGATTAACAGCAGATTCCGGAACGGAAAGAGCCATTCGACGGTTACACAATAATAATAATAATAATCACAAGATCAAATAACTTACATAACACAAAAAATTGTAAAATAGAATATAAGATTAAAGAAGGTCTAAAATAGACTCTGGAAGCAACAAATGATGCGCTAATGTTTAAATTATATTTACGCGGCTACCGTAGCCGGTAGCATATCCACCCCTGATCGCGCGTGAGCATGAAAAAAATTAACACCGCCCGTAGTCCTTGACGTCAAGTTCACGACCGGTACTAAAATTGTCATTCAATTAGTTTACGACAAATAATACGTTGCGAGCTCCCAAATCTCTACCCTTTACAATTCCCGCACCTCTAGATTAAAATTTTCTTTTACGTTATATAAAAAAATAGTAAGTTACGTTAAATATAGTCATTAAATATATAAGCAATTACATTAAGAATTACGTTAAATATAGTAATTAAACCTAGTTAATTCGAGCAAAATTTACGTTAAATATGGTACTCAAAACTAATTACGCAGATCAAACTTTACGTTAAATATGGTAATTAAACAGAATCAAATGCAGTAAATTAGGCGTACAAGATGTACAAAAGACAAAGTTCAAGACAAGATTAATTCAATTACGAAGTCCGTACTGATTTCATTTAATTTAAAATCCGCAGTGTAAGGTGCACTATTCATTACTCGCGATGCAGCGCAAGCAGCAGTCATGACCCCGAAACGCGTGGACGAAAGTGGGTCGAGGTCTCGTGACCTCTCGAGGTTCCAAAACGTACGCTTAACAATACTTATAAGTACCTTTACGTTCCGAGTTTTTTTGTTTTTGGTATAAATCCTTCACCAGGTCACCTCGCTTTTAAACCCCAACCTGTAGAAAAGCGCCATCAAGCTACTGGGATCTTTTACTCCGCTACGTTGATTACTTCATAAGTACAGTGATACAAAGAAAAACTCAACCAGAAAGCTTCGAAAGAGCTCAGAAGAAAACTCCAACAGACACGAAGAAACAAAAGAGCTAAAACAGCGAATATTAGTTGATACGTCTTCACTATCAACCACGTGCGAATACTAACCTACTTTACGATTTTACGTCAAAACACGTAGATGTTTTGTTTGATGCATAGGACATTTGATCGGATTCATTAAGGATTTCTAAAATAAACCGTCGTTGCATTAGATGTTGATCGATGAAAGAAAAACCTAATTTTTCTTACCCATCCGTCTCTGCCACGTCCATTACACCGCAAAACTACCAAATAAAGTGAATTTCGTAGATGGCCGACTACTCTCGAGCGTCCTCTGCGAGCATACTTGAAGAATATAGCTCGAAGTCAAGTATTTCACACTTTTAAAGGCAAGGTTGCCTAACTATCAGGCGGATTTATACCCAAATACGAATTTACACGTTACAAAAAGACAAAATAATAAAGTAAAAAACAAGTTAGAACAAAAATTAGAAACAAATTCCAAAAACATAGAACTGAAACAAATATTAGAAAAACGAATATGCTTGAGGAGAAAATCAACCAAATTGATAGTTGGAACAATAACCAGAAAGCGACGTCTGTAATAGGGTTCTACGTAGAGAAACGCTTAGAATTTTGTAAACTGTTTCTGACCACCTTGAAAGAAATTATAAATTATAATCTTACGTCTGGAAATGATACATAGAGTTGCTTATCTGCAACAGGTATGCCAAGCTCAGATAAAAAATTGGTTTTAAAAAGCTGCGGAGAGCCTTAAAGAGTTTGAGGTTGACATCACCCGACTCACAGAGCTTGCATATTCTACAGGGCGGGATACCTTTCTGAGCAACTAGCAATTCAAACTTTTACAGACGGTCTCCGAAATAACAAAACGCAGCACAGTATACGGTTAGCTCGACTTAGAACTATGAATGACGCTTTAACCCATGCCTAAAAGATCAAAATAGTGTAAAACATTATTTTTATGTTAATTTTAGAGCATGGGTAGTAGGGTCTTCTTTCCTACTACGATTGTAATAATGTGTACGATGGTGGAGGAGTAGGAATAAAATTATTATTATTAAAAGGGCAATTGTAATAAGAGAGTTGGTTTTAATTGCAAAAACGTACAGTCCACATAAAAAAGTGCATAATCACAAACAAATAGCAAAACAAACATTGTACAAAAGCAGTCATAAGATTTGCTGTGCTGCTGAAGAACCTGTGGCAGTTGTTTGTTTTTATTATGTTTTTACAGACAATGCCGTAGTCTTAATCCATTTTGACCTTTTGTTGATCATACCAGCAGGGGCTTCAAATGTTTCTAAAGATTGTTAGTGTAGGTTTTTGCTTTTTTATGTACATTTGTATTTCTGTTTTTTTTGTTTATTTGTACCTGTTATGGTTTGTATCTGTTTTCAACATTAATAATTTGGTTAGTTGTTTTAAATTTTTGAATTATCATATTTGACAAAACAAAATATAGATAAACATTTAGAATATAATTTAAAAAATTATAAAATTAATTATAACTAATGGAAATAAACTAATATCAAGTTGTGAAATGCTTTTGATTATACGATTTTAATAATAGCAACGTAATATTTGTTTAATTAAATAAATGACATTGTTACTGATTATTTGCAATTTCTGAAAACGCAAAACAATAAAATAGTTAATAAAAGTAAATCAAAGCCTAATCTAAGTGTTAATCTGGGTTTAAACTAAACGGTTTATAAAGAATCGAGTTTTACATTGTTCCGTTGGAAACGATGGATACAGATGATTAAATCTGCGGCAGTCGTTGAAGCCTGTCTTGTGTCATCGTGTTAATTGCCTACATTACCAAAATAATTACGGAAATCTAATTACTGCAATATGCCAGGAATTCTGAGACGACAATTATACTAATTTGCACCTATTATATCCCGTCTTAACTATAGTTTACTACGATTTAATGTCAAGATAGACTTAATTGCTAAAGCATTTTCGTTAATTCCCTGCTTACATCAAAATTTCCTTACATTCTCCTAATATATTATAAAGTAGCTTCTAATGAAACACGACGTTTTGTGTTTAAACACAACAATGTTTGCTGTTGCATAATATAAAAATTGCAACTGTCGTAGTATAAAACATTTATGTAAATTTTAAATAAAGGTGGGTTTTATTTTTAACTATTCTTACAAATTTGTTCTCTGCTTATAATATAGAATACAGCGTGCGAAAGAAAGCAATATAGCGCTACAAAAATTATGTTACATAACAATTTATATACACCACAGCTTTAGCTGTACCCTTCAAGTGCAAGCTTTGAACTTTGCCTCATAAAACCAGGTCCCAAAGTATTGCGTCCGCAACACTCTGTGCTGAAGTAAAATATTGGAGTATTATTTATAAGGCAGTCGTAATTCTTTTGCAGACAGTACTTGTTCAATGAAATAATTTCTCGTAGCATAATACATCTTATCATTATAGTTTGGCAACAAACAAGCATAATTTTTGTACAAGAAATATCGACGATTTATTACAAACGCAACGGAGAAAACTAAATAACACTCATAAAAACCAAAGAAATAAATAAAGTTTTAAGATAACTGCCAAAAGAAATTATTTCAGAGTTTATTAAATTTAGTTGAAGATTCTTAAAACTTTGAGCAAATGCGTTGCTATGGTATAGGTTACGAAACATTTTTCTTTTATATTTTATTATTTTTAGATATTTTTAAAACTTCTTATTTTTTAAAACAAAATGTAGTCATTATTGTCTGTTATATATTTTGTTTTTGTTAAATTATTTTTGTTTATAAATATTTTGTGAAATTTAAGAACACGCATTCGATTAATTTAAGATTAAATTAAATAAAATTGTTACTATTCTCTGTACAGCGAAAAGATAGAGTTAAATCTCTCCCATGAAATACGAGTTAAATTTATATAATTTTTTTTATTGGTTAAAATTTTTAAGTCAGTATTACAACAAACACCAGTATTTAATGACATACTTCAGTTTGACCTGAGTTTAACGTTCGACATTTTGGTTAATTTATTCGCAGTTTTAAATTTTTGTTATTTCCATTCATTTGACGAAATAGTATTTTTCAATACTTTGGAATACATTTGTGTATATTCGTGTGGAGGATGACTTCTGCATCTGAATCATCTTAAATGTCTTTTTTTTTATACAGAAAGTTATTTAAACTTCCATAAAATATGTCATAATTATATTTCGTCAAATTTGTTAATATGTAAAAATTTAATGAAGCGCTTGTTTATAGACGTTTTAAATGTTTAGTTGTTATTTGATAATTTTTTTAAATAAATTGTGTAACTAAATTAATAAATAAAGTTTTAAACGTATTTATTTGTTATAAGCAGAAATTTTTAATTTTGTATTTCCTATGTACTTTAACCTTTAATGCCTATATTATACATTACATACTTTTTGAATTTTCGCGCTTTTAATCATTTGAGCCATGTAAACTTGTCTCTTCAAACATTGGTTTAAATTATTATACAAAATTGAAGGAGGGGCTATCTTTTCGTCGTACAGAGAATAGTACTTATTTTAAAGTATTCAAAATTAATAATTTAAAGAAAACAAATTTTAAAATTTACAATATAATGAAATTTATTTATTTAAAAAATAGTATGAAAGTAATTAATAAAATAATAACACAAATTTATATAAACGCCGTTTGCAAGACCGCACTCATGTTTGTTTATGCGGCAAACGTGTGACACTTTTTATCCATGTGAACAACAGTAAATTATTTTAAAAACTATTTAAATAAAATTTTTAGTAGATTCGTATTTGTAGTAAGTAAATACTCAACTACATATGTTAAACGCATTTCTCTACTTAGGCAAGTACGATTCAAGACTAAACAATGTGTTATCTAAAAATTGTAGCGCACAACTCAGGTAGTTTTAGATAAGCGAATAGTGCGCTAACAAACGATGTAAAGAAATTAATTAAACAATTAGAAAAATTTGCCAAAATTGGTCAATTAACTTCCGAAGTCAGGGATGCCAAATAGTTATATTTTCGAGTCCTAACTATTAAATTCTAAACTGCAACAATAAGAAAATAATAAAAAGATATAAAGAGAACTCATCTATTAAATTAAAAGAAAAGTTATAATCCTATAAACGATAAATCAGACAAATAAGAAAAATAAGTACATAACTTAAATCTAAAAAAAGTTAAAGAGTTTACCTATTAATGCATAATTAATTAAACTTAACCCTAAGAAAATACCGGTAATTCTTTACAGTATTAAGGAAAAGAATTTTTAGCTAAATGATTTTAAAAATAAATGCGACAACTAAATTCGCTTTTACTTTAAATTAATCAATTAAATAAAATTTCAAATAACAAGTTAACTAAAAGATTTTACATCTATTTTTTCATTAATATTTAAATTTTAGATAATTGAAATCAAAGAAAACAACGTTACAAGCAACCACGGTTCAATGTAACGTTCAAAATTCATTAACGATGCAAGTGTTGAGATTTCGACGTCGATGACATCATTCATGCTACGTTTCAAATACAAGATAGCTTCTTGGGAAAATTCCACGATTTAAAATTGAAAGCAAATTTTACTTAAGGAAAATGGATCAGGATCTTTTGCATTTTAGTTTTATCGATATTCCAAATCGATTCGGGTTATGGGTGCAGCGGCAATTTCAAAGATAAATTTTGTTAAAGCTAAAATCGGTGCATAACAAAAAGTCTAAAACAAATAAAAACGGGTAATTAGATAAACGTAACAAAATAGAAATTGAAGACATACCTGTATTATTAACACAGACTTTTTAAATAAAGATATTGTAGATTTAAGGTAAAATAAAAGCTACATGGCTTCAAAATTAAGTACCACAAACGCACTACCCAAAGGCTCAGTACCGAATGAATTTCAAGGCTGACCTCGCCCTAAAAAGTAGCGACTCCACAAAATAAAAATAAAGGTAAGTTGACACGCAACATTTAGTTAAAATTATACAAGTAATTTAAAATCAAATTATAACAGTAACGGAAGCGTTAGGGTACGGACATAACGGGAGAAATCTTGAAACTTGGTTTCGACAGCTAAATAATTCTGATGGAAATGCAAGAGGGGGTGTCTTTGCGTCACAAGATGGGCAAATAACGTTATCCCACAAACAACTATCCCAACAAAACTACCGACACCTAGGCACAATAAGATCAAGACGAAGAAGAAAATGGAAATGTCAAAATCACTACTTATTATCTATAGGATCTTTGCCATTATAAGCTTTCAAATCTTTAATATGCCATTTCCCTAAATTGTTTTCAGATTTATCGGATAATTCATAAACAAGACGGGAATGAACTTTAACAACTTTACATAAAATAAATTTTGGTGCTGGCTTAGCAGCAAAACTTTTCGTTGCGTCTGAAAAAGCACAATTCCTTTTCCAGACAAAATCGTCAACCTTGAAAACGACAGGACGTTTCCTTAAATCATATCGTTGTTTGCTTTGCTCATAAACCTTTTTCAAACGATATCGCACATCTTTATGCAGTGCAGTTAAAGATAAGACATCTTCTTCCCATTGTTTACGCTTGATATTAGATATAAAATCATTAGCACGATTTTCAGATACGGGACCATAAAAAGATCCATCGAAGGAGAAAATTGAGTCACTTCATGTCTAGACAAATTAATGGCTTGAGCAATCTTAAAAACATTTTCGTCCCAACAACGATGGTTTTCTTTAATAAAGGAAGAGATAGTGGTTAGAACAGCTCTGTTTGTTCGTTCGGTAGGGTTTACTTGAGATAAGTGACGAGCACTATACCAGATATTAACTTTATGATTGGAGATAAAGTCGGTAAATTGTTTAGCCTTAAAAACTTGTGCATTGTCACAAGATGTCTTCAAGATATTTAACAGATACGGTAGTCGCGTTAGATAAAGGTTTCACTATAACAAATTTTGTAAACCAGTCGGTAATTACTAGCAATTGAGTATTTCCTTTCTTAGAACGAGGGAAAGGACCCATAAAGTCAATAAAAACCATCTGAAACGGAAAGTTAATGTTTTTATATTTGCCCATCAATCCAGCACGAGCAACATTAGGAGCCTTTTGAGAACTACAAACTAAACAATTAGAGACATATTTCTTAACAAAAGATAATAATTTTGGCCAATAATAAAATTCGGTAATACGAGAGACAGTTTTAAAAACTCCAAAATGACCAGAAGTAACTACATCATGGAATTCAGAAATAATTTTATTTCTGCTTTTAGTAGGAACGACAATTTTCCAATCAGATAAGTTAGAAACTACGTTGTTTGCGACGCAAATGTTTATATAAAACACTATCTTTTACTGTAAAATCAGGATAATCAGCGGGATTAGATACAACCTTAATTAACATACTTTTATACCAGTCATCAGGAATTAATTCAAAATTTTGAAAAAGATTAACGGAACGAGAGAGATAGTCAGCAAGAACATTTACCGAACCTTTACGGTGTTTAATAGAAAAGTTAAATTGAGACAAACGAAGACACCAACGAGTTAAGCGATTTGCAGGATTTTTGAGTTTAATTAACCAGAGCAAGCAAGAATGATCGGTAAAGACAGTAAACTTTGTACCCTCAACATAACCTCTAAAATGTTCGCAATGGTAACGGAAACGTTTCAACATGTAACGTAAAAAATAATAGCACCCATGTTAAAATAAGAAGGATTGTAACCGTAAATAAGCTGTTCACATTGACATATATCAATTTAGCCAAAAACGGAACAGTAAATCAAAGTAAAAGGCTGTTGTATTTTTAATAGTATTCATACCTAAATATTTATTGATAAAAGAAACAAACGTACTTTCTTCTAGTTTTTATTTATTTTGCTATTATAATTTATGTTTGAAAGGGTTTCCTTAACATCAAACTGGAGTAGTGAAATTAGATTATTCTTTTCTATCATAGAGTTTACTGTTTAAGAAGAAGTTTGTTTACATAGTTTTCAAATTAAGAAAAAGGTTCATCTTGCGTCAAAACTTACGTTTAGTTGGATTCGTTTTAGAGAGGCGAGGTTAAACTCATTTTTATCTTGGTTAACGTGTTTTTTCTTTTATTGTTGAAATGTCAGTGTTTGGTAAATCTATTAGTTTTCTAAATTTCTAAACTTTTATCTCTTTATTTAAGAGCAGGCCAGGTTTCGAAAACGCTTTAGTTCAAACGATTATCTGTTGGTATTGAAGATTATAATAGAAAAGGCTATTGAGTACAATAAACCTCTGATACTTATTGACTACTAGCTGACCCTGTGAACTTCGTACCGCCTCACAATCGATAAATGTTGTATAACTTATTAGCTGAATTAAATTCAGTTTTGAATTATGATCAAATGAATTAAGTTTAATAAATGTACAAAAATTAAAATGAATTACATTAATATGAATGTAATTTACGTGACAGCAAAGCATTTGCTTTATTTAAACAAATTAAAATGATTCGCTAAGCATTTTTGCACAATTTTTTGTTAAACTATTTGTTAGTTGGGTTACACTCGGGTCGATTCTTTTTATTAAACAACATTGTGATATACGACATTTTTCGTTTTGTTGTCAGGTGCGAGAACAAACAAAATGGATGGTTTGCCGACAGATGAACATGCTACGTAGTACAATTGATCGTGATAAAAACATTTATTTTCTAGATTCAAACCACAAATAGTGACGAATTGGTAATTTGCTTTGTTTAAACTAGAATGACATATCGGTTGGGATCATCGAAATGAAAGTTTCTTCAGCTTTGAATTTTCTTTTGAGTATAGTCGCGTGAATCACATTGCCCATGAGTTTTCACATTTCAAAAGGCGTTCCGTTCATACTTTTTGTTAGTTCAGATTTCGAAACATGATGACTACGGAGCCAACTTCTAGTTGTAAATTCTTTGGTGGCCAAGCAGATCCAATGAGTTTAAAAATTCATGATAGAACGGTTTGCTTCCTGGTAATGACTTATTTTCTGTGATGATCAAATTAATGATCTCTTCTTATAAGAGGTAGGGAAAAAAGCAACTACTTCAGTTTATTGCAACGTTTCGTGTTCTAGATGAACACTTCATTAGGTTCCCTCCTTTATTGTAAGAGACACACGTTTTTAATTATTTTACCAACATAAATAAACAAAATGCATAATTATATGAGTGACAAACATCAATTAACGTTAAAAATTTGAAAAATTTGGACGAACTATAACACTGTTAAAATTATAAAATTGTGATATTTAATAAAAAAATTTTATTTTAGTAACTAACCAATAAATAAAGATAAAATAAAATATAACAAGGTTAGCAATTACTTACCAGTGAGTCAAAAAAAATTAATGGTTAAATAAAACATTTAATTAAAAACACGAATATTTTAAACGTCATATCGTGCACATTGACGAACGTACAACGAATTTCAATTTTTGGTACTGATTTATGACAAGGTTAAAAGTTCCTGATAGGAAAATAATTTTTTTTTGGTAACGGTAGATAAAACTAAATTAAACAACTATAAAATAACCACACTCATTATAATTTTTTCACAGTTTCTGTAAGCGGAACCAACCTCTAGTTTAAGTTACGTTTAAGTTAGTTAATTAAGTAATGTAATTAAGTAAGTCAAGATTAGAACATAAGTTAGTAAATAAGTTAGATAGTTTGTACATATTAGTTTATAGTTTTTACGTTCATTTTTTAAATTAAATTATTATATACTGAACTGAGGTTTTGAGTGTCCGTTCTACAATTGACGTTGTTTTTATATAAATTAGTAAAGATCATTTCTGCAACAAGTTTTTTGTTAAAATTAATTTTAAAATCTAATATCGTTGAGTCGTTAAAATTTAAGTTATATTGCAACTGAGTTTGATGTAAAAACAATGCTGTTTTTTCGGTCTTGGAAATGTTATTAGTTTTTTTACAGTCATAGATTTCAAAGAATGCAGTTAATCCACGATTTAATTTTGAATTGTGTAATTTAAGTGATCCACATCTTGCTGTTTTCCGCAAGAATTGCTTGTTCATTAAACCAATTGTAATTTTTGTGGTTTCGGGAACACTTTGTTGATGAATTCGTTTTTCGTTAAGCCAAAATTAGAAAAATTACGATTTGATTGTCGATAAGTGCACAATGACAAACAATATAACCTTTCACAATGTATAATTCATCAAACTTAATTCACCTCCTTAAAATAAATTTTCGCTAATTAATCAAATTCAAATGTAAAAATCTTCAAAAACTAAATTTTCAAAATTGATAAACCGCGGCGCACGTATATACAGCCAAGACGAACTAAAAAGATTCATTGAAATCAGTCAATACGTTTTTGAGATATCAGCAAAAAACCGTTCCATACAAAATTTATTAGATAATAAATTTTTTCGTTAGTTTTTTCAATATTTTAATACTTATTCTGCTATCGGGACGGAGACAAATCCAAGAAATAAAAAATCGGTCCAACCGTTCTTGAGTTATAAATGTTGCAAATAACCCAATGTTGTTTTATATCATATAGCGGACAGGAGAAGCTAAACGATGATAAGTAAATGGCTATAAAAATAGAAATAAACCACGGGCTAAAAAACCACAACGTATAAACATCGTAAAGTAAACAATGCTAATGCAAATGCGAAAATGCCACCAGAGTGAACCACTGGATGGCCGTTTTGTCCTTTTGGTGTTCTCCAACAGTAGGAGAACACTCTACTGTACTTCCACAAATGCATTAACCGACCAATTGCTCTATCATGTCAGTAATATAAGTGAAACCCTGTAATATTTTTTTTAGATTGTCGTTTACTTTATTAACTTTTTAGAGTTTAGAATTTTGGTTGGTTTACAAGTTGATTACCTAACTATTGGCAGGTTTTTTGTTAAGTTTTGGTTGCTTTTTTGACGCTTTAATGAAGCATTTTAGCAAAGTGAGCAAAATGACTTCAGTTTCAACAATGATACGGTCCAAACCCGGAAGACGTGGTCATCTTAGCACATCTTACTTTTGTTGCTTAGTTACTTTTTGTTTTTTCTAGCTTTTTAGAAAAACCAGAGTTTTTGTGGTGCTTTCCTTTTATTTTCTGCATTTTTGCTATTTTGAATTTTTTTCTGAAGATGGCGGTTTACACTGAACGTATTTTAGCTGTGCAATCTATGGTTTTTCAGTTTATCACAGTTTGCTGTTGTCATTTCTTGTATACTAAAATGTAGCGTAGCCCCTTGTTACAAAACGCTTGCGTATGTTCCAAATTTTTATTTTATATTGGATTTTATTAATGGATTTTAAAACTAATTTTAATTTTTATTATTTTTTTGACAATTAAATAAGACAATCCCTTAACTATAGCTTCAATTAGTTTATTCTGCTTATACTATGTTACGAGGATTTTCTCGTAACTTTAAAAACGACGACTAATTCAGTTTCGGTGATTGGATCGTAAGTTCTGTGGTGCTAAATTATCAAACAAGTTAAAAAAGCTGCCAAACCAGAGACGGGAAATGAGTAGATAGACATTGTTTAGATCTATACCGAGTCGTAAGAAAATAAAAAACAACACATAAATAGTAAAGAAGAGTATGCTTATTTTATTACAGTTAAAGAAGAACATTTTACCATGAAGAACAAAGTATTTTTACATGAATCCTAGAACGTAGGTTGATTTCACATACAAAATATGAAGTAAGTTTCCTTTCGGGTGGGCAACACGTCGAATAATAAAACGAATTTGTTGCCTAAACTTTTACGTTCCAACAACAAGAAAAAAACAATTTGTAATTATACATTGTAATCCGAAAGTGCAACTCTTGATAAGGTTCAGAACCACAGCGCACCGTCCAATCTGATCTTACACACAAAACAAAACTTGTTAGTTAACTGCGATAACTACCGACTATGTGCGTACAGCCGGAGGTACAACCGACCGAACAAAGTAACAAAAAAATAGGAAGTATAATACTCACAGTTACTTTGCTTCTGAAGTATGCTGCTAGTTAGCGCAATCTTCGCAGTATTTCCTAAATTTTGAAAGAGAATTAACCGTACATATGGTATTATCACAAATACAAAGCACACAAATTATACGATTTCTGAAAACAATCGAATGCACCGAGTTTCTCCCAAATCAGATATAAAGTTTCGGTAACGGGCCTTCTATTTATTCACAACAATCAAAGGTGTGGATATCGATTAATTATGGTGCAGTAACGTCAAATTTTTCCCAATTATTTTATTATATTAACTTTACAACAAAAAACACATTCGAGGGTACGAAGACTCGCTACAGACAATTACAGAAGAATTAAATTAAATCGCAAGAATTGGAAACAAATGCTTACCCCAATAAAGACTTTTACTAACATCACAAAATTATTCCCTCCTAACTTATCTGGATGTATTTGAAATAAATGGCCATGAAAGTTTTTTTTAGCGCACTTAACTTTAGGTGATTTTCGTGCTATTCGAACATTAACGGAAGAATGGCTGTTTTATGCGTTGACATCTATTCCTATCGATAAAGCGAGAAGCCCCGAGAGCAATTCTTATACAGGGTACAAATATCATACTAAAACATTTTTAACATAACAACTATCACAAGAGAATGCTGCTGAAAGTATTTTAAAATTCTATTCATTTTGCACATTAGTTATATTATTTTTCTTCTTAATGACTTTAATTTGTGCATAGAGTATATTTGTAATATCAAAAAATCGTAAAAATGAATAATGTTTTCTGTTATGTCTTTATTTTTTTAGGTTTTGACCTATTGGTTTGTTATGGTTTATGTGGTGGCGTAAGCAAATAACTTATTTTAGTTTTTTTCTAGTTTCTTTAATTTATTTATTTTTATCGTCGTGATATTTAGGGGGTAATCTCCTTTAAAATTTAAGAAGTAGTTTTTTTGTTGTTTTACAGTTAAATTCTTATTGAAAAATTTTAGGTAGTTTAAAATTTATATGATTTTAAAGACCGTCCGGTCTAAAGTTCATAGAGCCAGTAAAATGTGCGTTTAGTAAATGCAGACCTTCCTTCTTTTAATTTGCTTTGTTTTGTTTTATGGTAAATTGATGTTTACAGTATACAGTTCTTTGAGTAAAATTTAAGCGTTTTTTACGAAAACAGCCCTTGTAAAAATTATTACCTTTTGGATGTTAAAAAAATCTAATTGTGATCGCATGCATATCACAGTTGCCAATGTAATTGATATCAAAAGATGGGAAATGTCGTTGCAGTTTTAAGGCTGCAGTATGAAAGTTCCATTTGTTTCAGGTGTTGTAATAAAAAAAAACATGATTGACAAGGGTTGTTATAAGAAAATGGCACAGAATATATGAGTTACTTATTAAAAACTCTTTAACTAGTAAATTTAGATACATTAGCAGGAACTATAACAAAAAGTATGTATATTATAACAAAAATTAACTGTCTTCACATCTACTACAGTTACCTTCTGAATCTAGATCAATATTTTGAGTTTACTGTTCACCTGTGGCGCCGAATGATATGTAGAAACTACTGCTATTATTCTCCTTATAGTTGGACACAATTCTCAAAGTCACTTAAGTTTTAGAGGATTTATTAAAATAGAACCTAGATACAAATTAAGGTAATGCAAACTCTTTTGTAATTTTAATCTTGTTCTTTACCAAAGATCTCATCCATGGAGCAGAGTATGTTTCTCTTAATAAGACAATGTGGAGATTTTTTTAATATATTTTATACATACGAAGAGATTTTAGCTGTAAGTACGGTTTAAGGTTTTGAAGAAATAAGATTCATTGTATGTCAAAAAGATACGACAAGTTTTGATAACTTTATTCCATTCCTCTAGGGTTGCAATAGTAACTTTTTTTTACTTTGCTATTAATCGAGAAATCTTGGTCATTTGGCATAAATTAATGGTCTCTTATTAGAAAAATACAAATGATAGTACAGGACAACAAAATATAAAAAACGAACCATTGTGTAATTTTTATTTTGGCTAGCACATCCGTCGCTAAAAATAACCAACATTTCTGTCGAGATATCTGCGTGTCTTAGTGGAATAGGTAAAATATTACATAATATTACTTGTTGTAAACGTACATTGAAGCAGAGTTGTCAGATAAATCATGTACACTAAACACATAGTAGAAGAGTTGTTGAGCAAAAAAAAACCGTACTGGTTCTGACGTGGAGTGAAGGTAAATTTTGCATATAGTTTTTTGTGACTTTTGTCATATTTAAAGAAAAAAACGCTTGTGCATTTTGCAGATGATGTTCTTTTTCAGCCGCTAGCTTTTTTCTCGCTACTTCGTCTTTGCAAGTTTTAGCTTTTTTCTCTCTACTTCGTTTTTGCAAGTTTTAGTTTTTTGACGGATTACATCGCAAAATGTATAAGTGTCAGTTCGTGGCAAACCAATTTTAATATTAAATGTGGTAGCGAATATTACCCAATACACTTTAACAAACAAACGTTAATCCTGTAATTTTTGAGAAATAACCAATATGTAGTTTTCGCTGAGAGAGTTTCCGGCAAATACAATCTCAGAGAAGATTTTCTCTCATTGTATAATGTGACTGTAAAATTGGAAGTGATCGGATAGGCTGCTGAATGGGTTCCTCTAACTCTGAACTGAAGGGGCTTTAGTAGGTCTATTTTTATGTGTACCTACTTGATTTGTCTACCGGTAATCTACTTGTTTCTACAAAGTAGTTTTAAATGTAAATGTGTAAATTTAAAAAGGCATCCCTGCATACATTTACATCGTTAAAAATATCAGAAGTTGCTGCTTTGACGCGCACATTGTAAACAAAAGAAACAGAATGAAAAAAATCTGTGTTTTGTTTGTCTGCACTATAATTGTGAGAAACATGTTTTTTAGATCTTGGTTGTTTGACAGGTAACGTTTTTATTAACATTACCAAGTGATTGTCTTAGAGACTTTTAGTTGGAATTCAGTAAAACCGCTTCACTATTTTATTTCTTGCATTTTCCGCGATTTTATTAAAACACTTCAACCTCTTACACCTGAGAAAGAGCTTTTTTTTGTAAGATATGCTTTGAATGTAAAACTTATAATTTACATTTATAAAAAACTGGATGAAATTGAAGTGCATGCATTTAATTCAAACATTTTGCTGTAGAAACTTTAAATGTGTTATTATTAAAACAGCAGTTTTTGATTTAACACAAATGAGAATTACTAAATATTGACTATATTTTTCTACATAACCGTTGTTTTCGTTGGTACAGCTTGACAAATATAGGAAAACATTTGAGATTTAACAATAGATGCGTAAACTCTAGAGTGAGTACGCATTCGGAGTACTGAGGACAAAAAATACGCGTGACCTTAAACTACATTTGCAAATTTATTAAACTTGGTATTAATTTAATTACCTTCTTTTTCTAGTTTTTTTTTTAAAATTTTGTTAAAAAAATGATTAACCAAATAATTAATAAGTTGAAAATCAAATAATTTATTAAACAAAATTATTTTAATTTATGACAACAAACTGAGTTACACACAACTGAAAGTTGGATGCGCATTCGTCCAACTCCAAGTCTCTTATGTCATGTCAGTGGCGTCGTCACCAAAAGCGCATTCCGTTTATTATTATGTATTACACTAATTAATTATTTATTTCTGTTATTAATTTACATACGTAATTGTTAATTTAACTTTATTACAATTATTGTAACAAAACGACAGTGAACCATTATGTGTCCTATGTGAATTTTATTTTCAAAATTTTAAAGCTCTTAATCCTGAAATTTATTAGACAAATATGTATAAACAACAAATACTTTTACAATAGCAAAATAAATAAGTAGTTTTGCGGCGCATGTAATGCTAATGACATTTGCTTAAATTCTCATTAAAGAAATCCTAATAATTGGCATTCTTTAGTATCATTCACAACAGATTAGCAAATATTCAAAAATGTTTTTATTAGTTAGTTCGCTTTCAACTGTGATTCTGCAGGATATCTTGTACAAGAGTTTAAAAGCGAGTATAGAAATATGAGTACTACATTAGTGGTGGTCAAACGCGTGAGGTGATATATAATGTGTACAGTTATTTGAAAAACTTACACCCCACATATACATTGAAACAATTAAAAGGAACCGTGTCTGAAGTAACAAAAGTGTTTGTTAGATCAGTGGCAAATATTGTTAAAGAGGGTGAAAGTTCAACAGAAGAGGGAATAGCAAGATGTTCAACTCCAGGTAAGAAACGCCCACGTCCGTCTCCTGTGACCGACTTGAAAGATTTTCAAAAGAGGACCGAGGGTGGACGGGTGATAATTCCTACTCCACAATGTCTTAGGTTGGCACGGTGGTGCTACATCTTTACGTGTTATATTAAAAGACCTGGGATTTAAATGGCATCGAACTGAAAATGATAGAACACTTTTAATAGAGAAGAACGACATAAGGGCTCTAAGAATTAATTACTTACAAAAAATTAAATTCTACCGAGAATTAAATCGTCCAATTATCTACATGGACGAAACATATGTTCATAGTGGACACACACAATCAACGTCGTGGAGTTAACTAACGGACTTCTGTCTGCAATTTCCAAAGGACCAAGAATGATTGTGGTACATGCAGGAGGTGAAATGTGTTTTTTACCAGGTGGTAGTCTGATATTTAAATCAGGAACTAGCAGCGGAGACTATCACGACGAGATAAATGGTAGCAACTACAAAAAATGGTTACGTGAAAAACTTTTACCAAACTTGCCTCCACAATCGGTTGTGGTTATTGATAATACGCCATACCATAATGTTCAGGTGGATCGGGCTCCAACAAGTAATTCGAAAAAAGCAGATATGGTGAAGTGGTTAATAAAGAAAAAGATACTGTCCACTCTTTTGATGTACTATAGAAGCCACAACTTTATGAAATAATTAATCCACACAAAAAGGAACATATAACCCAAGCAACATTTTGTAACCGTGGTTACGTTGTAACCAGTTGCAAATTAGTACCATTAGCACCATGGTAAATAAACCGTTGCAGCAACGTAGCAGCAACTTTCGTAATTTACGGAGGTTTCAAATCTATTACAAAAATAACCATTTTACAACTATGGTTATAAGTAAGTTTTTCTTAAACCCTTATGTAACTACAGTGTCAATTTAGTTACATTAAAACTTTCATTTCGGTTGCGAGTGTAACAGTCTAACAAACTATGGTTACAAGTGTGAATTTCTAAAATTACACTACAATGTTAATCTATACATTCAAACAGCAACAGAAGAAGTGCATTTTATGAGATTTTTATAAGACACATAGTCCATTATCATTATCCAATAAACAGTACTGAAAGTGTTTCTAATTCAAAACTACGTAAGTACAATTATTGGTATATAATATTACTATAATTTTAATCTTGCATTTAAACTACTGTTTCTAATTTAATTAACGTTAAAGAATTAGTTGCCAATTATAAGTAATCAAATTTTAAATTGATTTTATTTTCTTCTAGGATAAAATAGAATTTGATTGCAAGGACATTACAGTATTACACACAGTGATCAGAACGTGTAAATTAGATCGCGATTGCGAACACCTATAATCTTTAAAAAACCAGTCGAGATTAGATTATGATCATTAAACCGATTATAATTGCACATGTGCATTTGTAGGAATATCTTAATCCGCCATGGTCTTTTTACAGAAAGATATTTTTCTCTTAACAAAATTTATACATTTACTATTTACAAAATTTATAAATAACTAGCGGACCCGACAGACTTCGTACTGTCAAAAAGATTTTTAATATTGCAATTTTTTGTTCCTACGTATTTTATAGTCGGGGTAAAAGATTCTTCTAAACAGAACCGTCACCCTGGTGATTACCTGGCGCATAGACAAACAAATCTGATGGTTTTCCAACACGGGAACATGCAACATACAATTGACCATGTGAGAAACATGGGTTTTCCAGATTAATACCACAAACACTTAATGATTGCCCCTGGGACTTGTTTATGGTCATAGCAAAAGCAAGCCGCACTGGAAACTGTAGTCATTTAAACTGAAATGGCACATCAGTCGGAATGATTGGGATGCGCGGTATGAGAACATTTTCTCCTTTATACTTTCCTTTGAGTATAGTTGCTTCTATCACGTTGTTTAGTAATTTTTTATCGCTAACCGTGTTCTGTTGCAAAGACGCGGTTGGTTGATATTTCGCAACATTATAACAACCGATCCAACCTTTCATTGAAGATTGTGAGGTGGCAATCCTGGCAAGTCCAGCAAGTTTAAAAATTCCGGTGGATAGTTGACTACATCATCTTCGTTAGTAGCCGAATCAACTGATTTATATATCCTCGATTCGCCTAAATAATAATTTTACATTGCTGCAAAACCTTTGCCATTGCAGAGGTCTTCGAAATGTTGCAGGTTGGAGTTTCATTGCTTTGCATATTTAATGGCAATTTTAGTGCTGAATGGACTGTTCGACCACCTTCAAGCAAAGTTGCTGCAATTCCCGACAAAGCGAGTGCAATTTTATTTTGTGAGCGAATTGTTGCTAATAATATAGAAATCAAAAAAGTTTTTCCTGTACCACCAGGTGCATCTAAGAAGTAAATCCCGCCAGTTTCATCATTTGATACTTTCATAAGAGTATTAAAAACATACTTCTGTTTTGCAAACTCAGTATATAAGGTTACAGAAAATCCAAGAAAAACAACACAATGTACAACCGTAAATTATTAAAAACGAAAAATATATGAAAATTATGAAAAATGTAATAAAAAATGCACGTCTTTATGTTTTCATTTTCTAACTGAACTGTTTTACATTTAATTGTTATCTTATTTGATTTTATTATTGAAATTAATTGATGTTTACTATATTGACATTCGTATTAATTAATAATTGCTAGTTTTAATGTAATTATATTTATATACATTAAAAGTGAGGTTAATCCAAAATAAATAATATAATTACGTCCACGTGTTAGATGTAATAAAAAAGATATAACCACTCACTTCTGTTAGAAATCCACTTGAATTATAATAAGTCCTTTTATTTTGCCTGTCAGTTAATAATATTTTTACTGTCAATTTTTGATATAAAATATAACCTCTACTTACGATTTGGTGAAAGGCGCAGTTCGATCACAACACTATTAAAAATTCTTGATTTAAGTGAATATTTAATTCAGATTGTATAATAATCAGAATCAGATGCAAATTTTTTGGTAATTAAACAATGTAATTAGGAACGAAATTGTTTCTCATGTCACTGCGTCATTATTATATTCGATTGTCAGCGAGTGTTTTCCTAGCTTACGGCAGATGGCGCGGTCACTGGTAAACAGCTGATCGTTAAAAAAATTATTTTCTCGCGGTCGCAGATATGTGACTGATGCAAAAAATATATAAAAACCATCCTTGATGCGGATTTTATATCATGTTAAAATTTCAACTTAATCGGTGCAGAACTTTTTGAGTTTTTGAAGCGTACACAAACCAACATAACATTTTTATATATATAGATAGACATAATCTGCTTTTCTTGAAAATTTGCCGTAAAAACCTATTTACTGGTACCTACTTGCAACAGATGTAAAAATTCTTTAATATCTTTTTTGTTTGAATTTAGTTCTATAAGAAACTATACATATTTAAATAATGTACATTTATTATAAGTTTTTATATATCTGTATCTTTTTATTAATATATTTTTATCTTTACTTTTGTTTTAATCTTTATGATGCAGTTAGTAACTAAAATCTTGGATAAGTTGCTTAACAAAGCGGTTATAAAGTAGTTTCAAATAATGGTAATAAGCATGTTTTCAAAACAGTTACATAGCAGTTGCTGAAACGGTAACTACAATGTTACAATTCAATTATAAAACCGTGATGATAAACCATTACAGAAACGATTCAGAATAGGTAAACATGATTTGTAAAAAAACCGTTATAGCAACGCTGCAAAACAGTTACAAAGTAGTAATTGCAACGGTTTCAGACACGTTGTAAAACGATTATAATATTACTGCAGTTGCCATGCAACTGACCAAACCCGGTATTGAAAACGTATCAGGAAAGACTCAGCAACTATTCTATAACTAAATACCTTACTGAAACCATAGTTGCAAGAGAGTTTTACAACCGTTTTGTGACTGATTTTTGCTACTTGGGAACGTAAAAGATTGATTCTCTATTAAGTAATGAAGGACATACGGTGCTGGACTACCTCCCTATCACCTGGACTCAAACCCGATTAAGTTGATTTGGGCTCAAGTAAAACATAATGTTGCAAAAATAAATACCATCTTTAACTTCAACCACGTTAGAGGATTGTTGGAAAAAGAATTAGCGGCTGTAGATAATCGACCAGGAAAAAAAATATTTAAACGAAATACTGATTGACGTACAAGTGATAAATATGGAGGACGATTCAGTAACTGAAAGTGGCTGATCTAGTGATGAATGATTGTGTGACTTATTTGTTAGTAGTATTTAATATTGTTATACTAGGTAATTATCGTCGTTTGCGGAACTTTTTTCCAAAGTGTATGGAAATATAAAAATTGATTACCAAAGAAATATAATAATATTTTTAAATACCTACACTACCTGAATAATACTCTTAAAATACAACCTATTCTGTTTCTATAATTAAAAATCGAACTTATACTTTTTTCATTTTCATAAACGATCACCTGCGCCGTATGCATTAACGATTTTGATATACTTCTAACAAACGTCATCTAAAACATGTATCTATTAAGAAACTAAAATTTATAATTGAATGTATTTTTAAATACTTTAAATACTATTTTTTAAACTTAAAAATATTTTATTAATTACAACCATCTTTAAATTCAAATTTTTTTGCATATTTTTCTTGCTACAATCATCTTTAAATTTTTTGTTTTATGTTTTTCAATAGTTAGTTTTAAATCTCTTAGAATTTTTTGTTTGGTTTTTCATATTTCATTTTATGTATATTATTAAATTGAACTGAGATTTAATTTCTCTTATTTATTTATGTTAAAAAAATTAAATTTAAATCAATTACTCTTAGTCATTTTAGAAGAAGTAACAACTTAAAATTATAATGTAACAAGAAAACGATGAAATATTGCTCTATGTAAATGTGTCTTACTTGCACGTAACAACCATATGTACTTTTATATTTTCAATTTCATAAATATGTACATGTAACACTTTTTAACGACTTGTTCTTAATTGTTTTTAAAACATTATACTGATAGGGTACTATAAAAATACACTACACTAAGTATTAAAATAAATAAATAAGAAGTATAACCAATAATACTAATAGGTGCGTAATGTGTAATTACGTAAGCCATGTTACGGTTTTTACTTTTACAATTAATAGCAAATGTGTTTATTTACATTATTACTGAATACATGCAATTTGTAAAATTTCTAAAAAAATGGATTATGTTTTTTTAACCTGGATTTAAAGAAGAGCCTACGCTATAGCTGTTGTAGTCACTTTCGCATTTATGGTCAGAAAACAAACATTTTATAACAATAGTTACATAGAGTTACTATTTTTATTGCAATACGTTATGATTAATATTGTATTTAATTAGTATCTGTTGGAGTTAATTATTTGCACAAAGCTATATAATATGTAGAATTTAGTATCAAAGCTACATGCTAAATGATTTTAAATAAATAAATAAGTAAAACTATGCAACAATGTACTACACTATATATGTTATTACATGTACATTTCATTAATGCAACAATACTCATACTAACAAATATCAAAATATGTCATTCCATACAGATTAATTTATAGATGACACTGTCGCTGTGCAAATAATTTAATAAAATTATATATAATATTAAAAGACAGGAAAAATATGTTACTTTTTTTGCAAATTTAATGAAAAATAAAATAATGCAACAAATTTATTAATTTTGATTTTCCTATATTATTTGATTTGGATAACACGGCAAGACAATACTACACCAAAAACTACACAAGTACTTTATTGAACGCGAATGCATTTTGTTTGTTGTTTATCATCTTCGGCAATAAGAATATACTAAATTAGCGTTAACAAAAATAACGTATTTATACTATTTCCAATAAACTTTAATTTTTGAGAATACGTACACTTTAATCAACACTAAATAAATGCCTCTATTGCTTTTGTTTTTAAGTATAACTTTAACAACATTCTATTTCTCTAATTGTTAATTTTTAGTTTTGACGGCGTTTCCGGTAAACACACGTTTATAGATTAGCCCATTTTATTTTACACGACGTGACGGCCCGTAGCAATTATATCAAATAATTTGTCAAATTTACTATTGCTAGTTCACGTAATTTACTAGCTCGTCCATTAAATATTGAAACGTCCGAGAAATTACTTGCAAATGCAAGAGCCTTCTAGAACTGTTATCTAGTTTCTAGAAAATATAGCGAAAAGTGAGGAACGATCGAGAAGAATTCGCTGATGTCTATAAAAGCCGAAGATGGAAATCGTAGGTCAGTTATTGCTGGAATGTGAATGCATGCAGTATTAAATAAATAAGCAAGTGAAGATAAATAAATCGTTAACACGTGTTTGTCTACATAAATAAATCGAGAATAATCGTGTATGTGATAATTAGTGTAAACAAGAGTGATATCCGAGGACGTTATCTTATCTCGTGTTAGTTATCTTAAGTGTTATACAACGGTCATACATAAATTAGTGTAAGTGTTTTTATTATTAGATTTAATTAAGTTCGGTTAATTTAAAAGTATACATATTTCTATAATAAGTAAACGTAGTTTTAATAGTTTAAATAAATTAGTTTTTAATAAATAAATGACGTAACATTTGGTGTCGGTGTCGGGTTCGTTTTTATTAGTGTAAATACCATTAAGTAATTTATTATCGCTCGAGATACGATACGCGTGTTTGTTTATAAAGTAGTGTTTATTAAACTTTTTCTTTTAACAAGTGCGTGATCACGTTATTAATTAAATTCGTGGTTTATTATTAACAAGTGGATCGTTATTAAAATATTGTGTTATACAAAAACTGCATTTTAAAAACTAGTGTATTTAAAAACTTTATATTCGTGTTATATTTAAATTTATGCCGGTGACGCGTTTGCAAGCAGTTAAAATGGATTCAAAAATACTTGAAATTCTCGAATCGATGAATAAAAATATCCAAGAAAAACTGTCCGAAAATTCTCAGAAGATGGAAGAAAATTCGCAGAAAATAGAAGAAAAGTTTTACGAAAATTCACAGAAAATTGAAGAAAAACTGTCGGACAATTCAAGAAAAATGGAAGAAAAACTCTCCGAACATTCTCAAAAAATGGAAGAAAAGTTGTTGGAAAATTCTAGAAGTTTAAAAGAAGAAATACGAACGAACATAGAAAATCAAATTAAGATTGTTCAAGAGGAAACACAAGCAGACATGTTAAACTTAAAAGAAGAAATTTGCGAATCTGTGAATGACAAAATAGAAGAAGTAGAAGACAAATTAGAACAAAAGCTAGAAAAAAAATTGAGAGAAAGAATACAACTGCTTGAAGAGAGAATGATCCAAATGAATTGTCACGGTGAAGGAAGCGTCACGAGTGAAGATTTAATAATGGACCATCGAGAAGAAAACACTCACAAGTTCAAAGTTGTACCACCGAATTTTGATGGTAAAGTTCCATGGTCAACCTACTACAAGCAGTTTGAAGCCGCAGCTACTGCTAATGGTTGGAGCAACAAGCAGAAAGCGACGTCTTTAATAGTGTCCTTACGTGGAGAAGCGCTGGGAATTTTACAAACTGTTCCGGACCACCTGCAAGAAAATTACGAACTCTTAATATCACGATTAGAAATGAGATATGGAGATGCCCATCTACAACAAGTCTATCAAGCTCAAATTAAAAGTCGGGTTCAGAAAGCTGCCGAAAGTCTTCAAGAGTTTGAGGCTGACATCGCTAGATTAACACGGCTTGCGTATCCTACAGCACCAGATACCTTCTTGGAGCAGTTGGCTATTCAAACCTTCGTAGACGGCCTCCGAGACAACGAAACTCAGCAGACTCTACGGTTAGCACGACCGAAGACGTTGGATGACGCTTTAACCCATGCTTTGGAGTTTGAGGCGGCAAAACAAGCGTCGCACCGAAGCAGCCATAGGCTCCGTTGTGCTACAGAAATACCCTCGAACTCAGAAGAAAGCATTGAAGACATAGTGCGACGTGTATTTCGGGAACAAGTAGCTCGAAGAAGAGAAGTGACGTGCTGGAACTGCGGGGAAGTGGGCCACGTACGACGACGCTGTACTAAGCCCAAAAGAAGACCAGAAGAGCGTCCGGAAAACTAGAACAGGTCGACCAAATGGGGCGAAAGTCGACCTCAACGAGCCATGCCCCGGAGATTACCATCCAAATGGCATCGCCTAGGGAGCAATTGCATAGCATTTATCTCGATGGCAAGATCAATGGGAGAAGCGTCCAGTTACTGGTTGACACGGGAGCGACGAAGACCATCATTCGTCCTGACATCTTATTGGAAAACGAGAAGACATCACCAGTAACAGTACGACTTCGAACAGCGACGGGCGACGAAATACCTACTCACGGACAAGTCAAAGTAACCATTGGTTTGGGAAATGGAGTACTCGACCATCAAGTACTGGTAGCCGACATCACGGAAGAAGTTATCCTGGGAATGGACGTGATAAAGAAGTATGGGTTCCATTTGGATATGAAGAACGATGTCCTGAAGATCGACAATGAAGAAATTCCTTTTCATTCGTCAGAGAAGGCAGCCGTGCGAGTCTTATTGAGTGAAGACGTGACTCTGCCTGCAAGGACTGAAAGTGTGGTGATGGCACGCCTGGATGGAAGTCTCCGGGAAGGCTACATACGCGCGATTGAACCAATGGAGGGCGGCTTAGTTGAAAAGGGACTACTCGTTGGCAGAACTTTAGTACGAGTAAAGAAGACGATGCCAGTAAGGATCTTAAACATCAACTCAGATCCTGTAACGCTGAAAAAGAAGACCGTGGTAGGCCAATGCACGCCAGTATCACAAATTGTGAGATGCGTGAAGTCGAACGAAGATACGTCGCCGAAGAAATGTCCACAACATCTATTGGACATTCTTACCACCAAATGCGAAAACATCAGCCAAGACCAGCTGGCTAAAGTTAAAGTGTTGATCCAAGAGTACCAAGATGTGTTCGCGCTGGAGAGTGGCTCCAAAGGAAGAACTAACGTGGTGAAACATAAAATTAATACCGGAGACGCTCGGCCGATACGACAACATCCACGCAGACTTCCTTTGGCGAAAAGAGAAGAAGCCGAACAAATAATTACGGATATGGAGAGAGAAGGCGTGATTGAACCTTCAAGTAGTCCATGGGCATCCCCAGTGGTACTCGTGAAGAAGAAGGATGGATCAACGAGGTTTTGCGTAGACTACAGGCAGCTAAACGACGTGACCAAAAAGGACAGCTACCCTTTACCCAGAATTGACGATACGCTAGACACCCTGTCAGGATCCCAGTGGTTTTCTACGTTAGATTTAAAGAGTGGATACTGGCAGGTAGAATTAGAACCCAAAGATCGTCAAAAACAGCTTTTACGATCGGAACTGGTTTGTGGCAGTTCACTGTAATGCCCTTCGGCCTGTGTAACGCTCCTGCAACGTTCGAGCGTTTGATGGAGACCATCTTGCGCGGATTGTCTTGGAAGACGTGCTTGGTTTACCTGGACGACGTGATCGTGGTTGGAAGGTCGTTTGAAGAGCACTTGAACAACTTAAAGGAAGTGTTCCAGAGATTACGTGGGGCTAACCTCAAACTGAGCCCAAAGAAGTGCCACGTATTTAAAAAGGAAGTCCAATACCTTGGCCACGTCGTATCTAGAGATGGAGTAAGGGCTGACCCAGACAAAATCCGAGCAGTGCAAGCATGGCCAAGACCGATCGACAAACATCAGGTCCGAAGTTTCCTTGGGTTGTGCACTTATTATAGAAGATTTGTTCCCGGATTTGCCAATATTGCCAAACCATTGACAAAACTAACCGAAGAAAAAGCAGAATTTAGATGGGATGAAGACTGCGAAAATTCTTTTAATCAACTAAAACAGGCCCTAGTCACTTCGCCGATTTTGAGTTATCCACGAGAAGATGGAAAGTTTGTTTTGGATACCGACGCAAGCAATATGGCCATAGGCGCGGTCCTTTCGCAGGTTCAAGATGGACAAAAAAAGGTTATCGCGTACTTTAGCAAGGTTTTGTCTAGGCCAGAAAGGAATTATTGCGTGACTAGGAGGGAGCTGTTAGCAGTCGTTAAGTCCATCGAACATTTCTACAAGTATTTGTATGGACGAAAATTCTTACTGAGAACAGACCACGCCGCTTTAAAATGGCTACTGCAGTTCCGTAACCCAGAAGGACAAGTAGCAAGATGGATCGAGAGACTGCAAGAGTATGACTACGACACAGAACACCGTGCCGGAAGCAGTCATCGGAACGCTGATGCCTTGTCCAGAAGACCATGTCCGGCGGACTGCAGCCATTGTTCGCGACTGGAAGAAAAAGTCGAATGCCTCCGGAGAACTGCTATGGTTGATGATGAGTGGGAACCTGAGCAGTTACGTCGCGAACAAGAAGACGATCCTGAAATAAGACTACTCCTGGACTGGAAAGAAAGCGGCCGACGACCAACCTGGGAAGAAGTGAGTGCTTTGGGCAAAAATATCAAAGCGTACTGGGCGCAGTGGGACTCCTTGATAGTAGAAGACGGTCTTCTTAAGCGATCCCTAGAAAGTGCCGAGGGCACAAGAAACAGACTACAGCTGGTAGTGCCGAAGAGCAGGGTGACCGAAGTGTTGAAGCATCTCCACGATGGGACATCAGGAGGACACTTTGGCATTAAGAAGACGTTGGGTAAAGTGCGAGAACGATTCTACTGGATGAACTGCAAAGAGGACGTCATGAAATGGTGCCGTAAATGCATAGTCTGCGCTTCAGGAAATGGTCCAGCGAGAAAGCGCAAAGCACCCATGAAACGATACAACGTAGGAAGCCCTTTGGAAAGAGTAGCGATTGACATCGCAGGGCCGTTCCCAGAATCCGATTCGGGAAATAAATACATCTTGGTGGCGATGGATTATTTCACGAAATGGACGGAGGCTTACGCCATACCCAATCAGGAAGCAGCTACAGTCGCAGACGTATTAGTAAAGGAGTTTTTCTGCCGGTTTGGAGTTCCGTTGGAGTTACACTCCGATCAAGGCCGCAATTTTGAGTCTGGGCTGTTTCAAGAAGTTTGCCGACTGTTAGGAATTAAAAAGACTAGGACAACGCCTCTCCATCCTCAGTCTGATGGCATGGTTGAACGGATGAATCGAACAATGGGCAAGTACTTAGCCAAGGTAGTGTCCGAACATCAAAGAGACTGGGATCAGTACTTGCACCTCTTCTTAATGGCGTACCGATCATCCGTTCACGAAAGCACAGGCCAAACACCATCCTGTGTCATGCTCGGTCGTGAGATAAGATTACCATGCGATCTTCAATTTGGACGAAGACCGGAAGAAGAAGTCGTTGGAGAAGATTACGTCAGCAAGCTGGCAAAGAGGCTAGACGAAGTACATGAAGAGGTTCGTAAAAACACACAAATTGCCAGCGACAGGATGAAAACAAGATATGACGTCAAGGCGCAAAATGGTGGGTTTCAACCTGGCGATATGGTTTGGTTGTATAACCCCCAAAGGAGACGTGGTTTGTCGCCGAAGCTGCAAAGGCAATGGGAGGGCCCCTATGAAGTCGTGCAGCGTATTAACGACGTTATATACCGCATCCGAAAACCGCCCAGAGGCAAGCCAAAAGTGGTCCACGTCGATCGTCTAGCCCCGTTTGCTGGCGATAACCACAATCCGCAAATTCAGGTCCGAACCAGAGTAATAAGTAGCAGAACCAGGAATCCAATCGAAGAAATGGAGTTCGAAAAGTTTATGAACTTATACGGAGGTTCTGGAAAAGCTAGGTTCGGAGTTACCACCGAGGAACAACAAGACCTGTTCCAGACACAAAAAAATTACGCCATCGCACATTGCGTGAGCGAGGAGCTTGACATGTCCAAAGGGGTTGCAGTCGTGTTTAAAAAGAAGTTTGGACAGCTAGATGAATTACGAAGACAGCAACCGGCAGTCGGAAAGGTTTTAGGACTACGTGGTGACGGACGCTTCGTTTTCTATCTGGTCACCAAGAAATACTCACGTGTCAAGCCGTTATACAAAGATCTGTGGCGAACATTATGGAGTCTCAAGAGACAAATGGAGTTCCATCATTTTAAGAAATTGGCAGTACCCAAGCTTGGTTGTGGCTTAGACCAATTGAATTGGAGGACAGTTCGAAACATGTTGGAGGTCGTCTTCCGAGGAACAGGCGTTCAAGTGTTGGTCTGTAGTTACCAACCGAGGAGAGTATTGGGTCAGGAAAAGTCCATTGACTGTTACTTTTATGGTCAAGGAAGTTGCCGAAATGGAGGAAGCTGCCGCTATCGCCACGATCCCTTTTACCGGTGTCGCATCCAGTCTCCTGTTCTGGGACAGAACAGTCCTAAGAAGGGGCAGTGAAACGTCCGAGAAATTACTTGCAAATGCAAGAGCCTTCTAGAACTGTTATCTAGTTTCTAGAAAATATAGCGAAAAGTGAGGAACGATCGAGAAGAATTCGCTGATGTCTATAAAAGCCGAAGATGGAAATCGTAGGTCAGTTATTGCTGGAATGTGAATGCATGCAGTATTAAATAAATAAGCAAGTGAAGATAAATAAATCGTTAACACGTGTTTGTCTACATAAATAAATCGAGAATAATCGTGTATGTGATAATTAGTGTAAACAAGAGTGATATCCGAGGACGTTATCTTATCTCGTGTTAGTTATCTTAAGTGTTATACAACGGTCAT
The DNA here is from genome assembly GCA_035610365.1 of Aquatica leii. Lineage (NCBI taxonomy): Eukaryota > Metazoa > Arthropoda > Insecta > Coleoptera > Lampyridae > Aquatica > Aquatica leii. The sequence goes on along the minus strand of CM069432.1, from coordinate 210,931,719 downwards.
ACATAAATTAGTGTAAGTGTTTTTATTATTAGATTTAATTAAGTTCGGTTAATTTAAAAGTATACATATTTCTATAATAAGTAAACGTAGTTTTAATAGTTTAAATAAATTAGTTTTTAATAAATAAATGACGTAACAATATTTACAATTAATTTTGCCTATTGCTGATTTATCTTTAATTTTTATTGTGAATTTAGGATTGCTTAAACAACGTTGTAAACTGTTATTTGTAGTTTGAAGCTGAATTACTATAAAATCCAATTTTAACACTTAGAACTTATGTGCAAAACAAAAAAAAATTGGTAAATAGTAATGGATTATCAAAAAAAAAAAACAAAAACCAATTAATTGTTTATTAAATTTACCAAATTACTAAACTGAAATCAGAAAATAAAGCCAGTGCTTAATAAATAACTTTTTTTAAATGGAAAAATGTTTTATAAACTTAATTACTTTTTCTTCTTAGTAGCTAGGGAAAATATTTGCAATTCCATTTTAAACAATTTTTTTCGCAAAAAGACGAACACTTTTAAAAAATTACAACAGAGAGCATACAAGATTTAGCTCTATTAAATTAAGAGTATAAGCAAACTTTTTTTAAGTAAAAATTACGGTTTTTAACGGGTTTCAATGTTTTACACGTTTTTTAGGTAATATATTCAACATTTTAAGCACAGCAACTTTTGTGGTATTATTATAATTGTAAAGGCAAACTGTTAACATATTGCAGTTTTGTTTACTTTGTTTGACAAGTTGTCAATCGCTGAATGACTATAATCTGTACTAATAAAATCATTTATAAAATTGATTTTAACTAATACAATACCATCTGTATTCAACGCGGTCTACTCTACAAAAGTGTCGCAACTAACCCTTTCGAGAACTCAGTACAAAAACATAGACCCGTTCAAAATTTATAAACCAAACAAGTTGCCAAATGAAAACTTTCTATCCAGATTCCTTCTTAATGGCTTTGTTACTTTACTTAGGTACGTCAGTCTCTCTGGCCTTATCAAAATTTGCAGATAATTTTTGAATGTTTTTAGTTTTGAAAAATGATGTAAGGTTTATTGGAATGGTTAGAAACAGTAAAATTACCGAGCCAACGTATGGAAGTCTTGCCAAAAGAGTAAAATATTTGATCAGTATTAAGTCAAACCCCGCATGTAATGTATCTTAAAAATTTGATATTTCAGACAATATCTGATTAAACAGTCTACGGCTATGTCGTCATAGTATTTTTTATTGTTTTTTTTTCATTATTTTGTAAAGTCTTCTTCTGTAAACTGCAATAAAGCTCGTGACAGGATAATCTCAAATGCATTAACAATTTGATTTAACTCAAAGAGTTAATGGTTTAGTTGAATGATTACCTTCCACGATTTTACCAATTTTACTTTATTAGATTTTTAGAGCTGTTTGAAATAAATCTGGGGTTTGTACCAGCCCTCGGTGTCTATTTATTTTTCCGGTGCTTCGGGTAGCTAAGTGTAGAATTTAGTAAATAAATGTTAACGCAAAATAAATACATATACTTATTATAAAAAGAATACAAAACAAATATTAATATACGCAACGGATAAAATAAAATAATTAACAAAATAACAAAATGAAAACGATCTCTGGTCTGGTGGCCCCTGTATATAATTATTCGGACGGAAAAGCCCACCATCTATCGATGGTTAGGGTACCTTGGTTATTAGTCCTACAACAAAATTAGTAATATGGCGTATTTCATTACATTATTAAATTGTTGGTTTATGATTAATGTTCGGCTAACAGTGAAGTGTGGTGACTTTATTTTAACAAATGGAGAACGGGTATTAACGGCAATTAAGGAAACATACAGGTAAGCAATGACCAAATTTTAAGACTCGACGTCGGATTTTGACCTCTTATTTCTTAATTGAAAATTTCCTAAAAAGTAAGTAATTACGTCCCCGATAATTATGAATTTTACAGGCAGGTGTGCGGGGTTGTTACGAACAACTTTTAATTGAGGGGACCACAAACTAAAATTAAAAACTCTGTTTAATTGAAAATTCAAGGCCAACAACGTTAAATTCGATTTTAAATGAAAATGAATGAATACGGTGAACTCGGGAACGATTAACAGGTAAATTTCAGTGAATAATTAATAATCTGGTGAATATGATTCCACGGCGCAATACTAATTAAAGTTTTACGGTAGCTGTTTGTTTATAGCTCGTCCAGTTACATAAAGTTCTTGACAATGGTTCTTTTCTTTTAACTAAGCAAATCTTTGAGCTGGGGTCACCCAGCCACTAAAAGATCGATAGTTTTAAACAAGAGCCTTTATGTAACCACCAGGAAAGCGAATTAACTTAACTATAGTGCTGATGCTCGGGCCAGGAGAATGCCTAACCTCCGGAGTATCAACACCTCCCACAGAAACAAACAGATACACGACTTTACAAATTTTGCGCTTACTGTGAAGGATGTTCGAGACGGTTACAATGATTTCAATGAATCAATGATGGACGAATGAAGCAGGTCCAGGTGAATCGCAGCGTAGTCGGAGTTAATAAATCAACAGGTCGTTCGAGTAATCTAGGTAATAGCGGTCGTCGGCAAAACACAAATTACTAATCACGCTCGGTTTAGAAAGAATGTTTCTCGGTCAGAAAGGAGTTTCTGGAAACGGATCTCAGAGGAGAAGTTAGTGTTTCTGGAAACGGATCTCGAAGGAGAAGTTCGTATGTTTCTGGAAACGAATCTCGGAAGAGAAGTTAGTGTTTCTGGAAACGGATCTCGGAGGAGAAGTTTGTTTGTTTCTGGAAATGGATCTTGGAGGAGAAGTTAGTGTTGCTGGAAACGGATCTCGGAGGAGAAGTTAGTATCCAGAGCTTGCGTGGCCGCCTTTATACACTTCCTTGGTTCACTTGATCGCGTTCATAGCGGGGATCACCGTGCGCATCGTTCGGGATTTCGTGGGGACCTACGATGGGGTAAAAGTTGAATTAATGAATAAATATAGTCTTACTATTTATAAAGTGTTTGTTAAAAATTACAGTCAAAATATAAAAATTTATTGTTTTAAGTTGCGGTACTGATTTAAACAAATACTTTGCTAAATGTAGCTTAAATATTATTAATTGTAATAAAGTGTACAAAAAACATTATTGCTTACATTTAAAACAAACTGGATTTCAGCCTCAAAAAAAAAGATTGATTTACATTCAATAACTAAGGTTGGTTAAATACGTTGATTTGGATAATACGGAAGGATCTACACCAGAAGTATCTACGCTTTCAAAATAAAAAAATAGATCTTTTAAAATCTATAATGAATCTTTCGATTAACAAAGAAAACGAAAGCTACAAATTTATTATAAGAGCCTAGACTAGATGCAATTAGTTTCTTACTCTTACAAGTATTAAAGTCGATTTGTGAAGAAAAAACGTGCAAATATCATTGAGGAATTAAAATATTTATCCTTTGAATTAAAAAATAACTTATTGACTTGGCTTGAAAACAAAGGAAAAACGTATTAAAATTTTCAAAAGATAAAATTTTGGCTATGTACATAGCTTTAATAGTTATTTAACGAACAAGTTTGGTTATAATAGCGATTAATAATCAAAACATTTTAACGCCATAAGCAAGTGTAACGAGTGAACGCGTTAATATTGTCGAGATTATTTGTCGCCGATTAACAAACGAGTTAGTTTTAAAGTTTTTCCGTTGATCGTACGTTGGTAAAACGTATAAAGTTATAAGGAAACAAAAGTATACGTAATCCGTTGTTATTCAGTATAGTCGCACAATATCGTTAAATCAGTGGTTGCTAACGATTTCATGGGTTGCTATACAAAATCGTTCATTAATAGAAATTCACTCATTGGTTTCAAATCGTTCATTAATAGGGGTCATTAACGATCTATTTCTGATACATTATTATACGTTAATATTGCTAAAATGGCTGTGTATTAAGTCATGTAGTTTAATAGTACCTAATATCTACAATATCTTTATTTAAAAAGTCTAATACAGGTATGTTTTTAATTTTTATTTCGTTATTTATATATATGTGATTTCCTCTATTTAAAAGTTTTAGACTTTTCTTATACCGGATTTATTTTGAGTATTTGCTACATTTATGAGATTATCGTTTACTCTCATGATTTGAATGGACTTGATTTGTCAATAAAATTGTGATAATTGATTTTCCTTAAAAAAGGATCATTGTTATCAATTTATGGTTCTAGAAAAAGAATAAGTTTTATGCACATCTTGCTGTCACTTGAAGTGCTGCGTTTATTCTGCGGATGAAATCATCGTCCTGGAATTCGGTGCGTGCGTAAGTTAAAATCTGAATCGTTTTTCTTTGACAAATAATTCGCTTTTCACGTTTAAAGTAGAGTGTTCTCCCACTACTGAAGAGCCTCAAAAGGACAAAACGGCTGTCCAGTGGTTCACTCTGATTAGATTATAATTTATGATTATAAGCGACTTTCGGCTTAGATTGCGTCGTAGTTAAGCACTCAGGCTTGGTCCTAGTCTCTTCTTGAGAAACAAAACAAGAAGCGATTAGCTTGATTAACGGACTTTAGATTATAATTTTTTACGTGACAGATTTGATGCAGAAACTAAAAATGTAAAAAGTTTAAATAAAATGCTGAAAATAGTATATTTACAAGAAAATTTTGAAATAACAATATATACAAAAGAATAAAAGGTAACATATAATGATCACATGATGAAACGAAAGCCGTAAATGTAAATATATCACGACATGATCATGATAAATTGTTTTAGAGTTTAACACTTTTTTTGTTTATTTAGACGTCAGTAAATTAACTATTTAATTAGAAAACTTTAAACTTATTTACGCAAAGCAGCAGTTGTTACGGTACACGCAAGTTCTACACGTTAAAGCGTCTACTTGTTACGTGCACTTGGTTGAAGTCCTATCAATTACCAGTAACTGAATCCATAGCAAATAAAAAACAATGACAGCTCTGGTATAGGAGAGTGGCGTGGATAAAGTAACTAAAAGGATTCAATTTATAATTCCAAAATTTATATTAAAATTAAACGTTAACAATATAAATTCAAAAAAAAAAAAAAAAACGCACAGCCAGTCAAGCCTCGAGCTTGAATAATCTGGACGATACATAAGATGTAAACTACTTGTGATAACAATCGTATACTTAGTCGTCGTACATGCGATAGACACTAAATTTTATTCAGAAAATAAAAAGGTACTTACCGTTCTAACTGTTGCTAGTACTAGTAACGTTATAAACATCACTCTAAGCTAAAATATAAGAGTTGATTACATTCGATACTGAAACACTAAACTACTAATTTCTCTAATTTCAAAATTATTTCTGAGTGCAAGACAAGATAAGAATTTTATAAATGAAGTCCCGGAATCTTTTCCATTAACATATTGTGCCTGACATAATTGACGTTTTTTACAAATTGACAATATTTCCAATTTATTAGAGATATTTTTCAAACAAAGTTGATTAAAGGTTTGATTTACAAATTCAGTAGGTAGTAGTAGACAATCAAATGTAGTAGACAGTAAAAAATAAGCTTTTATATTTAGCAAGTAGCGTTTACCTAAACGCAAAACGTAAATGTGCATCATATCTCACCAATTCTTCCCACAATCATCAATTAAATTTCATTAGTTGTATGCCACAAAATAAACGGATAGCAAAAGAAAGAGAAAGAGAGAAATCTAATACCACTATCTTTAAGTTTAAAATGATGAAAATGACAAAAATCCAAACTCGTTCTCAAATAATCGTCTGCCACGGTATATCCTATAAATATTTTTTTTATCATGTGTTATTGCTTTGTTTCGGTAAGGGTTTATGCATTTTTTTTTAATAACGAAAAGTTTGTCTTCAATAAATATCAAAAGTAACCAAGACATCTCACTCGTTAGAGAAGATTGTAGGTGAAAGTAAATTTAATTGTTTATTTTCCAACAGCTTCTCAAAATCGGTTTTAAGAAATAACGTAATGTTTAATTTCTAGAAATGCATAATCTATATCAATAAAAGTATTTATTCACACAAAATTATCTATTTTACAATAAATGCAATCCAATAATTGTCTAACGTCTCCGTTTTCCGTCCACGTTGATGTTTTTTTTAATACCGTCCATTAGTGCACCGCTATTCGACATACTCTTTATACATACTCTTATTAAACTGCAAAAAAAACAAACAGTATAAACACAATTTTTATTGTCAAAAAATAGACAAATATAGTTATAGTACATTCTACATAAAATATGCGGTAAGAAATAACATAAAAAAACTAACTGCTCATTGTATCTTCGGATTATCAATTTGTGGAATGTTGTAAGCACTTTTTTTAGTTACCGGTATAGGTACTTTAATCTTACACATAATATCAGCAAAAACGTAATCTAGAATGTCATCTTTATTTGGCCATTTCCCGAAATTTTTACTTTCAGTCATAGTTTTCACGTTCAAACCATCAAATACTCTATCAGGGAAATATTGGTGGTCATATCTGACTATAACAAAATCATCTTTAGAATATTCTATCATATTTTTTTTTGTTATTCTCGTAATAATTGTCTTTATTATTATCTTGACTAACATCTTTGTTGTTAGCTTCCGTAATATGTTTGTTCTTGTGAATGCCTGGTTTCTTGTTTACCATTTTACTTGTCCTTTTTATTGGTTTGTTTTTTATTTTTTCTTTCTTTATTCGAATACGTTCATGTTCTTCAGTATCTTTTTCCTCTTTTCTTTGTTAACTCATCGTTAATGTTTGATAAATTTATAACTTGTTGCTACTGTTGAGTAGATCTTTGGTTTTTTATTTGCGCCTATTGTTTCATCAATTTTTCTTTTTACAGTTGTTTTTGGACAATAGAAAACATTTTTAAAAGAGGTTAAAAAATAGTTTTTATTTTCTGGTGAACTAATAAACATTTTTTTGTGTGGGGTGGTTTATTGCTCTATCCTTCTAACAGAATAATCTGAAACTGGATCATTGTTCTTTGATGAACTGTTATAAGGAGTTCTGCCTTCTATCTGTGTAGTTCGATCCTGACTTTATTGGATTTTTCCTTTTTAAAATTTAAATCTTTATATTTTCGGACGCTGCATCCGGAGCTGTTGAGGGTCGTGGTAATAGTAAAGGGGTATTTTTAGGAGAGGATGAGGAAAAAGAGTCGTTTTTTTGATGGATTGTTCTTTGATGAACTGTTATAAGGAGTTCTGCCTTCTATTTGTGTAGTTTGATCCTGAATTTATTGGATTTTTCCTTTTTGAAATTTAAATCTCTATATTCTCGCACACTGTATCCGGAGCTGTTGAGGGTCGTGGTAGTAGTGAAGGGGTATTTTTAGGAGAGAATGAGGAAAAAGAGTCGTTTTTTTGATGGACTGTTAAAAAACTAGTTTTGATTTAATTTTTCTTATTTGATTTTTACATATTATTCGGTTTGTATTGTTTTAAAAGTTATCTTTTGTTTCTTCGCATGCTTTGTTCGGATCTGATAATGATCCAGGTGTTAGTAAAATAAGCTTTTCAGAACATGAAAGAACTAAAGCAACTACGCCATCTGCGTTTACTGTGGCTTCTAATGTGGAATTAAACCAACAATGTCTGATTGGTATAATTGTTAGGTAAGTTGTTCTCTGAAGTAGTATCGTGGGTGACGTTTTGTGGATCGAGACTCTTCCAGAAATCATACAGTGCAACATATTTTTCTTCCAATTGAGACACTGAAGCAACAACTCTTAAATCTGTTAACAATTTTTTGATTTAGCAGTATTTCCAATTCATGTAGTAACAGTAGTTATTTTTGAAGCAGAAGAGTGCACATGTACAAAATGCATTCTTTATTGTCGATTTGGAGATCGTGGCTTTGAAAGTGTTGTCTAGCAATTTTGCAAACTCTGCGCGTTAAAGTTTTTCCCGTTATTCTCTATACGCCACTGTCAAACATCTTTACGCCAGCAGTTTTTAATGAGAAAAAAAAATACCAACGTCTAATGGTTGTAAACGGTGAGTAACATTGTGATAAAGTGCTATTAAAATAATATCTTTTTCTTTACAAAATTTACTAATCGACAGATTAAAGTAAGAGAAATGCCCGTCCAAGAATAATATAACTGGCAATGGGATATTATTCTTTTCTACCCAGGGAAAAAACACATCTGCGTCATATTCATAAAACGTTTCACTGGTCATCCAACCAGATTTAGAGTATCCAACGCCTTATTGCTTTAGAATTTGCTTTATTATAACTGATGGAATGTACCTTTTGTAAGAATAGAGAATTAAAAGTGGAGCGCTTTCCTTTTTTTCGTTTTATCACATAAAACTACCACATATAGCTACGGCAAATTTGAAATATATCGCATTACTAATAAAATTAGACTAAATGCTTGATCCTCAGTTCTACCGTGCATGGAGCTCAACCAACATGCTGGGTTTGGTGTTGAGTTGGGCGTCAACCGCCAATGGGGCTTTTACATATTGTAAAGACACTATCGGTAGTAGTAGGTACGGTTTTGAATAGTTGCTTTCCATTATAAATCAAGGTACGTTTCTAAACACATTTGCCTAAAACGACAAAGGCATCACGGCGGCAAATAATGTAATCAGTTTATTGGAAATTAAAAATTTTAAATTGAAATTAATATATCCATTGCGCTAAATTAAATTAAGAGGGCGATTGCTGCAGTTTATCCCGATAGATGACACCACATGTAAAAACTCTGCCACTAGAAAACTCGCTAAAAACAAAAAACTATGATTTAGTAATAATGTCGTTTTAAAGAGGAATTGTTAGTTTAGGTAATGACAAAATTCTACATCGAACCTAGCTTTTACATTTGAAATCAGTGTAAATTGAATTTTGATTGCAACCAATTACAATTATATTACTTTAATACCTAAGTTAGACAATAACAAGCACTATGTGAAAGTATAAGATGTGAAATGATTACCGTACGTTTTATTTGTATCCGCAAAATATTTACTTTTGCAATTGCTATAAAAATGGACGGCGTAAAACTTAATATAGTTCAGCACTTGAGCAAGAGATGGCAAAATGTATAAGAATCTTCCAAGACTAAAACCAATAGTTATAACAGTAAAAACCGTGTAAAATATATAGTATAGTCTTATTCCTTATATTTGTATTTCTATCTTTATATGCGCATATCTATAACGCAAACAAATCATAAATACGTGTAGAAGCATGGTTTATACGAAGTTCATACAAGATTGTCGGCAAAACAAAACCGTATCAATTACATTTTTCGTAAGTTTTCTTCTATTCTATGTACATTTATTGTTAAACCTAAAAACTTGAAAAAATCAATTTGGATAATTTTTAAATAAGTATGCTTAGTTACACTAAGTCTATAAACCAAAATAAACTTTAAAAGTTTACTTATAGTAGTTTAAATTTGCATTTTGTGTATAATAATGTATCTCTTTAAATAAGTTTCTTTTCAAATAAACATTTTTTTTAACTATTAAAAAGATACAAATAACTTAATATGAATTCTTGGGTCTTATCTCATGCCCCCGCTTAGCATTCAGCTCTGACTGTAATATGATACTTGTCTATGATACTGTTTATCTACATTTTAAAACAAGTGTTCTAAATTGTCTGTTAAAGTACTATTTACAATTTGCTGTGCGTTTATTGTTGTGATAAAAAACTTAAACTTTTAACTTGGAATAATTTTGATATGTGCTTAACATTTAGAAATTTAAATCATAATAATTACTAGTAATGTGTCGTTCACGAACGATTCGTTCGACAAGAACGAATCAGTTGAGTGAATTAAATGAATTGATTCAGTATTTTTAAAAGAATCAATTCTTTACTGATTTACCAAACTAAGTATTTAAAGTAGTAGCAACTCGAGTCGAAATCAGAGAACGTCATATTTACCGATTACTCTACTCGCTACTCGAGCGTTCGAAACTGCCACTGAAAGGTATTTCAATTTATTTCACCGAAATTTTGTTAGCATGCATACCTATAGGTGCAAATTTATTTATTTAAGAAAATATTTTTTATGCAAGCAGAATTTGGCTTCGCCTTCTTCGAAAATTGACCAAGGTGTCATTCGATGGATAATTGCATCTAGAAACTTTTTAAAAAAATCAAAATCCTACTAGAAAAAATTACAACAGTTATCATCAAGTTAGTAAATAAAGAGGATTTAGAAATAACTAAATAGTTGGTTTTAACTTTAATAATGTAATTTTTGCACTTTGATCACAATTTTCAGATAAGACGAACTTGAATTCGAAAAAATGGCACCAAATTTACAAATCCTTTTATTAAGATAAGCTTTTACTTGTCAGCAAGTACATATAACGCTTTTAATAATTTTTAGTGCAGTGACCGTTTTGTAATAAGTAATAAAACTCAATAGGTGAGTGAATTAGTTGCGAACGAATCTTACTAAACAAATCTTTTTCTATAAGTGAATCAATCGAATCGATTCACTACAAAGAATCGAACTTCCCATCTGTAATAATTACCTACAGTAGCGGTTTTCCATTAGGTCATTTGGTCAATGACCCTCCAAAAATATTTAATATTAAAATGATCCTTTTGCAGTATTAATTAAATAAATTAAAAACAAAGATTGTAAGACGCTTATGCATTTAAAATTTATTTTTTTTGTGTTATTTTTATTACTGTCGCTTTTAAGTAAAATATTAAAAGATAATTTAAAAAAGAGATCGATAATAATAAAGTAGATGCTTATAAATAACACAACTTTCATGTCAACAACGTTTGTGCAATTATCAGATGTTATCTGCATGCCCACGATACGGTCGCTTAGTATTCGGTTTTGACTGTAAAATGATACCTATTAATGATTCAGCTTATCATTCGAAAACACATTTTCAAATGTGAGTATTTTTTATGAATTTTTGGAAGCGAAATTTCGTGTTGTATAATTGCAAATTTATTAAATTACTATCGACATACCAACTAAAATAATATAAATATACTATTTGTACATTTGTTTTTACTAACTAAATACACACTGAAAATATAAAATATAAAATCTACAGTGTCGGCTGCTGGTCATTGCTGCAGATGGGCCATTTCAACATTAATACTTTAAAAACGCATTATTATTTAATCAAAGATTTATATTAAAGCTCGATTTATCTATCTTTGTAATATGCAAAATAATTATTATCGTTTATAATCTTTTTTATATATAACTAGAAACTGTTAGCATTTTTTTGGAGGGTCATTGGCAAATGACCGAACAGAGAAGCCACTAATTGATAATCAGAAGCAGCAAAAATTCGGTTTTTATTTTCCAATATTTTACATTTACTATAACAAATTGAAAAAACATTTTAGATTATTTTTTAAATTATATAAAATTCGATATTCAAAATTCTTCTAATTTCAAATGTCTTCTCAAAAAAACACTAACAGTAGAACTAAACTTAAAATAACAAACAAATTTGCACTCAAGTTTTTATTGTGGTTGCATATTATTTTCTGTAATTTTTTTAAAATTTTTAATGCCTTTTGTGAATGACGAGTTCACGTTGTATTACTTCTAAAATACTCATAAAACTATCGCATTCCAACTACTATAATGGCGCTTTTGATTTGATTTGATTTTTTTTATATGTTGGGTGCCATCTATGAATGAAGAGTTGACGTTGATTTGCATCTATGATGCACATAATAAAAAAATATCGAATCCCTACTACTTCGATCGCGCTCTTAAGTAACATTACTTGAATTGTTACACTGTGTTAAAAATTTAATCTTATCTGCAAAAACGTCTTAATCTTAACTTTTTTTTAAGTAATCAAAAGGATCTATATTTTAATTAATAAAATAAAATGTTTGTTTTTTTTTACAATGTAATAATAGAAATATTCTTTTGATAACTCTGAAATAATTAGAAAGTTGAAAAATTTCAAGTATATAATAAAACTTGTAATATTTTATGGATTAATGTTTTCTGTTTATTATTGGCATATTTATGTATATTAATTAGTACCAACGTCAAATACAAAAAACTTTTTTAAAATACTGCTGCTGCTGTAATTGATAACATTATTTTAATAATTTTTTATATTATTCGTTATTTTCATGGTTTAACGAATTTCTAAAAAGGTACATACGATGTATTCAAAGTTACCATAATTTTAAAACGGTGTAGTTGTTTCTCCACATTTATGTAAAACAAACAAAAACAATTAGAAACAAGTGAAATTTTTTTTAATTAGTACAGTTATAAGTGAGTAAAATATTTAATAACATTTTATAACACCCTTACTGTTCATATTTATTTTTTGAGTAGAAAAAGAAAAACAAGAAACAATTGCAAATTAAAAATAAGTATTTTATAAAAATTAAATTTTAAGAAAAAATAAAATCAAAATTAAACATTTGAATTTTAACATTTATGCTTTGTTTCAAAAGCAAAGTGAAATTAACCCAAAATGAAATTTTACTTTTATTATCACTCGCCTCGGGCTGTTCTATCTACTAAAGGTCTATTTTAAGCTTTAATAATAATTTTGTAAACAAAGATACATAATTAATAAAGATAACTTTATTTAATCTTAAATTATTTAACTTAGTCTAATAAACAATACTCTCCTTTAATTTTTCTTTCTAAATTAGAAAATTCCTGAGCTAAACATTACCCTTTAATCATGTTTTTACTTTCATGAATATTCCAACAAAATAATACAAGCTTTGCTTGCCGCGGGTGGTTTGAGAGAACGCTAATCTACCTGCAGGTGTAATCATGTATTAATTAAGCGGACACGCGCTTGGGGTGCAGGATTACTATATTCTGTAGCTGCATAACCCAACATTGATTAGCTTTTAATCAAATCACAGTATGATTAGCTGCTGTTGACCAAGTACGCAAACCAATTTTCATATTAATAATAATTCTATAGATGATTTCAGCAATATATAAGCCACTAGATCGCATTTCACATACAAAGAGAATATTAATATGTAATTTAAAATGTATTTTCAAAAAGTATCCCAGCTTTTGATCTTATTGAAATTGAAAACCAATTAATATACCGTTATTGAATGTATTCATAATATTATTTCGATAAGGATCTCGTTTGAATGTAAGAGTTTATAAATTTGTAAAACTACAACATAAAATTGCGTCTTCTTAACGTTGCGTTAAATAAAGTCAAGTTAGTGCTTGTATTGTTCTTGTAACTATTGAAGTACCTCTTACGTAATACTTCAACTGTTACACGTCATTTGTTAAGTGTTTTACTTATTGTTAAGATCTTCTTGAGTTAGGTTGTTATTGAGGTTAGTTTAAACTCTTTTTGTTAAAATACTCCTCAAAATACTAATTAACATGAACACGACAATATCGTTCTTTGAAAAAATTATTAATATTAAATAAAATATGTCAATTATTGTTTTAATATTAAAAAAAAAAACTAACATACTGCAAATAAAAAATCAATTTTTATTGCATGCAATTAAAAGAATTAATTATCGTAGTTCTTATTAAGTATTTTTATTTTTATTATAATAAAAGTAGCTTTTTAATATACATAACTATCAAATATATTTTTAATAAAAACTAATACATTTAAAGATGAAAGAAGTTAATACATACGTAAAATTTTTAGCAACTGCCTAAATTATATAATTATGATGCGGGAAGTGTCTTTGATAGATGAGTAATTAAAAGCAGAGTTTTGTAAAAAAATTTAAACAATAGAATAATATAAATCATATCAAAAGTAAATTTTAAAAGTAAATTTTTATCAGAAAAATAAAAATGCAGTTACATAACGCTACTTAAATTGAGTATTTAGTTTGAAATAATACTCTAATAATTACAAATTATAAATGTTTCTTAAAACGTTCACATACTTGACTTTTGCTCACTTTACAATATACTGAATTTTTTATTTAAATTGATAGAAATCATGATAGTAATACTAAATTTTAAAAGTTGTACACATAAAAACATATTAAAAAACGTATTTACCATAAAAACGCCGTTGCAACAAATTTTTATTTAGCAGAACATACTTTAAAAAATTATGACGTTTGTTTTGCAAAATTTAAGAACAAGAACAGAATTAATTATTAACATTAAAAGTGTAAAACTAAAATATTTACTCATTCAGAATTTTTTATCATAAAAGGTTTTGTAACAATTGTGCTGTAAAGGAATCGGTTTATTGTTATAAATATTTAATAAACGGTATAAGCCTTTTTTGATTTGTTTATTATTCTAATTTTAGCAATTAAGGTCGTATAAATAAAAATATATATATATATATATATATAAATAAAAACGAAAAAAATTAAAAACATGAAGTCTGAAATATTTCTTATCAAGTTTTTAATTAAATTTTGCATTAATTCGATATTTATTATTTACTACTGTTTAAATAATTATTAAAAGTTTATTTATTTATATTTTTAACATTTAGGTTTATTTTAAGAAAATGCTTTTAATTTTTGTTTTTCTTGCTTGTTTTTGCAATTTAAATGTTTTTAAAAGACAAGCATTGTTTATTATTTATGCAATGTTAGCAAGTGGTATCAGCATTAAATGCATATTTTTGTCAAATTATCAACCGTGATAAAATTGCAATTTAATAAATTTTATAATTATTAAAATCTTTTTCCTCCTCTATTCTATTACGATAAATAATTTAAATTGTTCACTTAGGAGGAGCCTACAAAACCATTTAATTTTTTTTTGCTACGTTTCGTGCGTCAAGCGTGTGCTTTATAAGACTAAAGATAAGTTTAATGCGAAAAAATCCATCGGATCAAAACGTGGGTAATTTTATACATCTAGAACTTTAAACTTTTCTTTAACTTGATCAAGTAGTAGTAAACGTAATCATAAAAAAAACTAAAATGGTTTTGTATGACTCTTTTTAAATGAAAATTTTTAATTATTTACCGTAAATAAATCAGTTTCAAATTTCATTTTGATTTTCTAAATAAGTCTGTGACAAAAAGTACTATAACAAATTCTAAAACTAAATTATTTATGCTAAAAATATTTACACGTTTATAACTAACCGAACTAATTAAATCTAAAGATATTTAAGAAAAACACTTACACTAATTTATATAGTACTATTACTCAAAAGATAAGGTCCGCGGATAACTTCAGTTTAACACTTGTTTACATTAAAGTCACGCACGTTTTGTATTTATCTTGAATACGCGTTAATCGTTTATTTATTTAGACATGAATAATCTTCTTACCACTGCCGACTTTGAATTACTGAATTAACTGACTTCATTTGTATCGCTTTTATATATTTTGGTCATCCTTCGAGAATTTTCCACATTTTTTTCAAGCGTTGTAGTTATTGAAGGCAGTTTCGTGAATGCTCTCGAAGCTGAACGTGTCACTAATAAAAAGCATGCGTAATCAAATTCATATTTGGGGCTACTTTGATCGATTAAATTGAAATGCACCAGCTTACTGATACTTAAAAACAGATCTATCTCGCCACGTTTAAAAATCGGTAAAGTAGTTTTTTTAAATCATGTATTTCTATAGTGGGGTGACTTTGTTATGGCATTTTTTAGTACAAACAGAACGAACAAAAAAACAACAACGGAACACCATTTTATTTGTGATTTTCGTACATAGAGAGTATAAAAAGTGAAAAACAATGTTGATAAATTGCCTTATAACTCAAAAATACTAGCGTTTTTTTCTCAAAAAATTTGTCAACGTATCATTTACTGCTTCTGCCGGGTTTTCATTTGCAGTGACTTTTTAAAGCACTTTCTTTGAATCAATAAGATATATGCCCGTAACATAAAACCCGTTGTTTAAATCGCGCTAAATACTACATTTTTTACTATTGCCAGACTTATGTTTTGCTTGCGCAGGTATCGCATTTATTTTATCCAGTGCTTTTTTTAGCTGTTTAGGAAATATATATTTTGGTATTCCTGCTTGACGGGCGTACTTCACTTTGCAATTTGTTAGTATACATCTTGATGTAATCTTTATTGACTTGAAAAATGTAATATTGAATGATACGTTATCGTTAACGGATGACGGCATTATTAAAAAGAGAGGCTAAATTGTCACCTATCAACACTTTTTTTTTTCAAAGCGTTTAGCATGAAGCAGAAAAACAAATTCTAATCAGTCAGAAAAATTTTGAATCGACAACATGGCTTGCTGCAGCATGACTCCCAAGGTTGGACCGTTTTCCTTCAATGTGTTGTAAAGGTGTTTACTTTTGTAAATAACATACTGTAGTAATAGACGGCCCCGCATATCATTATGGTAGTGACACTTTTTGAATATTGGCAACTTTTTCTGGTTATTTAGTGTCGCGGCTATATATATGCTTTTAACTTTTTCGGGTTTTTTAAATTTTGTAATATATCGGTAAAGTTATCAAAATACTTGGTAATGGTATCTCGAGACACACTTGCTTTTGCTTTATTTATATTTGCCGATACACGTTGTGTCACAATTGTTTTGTGTCGTTTCAGTAAACCGTAAACTCAGTTTTTTCCAAACTGTAATTTTGGAATTAAGCAACTACACTACCTTGCTTATTTAAATAACATCTTGCAAATATTCTTACGTCCATTGCAAGAATATCCCCCAGTCTGCACATTTGTTACCGCATTTAGAATCGTAACTTCTTCAGCGCTAGACAATACGTTTTAACTTCTAGCCTTTTTTTGGTGTCGTCTGTGATAGCGGTTGCTCATGGTAGCAAATGTTATTTTATATTGTTTTGACGTTGCTTTCTTAAACAAGTTCTTATCGATGACTTTCTACAAAGCCTCCTCAGCTGTTTGAAGGTGTAATTTCTATATTGGCAACGGTCAGGCTTTTTCTAGTACTCAAATGCCATCTAAAAAAAGAAAGTAGTTAATAATGAAACAAATTTGATCAGTAATCACGCCCCACCATGTTGATCAATAACATCCTACGACACATTATGCAAATTTTCTTCAAAAAATTCCAGTAGAAATAAAATCTCAAATAACAGACCAATTTTAATCTTTTCACGTTAGTACTCCCACAAAACCCTTAAGACATTATATCTCTAGACAACTAAAAAATTTGCATTTTTAGGTACTTATGTAATAGCAGATACTAACGATGGAAGAATTGATAATATTTCTACGTTGGACAAACTACGAAGAGAACTCGTCAAACTTGGTACAAATCAAGGTTTTCAACACTATTTAAACCAATATGAAGGTTTTGCAAATATATATATATATGTAGAAATATTGCTCCGTGGTGTAAGTAATGAATTCTATTATTATGATGACGTGTGTTTCCATCTCTAAACAAATTTTATGTAGGAGATTCCGATCTGGAGTTTGATGGAGAAGATTTACTAATTAAACGTTCATCAAAAGAAGAATTTGGATATACAGGTACTCCTGGTTTCCCTATTAGTTATAGACAACAGGAAAATTCAATACAAAGATATAATCTTACGTAAAAATGCAATCCTTGGAGATCTAAATGCGAAAATAGGGAAAGAAGAGACACTACGACCGCACATCGGAAAGCACAGCCTTCACGATTAGTCAAATGATAACGGGCTCAGGATAGCAGATTTCGCAGCAGCCAACAACTTATGTGTCAAATCAACAATGTTTGAGCATAAAGATATACACAAGCAAACGTGGGTATCTAATGACGAAAGAACGCGTAACCAAATTGACCATATAATCATAGATGCAAGACACAGCAGTAACATAGTGGATGTGAGAAGCTTAAGAGGGGCGGACGCCGATACGGACCACTACCTAGTAACCGCTAAAATAAAAATAAGATTATCTACGATAACAAACAAAAAGCGAACACAACGACCGATAAGATGGAATACACATAGATTAAAAGAGGAAGCAATAGCGGCCGAATATCAAAGAGAAGTCGAAAAACGCCTAGGAAACGTAACCGAAAATAGAAACATCGAAAATAGAAACATCGAAGAACAATGGAATAACATCAAAAACACAATTCAACAAGTGGCAGAAGAAGTAGTAGGAGAAATCCCTAAGGGCAATAAAAAGAACTGGTGGGACGAAGAATGTCGGAAAGCAAATGAAGCGAAGAAAACGGCTAGAATGAAGATGCTACAAAACCACAACAATGAAAACGCAGAAAGATTTAAACAGCTAAGGAGAAAAGCAACAAAACTGGCAAGAAGAAAGAAACGAGAGTCGGAAATCCGAGCATTAGAGGAATTGGACAACAATAGAGTGAACAATAGAAGTAGGGCATTTTATAAAGAAATAACGAAACGAAAAGGAGGATTTAAACCAAGAGAAAAAACATTCTTAAAAGCAGGTAATGGAGAACTAATATCAAACACCGCGGAAATATTAGACACATGGAAACAACATTTCAGCAATTTACTGAATATTACGGAACCCGAAGAAGAAAATTCCGAGAATTACCAAGCGAACGAATTGGAAATCCCACAACCAAAGTTACATAAAGAATTACACAAATTAATTCAAAGGATATGGGAGAGCCAAATACTACCTGAAGAATGGAACGAAAGCATAATGATCGCAATACATAAGAAGGGTAATAAAATGATATGCGAGAACTACAGAGGAATATCCCTTATAAGCGTAACGTACAAAGTGCTGTCAAGAATACTATACGAACGTATCCTACCGTATGCCGAGAACCAGATAGGGGATTACCAAGCGGGATTCAGAACTAACCGATCAACAGTAGACCAACTGTTCACAATAAGACAAATCATGGAAAAGATGTGGGAATTCAACAAGGACCTCCATCAATTATTCATAGACTTTAAACAGGCATACGACAGTATCAACAGAGTAAAACTATGGGAGGCCATGGCAGAATTAGGGATACCAAAAAAACTAATAGACATCACAAAAACATGCATAATTAACAGCAATAGCAGGGTCAGGGTAGAAAACAAATTATCGGATGTCATCAAAATCAATAACGGATTGAGACAAGGGGACGGGCTATCCCCCTTACTTTTTAATATTGCCCTGGAAAAAGCTATAAGGACGGCCAACATAACTAATCAAGTCTATGCAAGAAATGGCACCCGCTTGGTATTGGCATATGCGGACGATATAGATGTGGTTGGAAATAGTGTGGTAGATGTAAAAGAGATGTTCTTGAGATTAGATAAAGAAGCAAACAAAGCTGGATTGAAGATCAATGAAGATAAAACAAAATACATGCATACTAACAGAGGAACCAGAGACAGAGTACGGCAAAACATAACCATGAATGAATACAATTTTGAACATGTAAAAGAATTCAAATATCTAGGCTCAATAATTACAGCAGAAAACAAGATAACACCAGAGATCAAGAGCAGATTACAAATGGGGAACAAATGTTACTACGCGCTTCAGAACCTAATGAAATCTAAAATTCTATCGAGATCATCCAAAATAAAAATATACCAGACTATGATAAGACCGATAGTAATGTACGGAAGCGAAACGTGGACCTTAACGAAGCAAAGTGAATCGATGTTAGGAAGATTTGAGAGGAAAATTCTAAGACGCATATTTGGACCACTGAGAGATCCTGAAACACTACAATATAAGTTACGAACAAACGCAGAGCTAGAAAGGTTATACAACGCACCAGACATTGTGAGAGAAGTTAAGGCGCAATGACTGCGATGGGCTGGACATGTCAAAAGGCAGGCAGACGACCGGATAATACGCTTAGTATGGGAACAAGTACCAGCGGGAAAAAGACCTCAAGGAAGACCAAGAAAAAGATGGAAGGATAGAATAACGGAGGATCTAGGAAAAATGGGAATAACAAACGGAGAAGAACTGATGCTAGACAGAGACAAATGGAAACTCGTGGTTAAGTCAGCTAAAACCCACACAGGGTTGTAACGCTACAGAGAAAGAAAGAAAAAAGTAAAAATGCAACGCGTACACTATGATAAAAAAAAACAAATACTGGCTACTGCTCCTGGCAAAACATATAGTAAAGTAATATAATCAAACCACTATTAGCTACTTCAACAACTACTACTTTAACAGAAGGAGGACATACAGATGTTGCAGCTAAATAACACACGTTTAGAGTTTCAAAAGATCCTTAACATCAAGAGACTATATTTTGTAGAACAAATACCTTTTTTACATTACGATAGAGCTATATACGTATTGGGTACGACAGATGTTCACTTATCAACTTATTTGCTAGCGAGTATAAATTTCCTTTACTTAAGGCTAGCGTTATAAACATGTGCTTGTGGTTTATGTAAAAATAAGGCGTGTCAAAAACGTTTTGATTAATAAAACTGCTAGTAAATATTTTCAGGAATATTCGGTGTATAAGAGTGTGACGTAAACTTTTGCATTAAAACATTTGTGTTTTAAACAATCTTTAATGTTATTATTACTAACACAATTTTTACATATTTGTACTTGAAGAATTTTAAGAATTTATTGTGTTTGCAGAACAGACAATTTACAAAAAGATGGTTCTACGTAATCAAAACGTAACTAAAGCTAAGTTTTTAAAACGTTTATAACGACGTCCTTCTACTCTGACATCTATTAAAAATAATGCACATTTTTATTGTTTTATTGATAAACGTAAAGTTTTCTGTTCTTCTGTTGCATCTAAATTTAGTTTTTGATTGACAGTATAAAAGAAGCGTTATTGTTTATATTTAAGTTTCTAAACAAAATATGGTTTTATTTAAGAACAATGTTGCAAATTTGGCGATCCATTGATTATAGCTTCTAGAATTAAAGTAATCTCAAAATAAGTCTAAATTTTATAATTTTTGGTTTCGTTCATTTCTTTAGGTCACTGCAATTTTATTAACGTAAGTATTGCACAATAATCAAAAACACACATGATTAAAATTACAATGGCCTAAAAAAGTGTACACTTCGTCCACGAAACGTCACCAAATCCTTTTATTCCCGTCCTGAACAAAATAGTGTACACAATCAACAGTTAAATAAAAAACACGAGCGTGGTCACTACACCTTTTTCTATAAAAAATGATATTTTTATTCTTTTTAACGTATCTTGCTTTCCTTTCAAGATATGGATTTTTTTTTCTAAAAGAAATCGTCGCAGGCAGGATTCGAACCTAGATTATATTTGGGAATTCATTTTAAAGTATAGATAAAATATCTAGTAAACTGTTAATGTTAGAAATTTTTTTTTAAATAAATTGCTAGGAAACTGTAAAAATAATTTACATACGTACAAAATTATATAAGAAAAACTGTTAAGAAGAGCAGATACACCCACTTCCGTTTTTTTTTATCAGAACCATCTTTTGATAGAACCGAGAGAATATGAAAAGCCAGCTTTATACCAAATTTCAAGTTACTAGAACCTTTGGTTCGAGAGATATCGTAGATACATCGTTACACACACACACACAGACATCCAAATTTTTTTTGTCAAAAATAAATTTTTCTGATTCAGAAGACCTTGGAATGTAAAACTATGCAAAAAAAATATTTTGAAAAGAAATTGCGATCGCTATACTTTTCTTATAAGAAAGTAAAAAACTTTACCAGTCTAAATTTTTTTTACAAAACTTTTTAAAGCATTGGAATTTTTGTGACAAATCTAAAACTAAACCTTGATGAAAACAAAAACTTCCTATACATGATTTGTAGTTAGCAGTGTTATCTGTAAACATCGGTAATTGTAATTCATTTTAACCTTTTTGCCTGTACTAAGTTCTGTATGTTTCTAAATAATTATTGGCTAATTGTTAAAAAGACTAAAACTGATCGTAATTTTGTTTGATATGTGGAAAGCTGATGTTCCTTATTTTTTACTAATTTTTTAATTTGTTGCAAATCAACATTTTAAACACCGTATAAATATTAATTGTAAGCTTACCGCTTACTTGTTGTGCAAAATTTTAAAAGAATTATTTCGGTTTGTATGTGTAAATTTGTTTCTGGACGGTAGCAATTAACTTTAACGTGGTGCAGTAATTTATTTGAGAATGCAGCTATTTCTTAAGAAGTAAATAGCGACATAACAAATAATTGTTTGCTTGCGATACATCGTTACAGGTGTGGCGATTAAACAAAATAGATAGCGGTTTGTTGTAAGCAGGTAGTTAACAATAACAAATAACTAATGTGGATATTTTGCTTGAAAGCCCAATATAAAACAGTTAATTTGATGTTAATTAACAACAGACGCTTGCTTTTTAAGACAATGTAAAGCGCTAACTGAAACAATATAAACGGACGGTATCGTATGTACTATATTTATTAGCTTTAAAACACAAGAATGGTGATGGCCTTTTTTTCCTCCATTTAAGAACCAACTATTTTTGACCTCCATTCGTGCGCACACACTCAAAAAACCGAAATCACATTAAGGGTGGGACTAAACATAATATAAGTTTTGGCGAAACCCAAAAATAAATTTTTTTATGCAAATAGTAAAATATGTGTTAATTGTTAGATTTAGAAACGGACAACAAATATAATGTAAAAGAAATAAACATTTATTTTGTTTACTAATACAATTACAGCAGTACTAAAAGTTTAAATATATAGACAAATTGCATTGTTTTTACCTGTGATCAACAGAAGTAAAAAAAAATGTTTTAATTATAACATATGTTGTATTTGTCGATTACATAGACAAGTTTACATTGTATTAATCAAAATTTATAAGGATTATTGGTTTGTTACGTACCAATAGGAAGAGCAATTACGCAGTACTTATGTAATATACCATTAACTGTTGTTATACTCTACACATGTAATACTGTTTGATTTTCAATTAATCTGCCTATATTACTTGTTTAGTAAAATAAGGGGTTTATGAACAATTAAATCATAAGTAATTAATAGAAATTAAAATAAATGTATGTTTTCCGCGCGTTTACTGTATTTTAAAAAAAATATAAATTCAGCTTCTGTTTTTTTACGTGTTTGACAATCAACAATTATAAAATGTAGGTACATATTATAAGTTTTAACAGTTGATATTAAGCATATTTTTATAAAAACAAAATATATATGTTCTTTAATTTTATATTAAAACATGGAATAAACGACAGATTAGTTAAGCATAGTATAATTTTAAAATTCTGGTATACTATTGGTTGTTAGTTCTATGTTAACCAATAATATGACAGTATTGTAAAATTATACTACATAATTATAAGTTTATACCATGTTTGTAAAAACGGTAAAATACATACTACGCGATCGAGCTTTATTCCATCGTTTACAGAGTATCTTGTCAAGACAGTAACTTATATCTACCAGTTGCTACGGCTAATTCCACGGTAAGTAAAGGGGCTTTAGAAATGCCTGTTTCTCACGTGACATATAAGTTAGGCAACCAACATTGCTTGAAATGGTAGGAAGTAGAACAGAAATTTCTAAATGAGACTAGTATTATGCAAAACAAGTGTTGCAATGACGACAATTGTAATGCGAGTAAGTTTATATAAGAGCGTTACAAAAAGAAATTGCACACATGTTTGTTTTTATACTATTTACTCTATTTTGTTTTAATTTGTCAATAAAAATTGTAATATATCTATAACAGCATTTTTCCACGAGAAAAGTAATCAGCATCTGCTACTTTCTAATTTTAGATATGAAAATATTTGACATTTGTATTATTATTCTAATTATTTTAACATTGACTGAAGTCATACTGACAGTTAGTATTTACTGCCCACTTTATGTAATACACACAAAAATCGCTACAATTTGGTTGCAGCAACTAAAATTGCTGCATTATTTCTTGATTACACTATACAATTTTACCTGCAATTTCTTGCCGCAACAAGTTAATTATTCTTGTAGTAGTATGTATAAGTTTTAACTCTTTTAGAATAACTTACACAGCTTTAGTTTTATTTGTAAATTATGCTGTTTTTAATAGTTATTTACATAATGTTTAATGAACGAGAGAGTTTATCAAATTGTTAATTGAATTGTACAATTTTTATGTCTTTATGAGGCATTTGCTTATCCATTCAAAAAAATCGTTTTTTTCTCGAATTAATCATTGCTTAACCTACCACTTTATCTGATTTCTTAACAATAGAAATTGTAATAATCTTCTTTGTCAATCCATATTAATTTAAGTTGATTGTGATTCTATTAGGTTGCACAAAACTTAAAACAACAACTAATTATTTTATTTGTAACTAAAATCTAGAAAATTTAGATTATTCTATTGACAATTTTGATAATTTGTTAAAAGTATAACTGATACTGACAATAATATCGTTACTATATTAGTATATGTAACAAAACGATTTAGACAACTTCGATCATTGAACTTCTGGACTAAGTATAGGGGAATTCACATGTTAGAGTAACAGATCATTTTTAATTTTTACTAAAATCCAGTGGCGGCTGGTGGTGAATCATACAAGAGGGTGATTTAAAAAAACGCAATTATTGCAAGGCTAAAACCATTTTTACAGTAACGTGATTTATATTTAAAATCAATTATATTTAAAATTTAAGATATTCGTCAATTAACAAAATAATCAGTAACAAGCTCATTAAACTTTACAATGTTTTTAGTGGAAGATTTTTTAATGCTTAGCATAGAAATGCACACAATCTTTCTTGTCCCATAGTATTGCCGATTGCATAGAAATGTTTTAATTCTTTTTAACACAGAGAAATATCGCTCTCTTTCCACTGCAGTCATATGTAAAGTCAATCATTTGTTTTATTTAACATATGTATCTATTTTTAGATTTTACAAACATTTTCATTGTGCTCTTTAATTGACTCCACAAGTGCTTTTTGCTTTTTCTTTTAAATGCTCCTTAACAATATTTTTAAAACATAATAATTAATGAATCATGTGAAAACAGTAAACATATAAAACACTAAAGTCTATTATTTATTTCAAATTCACAAATGTAATCTAACGAATCATACTTCTTTATTTTTATGTTTACTGGTCTGTTGAATTTGAAGTAGATGCTGAAGACATACATTACATTTAAATTCTAAATGTGTAAACAATTATTAGCTATTCATTTTTTAATGTCTTGTACCACCGTTATTATCAAACAAAAACGATAAGTCGTCCCTTACAAATGAATGTTATCGATCTACTAAGAAAATCGATTGTAAAGTTTGTCATATGTGATAAGAAATGTGCATTCCAGCATCTGTATTTTACACACGTACTGTGAATATAACGATAGATGACGTAAGTCACGTAAACAATGTAAGCATTGTACTCAAAGATAATTGCACTGAGTATTATCTGCAGAGTAGAAAACCTGGCTGAAGACCGTACGAAAGCATTTAAGCATTTACTTATCTCGCATAAAATTGTATTTTGTGTATCTCACTCTTGATTACAATAACCATCATGTAATTTAATGTAAACGCGGGCATAAGTACGTGTCAGTCTCGGGTAAATTTGCAAGCTTTCGTATCTGTTGCCCTTAAATTGACAATTATTTAAACGCATGAAATTTAAACGCTGATAATTTGATTTAAACGCAAATTTTCTGTAATTTTAAATTAAACAAAATACTTTTCTTATTCATTTTTGGAGGGTTACTGACAAAATGACTTAATAGAGAAGCCGCCACTGCTAAAACTTATTAATTTTTGGTAATAAAATATATACACATTTATTTCCTAAATGCATAAATTTAATAAACTAAACAAAAGAAAAAAGTCATAAACGATATTCCAAATATATACACAAATATAATTTAAAAAAATTTATATAAACGGAATAAAATCAAATAATCATCGTTTAAATGAATAAACTAATACTTAATCTTTTATATTTAAAAATAAGATAAGATCTGCAGTATCTCGATAATATAGGAAAACCCAAGCGCACCCTTTAATATTACATTACATACAAAAAAATGTATAATTAATCGTGACAACCACCTGATATGTACATACGACTAACAACTTAGATGGAAAAAAATTAGAATAGGAAATACAAACTTCAAATTTTTCTTTAAGCATGCGGCTAGCAAGCGGTACCTTCCCCAAAATTTCCTAAAACTTGCTGAAATAAACAATGGCATTTATATGGCGTTACAACAAATACTAAGTTCCTTATGGTTCATACAATCTATAAGAAAAAAATTAGATACGCCGAGTTTACCCAGATTAATATGGATATTTTAGTAAATGGCTTTTCAATACGGTTACCATTGAGGTATTTAATGAGTACAAATCAATATCCTTAATTAACTTTCAGGTCGCACCTTTTTCATTACAACAAAGGCTGTGATGTCATCATAGAAATTTTGCCCCAAATAAATCAACAGTTGTTAAATATCTTTGCATTATTAGCATACGTGTGGGAATTCACAATTTGCTAATGACTATTACGAAAAACTGAAACTAAATCACAAAAAATAGAATCAATTCTCACCCCAGAAAAACTTTCACATTAGAAGCAAAAGTACTACACTCCTTTATATCCCAGATGCGTGTAATTATTTGAAAAGTAAACCTTGCCGGGTGTTTATGTCAGCTCATTATCGCACCACAGACAACATAAATATAGTTTTACCCCAGTTGAAAGCCACCACTTTTGATGTAGCCAAAAGTGGGCGTTCCAGGACAAAACTTATAGGCTATAAATATTATTTCAATTTCCCAGTCCAGTGTTTTAGAACAAAGGCATATTTATTAATTTTCAACAAACAATAACAAACGCGATGGCGAAGAAATATCATAAACGCATATTTCAAATTTTATGCAGTTAACAAAATAATGAAATTCATACCTATGTATGCGACCGTTTGACAAGGTCAAATTTGAAAAGATTTCCATTTTAATGGAATTCTAGAAATCTGTCGTCTCCAGAAAATGTAAATTCTTCAAATACAATAACGAACAATTTATAGCAATAAAAGCGACTCCCATTTATGCTACACAATATCTCAATTGGGTTGCTATTTACATTAAAACAAGATTTCAAGTACGATATTGGATCAACACTACGAATCCATGACGACATTTTTTATTACTACTAGATATGATCAACTACAATTTTTGACTATCACTATGCGATCCCATCAAATGTTGACAACGAAATCTTAAAACCTTTTTATTACATTGAAAAGGTTTAAGAGCAATGTGTGCATTTAACAACATACAATTGAAAACGAAGCACAATTGCATGACGTATTTTTGACATTTAGGAGATTTCGATTTAAAAAAAAATTTCCATAGGCGTACTATTAAAAATTAACGTATGGGTTTGAGCAACGATTAAAATTTAAAATTAGGCGTTACAAAAGGTTAATTTGATTTGTAAATATAAAAAATGGCATTTGGCAACTGATTATTTGTATTTCTTGTCAGAAATATAACAGTTTGTCAGATATGTAATTACCTGCCAGATTTTGTAGATGTGAGAATAGATTTGAAAAATAATCACTTGTTATATTTTTGATGTGCTTTGTGCACCCGCTCTTAGTGTTTTTTTTATGAAAGTTGGTACTGATAATATAAATTACTAAGTATTAAAAATGTGTATGTGTATATTGCATGTAATGTAATAGCTGAAGAAATTTTTTTTATAGTCGCAACAACTTGATGCAATTTAGTTGCATAGTGGCACATGCGCTGGTTTTTCGAAAAAACAATTACACAAAGTAGTGATTGTATATGTAAATGAGAGCAATTTAATCTGTAACCTCTAAAGCATTGTTAAATAAATAATAATAAACGGTAATACCTTAACAAAAATACTTGTTTATTTGAAATAAAAATAGGTATTAATATTATAAAAAATTTGGGAAATTTTTGATAATTGGATCGATGTAGCTTTAAAGAGAATACAAGCAAGTTCTATTGGGATTGTAGGTACCATTTTAAAAACTGTTATTCAATACTTACCTACAGAAAATATAGATATTACTGAATACTTATAATAATATTTGTTTTAAAATATAGAAATTGCTATTAAGAAAAACAACAAAAAATATAAATTACTCAATGTCAACAAAATATCAGAATGTTACCAACCCAAAACAATGTTACGCTCACGTGAAAAACGGATTTTAATAAAGTGTAACCATTCTAAATAAAATATTATAAAATTTTAAATACAAAAAAATGTATCACTTATCTATTAAAATAAATGTTGAAAGTATAAATAAGTAAAAAACTTTTGTAGAGGTTTTTGCTTTTGCAATTAAGTAAACTCTGAAGATTTGTTCCAGCATTAACGCTGTCAGCTTTTTTTATCTACTTGATCATTTTCTGCTAGTTATTACGCTTATTTTCAAGACGACGTGTTTAATATATTAGTTGTTAGGCGTAACTAGTCGGTAAGCGATTTATTTACCGTTCTTAAACGGCAAGTACAGGACAAGTAGCATGGAAAGCCAACTAGTTTAAACAAAAACAATAAAAATTGCTGGTATTACAAAAATAAATTAAAACATCTTTTGATGTTTATTAAGATAATATAATAAGATTAAGGAAAAATGCTTTCAGACGATATTGGGGACAGAGCGAGACAAACATTATCTTTGACTGGTAAAAAACTAGTTGACTTTCAAGCGTTGTCACAATTTTTGGCATATAATTGGTTGGTCACATTTACGGCTACACGTTACTTGTCCTGTGCTTACTGTCCTAAAACGGTAAATAAATCACTTACCGAAAAATTACGCCTAACAACTTGTAAATTAAATATACTGGTTTAAAACGAGCGTAGTAACTAGAAAAAAATGATATAGTACTGCAAAAAATGGTTTAATAAGGCGTGATTTTAATAAATTTAACCATACAAAAACTTTATAAGCATTACGAACGTTTAGAAAGTTTACCGATCTCAAACAATAATCGAACAATTATTTAGGGTCAGTAAAATTTCTTTGCCGTTCTCGATACTTAATATACTATCACATTAAACAACTGTTTTGTTTAATAATAATAATTTAAATAAAGTAACTAATGTTTGACGGATTAAGTATGACGTTTAATAAAAAAAAATTTTGTACGAAAAATAAAAACTTTGAGATATGACAGCACAAAAATTTAGTTGTGTAACGGTGTACTCACGATAACTCTCGAACCAAAAGTCCTAGTAACTTGAAATTTGGTATGAAACTGGCTTTTTATATTCTTTCGGTTTTATCAAAAGATGGGCCTGATAAAGTAACCGGAAGTGGGCGTATCCGCTATTTTTAACCGTTTTTTAATTCAAATTATTTTGAGAGTTTCTTATAGAGATAAGATTCATAATAATAATAATAGTGAAACGTTCTCAAATTCAAGCGCCTTCTCGAAGTTGTTATCCATCTTCTAGAACGTATACCGAAAGATATGGAACACTCGAGAAGGATTTCCAGAAAGTGTATAAATACGGAACAAACAAATCGTTGGTCAGTTATTTCCGTAATGCGAAGACTGCAGTCTTGAGAAGATTATTCAAGTCTAAATAAATAAGTCGTTATGTTATAAATAAATCTAGAAGTACGTGACGTAAACAATAAGAATTAAAGAAATGTGTGAAGTTATCCACGGACTTTATCTTATCTTCGTGTAAGTGATATAAATTAGTGTAAGTGTTTTTATTAAATATCCTTAGATTAATTAATTCGGTTAGTTATAAACGTGTATATATTTGTAGTATAAATAAATTAGATAGTTTTAATAATAAAATACGTAACAATAATAATAATCGAATTCTGCCAGCAACAATTTTTTTTTAGAAAAAACTTACATAATCTATAACGCAAGATACGTATATAACAATAATAACAACAATTTTTCTTTATATTCTTTTGACTTGTTTATACAGGGAGTGCTGCATCTTCCTTACATTATCCTTGAATGTACCCAACTTTCGAACCATAAGTCCTAGTAACTTGAAATTTGGTAGGGAGCTGGCTTTTCACATTCTTTCTCTCTCTCCACACCAGTTTTTTTTTATTATTTACCAAAATTAATTTTACGTTTTGCGTGCTATAATTCCAATGTATAATTCTAATAAACATGTAAATCAAAATTTTCTTTCAATAGTTAGAAAACTTTTTCCGTAAGGAAATAAATATGTTTTAAACTGTTATTCAAAAATTTGGTACTAATGAAACAATTATTTTAAAGTAGGTATATTAAGGTTTCGGTAATCTACGCATCTGTCTAAGCATAATTTCTCATTACGTCAGAAACTGTCGAGATTTGTATTCAAACGGAACAATTCTGAATTATATAATTTATTAGTTTTAAGTATATTAATTTACATGAAAAGGAATAACTGTTACATCTTTATTGATAATGTAAAGTTGTTTGACAAACTACATAATATATATTTTTATAATTACAGTTACAAATAATAATTTAGTTGACAATTTTTATAGACTACTTAAAACAATTACTCTTATCAACTAAGAAATAATTAATTTAAATTTATTTTTATTTCTCGAGAATATGTGAACGTAATAATTGACTGATTATAGTAAACATTCTTCAAACATTTATTATTAATTAAGTTGTATGGAATGTATAATGTCTATTATCATTTCGACTTAACACTTTAAAATTGAAATCTAAGTATATTTTGAATTTATGTGTGCAGTTCCTTGTTCTAAAAATAGTTAAATAAATTAATAAATGACTCCTTATGATTATAACTTTATAAAAGAAAGTTCTCTATAAACCAAGATTTGGATTAACTGTTAAGATAAATTAAATGCAATTAAATAAATACAAAAAGAAACGATCTCTTATAAAAATGAATTAAATAAGTATACACTTTATTTTAAAGTAGTAAAAAATATATAGTTCTAGTTTGAAATTTGTTTGTTAATTATATCTCAATTTATATTGTAATTCTGAAAATAGTTTTTTTTAAGTTTATATTTACGTATTTGTTCTGCAGTTAAATGTGTATTTATAGCTTTTTGGTAACTTTCGCGTTTGTTTTGTTTTAAAGTGCCAAAGTAGTCATAGATCTTGTTTTGATTTTTTTGTGTATCCTTTACCAGTTCTTTAGAATGCTTTAATTTTTAATTTAATTTCTTGTTGCTTGTTGTTTTTATGTTGATTTTTTATTTTTGTAGTTTGGATAATGATGTTG
Organism: Aquatica leii; assembly: GCA_035610365.1. NCBI lineage: Eukaryota > Metazoa > Arthropoda > Insecta > Coleoptera > Lampyridae > Aquatica > Aquatica leii. The sequence continues at coordinate 210,900,628 of CM069432.1, read as the reverse complement.
TTTGTTGATAAGATTTAATTGTCGAGCAAAAAATTAATCAAATTTAATTTTTTAATTTTTTTTCTAGCAGATTAAATGCTTTATTAGAGATTTTTTGCTTTAGGAGCTGTTTTTAGTAATCTTTTTATTTTTTTAGAAGTTTATTTATTTGGAATTGTTTTTTTATTGCTTTTTTACTTTGCTTTAAATTTTTCAAAATTTAATAATTTTCTTTAACTTGTGATGAGACGGCCCGGGATCCTGCAGTTTATACAATATTATTGATAAACTGGACAATTGCGCGCGACTTGATCCGATTTAAATTTTACCAGCTATGAAACCAAAACCAAAAAATTACTACACAGGTCGCTTTAAAAAATATATTTAAGAGCTTTTTATTTAAACAATAATAGCCGTAAACAACCGATGTTACTTGGATTATTGCTAACTTTCCAGAACTGACACGGTACATTAATTCAGTTAGTTTTTGTGTTACCAGTATTGTGTTTTTGTTTATCAGTGTTACTGGCGGTAAATAACCAAAGTACGATTGAAAAGCTTTCTCGTGAGTGCTCTTGATTACTATTTTAACCACCGTGTAGTTGAGCAAAATAAGTCACTGAAGCTTGAGACGGTTTTGGTAAAAACGGATACATTAATAGAAGAATAGCCAAATAGACAATCATTAAATTTGATGACGGTACGAGTTAATTATTAATCAAAACATTCAATAGTACTTGTTTAATTTATAACATTCTTGACATATTTGTAGTTTATATCTAATCGTCCATATTTATGTTTAAAACAAAATTTTTAAAAGTTTAATAATTAAATTTATTTAAAAAACAAATTTATGGATAGTAATCCCACCTTTGTTAACTGAAATGTTTTTTACTGGTTTAATAACTAATAAACCTTTTTTGTTGTATTTTAATGTTATTCATAGATAATAATAATAATTTAGAATATCGTTTTAATTTATTACATTCTAATACTAAATTCACTAAAAAACACAGTTGACGTATATAAAACTATGATAACGTTTGTTAGTAACTTAAATTACAATTACGCACTTAAACTTTAAAAATAGTTGCTATAAAAATACACTGTTAATCACGTCATACCTTTTTTTGTTTTCATTTACTATAAAATTATTCCAGTTTTTAGATATTTCTTTAATCGATTGTATTACTCAGCTTTGTAGTATTTTAGATTACTATCAAAATAAAACAGTTATTGGCAATAAGAACAACAATAAGATACAAGCGTAAATATACTGAATTTAAAAATTGATAAAAAAAAAGATATGTTTTGTGGCCTTTGGCTTATATAAATCAAGCGTCAGCGTGATTAAGTTGTAATTTCTTACGACCAAAATGGTTTATATTAAAGAGCTGTTTAAAAATTAAATGTTCAAATTTGCAGGTTTGTTTTGTGTGAAAATGAGATATAAAAATATTATTATTTTTTATTTACCAAAATTTTATTGCATTTTAAAAAGTTAATGTTTTAAGTAAAAAAGAAATTGAACGATTTTTGTTACTAATTCGTGATGATAATTGGTTGTTACGTGATAAAATAATAAAGTAAGAACGTAACAATCAAGGTTTAACTTTAAAAAAAGCATAAACGGAAATGTAGTTTTGATAATTGAACAACATGAGATTTACTTACAAAAAGGTATAATAAAGAATTAAATATCAAAACGCACGTAAATGCCTTATTCAACTTACCAACCATAAAGTTATGTTAAATAGAAAGTATGAGGCAGTTTAAGCTTACCTATCGAACATTGGGATGTTTTGGTCATACACGTAATTGTTACTAAATTAGATTATTTTACTACACGCGAGTGGAAAAATCACTTTACTTGCGATATTCCAAAATTAAGCGATCTCGCTAATTTTTTGAAACACAAATGTAAATTGTTAGGGTCATTACAATTTGATAAAGGTAATAAACCGGTTCTTCATAACCAATACGTACCGGAACTGAAACAACACCAGCATTTTTTACCATTGATACATAATAATTTTTAAGAAAATTCAATAAAAATTAACATGAATGTAATGAAAACAAAATCATTGTTGAATTATTGGACAACTATGTTCACCTACAGAATGTTTTAAATCAACCTAAACAATACAAAAAATTTATAGTAATTAAAAATCAAAATTTAATGCAATAATTAGAAACGTAAAATTCATTCAGCTGATGCGGATGATGCCTTAATTCAGGGGTTCCTAAACTTTCTCAGTTTGCGACGCGTTTACAGGTTTATAATTTTATCACACGACGCCCTACAGTTAATAAAAAAAGTTTGCAGTATCCTTACATTCTTCTTCCTAAAAAAAAGAAGAAAAGCAGCTTTTTTAAATTATGTCCTAATTTATGAACCGTCGTTACTCTAATACTATGACGCTGCAAAGATAGCTATTTAAAAGAATTATTAGCAGTAATAGGATGTCTTATTTTTTAGACAACGAATACCTGCAATTGCAAAAAATGAACAAACTGTACGGCCAGCTACAGATTCTTAAGAACAACAAAAAATAAACAATAAACCCAAAGTAGCATCACAAAAGCAATGCAAAAACGTAGAAAATATAGATAGACAGTCGAAAGCAAAGTATTCTCAGAAAGCTATGAAAAATAAGATTGATCTTCTCCCAAAAATTCTAAATGCTTTGTATTCTGCTAGAGATACCATATTAAGCCGTGTTGAGGTTGATGAACAGATTGTTAAGTCACGCGAAGAATTAAAAGCAGAAAAACAGTCTTCAAAGAATAAGATTCAAAATGCGGTTGCACAGAAAAAACACAGATATGGTATGAAAAGAATTCATTAGCGGTACCATAGTAAATAAATGCAATATCATTTTATTGTATATTTAGGTTTATATTAAATCTGCAATTTCTGTATCAACCCACTTTTTGCGTATATGTTTAACTATGCATTAAAAAATATTCTATTTTCCGTCTCCTTTATAAAACATATTAATATTTAAGTTGCATTAAAATTGTAATCTTTAAGTGCCTTAAACATAATAATACTATATAAATTAAAATTAAAGTTAACAATCACAAGTTTCTGCGTATTGTTTATGATGTAATTTTGCATTACTATACATAGGTATGCAATTTAATCAAAATTGTAGCTGTTGAAATCTTGTTTGCCAAATATTGTAGAAATTAGAAAACAGCTATAAAAATCATATTATATTTATTTAAAATCACAGTGGTAACATTTTACGATCGTTTCGTCAATTATTATAATGGCTTCTTCAGATGTTAATTGTATAATAAAATAATTAACATCTGAAGAAGCCATTATAATAATTGGCGAAACGATCGTAAAATGTTACCACTGTGATTTTATATAAATATAATATGATTTTTATGGCTGTTTTCTAATTCCTACAATATTTGGCAAATAGGTATGCAATGTTTTATTTAATATTTAATCTAAAATTTATTAACGCTGACTCAGCTTTTATTTAGTGTTTTCATTAAACTTTATTTATATATTTACTGACGTTTTTCTGTTATTCAAAAACCAACTAATTGATTTACATTTACAAAATATGAAAAAACAATTGTATAACACTTATAAATCAAATATAAAGAAACTGTATAAAAATCAATGAGAATAAAACGGTCTTTATAGTTTGTAATGAGCTCTGTTACCTCTCTTTGTCAATCAACTCCTAATAGCTAAATAAAATAAACAACAAAAGTATAATTAAATTAAAGTACATATTTTTAATCAAATAATACAGCTAGAAATAAATATATTACCCAGAAACAATTGTTAAGTGAAGACGGTTTGGTTTGTTATTTGCAGAATTTACATTAAAATGCAGTTTATCAGTACAACACAAATTTTCGTTTAAGTATCGTTTTGTGGCAGATTTACAATTGCACAGATTTTCAATTTTCATTACTTACATTGCTTGCTGCTAACACACAATTTTGGATATTAGGATGTTATTTATTAATTAATTGAAAATATTTTATATAATGTAATATTGAACCAAACCTTAATACATTTAATTTTATTTATACATATTTAAAACATTTTTTTTAAAACTTAATCAATTTTTACATTTATGTATTTCAGTACGTATTCAATAAAAATTGTCTTTTACTTAGTGTCTTAATACTAAAATTGCAATTTTTTTAATTTGACTAATTAAAATAAAGTTTAGTGTATAAGAATAACTTGTTTAATATTTTTCTAGATGTATATATGTAGTCTACTTAAGTTTAACATTACATTAAACTATTGAAACAAACAAAAATGATAATTATTAATTAAAGGTTTAATTAGCGAAAATAGTACATAATACAACAAATTAAAGTTAGTGCACCTAAAACTATACTAAAAACACTTTTGTTTATGTAATTATATTCTAATAATAACTAACTAAAACAACACTCCTAAAAAATTAAATAAAAATACAAATTATAAAAAAAATAATTTAAACGTAAGGTACAAATCACTTAGCAGTTATTTTTATTTTATTTAGTTATGCGGTTACATAAATTTAAAACAATAAAAAACAGTCACTTTGTGTTATTAATTTGTGAAGAAATTGTTCACATAAACATTTTTATAAAAAGGGCACACGTGGACTTGAAATAAACCGTTATTATAGTTCTGTTACAAATGTATGTCAAGTATCATTGTAAACTTTTTATTTATTCGAAGCATATATTTTCATGTTAACGCATACAATTTTAAATTAAACAAATAATAGAATTAAAAAAAAATTAACTAAAAATAAATACTGTTAATAATACGTTTATATTGCGTCTTATGATTATAATAAAACAAGATTTTTTTTAGATTTAAATTAAATTTGGATTCAATTTTGTCTTGTCTAAATACAGCAGTTACGTTTTTTTCTTAAATGTAAAACGTAGCCAAAAGAATTAGAACTTTCGAGGCGATTATCGAAACAAATAGAATATTCTAGTCCCAAATAAGGTGAAAATGTAAAATGTGAACGAAGAAAAGCGGTTTGATTCTACTGTAAAGTTGTAAAAAACCACGCGCTGGTTTAAAAAATAAGTGCGTAATTACACCGATAGTATTGTTTTATAAATTTGTTTGAATTATTAATTTGATTGAATTGAAAAGTTTGTTTCAAATAAACCATTCAAATATTAATTGGGCGCTACGAGCGTACAAACCATTTTGGGCATTTGCGCACCCTAGTTATAGAATCAGCACTTTGGTTTATTTTAAGCAGACATTTTAATTCAACTAGTTTATAAAACAATTTTTTTTATTTAAACAATTTTATAAAAAGAACTTTTTTATTCGAACTGTATTTTATTAAACCAAATTTTAAAAATGGCAAAAAAATTAATTGTGAAAAAAAGATTTAATTGCGATAAATATTAAGTTGGTTTGTTTTGGTTTATTTATTTCTAAGTAGTTCATAGTTTTCAGTGGCTGCAGCCAATCTAAAAATCACCAAAGAAAAAAAAATCGATTTGAAAGAAATTAAATGCCTCAAATAAAACGCTCTTCATATCATAATTTTTGTCTAAGTTTGAATCCATGTTTAACCAACTAATAAATTAAAACAGCATGATACTTACCACGCTAGTTACCAAATACCAATAATGAGCTCTCTCCGAGTAGTCTTCTGAAATGGATTAGCACAGCATCGTCTTCCAGTCGAATTATTTTTGGCAGAGCAAAAAATTGGTATATTACTGACCTCAGAAACCCATTTTACGGAAAAGATCTATTTGAATATACACAATTATAAAACGTACCACACTAAACATCCTGACGGCGCAGCCTACGCTGAATCGGATATCATTATAAACAACAAAATTTCTCACTAATTCATGGATGCTTTGTAACTGACTATATACAAGCACTATAATTAAGGTCTAAAGTCCTAGTAGTCTATTAACAGTCGTTTTGATATATAGCTCGCCACGGCACCAGTATGAAGCATTTTTTAACAAGGTTCTTAGCTGGCGGCAATTTTAACGCCAAAAATCAAAACTGTGGCTTATAGATAACTATCACCAAAAAACGCAAATTATACAAAACTGCACTAATTTACACAACTATATATACACTGGAAAGTCAACATACTGCCCGGCAGGTCTAAATAAAGTACCTGATGCTGTAGACTTATTTGTTGTTGTTGTTGTTATAGCATTATCTCCTAGATACTGTTAAGTATAAACGTCCTTTGACCTTATTTCCACTACTCGGCTATAATAATCACAATCAGCACTTCCGTTATAACAAAGCAAAAAAGGCCATGTCTCAACAACAATCACACAAACTGGGACTTGTTCAGAAAGTCCTTGATAGAAAAGAATATTGACTTTGCTGTAGACCAACTAACAAAAACATTTAAAATGCAGCTTTTTCCTCAACTCCGCCTGTTCACAAACATTCAGAAGTTATTGCTAACTATCCACTTTACAATAAAACTAATATCAAAAATAAAAGAAGATCCAGGCAAATCTGGCAGCAAACGAAGAATCCTATAGACAAAAATTTACTAAATAAACCAACTAGAGAGTTAAAAACAGCCCTAAAAAAGTGAAAAAAAAAATCTTTCAACGAATATGTTAACATTTTATCTTCTTAAGCAGATACGCGCTTTGAAAAGCAACAAAGTCTTTAAACAATGCTCGTACTCTTATTCCACTAATAAGAAAATTAGACGGTTCTTGCACAAAAACAAAAGTTGAGAAAGCAACACTATTTGCATAACACCTATCTACGATATTTCAACCGCATCCTACAATCGCTATCCCCAAAGAGGAACAAGAGACTATTTCCAAGCTTCTTTACAATTAAGCCCGCCAATTCACTCCATTACTTCAGAAGAAATCAAAACTAAAATCAAACATCTGAACAACAAAAAAGCGCCCGGGTATAAAAATTAATTACTGCTAAACTACTGAAGAAACTGCCTTACAAAGCAATAATGTGTATACTACTCCCCTCAATGCAGTTTTGAGATTGCAGTACTTCTTAATACTATAGAAATTCTTCCAAATAATACTAATATTAAAATTAGGCTAACCTGCACACGATGTTACCTCGTATAGGCCAATAACGCTATTACCAATTTTGTCAAAAATATTAGAAAAGTTAATACTCAACAGAATGGCACCCATAATTGTAGAAGAAAAAATTATTCTACAACATCAATTTAGGTTTCGCCAAAAACACTTTGTTTTAGAACAAACACACAAAGATGTAATCAAAAAGAACTTTGAAAAACAAAAATATTGTGTTGCAGTGTTTTTTGACACCAGCCAGGCGTTCGATTGAGTCTGGTACCTCAGCTTACTCTACAAAACTAAGCGGTATTTTCCATTCCAATATTTTCTTTTCTTCAAATGTTCAAATCATACTTAAACAAGAGGTACTGCCAAGTAAATTACGGTAAAAACCAGTCTGCACTATACCTAATTAAGACAGCAATTCCTCAAGGCAAAGGTCTTGAAACAACTCTATACGAGATATTTCCAGGTTACCTACCATGTAACGACCACACAATTATGGCTACTTTTGCTAACGATACAACGTTATTGGTTTCTCAGGATCTAGTACAAACATCCACAACTCTACAAAACAGTCTTGACATAATCCAAAAATCGTTGCACCAGTGGCGAATACAAATCAATGAAACTAGATCTACAGCTACTACGTTTACGACGAAGTTTGCTCCTCCAATAACCTTAAATAGTATACAGATTCTCATGAAACAGAAAATAAAATATTTTGGTATGATCCCACAGGCGTTTAACTTGGAAAATCCATATTACACATAAGCAAAAGCAACTGGATGCTATGGTAAAAAAGATGTATTGGCTCCTAGGGAAAACATTTAATCACTAAAATAGATCAATGATGAAGTTAAACAACGTATGTCAACCAAATAACAAATCACCCTAATGCGTTAGTGCCAAATTTACTAGGTAATGCCAATAATACTCTTAGACTAAAAAGACTTAAAACGCTGGACCTCGCTAATTAATATTAATAAATTAGTATACTCATGAAACCGCCAATGGGTGACACTCTCTCTACATGTCACTGTAATTTAGTTTCGTAATTAAGTATTATATTATATTTCTCGACTTAGAGCTAGTTGTAAATTAAGCATTTTATAAAAAAAAAAATAAATAAAACGCACTTAAAAGTAAAAAGTAATAATTGAATTTAGTTACACAATTAAGAAGAAATTACTTTTTGATGTCAATGTCATGTATGGCACTGACGTATGATTTAGTTTAATTGTAACACTATCTTTAGCAGTTGGAATAGATTTAAGTCGTATGTGTTGAGAATAGCTTTCAAAAAATAATATGTAAATTGTAAATGAATTATAATTAGAAAGTGACGATTCAGTGCTTCAAGTCGGCGCGCAGTTGATTTTAGGATTTCTGCCAAGTTAATTGAAAAACATTAAATTTAATAAAAACAAATCACCATACACTTTACAATTTGCCTCAATAGTGCGTCTACTGGTTTGTGAAACAATAGGAGCAGTAAAAACAAAATTAAAATGAAAACTATATAGAATATGGTTTTGCCAACATACCATAAATTGAAACAACGAAAATCTCTAAGAATCTTGATTTAAACGTCTTGTAAAAAAATTATATAACCAACATCATTTAAAAACCTATATAAGATTTGCACATTCTTAATCATGTTTAATAATCGAGGAATGCACAATAAATTTTTTTGACGTTTCTCTTCGATATGAAATTCTATTGACTTTAGTGACTAAAAAACTTGTGTAGCGATTTTAATTTTTATTTTCCTTCTGGCTTAAGCGTTCCAATTTACATATGTGACTATCATAGTCAGAAAAAAAGCTAACTTCATACATTTGTTTTAAGTGGATTTGTTTTGCAATCCCACTTGAGATTTTAATATTCTTGGTCATAAACATATTTCTAACACATTGAGTAAGATAGGGTACATCAAATAAATGGGTAACTTAATGACCAAGGACATTATAAATACAATAATTCCTGTTGTTTTCAACGACAAGGCGGACAACGGTAGGATGTTTGCTAAGGATCATGTCAAAAATAGATGCACGAATGAAAAATTTAGTATTTCATGAACGGCTATAACAATGCACTTTGTGGCCCAGTATTTGCGCATTTAACAAAAAATAAAATAGAATATGTTGACAAAGACTTTTCTGTAAACCACAAATGACAATCACTATATGATGACCAGCAATTCGTACTCATTTTCCATCAGCCAATTCCTCAAATCAATTAAAATTTAAGCTAATATTATTAAAATACTTGCTAGGATCAATAGACATTTTTCCAGGTTAAAACTACAAATCTTTCGATCTACATTAATTACTTGCTAAGTTTATTAAAAAAAAACTTATTTGCTATTTATGCCCGGTAACAATTTAAGATTACGTTCGAGATTTAAAAAATACTTAAGAAAAGAATAGTAGGAAAGAAAGTTTGAAGGCAACAATAACATTTTGAACTTTTTTGGTAAATGGATACGAAGTAAATTGGGAATGAAAAATGGTTTCTATAACAGGAAACAAACTGCCAATGCCTAGCAATCTGGGTGTAATTTTTTTGTTTTTGTTTTTAATCAATTTTAATTTTAATCTGTGAATTGCTTTTTTTGTCGCTAGATAAGTTTTCTTTGGTTTTTATTTGATTTCTTATCCTTGGTGTCGTTTACAAACTATAAAAGTTAAACTTCATTTAATTTTTAATATAATTACTTAACAGACTGTTGTGATGTGTTAGGCATATCCATACTTTTTGTGTTTTATTTTGCAGCACACTCAGAAACAACAACTATTCTGCTGTAAATTTTGCTAGAATGCTGCAATCGTCGCATTTACTAGGTGACGTATCGACCTAATGAAAAAAATACTATTAATACCTACATACCGAAATCAGACAGAGTAATTACATCTGGTGGTGTGACAGATTCAGTATGTTCAATTTTTTTGATTTGCCTGTTTGCAATTAGCAGTTAATTATGTTTATCGAATTCCGACATAATTTGAGGTGTAACGTATCGGTAAATGCAACGGGAAGGAAAGGGACAGCACAAACAATATATGATTTTAATGCAAAATATGGAACGTCCTTTTCTCGCTGCACTATACCCAACCGGAAATCTCGATGCTCTTTAGTAGATGGTAAAGTCAACAATTTACAAAGAAAAAGACATCCTTGTACAATGCAAGCTTTCTAACACATTAAATAATGTATAACTAATCAATGTTTGTTGTTTATTAAAACTTACCTTACCTATGCTTAAAATAATTTAAATATTAATAAATAACTAAACTAATAAATAAAACAATAATACAATTAATACACTAAAGTTTAGAAGGCGTAAACAGTGAAAAAAAAAGTAAAACACCCAAACAAAGAAATAAGGTTACATCAATTTATGTAAGTCACTGTATGCACCTGATAATTTGCATGATCCTAGTTGACAATAAAAAAGAATGTGTAAAATAACCTGACCACAATAAATGGTGGCAACGTTAGATGACACAACACGCTGCAGTGTTCACCAAAATTGTTGAAGCAAATTTCATTTCATTACTTGAACCGGCCAAGACAGTAGTAATTATTTGTTTATCTATTTAACCGTGTTAGTCCAACAGTCAAAATCTTACCTATATTTAATCAATTATTTAAAAATTTTATCAAGAATTTTCTCTTATGTAAATGTAGACTTGGAACACATATATGCTTAATTAAGGTACACACATAATTTAAATTAGGTAAAATAAGAATCACAGCATAGACAATCGCGTTTTGATTTTAAAACTTCGCAATGAACATGATTTCAATTCGGGGGTAAGGGTATTATATAACGTTACTATATTATATGAAAATGTTCTAAGATAACCCCTTACCACGAATATTTATATTATGTACGTCTGTCCGATAACGAATTTTATCATTAAGATATTTCGGATATCCTGTAGTAATTACAGCGTGAAACATACATAATGAGTGTAGTTTTCTGCGTTGAGCCATATTTAACCACCGCAATTCTTTCAGTTTGCTACATACATGCTCATGACGTCTAAGACCAAAAATGAATCTTACGCAATCATTTTGAACTGTTTGTATACGGCGTAAACTAACAGCATCCAAACAGGGCCCGTAAACTGTATCACAAAAATTAAAGTTTGACAACACTAACGAGTTGCAAAGCATTTTTCTTGTTTTAACAGACAGATGAGTTCTATGTGGATATAACATTTTTAGGTTTCTATATGCCCTACGTATGCAGTTAGTAGTATGTTTTCGAAAACGCAATTTGTTATCTACATAAAAGACTAAATTCTTAGCTACTGGAGTTATCGAAATGTTCACATCATCAATATAGAGTTTCAACTGCAAACAATTGGCATTGCCAAAAATCAATGCAGAAGATTTATTCGGATTAATGAGTAAGTTATGAGCTTTCGAAGAGTCATACAACAACTTAAGGTCATCATTAATTTTATTGAATGTTTGTTCTATTTCCTCAGGAGAGAAACATAGATATAACTGTGTGTCGTCAGCATAAAGGTGATAGTCACATGTTTTGAGAACTTTATATAATTGACTGGTGTACAAAGTATATAAAAGTGGACCTAAAATTGACCCCTGCGGAACTCCTGATTTCATAGGTAGCAAATCTGAAACCGTACCATTACCCAATTTAACCATCTGATGTCTGTTACTGAGGAAACTATTGATTAGTTGAACGGCTTCGATTCCAAAAACAACGTGATGAAGTATGAACAAAAGCAATTCATGATTGATTGTGTCGAATGCTGTACTGTAGTCAATTAACACTAATACTGAGATATTACCGTCAAGAGCACATAAAATGTCATCTGTGACATTAAGCAATGCTGTACAACAGCTATGATTCTGTCGAACCCCAGACTGCATTTTAGGTAGTATATGATGATCATTCAGAAATTTTCAAATTTGAGTTTCTAGACATTTTTCCAGTACTTTAGACAATATAGGTAATATACTTATAGGTCGTAGATCTGCAAACGTTTTGGGTTCTTTAATCTTTGGAAGAGGCCTAACAACAGCAACTTTCCATATGTCAGGAACTTCACACTCTAATATGGCCGTATTGATCAAATGTGTCACATAAGGAACTATAAAAGGACAGCACATCTTTATGAGTTTTATATTAAAGTTATCAAAACCTGAGGCATTTGTACTTTTATATCGAGTATAGCATCATTAGTTACAGTCACAAACATAAATTCGGGTACAGTATCATTTAACATGTCTCGATACTCTTGTAGTACACCGTTTACAGTTCCCGATATCAAGGGCACTGAATTAACAAAGTATGAATTAATTCCATCTGCATTTTGCAACTCCGTAGGTAGGTCAACAGTTCTTTCACTCATTATACCTGTATTAAGGAATCCTCGCCATTTATGTGTGCTATCTACACAGTGATTATAAAGTAAGCTCGTTTATCGTTTTGTACTGCAGTATTGGTCATATGTCGCAATGACTTATAATAGTTTCAGTCATTTGGGTTTCTCGACTGACGATTTTTCATTAAGGCCTTATTTCTGATTTTCATCAGGAATCTAGCGTTATTGGATAGCCATGGTGAAGGTTTTTTCTTAAAGACTGTCGTTTTAAGCGGAATCTGAATATTGAATATATTATCAAGTAGATTATTTACAAAAATTGCTTTATTACTTATCCCGGTAATATGAAAAAGATCATCAAATGGAAGAGTACGCAGATCCTTAGCAAAATTTTCATAGTTACAGTTTTTGTAGTCCCGGTAAGTAGTAGATGTTTGCAATAACTCTTGATGTTTTAAGTTTAAAACGGCAACAATTAAATCATGGTCTGCTATATCACTGGCGGATATTACATTGCAGGTAGTGATGATAGATGAGTCATTAGTAATAAGATCAAGTAGGGTGCTACTCGTTGGGGTAACTCGGATAGGAGTGCTAACTATTTGATATAATCTAATGTTTTGGAGAAAAGTATTAAAGTATTTTAAGCAGAGTGAGTAAATTATAGTTAAAATCATCCAATCACAACAATAAGTTGTGTTTAAATATTATTCCTTTAACAGCTTCTTCAAGTTTATCTACACACTTGACATTGACATTGTGATGGAAGTACCAGAAATTTTTTTAAAATTGAGTTTTTAGTTTTTTCTAAGTCGGAAAATTACGAGGGCATATTGAAAACTAATGCCTCCATGGCTATAACTTTATTAATAATAGATATACAGTTTACATATAAATGTGAAATAATAGTGAAAACTGTCCTCTACGCACTCATGTATTTACTTTTCCACATAATCGCCGTTAGCAGCAATACATTTACGCCAACGTACTACGAGTTTTGTAAGTCCGTCACGGAAAAAGTCTGAAGACTTCCCACGGCACCATTTCCGCACCTCCTCTATCACCTCTGCATCCGAAGAGAAACGCTTGCCTTTAGGATGTTCCTTAAGCTTCGGAAAGAGGAAAAAGTCACAAGGCGCAAGATCTGGGCTATAAGGTGGATGAGGTAGCACGTCATGAAACCGAAGCTTCTCCAGTGCTGTACGCGTTCTCTGACTTGTGTGAGGCCGAGCGTTATCATGTTGCAGAATAGGCACTTTGTCTGGACTAACCCTACGCAGCCGTTGCTGTAAATGTGTAAGGGTGTTAACATATCGTTCGGAGTTGACAGTACGACCACGTTCCAAAAATTCGATGTGAACGATGCCATCGCAATCCCAGAAAACGGTAATCATGACTTTCCCAGCTGATGGAACTGCTTTGAACTTTTTCGGGTTTGGCGAACCCTTATGTCTGTACTCCATGGACTGACGTTTCATTTCAGGGTCGTAATGATGCGCCCACGACTCGTCACCGGTCACAATGCTGTGGAGAAAAGCGTCACCTTCTGCTTCATATCGAGTCAAGAGTTGTTCGCAAATTTGTTTCCGATTGGCTTTCATTTCATCAGTAAGCATTCGGGGAACCCAACGCGCGCAAACTCTCCTGTACTTCAGCACATTGCAGATAATGTGATGTACTCTTTCTTGTGAAATACCCACCCTGTTGGCAATGTCAGTTTGGTTACACCGTCGATTCTCACGAACAAGTTCATCCACGAGAGCGACCTGCCTTTCACCACACGCAGACACTGGTCGGCCACTGCGTACCCGATCATGGATATCCGTTTTAACAGGATTTGCGTCTTTCACAGTCCTTACCACCTCCTAACAGTACTCACATCAACACACGCATCACGGTACACGGCACTCAACCTTCGATGGATGTCAATCGGCGCTACACCCTCTGCAGTAAGAAATTCAATGACAGCTCGTTGCTTTAACCGTACGTCCATGTCGGTCGCCATGTTTAGAGTTGTTGTGCGCAAGCGCGATGTTGCTGAGAATCTCCACTAGGAGGACTTATGTACTAATACTTAAGGTAAATGGCAAACCACTTTTGACACGGTCTGGCCCGTTATTATAAAAGTTATAGCCATGGAGGCATTAGTTTTCAATATGCCCTCGTAGTTGACCGCATTTAAGAATATAATAACTAAAAAATAAAAGAAAATTAATGCAAGTAAAATATCGTTTAATTATTACAAGTTTAATAAATGTTAATAAAACCAATGGAATTTCCGTTTTTGTCTTTCATTAAAAAAAAAGATTTATATTATTTTAGTTTTTGTATGAAACTTTTCAAATCGATAGAAAAAGTTCGATTTCATTAGGCGTTTTAATAACGGTTTACGCAAAATCTGAATAACTTATTTTTTTAAAGATATATTGTATAATAACATTAATTATTAATATAAAGTATTTTCTTGCTATAAAATAAAAAATATTTGAAGTAGATTTACTTTCGAGACGTTACCTTTTGGTTCAGATTTTGCAAAATTTCACTTTGGTCAACTACTGGCAATAGTTATTTTAAATTTAAATTTATTTACAGGTTTAAAAAATGACAGAAAAAAATTAAGAAAAAGTTTTCGCCTTTACTGTAACGTCATTAAGAAAAATGAACTTTAAATTAATTATTCTAATTATTCCAATTTTAAATCAAATTAAAATAAATGTTTGTTTCATTAGTAAAGATTAACTCAGTATTATAAAATTCTTTAAATTTACCTTTTATAAAGTCGAGTTTTAAAACTGACTAAAATGAATTACAAATTAAGTAAAGATTACGTTCTGGTTACTAATGCATGTGTTTAATTATCTACTCATATAGTCGCAAGGATAGAGAATTAACAAGTAGAGATTACATGTAAAACTTTCAAACTACTTAATTATTTATAAATATTTATAATTAGCTTTAAGTAGTTATTTTTCTAACAAAATATTGTTAAAATAGTAAAACAAAAAATAAAAAAAGTTTAAATTTAATTTTACTAAAACTTTTCTTGTTGAAAGTTGTAAACCTATTTTTAATACACAATTTTAAACAAAAAAATGATAGAACAAAAAAAAAGTTAAAAAAGATGAAAATTGTATAAATTACAAAATATTGTATGTGTGCAGTTTATAATTTTAACCAACTTATTATTAAAAAAAGAATAAAAAGTGCTGTCAAATACAAATAGTTTTATTTTGACCGTTTTCATCACAAAGCATTAGTAAAAATGCTATGTATTTTAAAAAAAGTATTCCAACATAATTACTTTTGTTTGTCATTATTACATATTTACAAAAGCCTTTTGTAGTATAATAAGTTGCCATGGTCTTCCTCAATCAGATAAAATAAAATGTGTTTAGAGTCAGAGTTGACAAGGCATTGTTTGTAAAGGGAATGTAAAATGAAGAGCGTGCTCGTGCACAAAGCAGTGTTTTTATAATGAGCAATTTGTAGTTGTCTGAATATTTGAAATTTTTTGTTCGTTGTAGAAGTAACCGTTAAGGGCTGTCGTCCAAGTCCAGTCTTCCTATTTCGTTGCACTAAAGCTTTTCAAAACTTTAAGATTTGTAATTAATTATTTCTTCATACTGACAGGCGCGGATATTTAAAATTCAAATATTAATACCCTTAAATTTGCATAATTTTCTTCGGTACCTCTACAAATTTAATAATCAGAACACGTAAACTTTACATTCTCTGTAAAATATCAAAGGCAATATAAGCTCCCTCTTCCAGTCAGCCTTGTTTTGCAAACCAGGCGCTAATTTAGACCCTCTCATTTATTACATTAGTCTAATGAAACTTCTTTGATGATAGCTCGTTTACTTCTCTCTCTCTCTCTGAATTGTCTAGCGTCTAGCGAATATTAGCTGGAATATTGAAAAGCTAATTACATACGAATTGATTAAAATTAGTGCCCGCCTTATTTTGTTTCATTTTAATTAAATCTGTCTCTATTATTAGTTTTGTTACAGCTATATTGCTTATTCTATCCCTTTTGTTATAAATTTTCATATCCACTTTGCTTTGGATGTGCGCTTTGATTTAATATCCTAACTTTATTGAAAATTAAAATGAGCATTATTGAGCAAATAAATTTCTACGCGCTTTAACATTTATTACTCGAACAGCAACTATATTTACGGTTATATAGCACATTAATCGTACTTTGCTAACTAATTACACGCGTTACGGTAGTTCTAAATTTTCTACTGTAACGACACGGCAATTATAAATGTAAAGTTACTAGAAACGTTAAACCAATTCCAAAAAATGCCGAAATAGTTGTAAACATATTTTATAAAGCATATTTTACTAAACACATAAAAATAATAGCATTATGTTAAACTAATTCATATCAATCAAAATTTTAATAACAAAAAAATATAACTATTTACAATAAAAGAAATTATTGTTAGTGAATGTTTGTTTTAATTTACAAACGTAATTAATTACACCATTATATCGTTTTTAGTATCTAGTAGATGTAGTAATCTATCTAATATTATTTTATATAATATTATACTATTATAAAATTCAAATATTTTTTATTTTATAAAACTGTTGTTTGTTACGGTGTAGTTAGTTCTAAGTAATAAAATAATACGCTTATGTGTGATTAAATTATTTTGTTATTTTAAAGAGAAACTTGTTCTCTAGATTTGACTAATCTTGTTACAAAAAAAAATACAAAATTGAAATATTTATGTCTACGCAAAACGTATTGTTTTTCCTTTGAAATTCATAACAAAAGCGTTTCACTTGAAGAATATTAGCAGTAAGTTCCTGTCTTCAATTATACAGTCTATTTATCTACGATTATTACAAAAAACATAAAATCAGAATAAAACTATAGTAAATACTTAAACAAACTGGAAGATTAATAATAAATAAATAATGCGGAATAGGATGGTTGTAAGAACTCGCACATTTGTACAATTGTTTATTGTACATACATACATACATACATAGTATAGTTCGATGTATTTTCTCCGACTGAAAAGTACGACGGAAAATCTACGCAAGCATTGCATGTTACATATAAATTTTGAGGTATGATTGGTAGATACAACTTGGCTTTTTACTTAATTTTAATATTTTTAGTTTTTTTAATTTTTTTTGTACTAACAGGTTTTTACAAGTAAATGCAACGTATCGATAAATAGAAACAGTCGCTACAAGACATTTACCTTCAATTTTTAATATTTTTTATTTGAGTATTAATCCATTAATACCCACCAATCTTGTGAGAGATTACAATAATTTTTTAGGATAGAATTTAGTTCGAATACAGTATATTTTGGTAATATATGCTTCATTTTTAGATTATTTGCTTAAAACGTAAAAAAAATTGTGTGCTCAAATGAGTACATCGGGCACATATATAATATAAATCAACAAAAAACAAAAAAAAATCATATAAAAATAGTCGTGTCAAAAATTTTTTCCGTGTGTGATATATCTTGAAACAGTCTTTCTCTAGACAAAGAGTAACATTGTACTTTTCACAAGCTCACCTAATTGTGCTGGGACGTACGCTGCATCGTAGTTGATTCGACAATTTCTTCGGAAAGTGGCCTGTTGGATCGTCTAGTAAACTCCTAGAAAATGAACCGGAATGCTGTCGTAAAATTGATCTTCTTTAAATGGCTTTGTTATAAGACCGTAAGTAATGACGAGTAACATTTTGTTGAAACAATAGCAAATCCATAGGGTCTTGTGGGAAAACGACTTGATATAGTCACCACTTTTTGTCATGCATCACACTCGGTAACTGTTGACCGATTGATTGATTGATGCATTCCTCCCATGTACGCATTGTAGGTATTAAAAAACTTCGGTTGAGGTACTGATATTTTTTTCTTTTTCTTTGACCACCATTTTTTTACTTGGGAAATTGGTTCAATGCTGTCGTAATTGGTAGCCATTGTAACGGCTTTGTTGTCAAGGTCATCTGACCGGAAGGAAAAATTGTAAACATTTTTAGTACGGTTTTTTCGCACAGTTCCGGTAGCTATTATACCTTACTCTCTCGAAGCATTTAACAGATCGTAACTTGTAAAATTATTATTAAAAAAGCGTGGATTTCGGAATTTCAACCTTGCCATTGCACCACAGTAGGTATCAAAGACAAAATAATAGCCACTGAAGCTACATAACATCCGGTCTCAACAGCCAAAGCGTACTAGTTTACCTTTGATAAACTGTTTCGCAGAATGATGTCCAAAATGTCGTACCATCAATGGACAAACATTCGTAAAAAACTTTTAGAGCTTTTTATTCAGTAATTTCATCTATGGTCTTGCTTTGAACATTTTATCATTTCTGTCAATCTGTGTGTTGTCTGCCAAGTGTATATATTGTTTTATCTCCTCGAATCTACTTCTACTAATACAGTTCGAGATAAATAGCACACTTCTTCATCCAAACACCAATATAAACGCGTACGAGGTAATTTATGATAACTACTGAAAAGAAGCTATTCCACTTGGACTGACTTATTTTTGCTTTTTTTGATAGTGTAATACAAATCTTAGATAACGGCATGTTGTATCTTTTATCGCTATCATCTTCCATCGCTATTTCAACTTCTTCTGGAACATCATGGAGAAGACGAGCTGTAACCAGATCATCTTCATTAAACTCCTCTTCATCAGTTTGTTAATCGGATTTTAGTGGAATAATTACCACATCAATTTCTGAGTTTGATAATCTTACATTTGCTATGGTATCGTCTGCAAAGCGGAAATTTCATAAAGATTTTCCATCACAAAAAAAAGCCTGTAAATATAAAAACTTGTTACAGCAAGAAAATATCCGAAAATATATCCTGCATGCGCTTATTGTACTCAATCGAGTACACTCATGTTTACAACAGGAAATAAAAAGTAAAGTTTTTACTTACCTAACAAAAAAATCTTGTTTTTTCATCTTTGTTTGTTAGATTTAAAGAAAATAAACTTCAAAATTTGAAACCATAAATTTGAATAATATTATCTGCTGTTTACCACATCATAACACACAATGAAAAAGCGGACATTTGTTAGAATTTATGCAGAAAACTGTAGGGATTACGATTCTGCAATTATACTTTACATTGTAAACACATAGATCTTGCCCCAGGGTTCAAATTTAAGTGTAGTTCAGCGAGTACGAGCATAAATGGGCAAAAAAAGTTTTTTTGTTACTTCTTAGTAAAAATACAATAATAGTGCTGATTTTGATATTTTTATAACCCCGCGATTACCTACGCGTGCGTCGCACATTTTTCAAATCAATAGAGGCCAAACATAGCAGTCTAGATTTTTATAGTATACCATCGAACATGTTTTATATGAAATTGTAACTAAATAAAAACATTTTTATTTTATAAAAAAGCTAACAAGTAATAAAGCATCGACAAGTAGCAAAAACGGAAATATTGTAATCGTATTGGTTTTATTTTAGTAAAACTAAACAATAACAAAAGACCGTAATCTGTGTTTTGTCTAAAACTTTTAGCACCTGATTATATGCTACAAAGTTAACTAAAACGATAGCTCAACACCAATGACTTTGACATGGTTGAAAAATCCCGAAAAGTCCTAAGTAAAAAGTAGTGTTGGGCAGTACTGGTGTATACTTCATATATTTGAGTATTGATTACTTGATTATTAAGTACAAAAATAATTGAGTACAATTATTGTACTCAAAAAAGTATAAGTAAAAATATACTCGATTACAATTGTTCTCAAAACAGGTGAGTAGAAACGTATTTGATTACAAATTTACTCAACACGCATGAGTACAAATGTACTTGGTTACAAATGTACTCAAAACGAATGTACAAATATAATTGAATATTAACGTAATCTAAAGCCATGAGTACAAATGTATTTGTTTACGAATACAATTGCATTAAACACGCCAAAATATAGTAAAGTAACGGTAGCGTCAATTTCGTGTTTTTTATGCACACTTTTCTGAAAGTAATCAGGAGCATTTAAATCAATTTGAACATTCTTAGTCTCTTTAAAAATAATATTATTTACATTGTAAATTTGGTAATTAATCACCGCGGTCAGTCGAGAATTGTTACTAATGCTACTTAAAATAAACGTGCAAATACAATGGCGTAGCTACATATTCAGCGCCCTAGGGCAAGTAAAATGTTTTCGCACGCTTTTTTTCTCGCATGAGTTTTAGCAAAATATTATCTTTATCTTTTTATATTAATTTTAATCATTACTTAATAAGCATTTATTTAAAATATAAAACATATTCAAACAGTAACAAGTTATTCAACATGATATGTTATAATCTACCTACATTAAAAAAATTATATAACTATATTCTATGACATGTAACTTGTAACACCAAAAAGAAATTGAAATTTTGTGACCAAACTTGGCAGGAAAGTTTCTCATAGGCTATAGCATACCATACCGTAATCCCCACAGTGTGGTGCTTATGCCACTCAACAGAAAATTGAATATTGCGCCGTTTCTCACGTTTTCGTGTGAATCCTATACAGTCATCATGCATTCCGAAACAGAATTGGGATTCATCACTGAAAACTACTCTATGCCATTTCAGACCCAGTGGAGTCGCAAAAACTATACGTTCATACTAACTATTAATCAGCGATTGATCTGGTACTAGAAAATCGGTCTCTTATTGCCATAAGTCATAGATGGCGGTCCTGCACCTCATATTATATGCCTCCGTTCCCTAATTTCTTGTCTACGAGGATTCTGACTTTTCCCAGTCCATGCTTGAAAATAATATATGATAGTGGATTGGTTTCGGTTAAGACGATTTGCAATTTCCCTGTACAAAAAATCACTTTACGTATTTTTGACAAAAAAATTTTGGGTGTCTGTGTTTGTGTCTGTCTGTGTGTAACGATGTACCCACGATAACTCTTGAACCAAAAGTCCTAGTAACTTGAAATTTGGTATAGAGCTGGATTTTCATATTCTCTCGGATTTATCAAAAGATAGATCTGATATAGATAACTGAAGTAGGTGTATCCGCCATTTTGAACCGTTTTTCTTATATAATTTTGTACGAATGTAAGTTATTCGAATTATTTTTACAGTTTCTTATAAAGATAATTCTTCCTAACAATGTATTCAAATAATTTTTTTTCTAGCATTAACAGTTCCCAAGCAACACATTGGTATAAAAAACGTCTAAATGTCCGGCTAATAGACGTTTATTAGACATTAAAACGTTTTTAAACGCGTTATTAACGTTTATTAGACGGACATTCAGACGTTTTTTGGGTTTATTAGATATTTAATTTATTTAATTTATAATTTAAAGTGATTTCTATTATATAATCTAGGTTCGAATCCTTCCTGCGACGATTTTTTTTTTAGAAAAAATAAATAGCCGGTTGCACAAAAGTCTGGTTAATTGGTGATTTACTAATCGTTTTTAATACAAAAATATCACTTCAAAGTGGTTTTATGACAACATAACCTTATAAAAATACATTTCTTCATCATTCCTTATAGGAAAGTCGTGTGGTGGTCACACCAGTTTTTTTTGATAAAAAGCAAAAAAAAATAATCGTAACGTACACATCTGAAACGAGACAGAACACCTAAAAAACAGCAAAAAATGCAGTATTGAAGAAAAGTAAAAACCAAATTTGACAAAAAGAGAAGTGAAAACATAAAAGATGTGGTCTTGAAAATATAAACAAGATACTAAAATAATAACAAAAATCGTAGAATCAAAAATAATCGACATGCCTTTTCATTAAATTCTCTTTTTTTACCGATTCTACATTTTTTTCCTATTAATATTAAACAAATGCGCTACTGACTATAAAAAAGCATTAAAGAGATGAACTTTACTTTAACATGAATCCTTTCTCTAGTCTTAACAGATTTATAACGCTAATAATCTTTACAATTGTTTGACTGTTCATACAATTTCGACATTCAAAATTTATTTTACGTACTTTCGTCATATGTTGATAACTTTACAGTGAAATCGTTTATGATTTAAACTAATAATTATCGGTTTAGTAGAACATCGGTCGAGTTGCTTTTGGTAACCACCGCGGCTTTTTTTGTGGCTAAGGATAGCTTTGTCGATGTCGTAATATTACACCAGGATCGAAACCGTCCCAATTTTTGTATTGAAATGATTTGCTTAATAATTTAAAATAACCAATAAACTATTACCCTAAAACGCTGCAAGATAGAAGACAGTTGCACATAAAGATTTTTATAACTAACTGTAACTCACAAAGTAAATCAAAAATGTAACAACTGATTATTTCTCAAAACAATTGCTACATAGCCAATGAAACCACGTTTATTCGTAATGTAACAATTGATTTCAGAAATAATCAGTTGCTACATTTCTGATTTGCTTTGTGCAACCCGCCTTTAAACTATTAGATATAATTATACATTCCCGCGGACTTTTTTGTAGTAAATTTTGTGCTCAATAAATTGTTTATGTGCAATTTTCATCTATATTGTACCGTATAATGCGTGAATGCTTTGCATTATTTCTGCATTGACTGCATATTTTACCGGTTTTTGACATTTTCCTTTCATATTTTATTACGATGCAGGTATTTCACATTTTTATTAAATGTTACAGTTTACTATCTACTGTCAATTTTACGATCAATGTTGTCGCTCTCAACACCATAGATGTTTTTTTAGGAAAGCAAGCCACAGTCATCTTTACTGTGCTTATTTTTTAAAAAGTTATTTATGAGTTTAAATCGATATAGTGTACATTTTTTTAGAAGTTTTTTGCAAACTTTGTGGTAAAGCAATAAGTCCTTTCAAATTAATAAGCTTTTCTTTATTCTTTAATAAATATCGCGTTTAATAACAGTTACACATTAATTGTAAATAAAGTTTTTAAATAATAAAAAAAAAAGAAACGATTATTTGCATCCGAATTAGTAAAATTAAAAATGCTCAAAACTAATTGTCAGTGACTGCACAGGGAGCTTTTATTTAACAGAAATGAAAGTTTTACCAATTTAGCTCCCGGTTTAAAAACTTTTTTTAGATGAGTTGAGCGTCCACAAATGTCATTGTTAATTTTTATTTTACTTTTGCATGAACATACTTGCTTAAGAAATTAAAAATCCTATGAAGTTTTAACATTAAAACACTAGAGTGATTTAAAGTTGCTATTGAAATAATGACGTCATCATTTTTAGAGGGTAGTGAGATATAACAAGCAGTATCATTTTTATTATAAATAAACATTAAATGTACAATTCTTATTATGTGATATGTAGATTCCAGCAGTTTCCAATTTGTTATTTTTTGCTATTATCACGTTATCGCAGGATCACTAGTATTAACTGACCATGATGGCGTAGTAGTCGTCCCATTAACAACTCCAGGAATATCCTTCGAAATTTTCAATTTGTTCACGATAGATTCACAATGTAACTAACAGCAACCGTCAAAAATCTTTAACTTACTTGACGTTTAACCTCATCTACATTCATCTCTCTATTTGCCATAATCGTTGTTAATTTCTGCCTGAAAGCATGTATGTTGAAAAGCGCGGAAATTCAAAAAAATATGCTACAAAAGAAGGGCATTTACCAATTGTGTTAATCCCAACAACTTGCTTGATGCTTAAATATCAGACCTGTGTAAATTACGCATTTCGTATCTTCATCATGAAGCAAACACGCCACAAATTGCGACAACCTGAAAAATAAACTAACTGTCACTAATTTCTGTCTAACTTGAATAAAAAAGCTAAAAAAAAGCTTCCTCCATAAAAACAAAAAACTTTTTGGCTTCATAACGTTATTTACAGTTTTCATAACGTATGCAGCTTGTGAAAAGATACTAGATCTACTTCTTTTTTGAATCTTCACATTGCTTGTAATTTTGAATCTATATATACACTATAAAGTAGACGATATACACTAGACTGTCATAAAACATAAAATATACAGTTGTAATCAATGTTACCATGTAGACAAACGTCAATGATTCATTTAAATTTTTTATATTTTTTACAATATGCATCCCTTGATTTCTTTGGAATAATTCTGATTATCCTTTTATGGCCAGTGTTTGAATTTCCCCTGAAGTGTTTTCTTCAAACTGATCTATTTTTTATTTACGAACCCACCTTATCTATGTAGAAATGTAAAGAACAAATGCTAACGAATTTCCATATCAACGACATGAGCTTATTGCATAGACTACTTTCCAAAATGATACAAATTCAAAATCAAAATGTTGATTTGAAATATGGATTTGAGTTCAACTTCTCGAATTATTATGCAATTGTAATAAAAAATAGAGCATGGCACGTGTGTAAAAGCGCATTTAAAGCACTGACGCCGTTAAAAGCACTGCGCTTTACGTCGTGCTTTTAAACTCGTCGCACGTGTTTTAAAGGCTTGTTTGTACACTTAGGTCATAATATACTATTAAATAAAACTGAATTTTTCTATTATAAACATGTGCTAAGCGTCAGTCATTTAGTCAAGATGTTGTTAATAATACCAAATTATAACTACGTTTTTCTACTACTAGTTGTATAGGCTTTTATTATTACGTATAATAGTAGGTTGTGAAATTGTGCTTTTTTAAGCGCAGATAAATAATATTTCATTATTAACCACTGCACTGGTTAATAATGAACATATTTACATTTTCTGATAATACTATAACAGTTTCAAAGGAAAAAAGTTTACCAAATGGTTCACCAAGAACAAGAAATTTTATTTAATGCTAATTTAAGTTTTCAAATCGTTCAATTAATAAATTAATTTGATTTTAAAAATGTAAGTTATTTGAAGTTCGCGCTTAACTAAATGTAAGTAAATATTATTGAATTAAATATATTTTAGATATAATAATGCTTAAAATAATAATGTTTTTAAACAATTTAAACAACTTTAGCAATAAAAACTTACGTTATTTGTTTATTTTTGTGTTTTAAATCACAATAAAGAATTACGTCAAAATTAATTGTATTAAACTAATGACAACTGTCAGAAGTATATACTGACTTGATTTTTAATTTATAATTAATACCTTAAATTTGATTTAGTAACAGGTTGAATAGTTTTAATAACTCTAGTAGTAGAAAAAATTGTATATATACCACGGTTGTGAAGTTCATTATAACCTGCGCGATTTATATCCCTCAACGCTTCGCGTCTCGCGATGTAATCTATCGCTTACGTTATAATCATACACTTCTCAACCTTGATATATAATATACTATTTTCCATTACTAGTCGTATAAGTTTTCATTATTACGTATAATAGTAGGTTGTGAAGTTGTGTTTTTTTAAGCGTAAGTAAATAATTTTTCTTCATTAACCAGTGGTTATTATTTATTATTATTATTTTACCTAAGGGTGGTCCCAATATGGTCCCGGCACCGCGACCTGTAGGTCTATTGTGTTCTCCGATGTTTTCTACCCTTCTAGAATACCTGTATCTGTGACAAAGTCCAGGATTTTAGTAGGGCGAATCTTCGTTACTTCCTCTTCTGTAATCTTTTAATTTCCAAGTAGGCGTTCCTTTGCCCTTGTGAATGCTTCACAGTGGCAGATGACGTGGTATGGAGTTTCTTTATCCTCACCACAACCCCTGCATAACGGGCTATCAATCAGTCCCATTTTATGCAGGTGTTTGTTTAAACGACAGTGGCCTGTCACCATCTCTGTCGCAAGTTTGATCTTCGTCCTACTTAACTTTAAGATGGACGTTGCTAAGCCCCCGTCGGGGGTTCCCAGAAAGACCTTAGAATGATCCTGTCCTCGGACTTTCGACCAGTGTCTGCAGTGCTCTTTCGTGAGTATTGCTTGAATCTCCTGTTTGGCTGTGTTATATGTAATCCCAGAAGCCGGTTGAGGGTCTATGAGTGTTTTTGCGCTTGCCGCCCTGGCAAGCCCGTCAGCAACCTGGTTACCCGCGATTCCCGCATGCCCAGGTGCCCACACTAGTGTAACTGTATCACACTTACCTAGTGCGTTTAGCATTTGTGTGCATTCAAGTACTAGCCCTGAGTTCACCACATATGATTCTAATGCTGCAATCGCTGCTTTGCTGCCTGTGACTATAAAGAATCTCCTTTTAGAAAGGTTCTCTTTTAATAGTTAAGCAGATGCTGTCAGGATTGCATATACCTCGGCTTGGAACACGGTCGCTTTTTGACCTAGGCTTACAAAGATTCTGCAGCCCTGTCCATTGCTCCCGTACACTCCAGAGTCAGTGCCCTTAGAGGTTTTTGAGCCATCTATGTAATACACGATTTCATTCAGCTTTGTTTTGTTGGAATTGTTCTCCCAGTCGTAACGGGTGGGGATTGTTGTCTTAAACAGTTTAATAGGACAAACTGTTTTGGATATTCTCTCAGTTATCATACTAAGGTTTTTTCTTTAGAGATTTCGTCAAAGATGGTCGAATGCCCCACCCTTGACGATCCCTCCTTGCCGTTGACTCTCAGACGGTATGCCCCTCTGAGTGCCTCCGCCCTAATTACTAGGTGTAGTGGCGACAAGTCCAGGAGAGTCTTCATGGCTGTCGTTGGGGTGGTTATCATTGCCCCCGTGATTCTAAAGTAAGCTCTGCGCTGTAACTTGCTGAGTGTCTGCATGGGCCTCTGGGTGAAGGTCCTATGCCACCACACCAGTGACGCGTACGTAATGATCGGTCTGATCATTCAAGTGTATATCCAGTGGGTCATCTTTGGAGATAAGCCCCACTTAATTCCGAACGCTCGCCTGCAAGCCCACAAGGACTTTGTGGCTTTGTTTGCTATTCTCTCTAGGTGTGGTTTGAAGGTTAGTCCCTGGTCTAATGTTACGCCCAAGTATTTGCCTTACCTCACTACCTGTAGCTTGGCTCCGTCCATTGCTATGCTGTTTAGTTTTGTCGGGCCTTTCCTTCGTGAGAAGAGAATGAGGTTTGTTTTTGCCGGATTAACCGACAAGCCCTCTTCTCTACACCACTGTTCAACTAGATTTAAGGCTCCCTGTATCATAACTGATACGGTCTCTTTAAATCTGCCACGTACCACAATCACTTATCACGCCTTACTCCCTGTGGTGGTGCGGAGACGAGGAAGGGGGTGGTAGATTGCTTCGCCCAGCTAGCTCGTTCGGGTCGTGGATCTGATGGAACTGTGCTGGTGGTCGTCACAGTTACCGGGCGCCAGGGTTCAGTGATCCACTGAACGAAGCAACTACTCTGCATACAACCTCCACGGAACCCAAGTGGAGGGATTACCCTAGGTTTTTCTTCTTCCAACTCAACTAACCTAAAATACACCACACGCGAAAGACGGCAACAATAAAAGCCAAGGATAAAGAACAAAAGATGTTTATTTCTCTTCCAAATCAACAGTTAACCGAAAATCGATGGTACATAAATATAAACGGCGTCAACCACGTTTACGCAAATCCCCAATAATGAACACACAAAACAAAAACCCCATACCAATAATAATGCCTTAATATCTACTAAATATATAACACACATAAAATATATATATATACAAAATGTACCTTACTCACCGTGTCATTAACCCTCTATAATGAACTGTAAACCTTGTTGGTTTAAAAACAAACTGAATTAAATGCAAGACAAAAGGTGATTAGTTTCTTGATCTTTTCTTTTCTTACAGGGACCAAAACTGATTACTACGCGCAATTCGTCAAATTACGCCCAAAATAACAAGTAAACCATATATATATGCATACATATACGTCGCCACTAGAATAACCACAATAAAAGAAATATAAAAAGGACTAAATAAATGCTTATCGTTAATTACAAACGTTATTCGTTGGAATCCTACAGAAATGTATCACCTTCTTTATAATAATGATATAATCACAATGCAAAACTAAATATGAATCAATGACCGGTTTACACAACAAGAATTTTAAGTGACGGATTTTTCGTTCTTTAATTAAGTGACAAGTGACAACAGTGTAAAAAACGTGCATGAAAGTTGACACATGTTGCATGCAATTGAATGTCTTTTATTTTCGTTTTTATAGAATCCCTTTTATTTTATTCTTATTCGGTGTGTGAATGTTTGAATTTGTGCGGTGTGATTGTTCTATTTTTGTTTGTTTGTATGAATGACTATTTTTTTTTGTGTAAGTGTCCTATTTTTGTTTGTTGCGGTATCAGGTGAGTTAAACTTCACAAATCTTAACTATTTACAATTAAAGTTATAACAGGTACATCAGGACGAACACTAATACACGGACTGACCTTGTCGCAGCTGTCTTCGGCATAGCTTTATCGATGGGAAGGTACGTACCAAATATTTAACCAAACACACACTAAAACCAGGTACTTTGTAGGTCGATGTTGCCCTCAATGCTTCCGGGTGTCGAAGCAGGTTCCCCGTATGCGACAGATTGACGAAGTAAGTACAGCGAGACGAATTACTTTACATAAACTTCCCCGTTGACAAGTTGTATATGGAAGGGCCCAAAATCGCAAGCAGCTCACAGCGATACAACGTATTTACAACACCATATTCCAAGAGAACGAATAAAAAGCAGAAATAAAGCCAAACGAGCAACAGGGGCAAAAACAAAAACAGAAAACAAAAAAAAAAAAAAGCCTAAAATGACTATCGTTAGCTTAGTGATTAACTGAAAATCGAATGTGCTTACCTTAGGTGTAATGCGGCTTGCTTGTAATGAGGTAGTTTCTTTTATCCTGTTCAATACGGTGATTCTCTACTGTAATTCACGATAACCAAATATCCATAATACTAATCCAAATACACAGAGAAATAATAATTGTACTTTCAGAAGTGATCCGGTAATTTTCCGGGTGCTCTAAGCACAGGCTCTGTTGTACATTCCACCTCGTACGTGATAAGACAAGAAGTGACCGAATTTTCCGTTCTGACGTTCTTATCAGTATCTACATTCTTTTTAAAAAACTTATACCGCTATCAAATTTTACCTTTTCTAGGCGGGAAATTGTTGTTTAAGTTGTTTGGCCTAACTTTCATAGGACCTAATTGTTATTAAGATTTTATCCTGTTACAACCCCCTCTTTACCTGGAAAAAGGTAAATTCCTCGAATTTACCGCTGTCAAGTTAGGTACTATAATGTGATGAATAGGACTATACACGAAACGACACAGACAGACCCTAAGCTTACTAAGAAATTTAAATACACGAACCCACAGCACTAAACTAAACTAATTACTAAGCAAATAATTATTCAAAAATGAAACCACTTATAACCAAAAAAAATAAGTTCAAACTCAAAAAGAAAAGACAAAAAGAAAAATGAATCATTCCTATTTGCAAAACAAAATGCTAACTAAACTAATCCTAGGTTCACAAAGCCGATAGAGTATTTTCCCCCTCTCTCTCTAACGTGGGGTCCGATCCACCCGTTACCAATGGATACATTGACAAATTCTCATCGAAGAATGGTTTTAGGTCTTGTACATGCCAGATGCCCGTGGTTTTTCCGTCGCCGTCTTCGAGTTCGTACGTGTTGGTACCCAATCTTCGTTTGATCCTGAAAGGACCAAGGTACAAAGGGGCTAATTTGCTCGTAAAACGCTTGGAAGCATCCGAAATAACCTTGTTCTTTCTCCATACCGACTGACCTGGGTAATAACTAGTGTCTCGCCGCCGTAGGTTGTAATAGCGCATATTACGCTCTCGTCCTAGACGTATCTTGGTTTCAATGTCCCGGTACAGTTTCTGAAAACCATCCTGACGTTTCATTAGTTCGTTTGTTTCAGGTGGCATAGGATCTATGGGTTTTCCAAGACGTTCTCGGTAATCGCTACCTTTCATGATATATTCACGTCCGAAATTGGCGAAATATGGGCTGTATCCCGTCGTGTCGTGCACTGATGTTCGAATCGCACAAGCTACAGCGGGTAGGTGTTCGTCGTGATGGTGAGTGTTGACGTAGGATCTGAGCATAGTCTTAACTACGCGGTTAACACGTTCTGTCGGGTTAGCTCTAGGATAATATAGAGCAGTGTAACAGATCTCGACACCGTATTTGCGGCACACGTTTTGGAATTCGTGGCTCTTCATTTGAACGCCATTGTCGCACAGTAGATACTGCGGGGCTCCATAAGTAAGAAAAACTTCATTCTCCAAATGTCTGATCACAGTTTTTGCAGTAGCAGTTCTTAAAGCGAAGAGTAGAACATACTTTGTGAAATAATCTGTGATGGCTAGGATTTGGGTGAATCCTCGAGATGTTCTTGGCAACGGACCCATTAAGTCGAGGCTTATCATCTGCCACGGAGCGGTGATGTTTGGGCGATTTCCCATTAACCCAGCGGGTGGTTGCTGTTCAGGCTTACAGGTAGCACAGATTCGGCAGGACTTTACATATCGCTGCACGTCGCTCTTCATCTTTGGCCAATAATAACGTTGACAGATCCTCAAGTATGTTTTCACTACTCCCATATGGCCTGAAGTCGGAGAATCATGTTGTTCCTTTAAGATTTCCCTTCGTTGTTCTTTTTCGGAACTACGGCTTTCCAGCATTCTGTATCTGTGGTTAGTTCCGGAAACCTACTTTTATCGTACTTGAATAAGGTACCTTGTTGCACTCTCCAGTTCGGGTACATTAATGGTGTTTTCTTAATTTTAGCCCTCATCTGGATATACCACTTATCGGTAGGTTGCTCAGCGATAATGGCGAGGTGTTCTTTCGACGAGAGGTCTTCTGGTAGCGGTACGGAACGCGATAAAAAGTCTGGTACGACATTCTCTTTACCTTTTCGGTGGACTATGGTAAAGTCGAAACTTTGAAGTCGCAAGCTCCATCGTCCAAGTCTGCCGGTCGGGTCTCGAAGTTTTTGTAGCCATAGCAGTGAGTGGTGGTCGGTAATAACGGTGAAGTGTACCCCTTCAAGGTACTGACGAAGAGTCTCTACGGCCCAAATGACCGCTAAACACTCGCGTTCGGTCGTGCTGTAGTTGCGTTCCTGACGGGACAGTGTTCGCGATAGAAAACAAATAACCTTTTCTCCTCCGTATCGGTTTGAGTAAGCACCGCGCCTATTCCATACGCAGATGCGTCTGTCTGCAAAACAAAAGGTCTCTCAAAGTCGGGGCAAGTAAGTATGGGTGCAGTCACCAACGATTGTTTAATAGCGTTAAATGCTTTCTCACAGGTGGTGGTCCAATTCCAGCTGGAACGTTTTTTGGTCAACTCGGTAAGGGGTGCTGCTACAGTGGAGTAATGAGGTACAAAACGCCTGTACCAAGCAGACATTCCTAGAAATCGTCGTAACTCACGCACGTTCCGAGGTGCGGTAACATCAAGTATGGCCTTAATTTTGTCTGAGTCTACCCGAAGTCCATATTGGTCGACGACGTATCCCAGATACTTCAGTTGTGGTCTACAAAACAAACATTTCTCTTTGCTGATGGTGAGTCCTGCTGCTTGTAATCGCGTAAAAACTTTTTGTAGCATGTCTAGATGTGTCTCGAAGTCTGGTGACACAACAATTATATCGTCCAGATATACCAGGACATGTGGTTCAAGATCCGGTCCAAGTACGGTGTCAATCAGACGTTGCCAGGTGGCGGGGGCATTGGTGAGTCCGAAAGGCATTCGCTTAAAATGGTATAGTCCTCTACCTGGGACAGTGAAGGCAGTCAATTCGCGTGCCGAAGGTTTCATGCGAATTTGCCAATAAGCAGATCGAACGTCTAAACTGCTTAGATATTTCGCGTTCTTCAAACGATCCAAGATGGCCGAGATGTATGGTAAAGGATACGCATCCTTCTTCGTAACTGCCCTAAGTTTACCGAAGTCTACGCAGAATCGGAAACTTCCATCCTTTTTGGGAACTAATAAGACAGGGGATGACCAACCGCTGGTTGATGGTTCGATAATGTCTGCTCGTAACATTTTATCTAGTTCAGCATCAATCAGTTGTTGTCTTGCAGGGGAGACCGGATAATATCGTTGTTTGAGTGGAGGTGCATCGGTCACGATGTCGTGTTCCACTAAAGTGGTGTACCCTAGACGGTCCTTATTCTCTTGATCGAAGTGTTTCGACAATAAGATGTTGAGTTGTTTCGTTTGCTCGGAATTTAATGTACTTATGTCATTTATGGTGCAGGTGTCACAACTAGATTCGGCACCAAAATGCCATACATCCGTAGTTAAATTTGGGACAATATCCATGGCCAACCAAAAATCCATTCCGAGTATTAATTGATGAGGAAACTCAGCTAAAATCAGAGCGGTAATTAGCTTGGTTTTTCCCATTAAAGTCATCGGTATTGCAATGGTTCCTAGCGTCTGGCACTTCTGACCATTGGCGACTATGCACTGAGGTGGGTTGTTGGTGTCAGCTGTAAGTCCAGCTTGTTGTAGAAACATCCATCCGGTACGTCCTATTATTGTTCTACTTGCTCCAGAATCTAACAATCCTAAAAGATGGCGTCCAAGTATCTCAACTTTGAGGTAGGGTCTTTTATCTCCCTGAGCATGGTCAATAATGTAGTCCAATAAGATGCTTTGCTTCAGATGTTCGGTTTGAGGTGATATGCTGTTCGGTAGGTCGCTGGGTTGCGAAGGAAAGGGCCTACCTTTCAGTTCCTTGGCATCCCGTTTCCCGAACACTTTTGACACGTCCTACTAGTCACGCCTGGTGTTCCACATTTAAAACAATGTTTTTGCAGGGGCCGAGTGCATGTGTTGGCGCGATGACCAGCTTGATGGCAGTTCCAACACGTACTCATGTATGCAGCTCTACAAGAAGTATCTGCCGCAGTGGCGTTGATAATCGGAGGTTCTTTGTCCAATGCCATCTGTCATCGTTTCCATAAGCTGTTGTTCAACCGCTGCAGTTCGTGCCGTATACATGGGTTTTCGATACATGCAGTTAGGCTCTAGCAGATCCTTGATGTTGGTAGGTGGTGGTTGAAAAGTTCGTACTTGATCATTCACGTCTTCTATTGACTTACAGATTTGAGTAAGCTGTGCTAAAGATAGCACTACTTCCAGCGATAAGGCTCTCTGGTAAATCGGTAATAGGTTCCGGCGAATCATATCAATTCTTACCGTTTCTGGTGGTTTACGGGTAAGTCTGTTAAATAAATTTTCCATGATTGATAGGTAGACTACAATTTTCTCTTCAGCTCCTTGAGTTCTTTGTCTAATCTCGTCCCATAATCGACATTCGTAGTCTCGTGGTAAAAAGGTATTTCGCAATTGCTTTTGAAGATCATCCCAATTGGTGAACTGATGTTTTAAAGAACGGTACCACATCAAAGCGGGTCCAGATAAGACTTCTACAATCGATTGAAAAATTTGGGCGGGTGTGACTCCTCTTGATATTCGGAAGTTCTTTCGAGGCGCTCTAGAAAATCGTTGACATTCGTCGTGCCGTCAAAAGTAATGTTCCATTTGCACAATGGTACAAACGCGGGTGATCGATCTTGACGGTAATTGTACTGCGAGTGACCAGGAAAATATTCAGATTTGTTCTGGTAGACGTCTTCTCTACACGTAGTATTTGCAAATCGTGATTGTTTGGCTATACTGTTCCAGGTTGCTGATGCAGTATTTACAAAAACAGGCGACGATGTTGGTGGTTCGTCCATAAAGTGGGTTTTTCCAGCGAAATCAATTTGAGTGCTGTAGCATGGTTTCTCTGGAGAATGCTTGTCCTGTGACTGGTGAGTTTTATTACGATTTGATCGATGCTCTGTTTGTCGTAAAACATCTTCTAACTCATCGTTCGGCATATCAATTAAAGATTGCGACATCCTTGGTTGTTCAGTGTGTGGTGCTTCGACGAAATGTTTCTCCTACTTGTTGAAATAATGTCCGGTACTGGCTTAAAAGATTTTCCTTAATCGCTTCCATTTCCGAACTAGACTGTAAACCATTTAGTCTTGATCGTACGTGCAACAGCCGAGAGGGTAATTCGTTCATATTCTAAACGTCGATTCTGATAATCGAAGTCTTCTATTTCAGTTTGCAAGTCCGAAAGCTTTAAGGTACAAAGATGTAATTCTTGCTCGGTATCCACTTCGTCGTCTACTATGTATGGTCGAACAGACAACACTTGTTTGAGTTGTTTCCAAAGTTCCGGTAATGTCGTTGGTATCGGTGCTCCACGAATTCGTAATTCGTATACGACTTCATCACGAAGGAGGTATTTAGGATCCATTCTTAAATATTTTGTTGTTGCTTAAACTTAACCTATACTAACTAATAACTAGAAACGTACACAAGAAGATATGTAAACTATATCCAATGAACTAACCAAAAAAAGAAAACTAATCCTTACTGGAATAAAATAACTATAAAGAACTAAAAAGAACTGTAGTTGCAGGACTGACTTTCGAGGCCGAAACGTTGGGTGCCAATTCTCTATCACGCCTTACTCCCTGTGGTGGTGCGGAGACGAGGAAGGGGGTGGTAGATTGCTTCGCCCAGCTAGCTCGTTCGGGTCGTGGATCTGATGGAACTGTGCTGGTGGTCGTCACAGTTACTGGCGCCAGGGGTTCAGTGATCCACTGAACGAAGCAACTACTCTGCATACAACCTCCACGGAACCCAAGTGGAGGGATTACCCCAGGTTTTTCTTCTTCCAACTCAACTAACCTAAAATACACCACGCGAAAGACGGCAACAATAAAAGCCAAGGATAAAGAACCAAAAGATGTTTATTTCTCTTCCAAATCAACAGTTAACCAAAAATCGATGGTACATAAATATAAACGGTATGTCAACCACGTTTACGCAAATCCC
Source organism: Aquatica leii (assembly GCA_035610365.1). Taxonomy (NCBI): domain Eukaryota; kingdom Metazoa; phylum Arthropoda; class Insecta; order Coleoptera; family Lampyridae; genus Aquatica; species Aquatica leii. The sequence continues at coordinate 210,865,455 of CM069432.1, read as the reverse complement.
CAATAATGAACACAAAACAAAAACCCCATACCAATAATAATGCCTTAATATCTACTAAATATATAACACACATAAAATATATATATACAAAAATGTACCTTACTCACCGTGTCATTAACCCTCTATAATGAACTGTAAACCTTGTTGGTTTAAAAACAAACTGAATTAAAGGCAAGACAAAAGGTGATTAGTTTCTTGATCTTTTCTTTTCTTACAGGGACCAAACATTACTACGCGCAATTCGTCAAATTACGCCCAAAATAACAAGTAAACCATATATATATGCATACATATACGTCGCCACTAGAATAACCACAATAAAAGAAATATAAAAGGACTAAATAAATGCTTATCGTTAATTACAAACGTTATTCGTTGGAATCCCCTACAGAAATGTATCACCTTCTTTATAATAATGATATAATCACAATGCAAAACTAAATATGAATCAATGACCGGTTTACACAACAAGAATTTTTAAGTGACGGGATTTTTCGTTCTTTAATTAAGTGACAAGTGACAACAGTGTAAAAAAAACGTGCATGAAAGTTGACACATGTTGCATGCAATTGAATGTCTTTTTATTTTCGTTTTTTATAGAATCCCTTTTATTTTATTCTTATTCGGTGTGTGAATGTTTGAATTTGTGCGGTGTGATTGTTCTATTTTTGTTTGTTTGTATGAATGACTATTTTTTTTTTGTGTAAGTGTCCTATTTTTGTTTGTTGCGGTATCAGGTGAGTTAAACTTCACAAATCTTAACTATTTACAATTAAAGTTATAACAGGTACATCAGGACGAACACTAATACACGGACTGACCTTGTCGCAGCTGTCTTCGGCATAGCTTTATCGATGGGAAGGTACGTACCAAATATTTAACCAAACACACACTAAAACCAGGTACTTTGTAGGTCGATGTTGCCCTCAATGCTTCCGGGTGTCGAAGCAGGTTCCCCGTATGCGACAGATTGACGAAGTAAGTACAGCGAGACGAATTACTTTACATAAACTTCCCCGTTGACAAGTTGTATATGGAAGGGCCCAAAATCGCAAGCAGCTCACAGCGATACAACGTATTTACAACCATATATTCCAAGAGAACGAATAAAAAGCAGAAATAAAGCCAAACGAGCAACAGGGGCAACAACAAAATAGAAAACAAAAAAAAAAGCCTAAAATGACTATCGTTAGCTTAGTGATTAACTGAAAATCGAATGTGCTTACCTTAGGTGTAATGCGGCTTGCTTGTAATGAGGTAGTTTCTTTTTATCCCGTTCAATACGGTGATTCTCTACTGTAATTCACGATAACCAAATATCCATAATACTAATCCAAATACACAGAGAAATAATAATTGTACTTTCAGAAGTGATCCGGTAATTTTCCGGGTGCTCTAAGCACAGGCTCTGTTGTACATTCCACCTCGTACGTGATAAGACAAGAAGTGACCGAATTTTCCGTTCTGACGTTCTTATCAGTATCTACATTCTTTTTCAAAAAAACTTATACCGCTATCAAATTTTACCTTTTCTAGGCGGGAAATTGTTGTTTAAGTTGTTTGGCCTAACTTTCATAGGACCTAATTGTTATTAAGATTTTATCCTGTTACACACTATGTCGTCGGCATAGCCAACCGTGTTGTAGCCTGCCTCAGCAGTCCGTCTACTACCAAACACCACAGTAACGAGGAGAGAACTCCCCCCTGCGGACATCATCGTGCAGCTCGGACCGGTCGTTATTAAGCGAGGCCGTAATGTTTCTATGTCTTAGCATGGTATCAATCTATCTACCCACGGTAGTATGTACCCCTTTGCGTTCCATAGCAGTTTTAATTGATTCTAGAGAGGTATTATCAAACGCCCCCTCTATGTTTAAAAACGCCCCCAGAGCCACTTCCTTGCAGGAGATCGCCCTTTCGGCTGCGTCCACTACTCTGTGGACGGCAAGTTTACAAGGTTTACCTGGTTGATAGGCACATTTGTATTTACTGATGGAATCAGGCCTCAGCACCTCGTTCCTTGTGTCGCTCAATGAGTTTTTCCAATAGTTTAAGGAGTCTAAACGACTTAGCTAGGGCGTATGAGTCCCGCCCAGGTTTGGGTATAAATACGACTTTTACGTCCCTCCACGCCATAGGTATGTATCCCAGGGCAACGCATGCTCTTAGTAATGTACATAGTGTGGAGGCTAGTAGGTCTAAGCCTTGTTGTAATAGAGCAGGGAAAATTCCATCCATCCCTGGGGATTTGTATAGATGAAAATTTTTCACTGCCCACCTAATTTTGGTTAGGTTCACTATCTGACGAGCTAGAACCCAATCTGTCCTGTTCCCCCTCGAGAGGGGTTCCAGAGTTGTTGATACGCTAGCGTCAGATTAGGTGAGGGTCTTTGATCCCGGAAAGTGTGACTGGAGCAGAAGCTCCAAGGTCTCCTTTACGGTCTCTGTGTAACACCCCATACTTTTCTTCAAGAAACCGATTCTAACCTCTTTGGAGTCTCGCACCTTCTGGAATCTGTTTGATTTCCTCGCAGTGCCTTCTCCACGAGTCACGTTTTGCCTTTCTTATGGCCTTATTGTATTCGGTGAGTGTGGTTCGGTATGAACCCTATTCCCCGGTGTTTTTTGCTCTATTAAAGAGCTTTCTTCTCTGAGACCGCAATCGAGAGAGTCCCTCATGCCACCAGGGCATTTTACTTGAGGTTTTTTCTCTTTTGCGGGACAGCTTGCTTCATAGGCATCTATGATAGCCATGCGAAGGTTTTCTTCCATGGCCTCCAATCCCGCCGAGTCATTGACCTTGTCGGGGCAGTTCTCGAGCTTGACCTTTAGGTTCTCTCTATAGAGGTCCTAATTGGTTCTTCTCGGATTTCTGTATACGGCCATTGCCGCTTCGCTTGACTCAATGTCGAAGCGAATATATTTATGGTCAGAAAGGGATGGCTCTTCCGACACATGCCATTTGTGTACTGAGCTGCAGGCAGTCACAGTTCCAAATGTTATATCAATTACCTCCCTTCGTCCAATATTGACAAAGGTCGGCTTGTTGCCTACGTTGGCCACCTCTAGATTTTTATTAATAATATAATCTAGGAGAGACTCACCTCTTTTGTTGATGTCCGTGCTGCCCTACACAGTGTGGTGCGCATTGGCATCGCATCCGAGGAGGATTTGCTATCCTTTCCGCTGACAGTGGTCCACCAGTTTGGAGACTTCTATGGTTGGTGGTGGATTTGGTTGGTCGTAGAGGAGGTATGCGGATCCGAGCACTAGCTTCCTCTCGCTCCCATCCCTTTTCATTGTTAGCGTCACTGCCGCCAGGTCTCTCCAACAGAATTCCCAAAGTGGCAGTAGTTTAACGCTATCTCTAGCTATAATGCACGATCTGGGACTGGTTTCGGTTGGCTCAGCAATGAGCCGCGCTCCTCTCAATCCCAGACCTCGTATTTGCCCTTTAAAAGTTTAAGGTTCTTGTACCAGGGCTACATCAATATGATGTTTATTCATATAAGCACAGAGGGCAGCGGATGCCGCCCTACTGTGATGAAGGTTTATTTGTACAAGTTTAACCATTTAAACCTGTACCTACCAACTGGGGTGCAATGGATGACGCAGTGGGCTGTGGTTCCTCTGAGGGCCCTTCAACTACTGTCGTCTCTTCGCACTCCATACTGGTCGCCTCCTCTCCCAACACCTTCGTCTTGGAGAGGAGTTTAAACGTCACTCTAGTGAGGTTGACGTAGGGACTATGGTTGCAAATAGCCCCCATCTTGTCCCAGGAAGTTTGGTCTATAAGGACAATCAATGTTTGTCCCTTGGGGTCTTTCTTCCTGTCCACTACACGCCAGTTGCTGGTTACAACACCAGCATTCTGGATCTCGATCCTTTTCAGAATCTTTACCGGTTCCACATGGGCCCGGGGAATCCAGGCGCGTGCTCGCACTGGTTTTGGGAGGTCTTTCGTTTCGAGAAATCGAAGCTTAGCTCCCTTCCACGGAGCTACTCTCCCTAGCTCCGTTCTCAACCAATCCACCGATACCTGGTCTGCAAATGTAATTAACAGCGCTCCCCTTCGGTGGCGACACTCCGTGAATTTGAGCGAAACCGCCCCAATAGACAGAGTGTCGATTCTATCGAGGATCCAAGTTTTAATTTGCCCTGTTTCCTCCATCCACAGCGTGCACTCCAGGTCTTCATGGACAAAAGCCATTTTGAAGCCTGTTGCCGCTTCGCTGAAAGTTTTGGTGTTCTTTTTGGTCCCAGACTTTGCCTTTTTTAAAGTACCTCCCTTGGTAGTGCTGTCGTCAGACCGGTGTCGCTTTGGCGTCCCAGTCCTAGAGACAGCTTTATTCTGTGAGGTGCTTGGTTGTCCCTCTTTGGGCGATGAAAGAACAGGTTGTAACGAAACGGCAGAGGTGGCCGTAATTGTTTTAAAAATTATATATGAATTTGTTTCAATTACGCGTGAGCTTTGGACGCTCGGCTGCGGACCACCTCTACCGCTTCGAAGCGCGCGACTCTCCCCTGCCGAATAATCATTCAACCGGAACGAAACACCGAATAAAAGCCGCCGTCAACGCTGAAAACTCTCTCTCTGCCGAGACCCGTTCCTGGTAGAACCTCTCTTCCAAGACTTAGTCCTGGTGAAACCCGACCTGTGTTTATCCGATTCTTATTTTACTACCGAATGCTTTTGTACCCGGCTAACTCTTTTCCGAACCGATCCTGATACTGTATAATTGTGTGCACCGATTAACCAAAACCTGCTATTGTACCCCGGACCTTCTGACCTCATACTGACCCGTTTCGAACCCTGCTACTCTTACGATTTTTGTATTCAATTTTCCGTTTTATATTAGAACCCTGTTACGTCAAAACGCCCTCCCTCAAGTTGACCACAAGCTTCCCGTTTCACCGTGTAGTATTTGTTATAACCGAACCGCAGTCCGTTAGTGAAGTGACAAATCACTTGCGCCAGGCTGGTGTAGGATTTGTCAAGCGTAAACTAAATCTCCAGTTACTTTCAACCCTTAACGTAGTTGAGGTTGGCGCGTTGAAATACTGCTCAAGCCAGAGTGGTTTAAAGTATCTCAATACGTTTAGCGTCGCTACGTTTGGCTTCGGGCTTAAGTCTAAAATTAATAATCCTAAATCAATAAGTCAGTTTCGAACTACTCACCTGAATTTGCCGAAGTTTTTGTTTGACAGTATAATCAAACCGCAACAACCCGTAATACTAATAACGTAATCGAATTCTGCCGTGTTTTATTTGTATAAAACTTTGTCATTAATAGACACCAGTGGTCAATCCGCCATAAACTTGAAATTAAACCCCGTTAACCGTAGCAGTGTATTACCTGAAATACTTAATTAATTACACCTGTCTTCAACCCTTATTACCTACCGTACCTGAATAATTTTCCGGCCTATAATTAACTTGAATTTTAGCACAGTTCTCGACAGAATTGTAACCACGCCATTTGCGTTTAATCATTCTCTTTCAGGAAAAGTACAGTTTTTTTAGGTTAGATACGAGTTGTGTGAGACGCATTCAGTTATTCTCAATTTTGCATAAAGTGGTAGGCCGCATTCTACCGAAGCCCGAAATTAATAATATTAGCAAAATAAGTTTATTTGTTATACGAGAGGAAATAAAAATACACCACCTGTACATATTTATTGTAACAATTACATATTTAGTTTCTATAATAAATTTATGTTAATTGTATTCAACTTAATAACGCTTTAAACCCAACGGCAAGACTGTGAGCCACCGGGGTGTTAGAAGGTTGTTTAGAGCCCCCTGGTTCTCTTATCGCCTTTCTTAATTTGCGGCGCGCTGCCCCGGAGAGTTTTTTACGCTCACCAGTAGCAGGTGCCCCGGCGGAAGGTTTTGTTTTTGTTTCTACTTGGTCCATATAAGTCCCACGAGTGTAGGGGAAATAAAATGTCCACACGCGCGGTGCCCCCTGCAAACGTGTAAGGCGACTGATTACAACGGAGTGGCGCCCGGTGCTCCGAGGTTGGGGCCAGTAAATGCTGATCCTCTATTCAGCCACGCATCCCCTCGGTCCGGTCCCTGACTCTGAAGATTTAGGATTTTGCTGAGGTTGTCTCCTCTTGGTCCAGGCGGTTAAGCCGAGGTTCGTGCATGGTATATCGACATGGTTGATGCACGTGGCACATCAAACACATATCGGCGCCGTTATACCCTGTGCAAGCTCTTGGCTACGACACGACAGCCAGGCGGGGTAGCTGGTCCACGATGCTGTCTTTGGTTGCTGCGAGTCTCTGTTCATAAGCGACGAGCAACCTTATCCCTAGCATTAACCTAAGCATCACATACGACCATTCACTTAGGCCGTTCCCCTATCCGCCACCTGGGGACGCGCCTGGTAGGGTGCCACCCCTCAGAAACCAGTGGTTAATAATAAACATGTTTACATTTTCTGATAATACTATAACAGTTTCAAAGTTAAAAAGTTTGCGAAACTGTGCTAATTTTGAGTTGGCACCCATATTGCAAGAAAAGAAATCATCTCATCAAAACTTTAAAGAACCTTTCCAAAGTATTACTTGTGGTAAGATGTGCTCTGTTATATGCTACTTCACTGGCATTTGCTAGATGTAAGCAGATGAGGTTTACATGGATATCCACTATCACCTAATAGGTAACCATTGCCATCTTCCGATGTGAATATCAGCCGGAAAAGAAGAATGATTGAAAATATTAGTGTTATGTACTGATCCTGGCCAACAAACAATAAATTAGTTTTAAGTTGGCATCGCAAATTGCTTAAACATTAATGCTAAATCATCGTTTTCTGTTGTGATACGATTCAGTATTTAGACCATCGTGTGATTGTATATGCACATGTGTGCAATCGAGAGCTCCCACGACACGTGGAAAACCAGAAAGGCGAAAGAACTATTGTTTTCTTTCCATTAATTGTTCTACAGTTCTAAGCATCTTTATATGTTGATGGGAGAGTCTGGCAATTTCATTTATGACACGCTGGATAGAGCAATTAATATTTGTACTTTTGCATCACAGGTTTTGTTTCGATAGCTTGTTAGTTCTTTAACTGCATGTACCAAGTTTATAATGGTGGCTTTATTTAAACGAAACATCTTTTTGAAATCAATGTTGTTTAACAATTGAAAAGGGTTTTCTCTATCTCGTACAAACGTTATGCTGCGAAGCTGTCTTCAAAGCTACTCGAAAAAGAAGACGACAAGTTGAACAACGTATTTATTTTTGTTTAATAATTATTTTTTTAATTAAACTTGTACTAAACAACACTTGAATTAAACGTATCTATAATTTATTAGTTAGTTTTGGCTGTAAATTATGAACTTTTTATTATTAAACAACTTTAATTGTTTGTTAATGAGCCAAATATCTCCAATTAGATAATCTTTTGTTAACAAGAGTTTAATCAAAGACTATTGTTTTGTGCAACCCAAAATATAGTTAATGGACCGTTAATCTCTCATTAACGTCGACTTTAATTAACTAAGTAATTGACCGTTAGTGGCCCGTTAAACTACGATTAAAAGATAATCATATTTTAATCAAAGATTAAACTCCAATTAACGGCCAATTATCTTTTGTGCAACACGCTAAGAGTCACGGATTTAAGCAACTATGCATTTTATAACAAAAGTGTTTATTATAAAGATTATTTATATAATAAGTAAAATAAGCTATAACCATTTATTTGTACTTGTCTACTTTTAAACATGGTAAACATTATTTTTTCGAACAAAATCAAACATTATTTGTTTTAATTATACAAAAAAATGATTAAAGACAATATTTTTGTAAGCTCCGTTTCTTCTTTGTGCTTTATTTTTTTCTACCGAGCGACGTTTACTACCTATTCAAACGTTTAAAACATAATTGAACTTTTCGATAGCTTTTTTACCTATAATCGAGTTTTAGAACAATATTATTATGTTTTATTTGCAAATTAAATTTGTGTTTTGTTTTTTGATTAGTTTTTTTTACAAACTTATACAAATTTACTTTGTATTACAAATTATTACTTAGTGACCTACTCAAATAATTCATAATTTATGTTACTGAAATTTAAAAATCTTGTAACTAATTTGAGGTGTTGAGTTTTTCGATTAAAGTTAAGGATGTGCAAATGCTCCAGCTGCTAGCAATTTAAATTAACTTGAAACAGATTCGTATTCTAGATTTGTCACAGATACGAGTACATAGAACAAGAAAAGGATAGCTAATTGAATTTAAAGGAAAATAAATTAATGTTATTTTCTTGCCCACACTCAATATTTAATTATTTATGTCGCTTTTAAAGGCCTTGATGGTTTCTTTAATCGAATCCTGTAAGATTTAAGAGACGTGTTTCCGGAAAACAGATTCGTTGCTTGTTTCAATTTACGAAGATGTATTGGTGTTATCTAAATGTAATTGACAAAGCGGTCTCTCGGATAAATAATGTCTAGACAGAAAACTTAGTGGAGAATTTTTTAATACGACAACGCTTCTCGTTCAAAATGGATTGATGAGTTGGCAGTTATTGGCGCTTCTCTGTTCTCATAGATTAGTTACGTGAGAAGAAAACATTAGTTATTATTTATAGGCTTTTCCGAAAGCCTTCCAAGATAATAGGGTTGGCTTTGTAACTGGTTCTTTCAGATCCTTGACTTGTAATGCGTGATGCCAAATAAAATATCTTTAAAATACGTTGTTTCTCGCCCTTGTTTTGTAACGTTCTAATTATATTTCTTTTAGAAATTAAGCAAGTTTTTTAAGTATTTGAATTGATTAATTGATTATATTTATTTTAAAATTGAAACAGAAAATTATACAATTTAATTTTGTGTATATTGTATTCAAATTAAGTAGTAGAAAATAAGTTTGTTTTTAATTTTCAGTGACACGACGTTTAAAACTTAAACGCTATTTGAGCTTTAAAATTTGAACGTAAAAAGCGCTTGTCTAAACAAATCCCGACTCAATCCGGATTATATTTCTATTTGACATAAAAAAGGTGTCGTTGCTGGAGGCAAAGATAAGAAGTTATGTGTTCAAGCCTTGCTGTCATTTACTTTTATAGAGAAATTCCTGTAAAAAATGGCACACTGCAGACGAAAGATTGAAGCGATGAACCGCGGAATTCAATTTTCCATTGACACCCATTTATCTTCCAAGTATATCGACGTGCGCTGTATCCGTCGCGACGCCAACCCGAGTAAACTGACGCAGCTTACCGTAATACGCTGTCTAAAGGTTTCGCTAATGCTCGTTAATAATACATGATATGCATCATACATACTTACAGAAAATACAAATTTCATTTTCCTGTCTTTCAAGTATTACATCACTATTACATAATAGATATGTAGATTGCTAAACTGGCATTTCCATAACGTTCTATGAGATGCTTATAATTTAATGCATGTACAGATAAATACGTAAATACGGTAAAAAATTGCTCATTTCTAGGATTAACTGTAATCCTGGCAATATTAATGTTTTCAACTCTAAAGCTCACCGCATAAGCATTACTGCAGCGGGTCACAGTTTTAACAAATCGCAGTTACGTAACAAGGGAAATGTTTTATTAACATTCCCATCGTACATAAGCCAAAGTATTTTTTAATATTCTTGAATCTCATTGTGAGAGACGTTGAATATGAAAATGTGCATGTTTATCTTTTTTAGGATTTCATATAAATCACGTCACAAACGTTTTTCTTTAAAAAATATTTGTTGTTACGTTATACAAAGCAATTTAAAATTGATATCTGTCATGTAAATTGTTTTGAAATAAAAAAATCAATATAAGCGGTTTTATATTGTAATCATTTAATTTATCAGCGTCTTCAAGCTATTTAATTTTTAGTATACTCTTTATTTTAAGCAAAAATACATTTCTTGCAATTAAAAATGTTACTAAATTATTCATGTTTCTATATTTAAAAAAAATAATGTGTTTGTAATATTGTAATAAACTTAAATTTAAACAATGAACATTTATTATTATTAAGTTTACATAACTAAAACACAACGAATAAAAAAAAACAAATTATTTAACAACATAATTTATTAAATTAATTTCAAAAATATAATTCTTTTACTTTAACCATTTAAATAATGTAATAAACATCTACTTCCGATATATGCACTTTTATTTATGTCTACAATACGCACATAATCTTATGACTATCTTTGACTCAACGAGTGGCTGTTTATATATTTAGTTTTATCGTTGCCTAGAAAATTGAGATTTTTTCTGTACTGCGTCTAGAGTTCACGACATTTTTTCACTGTTTTTTTGAAGACTGTTCTTTGTCTGCATTTTGACAACTTTGTTGACTATAGAAGTAGCAGTTACTGAACATTTTCTGTCTCAATGTTTTACTTGTGATATTTAGAAGTAACTTTTAATTTAGTTGATATAAATCTTAAACAACTTAAGTACCTCTGGTTTCTTTACGTTTAGATTTTATAATGCGCGGTTTTTTTGATGAGCTGCTAAAAAAATAATCGTTGATCGTTACGTAGTCGTAAGATTTTAATAACAACCGGTTGCTGTTTATTCAACTGCCCAAATTTTTTTAAAATTTATTACTTGACTACTGCGATTTGCTGCAAGTTTTTGTTGGTGCAGACAATACCACGACTCGCTCAGCCACATTTGTAGAGTAGAAAAGTGCATGTAACTAACTAAGTAAATCTTACAAGAGCGCCATATCCATTAAACGTTAATTGAAAATTCTTTCTGGATAACGCAAGAATGCAACTGCAGCGCGCAACTAAACTAACGGTCTACAACGATACACAAATACAAATTAAAATAAACAAATTAACAAACGAGAATTAATATGCATAAGTTATCACAATATTTGTTGTTGTACATAAAATGTGGAATATAGGCAACACACCGTACTGCAATGATATTGGCAAAAGAAATTAGAAAGCTTTTGTTTGTAATTTGGAAAACAGGAATTTATTTAAAATTGTCAGTAATTTAGAAAGACGCATGCAAGTTAAGTTTTAAAATTCAACAACTTGTACGTTAAGACAACAATTAAAATATTTGTGATGACTAGTGACCGGATTTTAAGCTTGTTTGCTTACGTTCAATTTTAAAAGCAGCAACAAATTCTATCGAAATTTACACGAATTACATAGAAATTAATAGTTTGAAACATATTTGTCTATGCTTTTTTTTTGCTTATTTGTCATTCTTATGCTTATTTTGATTTTAGCGCTTATCCGTGCTATTTCTTGTCATTTGATCAGTTATCTAAATTCGATAGCGTAAAAAATTTACCGCTTAGTAGTGATCACTTTTTTTCTAACCTAAAAGTAAATTAATGGACAATCGTGCAAAAAAAGTATTGTTGTTAAACCATTATATTATAATTTAGAGACTTATAAAAGCTTAAGCTTTCGCGGTTGTTATGTTTATGTTTATAAGCGACTTTCGGCTTAGACCGCGTCGTAGTTAAACACACAGACTTAGGTTTGGTCCTTGTCTGTCCTTGAGGGCCAAAACAATAACTTGGCCTTTGCCGTATTGTCGTTCGTGAACCCAAATTCCTACACAACCATTTTTAATTAGCTCACAACAATTAAGCAAAACAGCAATACAATATCAAAGTTTGTTAATGAAGGGCCAGCTAACTTTTTATTGCCTGAAATTGTGCCACATGAAAAAGTATTGCTCATGCTTTCAGACGCAGCGACATACATGGTAAAAACTGCATTAAATTAAATTTTTTTTTACGAAAACTTAATACATTGTACTTGCTTAGCTCATGGGCTTAATTGTATCGCTAAGACCATAAGAACCCAATTTCCTTTAGTCAATAATTTAATAAGTAATGGCAAAAAATATTTGTCAAAGCACCTTTAAGAGTGCAGATGTTTAAAGAGAGACTGCCTAATGTTCCATTACTCCTAGAGCCAATTCTCACTAGATGGGAAACTTGATTGGATGCTGCTATTTGCTATGCCAATAATTTCGATAATTTTAAACAATTGATTATGGAATTTCTAGACTCAACAAGCGAATCTATACAAGACTGCCAAAATGTTCTTCAACGACATGAACTTATGAATAATTTGGATTTTATCAAAAGCAATTTTAGTTGTGTGAGTGAAACAATAAAATCTCTAGAAAATCAGCAAGTTCCTTTGGTTGAATCAATTAACATAATTGACGGTTTTAAACATGGCATTAATATGCTGTTGTAGGGCCCATTGGCGAGATAGTTAAAAAAAATTGGTACAAATTTTTTCAAAGAATACGGGATATCAAATACTATAAAAGTTTTCTTCTATTTTAAGTCGTACTGGTAACAAAGTTTCTGATTTTAACATGGGTCTCGCTATTATAGCCGTATTCAAATATGCACCCATTACAAGTGTTGACATAGAAACGAGTTGTTCGCAATATAAAAATATTCTCAACGACAAAAGACACAATTTAACAATGGAACATTTGGAACAATATTTAGCCATCAACACTTTTAAACATAAATCAAACGTTCTCTCTCAATATAGATTTTGAAAGTTCGTTTTAGTTAGGTTTTGCATGGCCATTGTGTATTTAAATGTTTATTTTGGTTTGTATTTTTATTAATGCATACAAATTTTTTTTTGAGTTGTACTTTTTATTAATAAAAACGTACAATGTAAATTGCCTGATTATTTCATGTAAATTTTATAGTTTATACCCAAGGATACTAAATGAATAGGATTGCTCGATCGCTCGATTTATTCTGCCGAGATCATGTGACGCGCTGACGTCACGCGGAGACCTCGCTCTCTATACTTCTATTACAATCTGTATTAAGATGCACCTTAAAAGGCTTCTAAATATTTTATTTGAGTAAATTTGACAACTTTTGATTTAACAAGTAATGGCAATAATGTTCATAATCGAAATATTTTTTTTATTAATTAGTTTTGATGTTTTTTTTATAATTTTTTAAGGTAAAAAATTACATTTAAACATAATTAAGTTAAAATTAATCTGCTGTTTAAATTATTTTCACTTAAACGGAAAGAAACTTCCACAAAAAATAAATAGCATTTCCTGTTTGATGCATTCACTTTGAACATTTCCACGGTGATTCTTAAAAAAAACCACAAGTTGTAAAAAAATTAAGTATTAAAATTAAGAAAAAAGAAAACATTTCTCTGGACATTATTATGGCGTTTTGCAAATTAAGGACCATTATCAGAATGAACTATAAAAATATAAAGCTTAGTGAAAAAATACGTGGATGCATTCATTTTTAAAAACTTGTGGGCTTTTTTTTAAAGAATCAACGTAGAAATGTTCAAATCAATTTTATTTAAAAAACCTACTAATTCATTTTGTAAATCTCGTTCATAGCTCTCTGTAAAATGAGTAGAACAAATTACGCTAGTATTAGGGTTCATGTTATCAGCCCTTTTACAACGCCTAATCCATTCATTTTTAATTGTAATGGACGCTAAATCTATATAATCTTAAGATTTTTATTTTTGGTTGCAATCGGGTTGTTATCGCAACCAAATACCTCAGTATCTAACATAATGTAAATAAGTTTACATTTTAAATTAAACCTGATAATAATTCGAAATTCTTATAAGCAACTTGTAGGCACGTATTTGAACGAGTAAAACACCAAGAAATGTAGTAATTACTATTAAAAAAATTGCAAAACCGTTGGATTTAAAGTGTATTTAAGCACTATTTATAATCAGCGAGCCGATATGTGGTCTCCGGCTGACGTCACGCGTCAAGATTTACGGCTTACATTGCGAGAATACGAATCGAGCAATCCTATTCATTTAGTATCCTTGGTTTATACCTGCTTTTTTCTGCTTTTTTGTTTAATTTATTGTTTATCTATTGCTTTTTTTTAGATAAATATTGTGCTTTTTAAGCACTTTTTTAAATTAAAATTGTGCTTACTTATCCGGTCACTAGTGATGACATGCACAAAAATACATACAACCTAGTCAAACAAAGTGCAATTGACATCAAAATGTATTAAAGAAAACCAAAGGGGTTACTCACGGTTTACACAATCCTTTCTAGTACAAGAGAGGTCAATATCCCCATATTTCTACAAACTAAAACAAATTATATTAAAATTGTATAACAAATAATTCATATACAAGCGTGTTTTTGAGACAAAAAATTCTCCAGAATTCTAATTACTTTAAATTTAAATTCAAGCGAAGTATTGTGGTACAGAGACAGGTACAGGTATATTGGAATGATCTATTAACGAGCTTTATTTAGCTTCCTTGTCGTAACAAAATTTTGCAACATGGTAGGTATTAACGACAGGTATCACCAAGTTTGGAACATTTTTTCATACATAAATCGGTAAATACGACCACATTAGTCCAAAATTTTTTTATAAAAGAGTTAAACAGTGTCAACATAAGGTGTAATACACGTTGCGATTTGTGGCGTAAAAAGTTATTCATAGCTTGATGGCTTACAATAATTACAATAAAACTTGTTAAGCATTTAACACAATGTTTCACTTACAAAAGCTTTTAGTAAAATAAAGTATAGTACTACCAAAATCCGGAAAATAATGCAATGCAGTGTTGTTAGTCAACTAATTGAAATACTAAAAGTACAATACAGGGTATGTTAAAATTAACTATACAAGTTCTTCTAGACCTTTAATAGTTTTGAGTCACCATAATGTGCAGTAGCTTAATTTTCTAATGTTTAAAAAAAAATTTGTTGCAGCTCGATCCTAATTCTAATATTAACATTTACAAAGTATCCGACCCTAGCATAAATTGGTCAAAGTCCAAATTAAAAGTCGTATGACAGTCATATTTTCAAAATGGATTTAGTAGTTAAAAGGTGCCATCTTTAACTTCCAACAGACTTAAAACTTCAAATTTGGTTAAAGTTCGACTGTTGCTGTTTCTTAATTAGTGTAATTTTTGACGCACAAACCGTGCACTTACAGCACGCTATTATGCAATTTTTGCAATCTACTCAATAAAATATTTTTGCACTTTTCCTAGTGTTTTCTTTTGATTTATTATCGTAGAATTTTGTAATATTCAGTTTTTTGACACTATCAAGTGTACTACAATTTTCTACTTTTAAAGAATCTTACTACGCCCAGTGAGATTTACGCCAAAAGCTCATTTTCTTTTTTTTTTGTCCACGCCGTATTGGTTTAGGTTCTTACCCGTTATGAATTACAAACAATTGATCTTTTTCTCCAATTGTAAACATTGACTGCAATGTTGTCGAACATAATTTTCTTGTAAAAGCACAGAGAACCGTTTTTATGTATCGGTAGATAACTTCAAGTTAATTCAGTGATTGGGCTTGTTCTAATTCATAGAAAACGTTTTTACAGTTTCTATTTTATTTAAATTTGTTTTTTGAACCTTTTTTTAAATTTTATTAATGCTAGCAATATTGGCAAATCTGAGTACAAATTGTCGACAGTAGGTCCAAAAATGTTTGGTATTGTCCACGTTTGCATGAATTTGAGCTGTGGTTTTAAATTGTGTGTGGTATATTCTATATATTAAGGACCTAAAATTTTAAGATAAGAACGTTTTCCGGGTTTAGACCGTGTCAATGGGTCACGACAAAAAAAAATTTTTTTTGCAACTCTATTCCTGGCGGTTAACTCAGCTGTATCGACAAGCAAGTCGTAAGCTTCGGTGTACTAACACTACACTAAGTTAAAAAGGCGTCAAAACAAGTAAATACTTTCCAATACAAAATTGTTTAAAACTAAAAGGAACAAATGCACAAAACACAACTTTTAACAATAATATATTTATTTTAAGAAGAGATGTTAAAATCAACAGAGAGAAATAGACCAGTAACGATTAGAAATTTGTCGACTAATATATAGTAATATTGCAACTATGATATCAATGTAGACCCACCATACCACCAATTATATACAATTGCTAACAAATGTTATAAGTGAATGATTTTAACTTAAATGTACGTATTACTTGATCAAACTACCTCGTCTAGTATGTAGTCGCGAAACAAATCGACAATAATAAACACGAATCGCAAAAAAAGAAAAATATGAGTACTAAACTTACCAAACCGACACTTTTTTATCAGTTGTAGTGTCTTCCACTACTCCTATTTATCTCATTTAAAAAATTGTAGGACGGTTAGTTTGTTTTTGGTTATGACTGCGTTCAAATGAGAAAAGAAACTTGACGGATGTTACGCCAACGTACTCAACGACAATATATACGGTTACAAATGGTATAAAATTTAGTAAATTTAAGTCAGTTTGGTTTACCGTTATTATATAAAACAGATTAAATGCACTGATGGTTTACGGTTAATAAATACAATTGAAGCAAATTCATGACACAAGTAAAGTAAAGTAATATAAAAAGACCTATGCTATGCCAAACAAAGTGCATACAGTAATTTAATGAAGTAATTCGATACTGATATAAGTGTGAGTCTTCTCTCGTCCTTTCGGATTATGTTACACGAGATGGACTCTACAAGATACATGCATATCCCCGAAGACAGTAGGGTACAAAGATAACATGGCAATCCCCCTAAAACTTGCTGAGAACGTCGCATAATTAAGCTAAAACGTTTTCCCTAGCACATCTGATGTCTTAAAGTAACACCAGGTAAATGAACGTTTACCAGCGACCTCCAAACGTTAAAATCAAGGTACAAAATTCTGCCGTTGAGTTATTCGTCATGTGAAAAGGAAAAGTTTAGAATCAATAACCCATTAAGTAAATACACGAACACACGATAAAATATTTTTTTATACAAAATATGAACTTATTTAAGTCTGCTTTCGTTTTGGGTTAACATTTAAAACCACTGCTATTTCAGATTTTTTTTGATACTATAATTGTTAGATATATCATTTTGTTGTGTCCATTTTAAAGATAGTTTCAGCGATCTAACAGCTTTAAAATGTGGGATTTTCTGTAGTTTCGATGCATTTAATATTTCAGGTTTGCCTTACTCTTCTGAAATTTGGTTGATATTGATATCATTATTTTCGTTGAGTACATTTTTATTCCACTCTACTACACCTAATGCTGTATATTCAGTCTAAAATTTAAGAAAACATGTTAAATAGTTAACATTTTGGGCAGTTCTTACAGAATGCAAGTCTGGCAGTAACGTTAAAGTATCCAATAAAACAGTATCAGTAATATATTCTTCTTCATATTTCTTTAAGTTCGCTTAATGGCAATTCATCTTCGCTACTAAAACAAACACTTTCGGACAACATGATATGCTAACATTTTGCTATTGCTTTAGTTATTAACGTTTGCCAGGCATTATTAACATGTAATATTGCATTAATGTAATGTTTTTCGAAGAAAGATCTACTCCTTTAGCTATCAGTATTAAACTTAATAAACGTTTGAGTTATAAAATCTAACTTTTATAGTAAAATAGATTAAGTTATATCGTGAGTTTCAAGCAAAAGCGGACAAATCTAAATAATTTACGCAAACCTAGTTAAGTCTAAAATTCTTTTTTTTAGTGCAACTACAATACAAAAGTCAGTTAAATGACAATAGGTGTCATTACAATAGTAGATTTAACTGGTTTTGCATGTTTGCTCCTTATTTGTTTAGAAAAGTTGCCTGTTTTTTAATTGTTACCTATCTACCTTATTTTAACAACATACTTTATTTCACAATTTTTAAAAACTCACGGCAAATAATAATCGAATGTAATGCATGCTAAATTGTTATGCTAGCCTACAAATTGTTCTTGGATCGTTATGTTATCGGATGTAATCCGTCACATTCAAGGTATTAAACAAATTATTCATTTGAGATTTGAATCAAACTTGCAATTATTGCAATTTTTAGTGCAAATGTGGCATAAAAATGTAAATAAGTACTTATATGAAAAGAGAATCTTAGGTGTAAAAATTTTTTTTTTGTTCAGAATGAAGGAATTGTTGTCAATTAGGTGGCAACATTGTTTATTGATTTTCTTTAATTTTACTGCGCCCATTTGCCGCCTCGAGCAGTGGCCCGGTTTGCCCGCCCCTAGCACCGGCGCTGATTGTTACTGTTTAATTGATTATACTTACAAAAACGCTTAATAAATTTCTATTTATTATTAATTGTAAACATTAGAACAACCAAAGACGGTCAAATGACGGTTACTAATTTTTTTGTGTCATACCTTGTTACCTGCATAAATTTCATAATGTATTACCCTATATATTCTTTACCTTAAAGTTAAATTTCTATTTTTGACGGCCTCTAGGGAGTTTAGTTTTATTTCATTTTTTGCCAAGACGTCAAACCGTCAACAACTTAAAATCGTGCTTGTGATAGTATAACTTCTTAATCTTATAGCATCGGCGTAAATGAAAATCAAATTATAATTTGAAAACGCATTTCTAGTAGTTTATTCATCACAGGGTAAGCTTTTCATATTAGTTTTTAGAATTCTTTAGTAATTTCCTTCTTAATTTGATAGCATGTCCCACCACGTATTGGCGGCATGTTCCGATGTATTATCGATGGATGAGGGGTTAATATTGACCACATACCTTCATGAAACGATTATAATTCTGGAAGGCCTTCGTTCAAACTAAAATCAAAGTCTCGACAATTACTTTTTCCGAGATACTACAATTCGATAATCGGGTTTTTATGTCTAATTTTTATTAGCACTAATGAACAATTTTGTAGATTTTTGCTTTCGTGAGTCATTGTGTTGACACGATTTGCTATTCATATTTATTCCAGGTCAACTCAACGAGGAAAACGATATCTTCGGGCAAGTACTGGATTGTGGGTTTTGTTTAATTGCTTTGTCGCTTTCAGAAAAGTCTTTCACGGAGTTTTGTTTGTTTTAACTTACGCAATTACAATAATTATTTTAATGCTGTAACGATTATTTTCTTACTTCGGTAATAATTTCAGCTGATGAATAGGCAACTCACCATTTTTATGCGTATTTTATCTGACCTCGAATGATATTCGTAGCTTTATGCGGGTAGAGGGCGCAATTAATCGGCCTTCTAGGAAGTGATTTTCGGTACATTTCTTAGTTAAAATGTGTCAAAGTATGTACGGGAATAATTGGTAAGAATTTGAGTTGCTTTTATCAATCGTCATCTTACGCACATACGTTTCCATTTTAGAAATGTTTAACCAATCCTGTCGGATATTTTACGTATAAACGAAGTGACGGAATATTTTCTCGAATGGCGTCATAAAATAGGTTAGTATCTACCTGGAATGGAATATTAACAAGGTATTAACCAATTTGGGTTATTTTAGCTCGTTTCTCTCGTTCGCGATTTCTCTTATGGTGGTCGTCTTATTACTTTCGTTCTTGTTTTAATGGCGTTATAAGCAATGGAATAACGAAGTCGCAATCTTGCTGGAGGTACAATAGTAAGCAGGGCGCTCGTTCAAACAAAGTGTGTTCGCCGAAGTCCAGATGATCTGGTACCATTTAATTAGGGGTATCGCTGCGATATAGCCGGTGCCGAAAGGTATTTATTTAACTGTTAAGTCCGCCGACAAACAAACCGGGGACACGGCGTTGGATCGTGTCGTTACTCACCAAACGTTTTGGGGTCTGAAACCCTGTTTGCGCGATGTGTACCGTTTATAGTGTCACGTTACCACGTAAATGTGGAAGTAAAAGTTATAGACTATTTATCTCAATTACTGATACGTTGTTTGCTTGCTTCTATTTTGCAAGGTTCGTAAGACCTATAGCTTGTAACAAATTTGGCACCCAACGCCGGGCTCGATTTTGTCTGTGCGAAAGTTTCTTTTAGTTTTATTAATTCTTTTACCTTTTCTTTGTCTTTCGTGGGTTTGATTTATTTGAAGTTTAACTTTGCTTTTTTAGGTATTGCTGCAAGACTTGACGTCGGAGTTACTTTCTTAACTTCTACTTCTTTGATTTTAGTGCTGTGGTTTGACTTTATATTAGTAAATTACTTACTTTTCTTTTAATTAGATTACTGATAGGACACGTGTCGTTGGACTGCTTTGATTTTTGGTTTAACTCGGCTACGTCGGTTAACCCTTCTGCTTACTAGATTAGTTATTAGTGATACTACTTGTACTTACTGTTATAGTGATTTGAGTTTTAGTCAGACATTGTTAGCAGATTTCTGCTTGTGGTTTACTATTTTGATTCTACTGTTTAGGTTTTATTGTGATTTTAGTGTGTTAGCTATGGGTTCTTCAGATGAAGAGCCACCACTTTTTACTTCATCAGACTCTGATTCGGAAATGAACTTGACTGGAATATTACTTTCTCTGGTGAAGGTCCGTCTGTACTGATCGAGTTTCTTATTCGTATCGACGAGTTGTGTTTGTCTCGTGGAGTTTCATCTCCGGAAGTGTTATCGGGTAAAGTTGGTCTTGCGTTTAGAAGTAGACGCTTACGTTCTTGGAATGAGGTTACTGCGATGTTGAAAACTGAATTTTTACCTTTATATTATGATAAACAGTTAATAAACACTATTGGTAACCGAGTGATGAAACCATAGGAATCGATTGGAATGTGCTTTACTACTATGCGATATCTTTTTATGCAGTTGTTAGAACAAGTCCCTGAGAAGACGCAACTTAAAATCATACGCCGCAACTTGACAGCAATTTATCAATCTCAATTTGCACTGGTAGATATTACATCTTTATCGTAATTAACATCCTTAGGCAAATGTTTGGAATCAAACATTATCTCTTGTAAATCTTTTAACTTTTCGACATCTAAAGAAAGTGATCGACTATCTCGTTGATATTTTCGTTGTGGTAACTCTAATGTTATCCATTTGCTTTCTTCCAATTTGCTGTCAACTCCACCTGGGGTGTTTGATGGGTGGATTGAGTAGCTCATTGAACATCACTGCCGGTCCCAAGCCCGGATAAAGGAGGAGGGTTGAGCGTGAGGCTAACAACCCCACCTCGTAAAAAGATACCTGTTGAGAAGACTAACCAAGAGCTTCGGAAAAGGACGGGAAAAAATCAGAATATACAATGGCAAAGTCAACGGAACATGAGAATAGGAACATGGAATATATTAAGCTGGTATAGACCAGGAGCAGCAATTAAAACAGTACAAGAACTAGAACAATATAAAATGGACATAACAGCGGTTCAAGAAATTAGGTGGCCTAACGCAGGAAATATGAAAATGAGCAAATCAGTAATATTTTTCAGTGGTAACAGTGACAATAGACACGAATATGGGACTGGTTTTGTTCTCAGAGAAACATTGATAAACTCGGTGATTGATTTCGAACCAGTAAATGAAAGGATATGTTGTATTAGACTGAAGGGAAGGTGGTACAATTACTCCTTAATATCAGTTTATGCTCCAACGGAAGAAACAGAAGAAGAGGAAAAAGAGAAATTCTACGAACAACTAGAGCAGATATTTGGAAGCCTCCCACAACAAGACATGAAGATAATCCTTGGAGATCTAAATGCGAAAATAGAGAAAGAAGAGACACTACGACCGCACATCGGAAAGCACAGCCTTTACGATCAGTCAAATGATAACGGGCTCAGGATAGCAGATTTCGCAGCAGCCAACAACTTATGTGTCAAATCAACAATGTTTGAGCATAAAGATATACACAAGCAAACGTGGGTATCTAATGACAGAAGAACGCGTAACCAAATTGACCATATAATCATAGATGCAAGGCACAGCAGTAACATAATGGATGTGAGAAGCTTAAGAGGGGCGGACGCCGATACGGACCACTACCTAGTAACCGCTAAAATAAAAATAAGATTATCTACGATAACAAACAAAAAGCGAACACAACGACCGATAAGATGGAATACACATAGATTAAAAGAGGAAGCAATAGCGGCCGAATATCAAAGAGAAGTCGAAAAACGCCTAGGAAATGTAACCGAAAATAGAAGCATCGAAGAACAATGGAATAACATCAAAAACACAATTCAACAAGTGGCAGAAGAAGTAGTAGGAGAAATCCCTAAGGGCAATAAAAAGAACTGGTGGGACGAAGAATGTCGGAAAGCAAATGAAGCGAAGAAAACGGCTAGAATGAAGATGCTACAAAACCACAACAATGAAAACGCAGAAAGATTTAAACAGCTAAGGAGAAAAGCAACAAAACTGGTGAGAAGAAAGAAACGAGAGTCGGAAATCCGAGTATTAGAGGAATTGGACAACAATAGTGTGAACAATAGAAGTAGGGCATTTTATAAAGAAATAACGAAACGAAAAGGAGGATTTAAACCAAGAAAAAAAACATTCTTAAAAGCAGGTAATGGAGAACTAATATCAAACACCGCGGAAATATTAGACACATGGAAACAACATTTCAGCAATTTACTGAATATTACGGAACCCGAAGAAGAGAATTCCGAGAATTACCAAGCAAACGAATTGGAAACCCCACAACCAACGTTAGAAGAGGTGGTCAAAGCTATAAATAAACTTAAAAATCACAAAGCGCCATGAAAAGACAATATAACGGCGAAACTCCTGAAATATGGAGGAGAAATCTTACATAAAGAATTACACAAATTAATTCAAAGGATATGGGAGAGCCAAATACTACCTGAAGAATGGAACGAAAGCATAATGATCCCAATACATAAGAAGGGTAATAAAATGATATGCGAGAACTACAGAGGAATATCCCTTATAAGCGTAACGTACAAAGTGCCGTCAAGAATTCTATACGAACGTATCCTACCGTATGCCGAGAACCAGATAGGGGATTACCAAGTGGGATTCAGAACTAACCGATCAACAGTAGACCAACTGTTCACAATAAGACAAATCATGGAAAAGATGTGGGAATTCAACAAGGACCTCCATCAATTATTCATAGACTTTAAACAGGCATACGACAGTATCAACAGAGTAAAACTATGGGAGGCCATGGCAGAATTAGGGATACCAAAAAAACTAATAGACATCACAAAAACATGCATAATTAACAGCAATAGCAGGGTCAGGGTAGAAAACGAATTATCGGATGTCATCAAAATCAATAACGGATTGAGACAAGGGGACGGGCTATCCCCTTTACTTTTTAATATTGCCCTGGAAAAAGCTATAAGGACGGCCAACATAACTAATCAAGTCTATGCAAGAAATGGCACCCGCTTGGTAATGGCATATGCGGACGATATAGATGTGGTTGGAAATAGTGTGGTAGATGTAAAAGAGATGTTCTTGAGATTAGATAAAGAAGCAAACAAAACTGGATTGAAGATCAATGAAGATAAAACAAAATACATGCATACTAACAGAGGAACCAGAGACAGAGTACGGCAAAACATAACCATGAATGAATACAATTTTGAAAATGTAAAAGAATTCAAATATCTAGGCTCAATAATTACAGCAGAAAACGAGATAACACCAGAGATCAAGAGCAGATTACAAATGGGGAACAAATGTTACTACGCGCTTCAGAACCTAATGAAATCTAAAATTCTATCGAGATCATCCAAAATAAAAATATACCAGACTGTGATAAGACCGATAGTAATGTACGGAAGCGAAACGTGGACCTTAACGAAGCAAAGTGAATCGATGCTAGGAAGATTTGAGAGGAAAATTCTAAGACGCATATTTGGACCACTGAGAGATCCTGAAACACTACAATATAAGATACGAACAAACGCAGAGCTAGAAAGGTTATACAACGCACCAGACATTGTGAGAGAAGTTAAGGCACAACGACTGCGATGGGCTGGACATGTCAAAAGGCAGGCAGACGACCGGATAATACGCCTAGTATGGGAACAAGTACCAGCGGGAAAAAGACCTCAAGGAAGACCAAGAAAAAGATGGAAGGATGGAATAACGGAGGATCTAGGAAAAATGGGAATAACAAACGGAGAAGAACTGATGCTAGACAGAGACAAATGGAAACTCGTGGTTAAGTCAGCTAAAACCCACACAGGGTTGTAACGCTACAGAGAAAGAAAAAGAAAAAGAATTTGCTGTCACTGATTTGCTGTTCTTTCGATTAAGTTTTTTAACAGTTTTCTTTTGGTTTTCTATCTTCACCATCTTATTTTGGGACAGACTACCCTTTCGTATGTTGTAACGATACGAATCCGAAAACGTAATTTTTAGAAAACTCGCAATAATTGTTTTGTTTGCGCGTGGACTCCATCGTAGGTCTCTACGAAATCCAGAACGATGCGCATGGTAATCCCCGTTATGAACGCGATTAAGCAAAACCAAGAAGGTGTATAAAGACGGCCACACGAGCTCTGGTAGAACACTTTTTAATTCTGCGAGATCCGTTTCCAGAAACTACTTTCTTCCCGAGAAACATTGTTTCTAAATCGAGCCTGATTATTAATTTGTGTTTTTGTCGACGACCGCTATTACCTGGACTACTCGAACGATTTGTTGATTTATTAACTTCAACTACGCTGCAATTCACTTCGACCTGCTTCATTCGTTCATCATTCATTCATTGAAATCATGTAACCGTCTCGAACATAATTCAGAGTAAGTGCAAAATGTGTAGTAAAGTCGTGTATCTGTTTGTTCCTGTTAGAGGTGTTGATACTTTGGAGGTTAGGCATTCTCCTGGCCCGAGAGTACTGGATTGTGGGTAAGTTTTATTTAGTTACTTTGTCGCTGTCAGAAAAATCTTTCATGGAATTTTGCTTGTTTTAACTTACGCAGTTATAATAATTGTTTTAATACCATTGAGGTGTTTCTATTAATTATTTTGTGTATCCATATATATTTGTCATGTAATTTTCTTCGTTATCAACACCTTTTGTGTAAACTTATGTATCGTGTGTTGCCGATACTTCGGGCATTTATGGATTGAATAATGTACTACAAAATTTCTAAAGCTCCTTATTAATACCTAATCTACGTTATTAAATTAAAGTTGTTAAACATACTTATCTTTTTCTTTTTTGGTTACACCAAAAATTGTCTAACAAAGATTACGAACCTGAATTCGTTACAAGGATGGATCTTCTGTCTTGATCAAAACAAGTTTTATTTAGAAAAATCTGGCGCCTTTTAAATTCTATTTTATAAAACCGACTAGTGTGCGTTGGCCGTGCACGGTTCGTAAGACCTATAGCTTGTAACAACTTGCTACAGTCTTTATACCATTACGTCGAAAAATTGTGACAGTGATTTTATGCAAAAATGATTATGTTATGATTTTTAAATTTTTTGTATTACTTTATTTTTGCAAAAATAGTTAGATTACCTAAAACAACCGATACCCGGGTCACTTTAAATTGGATTGGTTTTCGAGTTTTAGGTAACCTAGTAAAACAGATTATTACACGTTCGTATGCATGTTTTTGCATTAATTGCATAAACTATTGTAGGTAGTTAATTTATGCATAAGTTGTTTATAGTACTTGTTACTGTTTCAATATCGTTTTGATGAGCAAAGCGCCAATTCGACTTTTTAAAACAAAAGTTTTACCAGACAATACTACAAGGAGACAAAGTCAACAGCATGTCCTACAATAAAAAGCAAAACCAACCGGGTACGCAATGCGGCATACTATAAATAATTCGCCTGCAAGCGTTTGAAAACTTTGATTGGTGACTTGATTTTATGCCGTATCAAGCACTGCACCAAGTTAGAAGCTCGCAGAGTTCTAAATGATAATTGCTGGTCTATTTTTCTACAAGAACTTAATGCGTTTATTGCACTCGAACTGAGTGAACTGTGGAATAAACAGTGGGAGCCGGAATTTTTCTCACAAACTGACCGAAATAAATACATTAAAATATTTAGAGTTTTGCAGTTTGAGGAAAAAGAAACACAATCTCAGAGAAAAAAATCTGACAAATTCTGTTTAGTATCTGAACTGTGCAACAAATTTACTAAGAATTGCATTGTTTGATACACCTACAAAAAACATTACCGTTGTATGAGTAATAAACCAGATAAACACAGAGTGAAGTATTTTCTAGCTATAGATGCCAAAGTAAGATACATCTTGAATGAATTCCCATACTTGAGAAAGGATGAAGCAAAACCTCAAAACAGATATTTAGGGGAGCACGTAGTTTCACTTCTTCTTGAACCATTTCTAGATAAAGGAAAAATATCACCACAGACAACTGAACCCAGCAACTGAACTAAAAAACAAACAACCAGCCTTGTTGGTACGCTAAATAGGGTTTGAAGAGAAATATCAGCCTCACTAAAAATTTCCCGTGATCCTCTGAACAGCACAGCTATTTAAAAACAGACAAACCACTCTGACATCGTACCAAGGGAACGTAAATAAGAATATATTTATCCTTAACACACTGCATAGTGGAGTTTCCGCGAGTGAAACGTCAGAAAAAAAAAACCTAAAACAATAAAATTCTTTAATCAGACTGAATGTTGCACCGATGTTGTAGACGATATGGCTCTCAAATACAACGTTGATGAGCGCACTAGACATTGTATTTCATATCGTTCTCAATTTGGCAGTGATAGATGCCCATATTTTGTACAAAATAGTTACTAATTATAAAAATTTTCGAGACGGATGTGCACAATCCACGCAAACGGAAGCAATTCCAAATTAGTTATTGTAACAAAAAAAAACACAAAATGCGGAAAATTTACGTGCGGACCATGCCTTTAAAATATTAAAGTTTGTCGTAGGTGCCAAATTGTTACACATTATATTATAAGCCTACATTTATGTTCTTGTTGGTATGTATTTCTTTTTTTTTAGTTTAGTTTATAATTATTTTTTAGGAATTATTATATTGTTTTAAAACTTTTAATGTTTATTTGTTGTTACCATAATATTTTTTAGACTACAGTTATATATTATGATGAATAAAATTTAATTTCAGATAGTACTTTTTTACAGTTCTACTAGGTATTTCACATTTTCATTATTACTAAATATAATTTAATTAAACACGTATCACATTTGTATGAATTAATTAAAGGTAAAAGCAAAAACTGCCAGTAACTGTCAAATGCCCGCTTGCGGTCCTTATAGGTAGGACGCTTGGCCCGGTTGGTCTAGTGTTAAAACTCGTTTAAAATAATAGTAAAACATAACCATCAGACGACATCATTCAGTAACCAATAAGATAGGTATTTATTGGTGTTAAATAACTACCTTTATTTTTTTTATAAAAACATCTATTTATATTTTTGTATTGCAAATAATATACTACTAAAATTTAAACAAAGCCGCAATAAACATTTTGTGTAAAAACAATATTGATTTCATTAGTCTTGTTACCTACCAAACAATTTTACTTGGTTAGTTTTAATAAAGGTATACATCTAAAAATAAATATTTAATCTTAGTAATCTTTATTAAAAACAAAATAATTAAAAACTGATAATTATTTTTTAACCGAAAATGTATCGTAATACCGTTTAATTAAAAACCGCAGTTCAATTTGATAAGTAAATACTGGCGATAAAAGAAAATTAAAGAGGAAAAACATGTTGATTCTTTCAATTATATCTTAATTGAAATAGAAGTTGTTGTAAATAAGTGAAGTAGAATCGTAGTAATTTTCTAAAGTTAGTGCAGATCTATTTTATTTCAAGTATCTCATATATTTCTAGAATCAAGTTCGATATTAATAAATAGTTCTTTGTAAAGTATTTACGGTCGGGTAGGCGTTCCATTCGAGATTCATGGAAACATCTAAAGCGTCGTTATTGGTTTCTGCTATTGTATTGTACCCTTATCATTGGATCTAGAAATAATGTTTTATTTGGCAAAAGCTTTATTATCGGATTTCTAAAGCCCTAAAAGCTATGTACAAAAGAATATTGCACTGTAGCATTTTTTTATAGATATTTCTTCCCTTCGGAGGATTACCGCCGAGGTTTATAGAGGATTATATAAACCGAAAGTGCGATCAAAATTTCGTTTGCTGTATACATCATTGTAATGTTTACTTGTCGATATTTAAATTGATTGCTTCTGTAAAGTGTTAAATACATATGCACAGAGTGTCTGCAAGTTTTAAAATTCTTTAGTAGAGTCTAAAAAGATTACAACTGCGATTGCGATAATCGAAGTTATTTTCCTAAAGTAAAATCATTCTGTAAAACACATAAACAAAAGAAAAATAATAGTTTTTAAATAAAACATTTTTAAATAATTTATTGAAATGCAGTCTTGTACAACAAATCACGGATGATTAATCTATGTATGTGTATATGTAATAAATACATAGTCGGTTTAAACCAGTAGATTTTTTTAAAGTGAAACGACACTAACTTGTTTATTTTAAATAAAAAGTTTTTTTACGCTTTATTATTATTACTATCTTTTCATTTTCTTGTATAGCTACTTAAACATAACCGTTTTTAAAATATACGTAATGTATTGCTATTTTAAAGAAAGTTGTACTATAAAAATATTAAGGTACTCTGTAAAAACTAAAATAATTTTATCTTACATAAAATATATCATAAAAGTATTGGTAATAACTTAAGTTATACCACTAAAGCAATCCATCACTCATGGCAAAGACAATGTTGTCTACATAATGGAGCAATAGTATTGCAAAGCTTTTTCTAACGTAAGTGAAAGCTTTTGAAAATAATATATTGTATATACAAAACTAATCAATTTTCTTCATATTTGGCAGTTTTTCTACATCAATCTTTATTATGTATATAAGTATATTTACGTTTATTATTGCTTAATACATACAATGATTTATCTTAACACATTATATAAACACCTTCTTAATTTAGTCAAACTATTTACTTTAATTTAATACAAAATACTTTTAACATTGCCGTTTAAATACGCCAATAAAAATTGAGACGTTTACAAAAACAATAACATACAGGATTTCTCTAGTGTTGTAACACTTATGCCTCAAAAAAGTAATTGCACACTTTTAAGCGCGACCTGCAAGGTAGGCAATCAAACTTATCTTATAACAGAACGGCTAGTTAAATTTGACAATATTGTAATTGTAGACATTACTTGCAGCGATATTATGAGGTAACTAAACATTCTTGATAAGCACCGCCTCAAGCGTTTTTTTGCTGCCAATATCTATCTAAATTGTACCATAAAAATTTAAATTTTTTTTTGCCAAATTTTCTATTTATGTAATTATGTTGTTCTCTGCTCAAGTTTTAAAATAATGCTATAGTCCTTAATTAAAAAAGTTCTAAGCCATTAGAATTTGATTTATACTTAAAATGAATTAGAAAAGTTCTATTAATAGCTCGATTAAATTTAAACTGCATGCCCAAATATAAAATTGCTGTTTTAATTAGTCTAGATTTTTAATATTTCTGGATTAAATTAAAGTGAACATTCTGATTTTTTTTGTAAAAGAAGTATTATCATGATTTGGACGTAATTGGTGGTTGAACAATTGTAATCTTAATTTGTGGGCGGCGGTCGTGCGTGAGTAAAACGACGAACTGAACAATAACATAGAAATACGAAATATAAACAACTTGCACCACCATATTATTACAGTGTGGGAAAGATTTCGAGAAGCTAATATATGTGCCAATTTAATCAATTCGATGCCAAACCGTCTACGGTATTGTATAACAAGTAATGGATATTATACCTATTACTAGCACGTAAAATACAAATATTTAAATAAAATAATAAATACTTGTTTAATCATTATTAAATTATTTTTTGGGTAAATGGTGTATTATTTATTTAGAAATACAATTGCTAGCTTTCGAACTTTGTCTAAGTTCTTCGTCAGGCAAAAATTAAATTAATTTGACAATTATAAAAAAACTAAGGTAACTAAAAACAATAACTATAAGAGAACTAAAAAATAAGCGCAAGTTATTTAGCTACAGCATTCGCTCGAAGGTGTAAAGGAAAACCACCATATAAACTCTAGACGTAGCTTAAATGTCAATGGTGGACAAATTAAGATTAAGAAATGACAGGTAACCATGTGTCAGAAAGTTCGTAACCACTGTCTCTATTGAAATTGTTAAGATGTTTGATAATTTCAATAGCTTCTCTAATCTTTCTTGATTTCCAGTTCTTTGTTTTAGAAATTGTTTTAGTTTTCTCAAAGTTTATATCATGAAGAGTGTCAAGTGCATGTTCGGCAATGGCAGACTTAGTAGGTTGTATTAAACGAAGATGTCTTTTATGTTCTTTTAATCTCGTATCTATAGTTCTACCCGTTTCGCCAATATATACCTTGCCACAAGTGCATGGGACTTGGTACACTCCACAGGTATTGTAAGGTATTTTGTCTTTTATAGGATTCAACAAATTTTTAATCTTAGTAGTAGTATTATAAGCTACTTTTATCTTATGTTTACTTAGTATTCTTCCAATTGTGTCACTTATGTTGGAAACAAAAGGTAGAATTACAAAGTTTTGGTTAATAGTTAAATCATCTGTTAAAGTAGGTCTTTAATCATGTTTATTTTTTTTCTGTAACTAGTTTTTTTCTTGTAATGTAAATAGTGTTTATGTATAATTTATAATAAAATCTAAAGTATTATTTCTCATAAACTATAGTAGGTACTATAATAATCTATAACAAAAAATGCAAACTACGAAATTGTAAATTTCAGTTCATTAGTATTAAATTTATATTCTCTCGAAATAGTTAATACTTAATTTAAACGTTATTAAGAGAAAGCAGAAAAATGCATTTCGCATTTTTCTAATTTGTGATTTTTAGATTTTTATTCGATTTTATTTTGAAATGAACACTAGAGACACTAGAGAAAATTTTTAAAATTTAAATTCACGTTGCGGTACCTTAAAGCGTCATTTAACAAATGTTTGGTTTAATGTAAGCAAATTACAATGTGATCGATTCCAAATTATTTAACTAAAAATTAGAATCAAACAAATTAAATCAGTATTTGTTAATTTTGATATTCAAATTTGGAAACGGGAATAATTTAAAGAAAAATATTTTGAAGTAGTAGCACAAGCTACATTTTTTCGGCAAATACAACCCAACATGTTGACGTACGGTCATCAGATAGTTCAATTCAAACACTGGTTTGTTTGCCGCAATTGACACTTTCAAATTTCACTGCTTTAATTCTCTAATTTTTAAAAACGACCTATTAACAAATACACAAAAATTGTGCACGGGCCTACAAGAAGAATGTAGAAAAGTAATATATTCGCTTCAAGTATGTGACGCTACTTACGCAACCGCATGATAGTTATTACGCAATAAATACTAAAACAAAAACATCATATTAAACAAATTATCGAATTACTAAACATAAACAAAGAAACAAAACATCAATTACAAAAATTCTTAGATATTTTTTTTTTAAACTTTCGAGCGTTAAATAATACCGAAATGCTTTAGTAATTTATTTATTAACAAGCAAACTAGATTATAACACAAAACGAGAATGGGAAATAAAATCAAAGGGCAAACCATCAATACAAGATTTTATAGATTTTTTAACAAACCGCTGTAAAATATTAGAAACGTTAAGATACAAATTGCGCGAAGTTAATAAAATACCTAATTATAATAGATCACACACAAAATAAACTTTTTGTTCATATAGTAACACAACACGTATTTTTTTATAAAAACGCTAATCGTCATATAAGCAGTTGTTCAAAATTCTTGGAACTTTCGAATTGTAATCGTTTACTAGAAATTAAAAAATTGAAAGCATATATTAATTGTTTACGTACGAGTCACTTCAGAACAGAATGTATAGCGTCGAACTGTCTTATTTGTCATAAACAACATAATACTTTATTACACATTAATAAAAAAACACGACACCAAACTCAAATTAGCTGCCGAGATTTATATATATATATAGCGTACAAGGAACACCAGTACAATTTAGGGCTTTAATGTATAGCCGTTCTACATCAAATTTCTTATTAAAATCATTATTTGAAAATGTAGGTTTAAAAGGCAACAAAATAAATATGTCGGTCACAGGCATCAACAATCAAATGACAACAATTACATGTAGAGCAAGTGCTAAAATACAATCTTTATTTAACAACTTTATCATTTTTAATAATTAACAAAATAATTGATAGGTTACCGCCGTTTACATTTAACAAAGCAAATTTATCGAAAATTATCAACGCGACATAAACCGGAGTTTTACAGTTAAATTACCTCTTCGCGACAATGCAAATCAGTTTGGTAAATTAAGAAGTCCAGCCATAAAAAGATTTTTAGCATTAGAAAACAAATTAACCAACAACCCGCTATTGTACGAGCAATATAAAGCTTTCATGGACGAATACGTAACATTAGGCCAAAGAAAGAAATAAAAACCATCTAATCTATTATTTACCACACCATTGTGTAATTAAAAAAGCCTTAAAACTAAATGCAGAATTGTGTTTGACGGGTTCTGTAAAACATCATCGAGATTATCTTTAAACGACGTTTTGAAAGTTAGTTCTAACATTGAAGATGATTTCTTTTCTATTATAATGCGTTCGCGCCAACATAAAATAATTATAATGGCTGACATTACTAAAATATATCGGCAAATTAGGTACACGAAATACAACGTAATTTGCAACGCATAGTATAAAAAGCGGATCGTAGCAAAACGATAAAACATTTTATATGGTGACGAAAAATAAATATTAGTAGATCTTTGGGTTACCGTTCGGCTAGCTTCGCCGCAGATAGTCGTGGATCAAAAGCTCAGACAAAATTACTTTGATGATAAACCAAGTGCTCTGTGCGCCACCTTATCTTGCGTAAGAATAAAGTTCCGAATGTTTAGGCTAGAGAAAAGGAAACCCCAGACTCGCAAACCCCAACGTATATTCCAAAATAAAACACTGAGTAGTGATATTAATTGAAAGTTTTGTTCATTGACGAAGAGAAAAAAGAAACAACAAAAAAAGACGTTATTTAGTTTAGTGGTGACGACCAACACTGTTACATAAACGAGAAGACAAGATTCGAATCGTTCTTGATTACTACGCTACGCCACTGGCACGATACTACATATAACATCAACAAAAATGATACACAAGTCTAAAATAGACTCTGGAAGTAGATAAAGTACAATCGTTCTTTGGTTGATACTCCGCAACAGTTCACAAACAATAGCAATAAATAAAAGCGCTCGCGTAACTTGAGTAATTACAATCCGCCCGTGACATTGACGTCAAGTTTGCGTAAAGCTGCATTCACAACCTCAAATTAATGTTTATAATTAAGAAGTGAAATTGTAACGTCAACTTACTCAATTTGAATCATTCGCAATACATGAAATTAATAGGTGAAATTACTGTGTAAGTAGTGGCGCCATCTATGTAACGAGCCAATTATTTAATACAACAACATTAAACATAACCTTTTAGCACAATTTATTTAGTTTATGATCGTTTTGTTTTACCTTGACTTTTATTGTGAAAAATGCTAACGAAACGGTAGAGGAGAATTTCATACACTACATAACACAATACCCTTATCTTTATGATAAGCGGGAAGCGCATGCGTACTTGAGTTCATTTCCGTGAAATTAATCTGCTAAATTTTGGAGTTTTGCGTTAAATATTAAGTATGAGGATTAATTTTCAGATATTGTGAATGCTTTCATCTAAAAGCTTAGGTTAAACGTTTACGCTAATTTTAGATTATTAATTCTGCGTATTAATTTTAAGGTTGTGAATGCTACTTAACGGATGAAAAATAAGAGTTATATTTTCCACATTGACACATCAATTTTGTCGCGTACTTCCAATTCCTTTACAATTAAAATTACTGCGAGTTAAATTGTAACAAATGGTTAAAATTGATACAAAAGTAACTAGTAAAATTGACGTTTATCACCAGTAAATAGTTTTAGATACGGAGTAACGATAAAAATTTGATAAGCGTACATATTAACAGAAACAATAATTCGTTATAGCGCGTGAACGTTGAAGACCGGTGATTGACCCGTCCGAATTAAGGTAAAGACGACGTTGCGTTATCCGGTTTGTTCGCCATTAAAATAATATAACAAAAAAAAATCTGGATAGCGACTTCAGCTAACTGGTAAGAATATATCCTCCAGAATCGTCGAAACGCAGCAGATTACAGCCAACTTAAAGTCTTCAAATGCCATACGCCTTAATTACATACAGAAGAGGCCATCGTAGTTAAATCAAAGGTATTTTATTGAGTAGGTCATCAAACTATAACACGAGCAGGCTCACAAAAACTACCATAACAAGCAGGCCAAAAAGAATACCATAAAGAGCAAGCCAAAAAGAAGAGATAAAATAACAATTCGTAGGTAACGCAATAACCCCCTTTGGCACGTGTAAATACTAATCGACAATATGAGTCGTACAGAAAATATGCTTATGCGGGTTGCTACGACTCGCCCATCTGAATTATTTAGCTCGGATTCTACAAAAGAAAATCATCTATAAACTCGATATCGATATATGACAAAATCTCATTATCTTACTAATCCTTTTAGTGTGCACGATAGGAAGTAACTCCGCGAAGATGAACTACGCTTGCGTCAGTTGTCAGTACGAAACTCAAAGGAAAATTGCTCGAGGTCAAGCCATTTAACCTCGGTGATGGCAAAGTTGCCTATCCGTCAGACGAAATAATTCCAAATTGACAATTTCACGTGTAGATAAATTAATAATTGAATGTAATACAATTGAATAAGCACAAATACTAATTAAAATTTGCAATTAATGCAGTGCAGACTTTGAACTAAGACAATGGACGTTGAATTGATTGCATTTATTAGAAAACCTTAGCAAAAGTTCACACGTAGATCAATTTATGATTTCAGAAAGAAATCAGGGTAATGCGGTAGGTTAACATGGGATTGTAGAAGTGATAATTTTTGTATGTAACTATATAGTAACAAAACGTCAAGTACTATCGATTATTTCAAAAAATTTTATTCGTTAGGCTTAGTAAGGCCAGTAATTGTGATTGCTAAAATTTTATTGCAAGAATTGAAACAAAATCTATCTTTAACAAATATTCTTCATATACAAAATTGATCAAAGTTTTTTGCGAGTCGGTGGCCACATTCGTTTATCCAATTACAGCCACCATAAAAAGCATCCCATTGTTCTTGCTTCATCACATTGGTCATTTAAATTAATCTGCAAAACAGAGCATATTAAATTGCTACATTGTAGAGTTAATCAGCTTCTTTCATCAGTCCGAGATAGGTACTGGTCAATTGCTGCCAGAAGAATTTTACCTAAAATTATACATCAGTGTAGGATTTGTTTTCGTGCAAATTCAAAATCAGTTAATTCTCTCATGGGAAATTTATCAAAAAGTCGCCTTATGCCATCACCCCCTTTTTACAATAAGGCCTATGTATGTATTTTGTTGCTCAACAAAGGCGATCCATTTTGACTCAGTAACAGTTCAGACTTCGGAAGAATTGTAGCCGCAATCCTTAAACGTATACTCAGATAACCGTAGTAATTTGAAAGCAACTAAAGCAGAGCTAACCGAATTAAACTCATTTTTATCCAAGACCGAAACAAAAAAGGCTTTAATAAATTTTTGCAATTCTATGAATACATCATGGCATTTCATACCACCACGATCACCTGACTTTGGAGGTCAGTACCTCCCGGTGTAAAATCTGTCAAGTTCCATTCAAAACAAGTAGCATTAAATACTTTTTAAACATTTGAAGAACTCTATACGTTGTTAATGCAAATTGAGGCCGTATTAAACTCCCGTCCATTAAGTGCGTTTTTATCTGACCCAAACGACCGACCTTGATTCTTTTACTCCTGCACATTTTCTAATTGGACGTTTCTGGAAACGCTGTAACAAGGAGTACATTGATGAACTTCAAGCTCGTTCGAATTAGAAAACCAATCCCAAAAACACCCTGCAACCATAAGCGCTAGTTTTAATTTGAGATGACAATCTGCCACCTTTAAAATGGTTGTTTGGACGTGTTACCCAACTGCATCCCGGAAGCGACGGTGTGACTCGCGTTGTGTCAGTGAAAACCGCAAATGGTGTTTTTTCACTATCACTTGCACGAAAGATAAAGTCCGCGAATAACTTCAGTTTAACACTTATTATTTACATTAAAGTCACGCACGATTTTAATTCGTCGTATTTATCTCGACACGCGTTAATCACATATTTATTTAAACTTGAATAATCCGACTTCGCATTACTAAAATAACTAACTTATGATTTGTTGGTACCGCATTTATACATTTTTGCCAAACGTTCGAGAGTTTTCTATATCTTTTGGAAATAGATAAAACTTCGTAAAGGCTCTTGAACTTGAGAATAATTTAAGTTTAAATTAAAGTTTATACAACAATACGGTTCTGTAAAGGTCAATTATGCTTTTTTTATTAAATTAATTTTTACAATTGCACAATATACGTTTAAGCGTATAGTAGACGAATGCGGTCTAGGACATTTAGGCGCGGCCACTTAGGCGCGGCCATTTAAGCGCGGCTACTTCGGTGCGGGACACTTCGGCGCAGGGACGCTAAGGCGCGGGTCCAGTTAGGCGCAAGACACTTAGGCGCAAGACTCGTCGGCGCGAGCCACTAAGGCGCGAGATCAGTAAGGCGCAGATCCATAACCCCAGCTTCTTCTGGAAAACGATATTCTGTAACACCAGTTGCTATTTGCTCAAAGTTCACTGTATCTATATGTTCGTGTAATGGAGATTTTATCAGTTTCATGACAAAAATTGCAAAAAAAAGTTAATAAGCTTTCGAAGACACTTTTTTTCTCTGATTTTACGTAATTAAATTATTATTATACATCTGTTCTTCTCAAGTTTAATAAAATTCTTCTTTTTATCTTTGTTCGAATTGAAAAAATAAACCATAATTTTTAATAATTACAGTATTTAAGAATTGGCTACAAGTATTTTAACGAGTTTACTGACGTAAAATTAACATTTTTTTTGTAGCAAACGTACTAGAATATGATTTTACACGTACACTTTTGTAGTACTCACTTGTTTACAAACGTTCAGTATAGAACGGTTTCTTTGATAATAATGAAAGAATACAGTGTACGCTCAGGATCAAGTTTTATTAGTTAATGGTTACTCTTTTAAATTCTATCGAAAAAAGGATCAAAGTAAATTAAAAATGAAAAAGAACGAATAATCTAGTAAAAAAACAAATTTATTTTTGGTTTCGGTACTTTGCACCATAGTTATAGGGCATAGAGCCCAACCTCGTGTGTATGTGTCTTGCGCCTTAGTGACTCGGCGCCTTAGTAGCCCCGCGCCGAAGAGTCTTGCGCCTAAGTGTCTTGCGCCTAACTGGACGCGCGCCTTAGCGTCCCTGCGCCGAAGTGTCCCGCGTCAAAGTGGCCGCGCCTAAATGGCCGTGCCTTAGTGGCCGCGCCTAAGTGTCCGTCTCCGTAGACGAATGTGATTTTGTTATCTCTACTTTATTACTCAAAAAGCAATATCCTATAATTTAATTTGAATAGAACCCCAGAGCGTTCTTGCATAGTATAAACTTACACTTAGCTCTATAAATTAATTGTTTTTATTCTGTTAGCAAAATGTACATACATATGTACATACTTGAATAAACTTAAAAAAGTAGCAACAACATTTTTTTAAGGTAAGGCTATGAAAAATAAGATTATACATTTGAGCAGTCATCAATTCCATGAAAAGAACTTTAACATTTTAAAGAAAATATTGAGGAATAACAAGTACCCTAATAACGTAATTATATATATATTAATAGTTTTTGATTATACATTACTTGTCAAGTGTTTGTTGAACGTTTCATGTCCCTGGTTATTTTTAAATTTTATAGATTGACATTTTTATGTTTCATTTTTATGTGATTATTTCGTTATATGTTATTACGTAATTGCTCATGTTCAGGATTTGTTGGATAGTGCCGCTATAATCTATTTGTGTAAGTTCTTTTATGCTAGAAAGATATTGTATTAGTTAGTGTTTACATCTTATCTTTAGTGACCTGATGAAGTGCTCACGTGTAGCTTAAAAATAGTATAAAGTGGTTTTTCTTATCTCTCCTAGGCGAAAAATTTTGTTGCAAGAGATTAAATAAATAAAAAATAAGAATTTAAAAAAGTAGTATTAGCGGTAACAAAAACTGAAACTGTGTTTTTTAAGACTACTTTGGAAGTGTGATACCTTAAAAATAAAAATTAACTAATACAATGAAAAAAATATGTAAATAGCTATAATGGCGGTAACACGTTGAAATTGATTTAACCACCAGTGTGAACTACTGGACGGCTGTTTCGCCCTTTTAGAGCTCATCAGCAGTAAGAGTTACATTCTAATGTAATTCCCACAATTGCATTGACACCCCTATGTGGGAATTATATTACAGTGTAACTGTTAATGAGCCCCAAAAGTGCGAAACGGCTGTCCAGTATTTCACTCTGGTGGGATTTGCACAATTGCATTGACATTGCTTTACCCCAATGTCTTTTACAATGTGATTTTGTCCCGCAGAATTATTCAAAGCTGTTTTGAAATTCGCTGGTGTTAAATCAATCGCAGTTATAGCTATTTACAGTTAACTATAGACACATAGTAAAATTATACTATGAGATGGCTTTGCCATCAAACACTTATTAATTGAAAAAATTACATTATAATCTGTAATACAGCTACAACGTAAAATGCTAATAACAAAAAAACAAAAACTTATACAAACTTGTTTATCAAGACAAATTTTTGCTTAATTAAAAATTTCACATTGAGCAACAATTAACAATTACCAATTTTTAAAAATAAATAGTTTTTGTTATTGTAAGACTAATTAGAATAATCTTAAAAATAAAATTTGGGTTAAAATATAATTTTTTTAATTAATTTTATTGATAATTAATTCATATCAATTGTTTTTAATTGTTGCAGTAATTTGGTGTAATTTACATAAAAAATCTTAGATGTTGACTTGTTTCTAGAACACATTGGCATATGGCGTAGCTGAAGTATACATGCAGTGTAACAACGTTTCATATCGTGCAATGCAGTGGCTTAGTGTCATGTATAATGCAGACGAAGAGCATATTATACCGTATGCATTTCAGATACCTCTAGTTTCTGCATCATTCATGCAGATTTGCGTCAAGCTGATGTTGCATTTTAAACATTTCCATATATAAACTTAGACGCGATTTAATTTTTTTAAAGTAAATTTATAGCTATGTTTTCATTAAACATAAATTTACAGCTAAAAAAACATTTAAAGTAGGTATACAACGTTGAATCGTGCATCAAAACTAAACTTGAGTTTCATCAAGATAAAATTAGTTATGATGCAGAGCCAACTCCCCTTGACGTTACCATATTTCTGTAAACGAAACCATATATTTTTTATATCAGAAAAATAATCAGACGGGTAGATTTATACGACGCATTTTATGTTTTATTTAAATATTAGTTTTTCTGACCCTTACCTTTTTAAAAGACCCCTTTAGGAATGCGTCGGCACTAAAGGGAATAAGAATTCTACATATTTTATTAGATATTTTATCGTAAAACACAATTTACACACTATTATTGTATGATAAACATAAAATATGCCGTTTAACATTCCGTATCAAAACCGTACTGTTTAGTTTTATTACAATATCACGAGTTAATAAGAATAACTTAAGCACACAATAACATTTTATAACTTTATTTAAATTTTTCAGGAATTTTGTAAAAAACAGTTTCTTTATGCATTATTTGCTATTTACAATAATACGTTTTACGTAATTACTGATGAAACTTTTCATAATGCTTAAAAAACATCGTATATGCTGATATTTGTGTAATGAAAAAAAATTTATTTAAAAAGGTAATACATACGTATTTTATTAAATTCTTTATAGTTTTTGCAGCAGTGTGAACTGAAATGTTTAAAAATACTGTGAAAATACTTGTACCATAAAGTTTTTGTAATTAAAGAAACTCGCAAGTCAATGTTTTAAACTAGAATGCCTGTATCAAACAAATCTGAATAAATATATTTTTTAAATTATTACTTGAAACTAGAAACTTTTTGCAGTCAATTGACGAGTAATGTGTAATCGTGTACTGATTGTGACCAAAGCGTTACTGTTGTCTTAAATTTAATTTATAAGTTGTTTCTTTTTTTTA
This sequence comes from Aquatica leii, assembly GCA_035610365.1. Lineage (NCBI taxonomy): Eukaryota > Metazoa > Arthropoda > Insecta > Coleoptera > Lampyridae > Aquatica > Aquatica leii. The sequence continues at coordinate 210,825,402 of CM069432.1, read as the reverse complement.
AATTTAATAGTATGTGAATGGCTATAGAGATGGAAACGTTAAAAGCTGTTTTTATTCCCGACTAATTCAAATAACACTTAAATGTACATTGAGCTAAAACCACAACGTACAGCATTGTAAGGTAACAATGTCCATGCAAGTGTGAAAATGCCTTCAGAGTCATCTCATGGTATAAATTTATTATGCATTAATAATAGTATGTAAATGGCTATAGAGATAGAAACATTGAAAGTCGATTCTATACTCGCATAATTCAAATACGTTTTGAAAATCGCCGAGTAAAACTACAACGGATAAATTTGTAAAATAATGTCAACGCAAATGTGAAGATTTCACTACAGTAAACCAGTGAACGGCCCTTTCATCTTGTTGGGGTTCTTTAGCAGTGGGAGAAGATTCTATTGTTTTTCCACAAATGCATTGACAGACCTATAGCTTTATATTAATAAATAATGTAAGTAACATAAGTGAAATGCAATGGCTTTTTACTACTTTTTTTTAAATCAATTAATACAAATTAGTTGTTGTTTGGTGTATTTTCTAAAATAATATTGTTAATTTTGTTATTCCAAATATTAACAAATGTTTGTATCATTATTATACATTGTTAAAGAAATTAAAGAATGTAGCTTTTTTTTTATAATAGTTGACACAGTTAATTGCAGCTAAAAAGAAAACAATTGGCTATATAAGTTAGATATGTCAAAGATTCAAAAGAAGCAGTATTTATAACGATTATTGATTGCTTGATTGATGTCTGAAAAGCCTTAAAGCTTAGAATCAATTATAAAAGAAGTAATCGACGTTTATTGTTTAGCTCATAAGCTCAATTTGGTTGTTGTAAATTCTTGTGCAAATATTGCTACTGCATATGGTTTTTTCCATATTCTCAAAATTTTACATACCCATTTTTTGTAACCATGTAACTATGCACGTTTTCAAAAATTGTAAAACGCTCATGGCATTAAATCAAGCCGAGAAATAAAAAGTTTGAGTAGTACAAAATAGAGTTAATACGAAAACTCCTAAGAAATATTAAATAATTACAATGCAATTAAAACTGCGTTAAAGAATGAAGTCAATCAAAACCAAGACAAATAACAGTTAAGGGACTTGGTTTGCTTTCTTCCAATTTGTTATCTGTGTACATTTTTTTATTCAGTGATTCTAACCATTAACGTATTGAGCAAATATTTTCAGAAAGTAAACGCAAATAAGTGATATGATCACGGGTTTAAAAACAACAGAAACCAATTTAAAAACACGTAGAAAAAAGTTTGTTTGAATGTATTAAACAATGTTGCTTGATGCGAGGTAATAACATTCTGCTGAACTTTCATTGTTTATTATTTTGAAATGAATATACACAACGTTTCAATTGCTGTGGTATCTGCAATCGTCATCAGGTGAATACTTCATTTCAAAATAATAAACAATGAAAGTTCAGCAAAATGTTATTACTTCGCACGTACAAAAAGATTGAAGAATTGCTAAAAAAAGCATTTTCGTAAAACCGATTAAAGTTAGTAAACGTTGACGTTGCCAAAATACAAATAGTAGTAATTTTATAATAAAATTCTATGCTAGGTCAATATTGATATTTTAGGGGTTGAAACAACAGTAATGAAAAATGTGACAAACAAAGTATTCGCACTAACGGTTCAGAATATTGTAAAATGAGTCCAAAAAAACTTTTGTTTCAATTTACATAAATCGTTATAAGCCGTTATTGTAACTCCCGTAAGCTCTGAGAGAAGCTTGTTACGAGCAAAAGCTGGAAAATGCAAGTTGCCTGAGTGAAAGTAACATAAACGAGGTTTTGCCGGTGCTTACTAAAGATGGGTGTGGAGTATACTCAAACTCCGCGACTGTTAGAAAAATTAAAAAAAAAACGATAACAAAACTCAAAATAAGGATGCCAGGAAGATATATAGCTTAAAAGTACTTCTGCAATTGTCAACCACAAGCCCGCTTCTGTTGGATACACTTTAAATAGACTTACCTTAATAGAGTGTATTGCACTAAAATCTGAAATTATATACAATTTACATAACGCGCAGGTCGACGGAATAAATGGTTAATTACAATTACTATTTAACATTTGTTTTACTAAACAACTCAAAAACAAATAATAAAAAAACAAGTTAAAGCTAATTGATTAAACAAAATAAAATTTAAAGAAATAAAAAAAACACCTAATTAGATTAGAAATCACACGGCCGTGTTCGCTTTAATAAAAATTAAATAAATACAAAACAAAATAAAATAAATTCATAACTCTTTTTAAGACAAGATTGAAAATTTTAATAATAAACTACGAGATTAATTAATTTTTGGTTTAACGTCAAACAAATATAATTAAAAAAATTGTTACAAGTATTCTTTATAAATACACAAAAGACAATTGCCATATAATAATTATAAAATCGATAACTCGCAACAATCTCTATTCTGCTTAAAACTCTAAGCCTTTCAGACACTACGTTCGCGTAATTAAATTCACCAAATTGGTTTAGTCGGTACAATATAAATACCTTAAATTTTTGTTGTAGATCCAGGAAGGGGCTTCTGGTTGACCATTAGGTTGCCAGTTGTTGTCGGCAAGAAATGCTGAAGGGTATCCTCAAATGAGTAGGTTCCGTCGGAAAATTCTCAATAAGTCGCCACCAAGGCAAAAATAAAACCGTGTCGCACAACTTAACTAACACGATTTTACATAACGTAGAAATAAAACTTGAAAACACGTGAAGTTTTTGAAAGCCGTAAATTCTACAAACTAGAAGAAACAAACCTCCACTAACATAATTAAAAATTTACTGTTTTCTGTATCATTTCCGCGGAGACCTCTGATTCTTAGGGGTTAAGTTAACCCTCAACCCGGACTACATTACGATATGTTTTAATGACTGGTAAACTCGTGTACTTCTTTGCCAAAACCAAAATCACCTATACTTATAAACTCAGTGCGCGATCACTTCCATAAAGCGCTGTGACCGAAATCTTAGTGAAAGAAAACAGTAAAACACATGGAAAGATGATGCAAGCTGATTTAATTAAGACGTAAAAGTAGTGTTTGAAGACAACCTTTTTCATGACAAGATTCAATGTTAACAAAAAATATCCAAACCAAAATATTCAATTACATTCATAAAGATTAACTTGTTGAAACCGAATAATAAAACTGTCTGTCGGAAGTAATAAAATATAAAATTCAACATGACACAAGTGCAAATACACTAAGAACGTACTTAATACAATAAACTTTTAAACAAAAAGATAACCAAACTGCTAAAATATAATTAATTAAACGTAAACGTAAACGCATGATAAATAATAAATGATGTATATGCAGCGTAATAATTTTGAATTAATTAAATACAAAACTTACTTACAAATTTGATTGACAAAGATGAATTTAAAAACTTGGATTAACTGTATTAAATTAAGGTAAAATTATTTAAAGACCAACGATAGAACAAAATAAATTTGCGTTTCTGTTCTTTGGACACGAACAAAGCGAGTATCCGCTATGAACAAATTATCAGATATAGTGCGCAAAAAGTCTTGCATTTTTATATTCAATTTCTTTAAAAAATCAACACACGACAGGGGCTTAGGCCTACCTTATAGATTGTTCTAGTTGCGGTTGTTGCAGTGGGCCTCTTCACTTTTAAACCTATACCTTTTTTTTCGTAAATACCGCTTATACAATTAATAATAACATTTTATGCAGCAGTTGAAAACATAATTAACATTGCAAAAAACAATTGTAATAAATTATCAGTTAATAAAAAATTATGTAAGGTTTTTTTAAAACTGTAATTTTAAATTTGATTGAGATACAATTTAGTTCTGTTTTTAATTAAAATTTATACATAGCTTCAATTCTTGATTTTATAAAGTGCACACGCATGTAATTTGTTTTGTAAATTAACTCAGCTTTTGAGCTTTTGTCAGCATAATTTACACCTAAATTCGCATTAACAAAACTATAAAAACAACAAAATCAATGCAAACTGTATACATTGAAATAAAACATTAGCCAATTAACTAAAAGATTATATATAAAAGTTTATCTTCTTGAAAGCTACATCTGCAATTACCACATAATAAAGAAAATAAAATTACAAAGACAAAATTGCCAATTAAAAAAAATAAGATTTTTATATAATAATGTATAATAGATTATAAAAAAAAAGTTTAACTGTAACGTAGTGTCAGAAAAAGATTAAAGATTTAAAAAAAATTACAAAAAAATATTCGTAAAATAATAAAAGAAATTAGAAAGAAGCAGCAAAAATGCAAAGCAGAAACAAGTTATTGATAATGATCCAAAAGTTAGTAACAATAGAAAAAAATTTAAATTATTAAAAGTGATTTATTAAAAAGACTGATATAATATAAAATAAATTAGAAACATTTAAAACAAGTAGGAAAATAAAAACAGCAATTATTACATTATTAAATGACACTATATACGGAGTTTGCCAATACTCCGGGTTCGGTTTCTAGTGCCTTTATATAAATATCAGCATAAAATGTTTAATACTATATCCATTTTTATTGAAAATCTGCATGTTTTAAAAACATTTTATTCATACAGGATGTTTAGTTCTTGTTGGGCAGCGTAAACTTAAATTTTTTTAAATAGCAACCCATCAACTTTTTTATAATGTTCGATGAACGCTTAATTTAGATGAAAAATACTTTTTAAATTGATTGCGGCGTTGCTATTTTAGAGCCATTTTTTAAAATGTGCAGCATTAGAAAGAAATAGGCGCAACTGATGTTTTTTGAAATTTGAGAATTTGTTTTTGTGAATTCGTAGATGAAAATCAGAAATACTTAAATACCATAAAAGTTTTTTTTTTTATTGCTATACATATTTTGTAATCATTTTCAATTTTTTTAAATTGCTAAAACTCTGTTTTTTTAAATGGCACCTTTGATTTCTTTCAACTGTTTCATATGTAATTTTTAATTTTCTATAGATTTGCGCTAATACTTTTTCTCTTAATATCTACAAATATGGAGATATTTATATTACGTGCAAAAGCTGGAAAAATGAAAGTTGCCTGAATGAAAGTAACATAAATGAGGTTTTGCCGGTGCTCAGTAGAGATGGGTGTGGATTATACTCAAACTCCGTGACTGTTTGGAAAAATTCGAAAGAAAACGAAAAGAAAAGTTCTGGCCCTTGCCAACCAAAAAGCCTGCTCCTGTAGGATACACTCTAAATAGACTTACCCTAATAGAGTGTATCGCACTAAAATCTAAAATCATTTTACATTTAACAATTTAACATTTATTTAACAAAGCAAAAAAAAATCGAAAATAATAAGCCGTTAAATTAAAATGAATTGAGTAAACGCAAACAAAACTATAATCTAAATTTTAAAAAAATTCTCGAGTTAAAATCTTCTATAGTTATTTGAAACTAAATATATTCTATCAAATAGAAAACTATACACATTTGTTTACTACTTTCTATTGCTAAACCTCATCTTTTATTAACTAGATTCTTTTCTTTGACAGATTGGTTAGAAATAAAGCTCTATTTTTTTCTTTGTTGCAAATGCGACCTCACGCATTCTTTTCTTCATATTTTTAGAAAAAAAATTATAGCAACAAGTAAAACTTTTAAAACAAATAGTTTTATTTGTTGCCATTTGTGTAAGAGCGGATAGTTTGAACAAAATGACTTAGAATTTTAAACTATATACATGATTCAATGCTTATTTGTGTGAATCAGGTGTGAATTATTTTAAGTTTACAGTAAGTGATTTTGTGTTGTTGAATCGGCAATCAGTGACAGAAGTGGAAAGGGTAGAGTAGAGTAATTAATGGTGAGTATTAATAAAATGGGTTTTTGTAAGTTGACCTTTTGATCGTTGATCAATAAATATTTTTAATTTTTAACTGAAAACAGTTAGAGATAGCGAAACAGTGTTTTCGGAATTTGATAGTTGAGACTCCAACTTTTAATTGAGTCGATGAAAATCGGTTGAGAAATGAAATTAGTAATTTAGTATAATAATGAATTTCGCAAACGGGTAATTGATTTACTAAACTATATTTACAAGTTTGTTCTTATTTTAGGGCGTGAGATTTTTAGTGCTACACTAAGTCGGCCATTCAACCCCTCACGACAGGTTTAGTCTGATATGAACGCCTCCAGGCAAACCCTCGGTAAGTTATATTCTTTTGTTCATTTTTAATAACAAAAAGGTAATTGATGAAAAAAACAAAGCAAATGGTTAGGTCGGTTCTTCTTCGGTCAATAAAAATCGCATACGGGTCGAGTTAAAATCGCAAAACAAAATTGGTATAGGCAGTCACTCAAAATCGAGTAGGAGTTAGATAAATATGGTGTCCGCTTATATAGCCAACGATGCTTCCGTTGAGGACTTACAAAGATAGGATTATCTTGCGCGTCTTTGAGGTGGGGTAAGTTTGCAAAGCTCAAAGTCCAAGCCTAGTTTCTTAAATTAGCTACACAAAATCTGATCAACAGTTACTGTAATGTTCTTATACACTTTTAATATAAAAGAAAAGCAAACTCTGGTTTTAAAACGTTTATTGAAGAACGTGCTTGTAGTACGTAAATTTGTTAATAATTATATTGTTGTCAAATCAAACCACTCGCACTATATGCGCAGCAATTATCGCTATTTTATTACTATCTACATAACACCACCTTCCCCTAAATGAAACAATTTCTTTTTTAACAAGAAAATTAAATTACAATTTATCATACACTAATCGATCTACTGGTTTAACTATGCGTTTCGGTCTAGCACTAATCTCTTCAGTTTCTATCGTTAAATCAGCATCCTCGATCGGTGTATTATTAGAAGTATCATTACTACTATTAGGTAAACTGGTTTCAACAAAATGAAATTTTTTAATTTGATTAAGGTGCCTTTTCCACCGCATATTAGAAAATTCTGGTACTTCAACGATGTACGTTGATTTACCAATTCTTTTATAAATTTTAGCTCTTATCCAAGTAGGTTTATTGGGCACTTTATAATTCTTTACAGTTACACATTCACCAATTTCAAATTCCATAAATCTATTACCTCTAGCATACCTTCTTTGCTTACCCTGATCTATAAGGACTCGATTTCGAACGGTTTTTATATCAATTGAATTTGAATTACTCGGTAATAAAGCATCAAAACGAGTTCTTAAATTTCCTCCAAACATAAGCTTAGACGGAGTTACCCCCGTTGTACAATGCGCTGTATTACGGTAGTCAAACAAAAAATTATTTAAAATTTTGTTTAAATCAAAACATACATCTTTACCTAATGCATTTTTCAAAGCGTTTTTTACAGTTTTTACCGCGTTCTCGGCTGCTCCATTGCACGAAGGTTGGAAAGGAGGAGACGTAACGTGTTTAATATTATTTAAAATCAAAAAACTTTGAAATTCTTTAGAGCAAAACGTTGGTCCGTTATCGGTAACAATTTGTTTAGGTAACCCAAACCTTGCAAAAGTGGACCTTAACACTTCAATCGTGAGTTTTGAAGTTATAGAGTGCATCGGAAATACTTCGATCCATTTAGAATGAGCATCTAAAAGTACTAAAAATTGTTTATTCATAAATGGTCCTAAAAAATCTAAATGTAACCGATACCACACTTCCTCAGGCCAAGGCCACAAATCTAATTTAGCTTTTTCAGGAGATTTCTTATTCATTACACAATTAGGACATGTTTTGCAAATTCTCTCAATGTCTTTGTCTAATCCCGGCCACCAAAAGTAAGACCTTGCTAAACTTTTCATTTTAACTACGCCCATGTGCGATACATGAAGCTGATTTAAAATCGTTGCTCGTAAAAGCGAAGGAATTATTAAACGATTATTCCATAATAAACAATGTGATTCGACGCTTACTTCGTTTTTTATTTTATTATATAGTTTTAAATGATTAGGAATATTTTTAGGCCAACCTGTACGAACAAAATTTAAAATGGTAACTAATTCTTTATCTTTTAAGGTTTCCTTACTAATAACTTTAAAATTCAAAGGAAAATCCTCATTATTTGAAAAATAAGAAATAAAGTTAATGTCGACATCATCCAAAAAATTGTTTTGATCCATAATCGGCAAACGTGATAAAAAATCTGCCCGATTTTGTTCTGATCTAATAAATTGAATGTCGTACTGATAATTTGAAAGTATGACGGCCCATCTGCGAAGTCGATTTGCCGAAAATTGCGGTATACCTTTTTGAGTATTAAAAATAGAAATCAACGGCTTATGATCAGTTAACAACGTAAATTTTCTACCGTACAAGTATTGATTAAATTTACACAAACCAAATATGATTGATAAACCTTCTTTTTCAATTTGTGAATATTTCTTTTCGGTATCCGTCAACGTACGCGATGCAAACGCAATTGGTTTCTCGTACCCGTCAGGCGTCACATGCGTGATAACAGCCCCAATACCCACGTCTGACGCATCGGTACTTAATTTGATAGGCAAATCTGGATTAAAATGTGATAATATTTCAGCAGAAGTTAATAATTCTTTTATTTTCTTAAAAGCATTGTCACAGTCTGGTGTCCAATGCCATTTGACCTTAGCTTTTAGTAAATTATATAACGGATATAACACTGTTGATAAATTTGGTACAAATTTACCATAATAATTAATTGTTCCGATAAACGATTTCAGCTGTGTTACGTTTAGTGGGATTGGCGCGTTTTCAATTGCAACAATTTTATTTCTATCTGTGTGTAATCCATTTTTATCAATGGTAAAACCCAAATACGAAATTACTGGTTGGAAAAATTTACATTTATTTAATGATATTTTTAAACCGGCTTCTTGTAAAATAAATAAAACTTTATTTAATTGTTTTATGTGTTCTGTTCTGGTTCTTCCTGTAATTAAAATATCATCTAAAAACACCACTACCCCATCTAAACCTTGCAATAATGAATCCATGATACTCTGAAACTTTGCGGGAATACTAGCAATTCCAAAAGGTGCGCGATTATATTTAAAAAGACCTTTATGTGTTGAAATGGTTACTAAAGATTTTGAATTTTCATCTAAACATACTTGTTGGTAGGCATTAGACAAATCTAATTTAGAGAATTCTATGCCTCCTTGTAATTTAACAAACAATTCCTCAATTCGAGGAAGCGGGTAACGATCTACCTCAATAAATGGATTAAGAGTGATTTTAAAATCTCCACACAATCTAATTGAACCATCTTTTTTTAATACTGGTACTATCGGTGTACCCCACGCACTGTAATCAATAGGTTCTATGACTTGCATTTCAACTAACCGTTCCAACTCCGTTTCAACCTTTTTTTTAATTGCAAAAGGAAGCGGACGAGCCCTATAAAACTTCGGCGTTACATCAATTGTTTTCAATTTAATAGAAATTACCCCTTTTTTAAAACAGCCTAAACCAGGCGAAAAAACGTCTTTATACTTTTTTACCAAGTAATCTACGTCATCTGATAAATTAATATGATTTATCTGTGAAATTTCTAATTTAAAAGTATTGAAAAAATCGCGTCCTAACAGAGGAGGACCTGTATTAGTTTTGATTACATAAAAATCTAAATAACATTCCTTATTTTGATATGCAACTTTACAATGTATAAATCCTAAAGGTATAATTTTATCACCATTGTATAAATTAAATACTTTATCAGTTGCATACAAAATTTCGTTATTGAAGTATTCTAAATAAAAGTTTTCTGAGATTACGGAAAAACTAGAACCAGTATCTAAACTAAAATCTAATAATTTATTATTTATTATAAGCTTGATACTAATTGGATTAATCGTACCATCTAAATTAAATAGCGAATAATCAGATTCTAAATAATTTTGCGAAACTTTATTATTTACAAAATTTTGTTTGTTTTTGTTATTTTTTTTATTTGGACACATTGGCGCTAAGTGCCCTTTTATATCACAAATGTGACAAATGCATTCACGAAAAGAACATTTATCTGTAAAATGGTTTTTACGTCCACATACCTTGCATTTACTATGAAATACCTGCCTAGACCGATTAATATTATTCGGGCGCTGTGGATATTGATAACCAGCCTGTGACGTTGATGGTTTTGTTCTATCTTTGTTTTTTACATGAAAAAGTTCTGGTTCTTTCTTGATAGAAATTTCTCTTTCTACACCGGGTGGAAACGTCGTCGATTTTGCGGTGGCGATTTCTACTGCCGCTTTGAAAGTCAAGGTTTTCTTCTCCTCGAAAAGTCTATCTTGAACACTACCTTTATCGTAACCAATTACAAAATGATCTCTTAGCACTAACTCCAATTGTTCGTCCTCAAAATTACATAATGCAGCCAAATTTCTAATTCTGGCTGACCACTCTCTTGCGGATTCATTTACATTTTTCCGTGAATTGTAAAATTTATATCTCGCGGAAAACACAGACACACTTGGTTTGAAATGTTCAGATAATAATTTGATTAACTCTGAATATTTACTTTTTTCTGGTTCCACTGGTAAACATAAATTAAACACTAATTTGTACGCATCTTCATTAAGCACGACAAAATTTTCTGATAAGTACTGGAAACAGTGCGATTTTTTTATTAAATAGTGTATTCAAAATTCAATAAGTATCTATAATGAAAAATACTTCATACACTGATCGATGCAACTATGTGGCGACCACTAATGAGTGGACGTCAAGATTGAGAATAAGATTACCACGACTACCTTTATAGTAAAAACAATAAGAGTAAACTATGAATTAAAAAATTTTAATGGACCCAAGAGATCGAGTACTCGTTTTAATTTCCTTTCTAAAACATCTTGACACACCACCAACCCCTAAACGGATGACGACAAAATCAACCGCTATTAACGTAAAAAAAACAACCAATACTGTAATAATTGTATTTCAAATGTAACACAGCAAATAGATTACCAAATAACAATTTAAAAAAGAAACAATTAAAAGTGTACCACTTTTGGGCAAACGGACAACTAACGTGGCAACGAATCATGTACGTTCTAATCGTTAAGACAAGAAAGCAACCGTGGCTTACGCAAACTGAAGAAAATGACCGTTGTGGAAAAATTTGGTATATAGCTGCGATCTATGAATAAAGAAAAAAATCTGTAACTACTACCGCTAAAGAAAAACATTGCCATGCTAAATAATTAAATACTAAATTTAACGAAAAAAGTGAAACGTTGACAATTAGAACTGATTAGAAATAGTTAATAAAAAATCAGTAAAACCCACGCCTTTGCCAAACGATTTCGCACAATGCAGAACAAGCCGAACTGAATTTGCTTCAAGACAGAAAAAAAGGCTACCTCTTAAATATCAAATAATTAATAGTTATAAAGATTATTACTACTACTAACCCAAACACAGAACAAATATAATGCTAATACCCTTGATTGAAATATTTCAATCATTGCTAATACTAAATGAAAACTACAATGGGTAATTTCAAAACCTATAAAATAAAAAATTCTACTCGGGTAAGTAAAGCAAGTAAAATAAATGCACAAAACTATCATTAATAACAAATTAATAATCCAAAAATAAATTGAAGAAAGCTGTTTGAAGAATTTTGAATAGAATACAACTAAGTTTTATTGGGGTATCATTTTAAAAATGCGCCATTAAAGTAAGGGTGTTCTGCTCAAAAGTAAAAAAACAAGGTGTATCTGAAATACGACTACAAACGCAAGAAGTAGTTTCCTTGTGGTGTTAAAAGAAAATTTTTCCTTTAAAGATTTAGTCTAAAGTGGCCCAGTTTTGAAATATTACCAGTTAACGTTTTCAGACCGGCCCTGCTTATCGAAACAAACGAAAATTGACTGTATATGCGGTAAATAGTAGGTAAATGCTATAAAATTCGTGTGTTGACTATTGCTTCCTTTAGTTTTCCATAATCTACAAAATAAATTGTTAATAAAATAAATAAATTAACAAAATGTACTTTGTGTACAGGTTTTAGTGTACTTGAAAAGAATGTGTAGAATAGCAATTTTTACCACAGTTATTTAACTACGCATTATCAGATAACATCACTTTGTATTTTCCTTTACTTTTGTTGTCAGCAAATTGCTGAGATAAAGTTTGCACTTCTTAGAATAGTTTATTTTTGTTTGTGGTGTCAAGAACCTTAGGAGAATTAATTAACCTCCGGATTACCAAGCAATTTTTGAGGCGCCGATTACCACGTGGGGTCAGATTTGATCCCACGTTTTTTTTTTGTGAAGAAAAACCGATTAGTTTGTAATGGTAACCTTTATTAATATTTTAAATTAACATTAGATTTTATATAAACTAATAAAAATATAAAAATAAAATGTAAACATAAATTAGTGAGGGCAACAACTATTACATATTATTGTAGTTTTTTCTGGCAATGCTGTTTACATACAAAGAGTTTGCACTTTTCATATGTTTTCGAACATTTTTTGTCATTTGCTCTTGGACATATCTTACAACGACCTCTTTTTGGGCGAGCGATAGTTTCCTCTAGTTCTGTGTCTGCCAAAACCATCGCTATTGCATTCTGCACATGTGTTGGTAATCCTTGAAGTGTACGTTTTTTGATATGTGGGATTACTAATTCAAACCCAAGTTTTTGCAAACATAATCTCCTTCGGGATGTTTTCCCTTTTTCAAAATTTTCAAATTTTAGAATAAATGCATTCATGGCAGCAATATCAAGGAAATTAAAAAATAAAACAAGAGGGCAGCGATTTGTATTTCTTCCGCATGAGTATTCCTTTACCATTTTATCGACGCTGTCCACAGCTTCTTTGCAGCTGTTATAGTCCAAGATAACTTGCGGTTTGTAACTGAGGTCTTCTCCGGACAATTCCAAATCTTGGTGTTGCGTTGAAAGTAGCATAACGCTTCTATATTTTTTAGGTACGTAAGATACTAAAATTGTGTCTTCTCCATATAGAATTTCGCTTGAGTATTCTGCTCGGTTTATTTTTGGCAAAAATTCTTTTGGTATTTCTCTACGTGCTTTCCTAAAAATGAAATTTTATACTCGTGCATAAAACGATAAAATTGTGTTTTACCTTGTTCCCGTTCTGGAGCGTTGTCTACCATTCCAGTATATATTTGGAAATTCCAGCAATATCTGTTACTAACATCGAATAAAGCCCAGATTTTAGTTCCGTATTTATCTGGTTTCGTCTTCATATACACTCGAAAGGGACATTTTCCACGGAAAGGAAAAAGTTGTTCATCAATACATACTTCAGCATTAGGGTTATTCGATTTTTGCAATTTGCAGCGAGAATATCGTGAATGTTACGAATAGCTGTTAATTTATCTGTTGACCGTCGTCCTTCTCGGGTGTCCATATTGTCAAATTGAATGTATTGCAAAAGGTCTCTCATTCGATTACTGGACATTGCAGCACAAAAAATTGGTCTATGAAGAGACATGTATTTCGTACTCCACAGCTTCAATATTGGTTCTTGGCGTGCTTTCGTCCACCAGCTAAAAGCAGTAATCCAAAAAATGCATGTAACTCATTCGCATCTACTGGCTTCCACGTATCGCCTACAATTCTTCTAGCCCGAATGTTTGTTTCTCTAAGTATTATGTACATAATGTCTTCCGAGATAAATAAATGCATGTTGAAATATGTTCACTAAATTTTGTTAATCCTGGCGCTGTTTTTAGAATATTTCGCTGACATGAGGCTTATCTTTTTTCCATATAGAACCATCTTTACCCACCAGTATATCTTTATCATTGGGCGAATTATCATCACTGTCATCGTCTTCCGAACTTTCAATCGGGTTTACATCAGGTACACTTACTTTTTCAAATTCGGCATCACTATCGTCAGATAAAATTTTATCTTCAATTTCATTCAGTAAATTAATATTGCTAGCTATTTCTTCCACTTCACGCTGAGACAAATATTTTTCAGCCATAATTTAACAACAACTATTTCCAATCAAATGTAATAACACAGCAGACACGCTTTTCAACTGATTCGAACAAACTCACCGATTGTAATGACTAAAGACGGAATGGTAGTAATCATGATTAAGACGAATAACACGTTGAAACAAGCAGATTAGATGATAAATGCAGACAAAAATTAGAATTACTTTTTAGAACGTCGGTTACCAAGTGGGGTCAAATATGACCCCAACGACAATATTTGAGACAGTTGTAAAAAAAACTTAAGAAAAGACAACAAAAACAACACGTCTGGTGTCAAAAAAGACCCCAATGGTAATCGGAAGTTTAATGCAACAAGTCCGTAGTCTACGATTTATTTTGCTAAAAATTTTGATGTTTTAATAGAATTTTTATTTTGACATTTTTTGCTGGTAATTATTCTCTAATATCAACTGCTAAAATGACAACCCGTTCATCAGATACATTTTTTATAGTTATTTTAACTGTTAATTTATGTTGTTAATCAATTACATAACAATATTTTTTGTGTTACCAACATTGTAAACGTCAATATTTGTTCGTTGGTGTAATTACGTAATGGGGAAAAAAACTCTAGAACGGCAAAGTAAAAAGTAGAAATCTAAATAAAGCTAAATGTTCAAAATCAATGATTACTATATTAGAACGAGTATGCGACAAGTGAAAATGTCATTTAAAAATCTTGAAATTCAGTTAAAATTTAAAAAAAAACGATTTTAATCAATATCAAATTGGACAGTTTAATTAATAAATGTGATATCAACATTATATTTCTAGTAATTTTAGTTTTTTTTTATCTACGAAAATTAATTTTAAAAATAATGTATAACGTACATTATTCTCGTCAAAAGTTTCAATATCATACACCCACTCACATGCAACGTTCGTACGTCCGAATTCGCGTCGCATTAACGTTCGTTATGCTATGTTTTACATTCGACGGATGTTACGTAAATTGCTATTACGTAACAAGTGTCGAAGCAAGGCATAGTATAACGAACGTTAATGCAACGCGAGGCCGCACGATGGTACTAATAAAATTTCGAATGATTTTCTATATTCGCAACTCAAACAAAAGTTACATAACAGTTGATCAATTAGTGTAATAGTGAGCTCTACGTAAGTTTAATACAGAAACAAAAATAACTTTTTAAAGGTGTTAATTTTGACTTACCGGTTGATTAAGGTGCTTGTTAATAGTAGTTGTTTTGAAAATTTGTTTCTATGTCCGTGTCGATAAATATAGTATTTGAGTTTTTACGTTATACGTTATAGTTATAGTTTTATTAAACCTAAAGTATAAAATAATTGTAAAATGATATACATATAAGTTTGCGTCAATATATTATTTTTATTTTTTTAATTTTATTTCAAGAGGTGGTTCGTCTAGCGCCCCTGCACTGCGGTTTCCTTGGTCCTTTTGTGCACCTCTGATTTTTTACTCCCTCATCAGTTCTGTTTCATCAATGAAGTCCAGAAGTTTATTCCAAAGGGCTTTTATCAACTCATCATCGGTCAGCTTTGGTTTTCCAAGAATCGTTGTGCGTTGCATTTGATACGCTTTGCATTTGCACAGCAGATGCTGCGGAGTTTCGTCGTCCTCCAAGCATCCGCGGCATAGAGAGCTGATTTGCAGTCCCATTTGATGCATATGTTTGATAAGGCCATAGTGCCCTGTCACTAGTCCCGTGAGTTTCCTTAATTTTTGTCGACTCATGCTTGACAGTGCAGTTTGAGTGTTTAATTGTGGCTCTGTAAGGAAGAGTTTTGTGTGCCTCATCCCTGAAGAGTATTTCAACATATTTTATGCTCCGTTACAAGTTTGCTGCGAATTATTTCTTTTCCGGTCTCGTATGGGATTCCGAAAACGGGTTCAGGTCCGATATATGTCCCTGTTGTGCCCTTTTTTGCTAGTGCGTCCGCCATTAGATTACCCTTTACCTTCTGGTCTTTTGGTATCCAGATGAGCTGCACTGGTTGGCCAGTTGCCAATGTTTCTAGACTGCTTATGCATGCCATAATCAGTTTGGACTTTATTACTGGTGATTTTAGCGCCGGTAGTGCTGCTTGGCTGTCAGACATGATCGATATCGGCCCATTTGTGTATGATTTCGAGTCGATAATGTTCCTGACACACCAGTCAATACCAGCAACTTCAGCTTGAAAAACGGATGCATATTTACCCAAAGTCAGCGAAAATTGCTTCCCATGGTGCTTGCCTCGATATACTCCTGCTTCGGTATCGTTGCGATTTTTGGCCCCATCTGTGTACCAGATAGTTCCTTTAACCGCGCCCGGGTAAATGTTTTTTGTCCATTCGTCCCGTGACGGTATTATCACTTTAAATTTCTTTAAGATGTGATAATTTTTTGTAAAGTCGGATCTCATAGTTAAGATCGTTTCTTCACGCAGCACGTTGTATATGCCCGGTTTGTATTTCCCGGTGATTGACGCGTGTTCATTAATGTGCAGTCTGTATGCTGCTTGTCTTGTTTCCATCATTACAACGAGGTGTAATGGTGGAAGTAAAAGTAGTAGTCAGTATATTGCATACTATCTAATCCTAATAATTTCATGTAATTCTTAATGTTTTTATTCTTTGTTTATCTTCATTTATATCGTTGATTGAATACAATGTATGGTTGATTCGGTTCTGCTTAACACTCGCTTACTTACTTCAATTTCACTTAGACTAAGAAGTATTGTTAGGTAAATTTCTAATTGACGCTGTATTTTTAAATTATCCGTATGTGTTAGTAAAATGTAATTAATTTCATTGCTTTCTGTCTATACTGCAAGATTATCAACTACGATTATACGAGTATACAGATTTTTTTTAAATAAATTGATTGTTAAGACACAAATCATGTTTTCTAAACTCTGTTAATTAATAAGTTTATTTTTTAAATTACGTTTTGATGTACTTACTAGTTTTATTATATTATTGAAAAAATTTAATGAAAAGAATATTAGTTTATACATTTTTTTAATTAATTTACCGTTAGAAAATAAGTTGAAACTAAATAAAGATTAATTTACAAAATTCTTAATCTTAGAGTGAGCAAAATTAATACATTCAATTTTAAAATTGTAATTTAGAAAATACATTTCTTTATTAAAATATAAGATAAACTGTGAATAATCTCTATACGCAAATGTTACAAAAGTTAGAAAATAATACTAACAATAAACAACATTGCGGATATAACAACAGTGAGTGTAATTGTAAATAATGTTAAATTTGCTTCAGGTATAATAATGTGTTACAACGCATTAATTATTTGAAAATTGTATTAAATTTAAATGCAAAAAATTGCTGTAAAAAGAATTTTTATTTTGCTATTTAGAGTGTAAACAAGTAATTAAACTACAAATTATAGAGTAACAACGTTTACAAATATTTTATCTAGTTTCTTAATTACAATAAATTATGCAACAGTCTAAAAATCCGAATAATTTCTTACCCTAGCGTTACTAATTACATTGCTTCTATTTATAAAAAGAAGAAGATTGATACTGCAAATATGTATATAATTTAAGTTAGTTGTTGTATAGTCTACACGTTTAATTAAAGTCTTATAATTTATCACATAAAACCAGATACAATTTTAAGGAAAGAAGTAAATACTTTTTCTTTCTAGATATGTTTTCATATTTAAATTGTCAAATGCCCGTCTTTTTAGTATTTAAAACTGCACTAGCTTTGTTATAGTTTATTGTATATACTTCTTTTTTATAAAATGAATAACTAGATTTATAACATAGGTTTTTAAACTTATGTGGTGTCTATATTTATAGTTTCAATTTGTGGTCAGGTAAAACACAAGTTTGTCACCCGTTTTTGCTGAAGTATATTAAAAATGTACTTGGTAAAGATTCTTTCTCCTCCTCTGTGTGTTTACTAATTAATTCAAACTTCTTCGTTTAGGAGGGGCATGTAAAACCACTTTAATTTATTTTTGTGGCAACGTTTCGTGCTGAAGGTTAGCACTTCATCAGGCCAACTGTAATTTATTAAATTCGTAAGTCAACAACATAGTAACATAATGAAATTAACAGATAATTTTTAACACATAAAACTTACAGAATAAAATCAAGTAGATCAATCCACCGACCAAGGACATCGGCAACTTTACGAGCTAGTATTTAATTAATAATAAATAAAACATTAAACATACAATGGTCAATAATTAAATTTTTTTAATATAACGTAGGACATAAACGTTCAACAAACAATTGACAAATGTTGTGTAATCAAAAGTTTATGAATGTCAAGGGAAAGATAAGAATAAAAAGATAAACAAAACTGAATAACGATAAATCCAACCTATATAGTTATCTCACAATTTTGTATATTAAATTATTATAAACGCTGCTTAAATTGTTGGTATCGTTGTTAAAATTAATATTATTATTATATATATTGATGTACAGCATTTCGGAAACTAAACGCTTTTTCAAGTTGTTTTCCACATATAGAATTGTGGGATTGATAAAATTGAAATTGTGTCCCGTGTTTATATAATGTACGGCCAAAGCTGTATCGCCTTTTTTGTCCTACAATCATATTTATGGTTGGCTATCCGATTTTTTAGCTTCTGTTTAGTTTGACCAATATAACACGCATTGCATCCAGTACAGTCAAGCTTATACACTACGTCGTGTTTATCTATAGTGTTAATTCTATCTTTAGTATTACTATACAGCATGTTGTAAATGGTGTTAGTGTTATACATGGTTATTTTGATGTTAGGTGTTGTTAGTATCGGAATGATTCTTTGTGTTAGATTTGGGACGTTTATGATTTTGGTGTAAGTGATATTAGTATTAAGGTTAGCGTTAAGGGTAGTGTTAAAGTTAGTACTAGGTGGGTTAACTGGTGGTGGAATAGTATTAGTTGTGTTAGTGTGTAGCAGTATTTTTTTTATTATATTGTTAGGATAGTTGTTGTTTCTAAGTATTTTATTTAGAATCTTAAAGTTTTTTTCATGAAATTGAGGACTGCTCAAACCTATAATTTTATTTTTCATAGCCTTAATAGTATTAATCTTTTGGTGGTGCAAATGTTTAGATAAGTAATTGATCGTTCTATTAAAGGCTATCGGCTTAGTATACCATTCAGTAATTATCGTATTAGTACTAACATCCCTGATCAGTCCAACATCTAAAAATGGCAAAGATCCTTGTGTTTCTATTTCAAAAGTAAATTTTAAATGTGGATTGTAACTATTAAAAACGTTTAAGGTATTATTAATTTCAGTTTCTGGAATACATGCAACGATATCATCAACATAGCATAATAAAAATGTTGGAATGTAAGTCAGTCTGTTTTTAACATATTTTAGCAGATCATGCATTGTGAGATTAGCTAATATAGGCGACGCCGGATTTCCCATGGCAGTACTGAATTTTTGAGTATACATTTTGTCATTATAAGTAAAATAACTAGATTCAAACAGGAATTGAATGATTTGTACAACTTCCACTAATTCTAATGTGGTGTGGCTCTTTAGCTCAACCCAATATTCATTTAGTAATTTAACTGTAAGTTTTTTAGTGATATTGGTGAATAAAGATGTAACATCAAATGATATAATCTTTTAATCAGATGTCCTTGGTCGGTGGATTGATCCACTTGATTTTATTCTGTAAGTTTTATGTGTTAAAAATTATCTGTTAATTTCATTCTGTTGTTACTATGTTGTTGACTTACGAGTTTAATAAATTACAGTTGGCCTGATGAAGTGCTAACCTTCAGCACGAAACGTTGCCACAAAAATAAATTAAAGTGGTTTTACATGCCCCTCCTAAACGAAAAAGTTTGAATTAATTATTAAAAATGTAGTAACTTAATTAATGTAATCAGACATCTTTGCTAAATTTCAAACTAAATATATAATAGAAACTAATATTTTTTTTATTGTAGTGCATTTACGGACATATCAAAGACCTAACGTAATAAACCACTGTTGGTACTGTATATATTGCATTTAAGTAAGGACTAATGAGTTAAATAAGCAGCTTTAACTAAACATTGATTTTTATTTTATTTAGATATGACAATCAATTTTGGAAAAGAGAACTTTTTCCAAAACAGAAAAAAAGATATTAGAACTGGTTATAATATAACAATATTATTATAGTTAAAATGAAAATATAAAATATCGCGTTTAGCAATATTATGAATTAACAATATTTTTGCTACACTACTAGTTGAAATACGTGGTATCAAGATGTTTGATATCCGGCCACATAAATGCTTTTTTCCTACGTCGAACAAATTTTACTTTTCAATCACCATCGCGTACCAAAACGTTTTTTAACTTTATTAATGTTTATTCTGATTTCATCTGTATATTTTATCAGCTAGTATTAGTTTTAATAACTAATATTGTTATTTAAAAAATATCGGTATTGTATGAAACATCTTCAAGTGTCATTTTGTACATCTTGACAAAAAACTCCAGAAAGAAAAGTTTACATTTTTTTGTTACAATCAATAAATTTACAAGAATATTTTTAGGATTTTGTATTTTTGTTCAATACAACTATGTGTACTTATATAGTTTGCAATAATAGTTAAAACACATTATTATATTTAGTACAAATCATTTTCATTAGTAAACATTTTCTATCTGGTTTTTGCTCAGTAAAGTTTGAAATATCATGTTATTTTAAAAATTTGCTTTTTTGTTTTATGGTGAGCTGTTTATTTAAAAATTAGAAATCAGTTTAGCATACTTAGAAACGTCGTCGATGTTTTCATAAAGAATAATGCACAATTCTATCATTGATCAAATGCACCAGCTTTGTTAAATAATCTAATAAAACATTTTAATATGTAAATAGTATGTAAATGGCTATAGAGATAGAAACGTTAAAAGCTAGTTTTATACTTGTGTAATTCAAATAAGTTTTGAATAAAGCACGGGCCAAAACTACAAGGATAAACATTGTAAGTTAAACAATGTCAATGCAAATTTAAAAATCTCATTAGAGTGAAATACTGGAAACAAATTAACTAGAAATCTTTAGGTTTTGAAGGCAACAAACTTGAACTTTCTGCCAATTTTTTTAGGAGTGGCGGCGTTGTTTTAAAACTGTCACTGTCACTGGCTTTTATTGATATTATATTATATAACTTCTATACGTTATTAATAATAATAATTAATATTTAAAAAAATAAAATTCAATCAAATAACCGTTGAGCTTTACTAATTTCTTTCAATTTTATTAATTTCGTAAACTATAAGTAATATTTATATCAGACTACGTATATTAATGTTGTAGATCATAAAAACCATCAATAATTATAAACCTTTTTTTTAAATTTTGTTTATTTAATTTTTATATATTCAATGCGTTTGTCTTATTGTGCAATATGACTTCCATAATAATGATTTTGTAAATACAAATTTAAGCATAAAACCATTTTCAATAAATTAGACTGTTCTGAATAGAAACTTAATTACAGTTTGTTTATGTGTCAACATAGTAATATTAATAGTGAAAGTATAACAGGTATTATAAATGTTTAAATATGCTTTAGTATGCCTTAATATTACACTTAATAAAATAATTTAAAACGACAATCAATTAAGTTTTGAACAATATGCTCTGTTAAGTTGTAATTGTATTTATGGTTTTAGTCAAATTAAAATGTACATTACGTTTTTTAAATTTCTATGTTTTTTTATAACATTGACAACAATTCGTGTAATTAAACACGTCCAACCTGAATTATAATTCTACTGAATAACAGCTGTAATTTTGAAGTTATCTAATTTTTGTAATTTTATGTTAACGGCATTCCACAATATTTACTGTCGGACAAGACACCGGTAATGTAATAACGCATTCTCAAAATGGTAGGTACAATCCCAATGGAATTTATTTGTATTCTCTATAAAGTTGCATTGCTTAATTTATCAAACATTTCCCAAAAGTAAACTTTAATTACAAATACTTCCCAACAACATAAAAAAGTTCTAGTTTATTGTTTTGTAAATAAGAATTGCAATTGCAAGACACAATACACAAAAGGTTTTTCATACTCACTGCACATGTTGTCAAAAAACATTGAACTAAGTCCTAATATATCGGTAGCAAAATTATCTGCTGCAACAGGTAAAAACTTATTCTAAGTTTAATTTCTAATTTATAAACATTTAATTTTTAGGATTGTCAGTTCAAACTTGCTACAAAGCATTCAAAAACAACAAACTTACGGTTTAATAAAACTACCTGTTTTGGACTTTTTGAAATGTGTAAAATTTTGTGAATGGTTTAATTGACATTTAAATAACGACAACTTCTTGGATTTAACTTTTTTTCAAAGTTTACTTGGGTAACCAAAAAGTTTTTCAATACTGTTAACGCAGAACGTTATCTTGATATTTAGGTCAACTTTGTAAGCAGTTAGATGACAACAAATTTCAATTTGGTTACTTTCAGCAACACAATGCAAACGCTATTATCACTCGAACCATAACTGTATTTATTCAACAATTCTACAATGAAAGTGTGATAAATCTTACACAATGTTTGTATCTTATGCCATTAGATTTTTACTTTTACAGGCGCTTAAAAAATACAGTATATGAAAATCGACTGTGTACAATTGAAGACTTGAAACTTCTAATTACTGATTCTATTTGAAACATTAAGTTAATTATTTTTGTAATGTTTTCTACAGTTGAAAAATAAGAATTAACACATATGACAAAGCTGCAGGGCAACATATTGAACATCGGTTATAAATTTTAAATAATTGTTATTACCTATTTTTATTTTAAATAAACTTGTATTGCTGTTAATGTGTTACCGTTTTTAATTAATTAGATAACCTTAATTTAGAGGTAATTTTTGTTTTACATACTTCGGACCAATGCTTGCCAATGTAACTATTATGGTTGCCTAACATATATGTATGTCACGTGAGAAACATGTATTAGACCCGGTTGTATAAAGCATTGTTAGCTTTGACAATGTCGTTAACTACGTGGTCATGTCGTTAAGCGTCGTCATTGGTACAAAACCATTTGTTTTGCTGACGATATTCTCAAGTTAATAGCTACTATGTGGTTAACAACGCCATCAGCTAACTATAGCTAATTTTGTTTTATGCAATCAGACATTAGAATTTTATTCATATAGTTTTACTGATTTAATAAATTTTTCTAAAGTTTTTATTAGGCATTTACTATTAGTCAAACATAATATGCATCAATCGCAAATCAAACATCGTAATGCGCTCAAAAAATAAATATTTTTTTCAAAACATTTTTTACGGTTAAAAAAATCCAGTACGGGATAGGATGACCAATTTTGTAATAGCATCAATAATTGCAAACAGACATTAATAGAATGTTCAACTCAAAAAACATGAAGTCAGCTAGTGAAATTAATAAATTCAGTTCAAAGTTTTCTACAGTTTAAACGTTTTTTTACAAATGTGTATATGATTTATTACTGATTAAATTTTACGCAAAATATTTAAAATGTATGTTTTGGCGGAGTTAAATTCATTTGCAGTTAAAGCTTTTTTTTAGTTAGTTGGTAATAAGCTACTAATCTGAATCATATCGTTTTTAGATTTGACTAAAGATAATATAAAAACTCGTTCATTTAACGTAGTGCAAAAAAATGATCTAAATTTGTAATCACTGGTACATTTACTAAAATGCTCAGCAGGACGAATTTTTAATTTTACTACTACTACAATTCGGACATTGAACAGCAAATTTTGTAACTTTTTCTTTTGTGAATTTTTTTTTGATCATAAAAACATTTATTGATGAAAATTTTGTAAAAAGTCAAAATAGTTAACGCAACCTTGATAGTAATTATTATTGTGCATATTCTACTAATAATGTTTTTCAAAATAAGGAAAATTTTGTTTTAAAACGTGTTTGTGTTGAGCTTATATTGTTTATTACTTTTTCACTATTGTCGGGAGATTTTTTTTTACATTGCTTAATTCTGTTCCTGCTTAAAGTAGTTTTTAGACGTGTAAGGTTGTCGAAAAGACTGTTCTAAAACTGATACTTTCGATACTAATAAAACAAATAATTTTAGTTCATGAATTAAATTTCTAAACTTTTACAAAAATTATGTAATAAATGCTTGCAAACATAAATATAAAATCACTAATCTTTTGATTAATCACTATTTAAAAAAATCACTTTTACCGAATAGCATTTAAAAGTGTTAAAGACGATTTTTAAATAATAAAAAATCTGCACATTTATTTTGTCACTATAATAAACAATGCTTCAAACAAATCATTAAAATATGCTGTTTTTGCAAAAATAATTTCAAAAATTTTCAATAAACACGAACAAAAAAAAGGTCTAGTTGAAAACTACAACAAGAACTGTAAGAAAAATTTAAATGTAAAAAATACTGAAAAAAAACTGAATATACAGAACGGCAAAATTACATACTCAATAATTTATTTTAACAGTGCTCCAATATTTTAATTAATTATCAGATCAATATTTGATTCTCATTATCTGCCTAGACGTTTTCGTATTGACTCAATATTGTGTTTACTTTGTATATAACATTTAGTCATTCTTAGCTAGTATTACACTAATATTAAATTTTTGAGAAACGGTGCGTAGTAGAACCCGTTCTAAAATTTCTAATAGTTTAATAAAACTTAACCTCAACGTATTCATTTAGACAAAAGTTAAGTGTGTTAAAAGCTGCACATGGTAATGCAATTTTTAATCGCTAATAGTATAAGAAATGTTATACCTGAACATTCATATTATTGTACAAAAGCATTAATTTTAAGCATTTAATCTTTCATAAATTTATAAGACTATTGTTTGTAATAATTAATTTTTATCATTTATTGCGTTTCAAATTTTTGAAGTCTTTCGTAAACAAAAAATCATAAAAACACAGCAAAAGATGATATACGGTTTACAGTCCTTCAACATTTGACGAATAACTACAGATATTAATTCTAAAAAAAGTATAATTGAAATAAATCTTTTTTTTTAATTAAAAATAACATCTGCCAAGTTTAATGAAAATTGTAGCTTTCATTTTAGTATTATTCTGTAGCGACTAAACTGGATCAATAACTATGAGAGATCCTTTATTTATTTAATGGTGAAGGAGCTAATCTACGATAAATGAAAGAAGGTA
Organism: Aquatica leii; assembly: GCA_035610365.1. Lineage (NCBI taxonomy): Eukaryota > Metazoa > Arthropoda > Insecta > Coleoptera > Lampyridae > Aquatica > Aquatica leii. The sequence continues at coordinate 210,800,291 of CM069432.1, read as the reverse complement.
TAAATGTTTTAAGGCAAAATGTTAAATTGCTACTGATGCAAGAAAACAAATTAAAGAGAATTAAGGTAACGCTCTATTTTCATCGCTACAAATAAAAGAAATTTGCTATCCGCGCAGGAAGCATTTTAACATTACTCTCTGTAGTAAATAAACCACAACCCAACGTGAAGTAATTAAACCTGTAAAGCTGTCGCGATCGAACAGGCGAACACGTTAAACATGTCTTACTGAAGTTTGCCTCTTTCCACAATGACATAAAGTACTATGCAATTACTGCACTCACTCATAGATATTAGTGGTTTTAATTTGAAAATAATCTAAACGAAAGTATAATATTGTATTCAAAAACCAACGTTGCAAATTAAATAACTAAAACAAACGTATTTTTTTGGTTTTATTTTCCTCACGTTGTCTTAACTCAATTTTGTCATTTCCCTTTGTCCCGAAGCTATTATTTTCAATTTCAAGAATCTTTCGCTGGGATATTTTTTCAGCGGTGACACAACAACCAAATGAAAACAAATCTGCGTATAGCGACACGTGGAATCATATTGCGTCCTCAATGCTGCCATCGCAGTTTGCCCTCCGGATGTCTAAATATAACGTAAACTGTTCATATTAAAAACCGAAAAAGAGTACGTTTACTTTGCCAACTTAAAAAGAAAAATAGAAATGTAAACGATTGCAGAAAGACTGAGCAACGGCCTTTGGGCTTTACAAATTTTGTCGTATAAAAAAACTGTATTACTAAACAAAAACAAGTTTTGTATAGATCACAAATGTAATTAACGGAATTAATTATACTTTTTAATAGACAAATTATACTTTTGTAAGTCACCCTTAAAATTGTCAACGAATAAAATAAATTTATAGTAAATAAAACGTTTATGAATCTACCTCACAATCCTAAGCAGTAAAATTGAAATGTTACGCTTTTAGACACTAAATGTAGACGTAAAACTCTTTATTAAAAATGATATATTAAAAACATCAATTTTTAACAGTTTATTGAGTTTTTTAATAGTATTTTGTTATCGTGCACGTAAACTTATTTAAAACATAAAAAATACATTTTTATAATTAAGTTTATTATTCAAAATTATTAAACAAAGATTAAGTATAATCATATTATTTCTATGCGTTGTATACAAAATAAACTTTACAATAAAAATATTAACTAGTAAATTAGTAGGTACTATATCAAAAAACGATTGTTGTGACCCCAATATAAAATATTTGACAGTGAGATTTTTGTCAGTTTGGCGGGAATCAGAAAAGTGTATTTTGTTTTATAAACAATAAGATTTGACATTTTTTTTAACAAATAAATTTGTTTCTCATAAAATAATTTTATAACAAAAAATTAGAAAAGATTTCGAAACTGAAGACAATTTTGTAAAGTGTCAGTTTAGAACAAAATTATCTATAGACGATGTTTTAATCAAATTGAAATGTGTCCTCAAGTTTTAACAAAATCTATTAATCTTCTTTAGGAGGGGCAATAAAAACCACTCTAAACTGTTTTTATGGCTACGTTTCGTGCCTCTAGCGTGCACTTCTTCAGGCCACTGAAAATTTATTTACGGTAAGTGAACAACATTACACAAACGCATAAAACAACTAACTGAATTTGTTAACAGGTACGGCAAACAACAAAAAACTTACAAGAAAAGGTTACGAGTGGTGGTAGTCCACTGGTCCAATAAGCATACCGTCTAATAACTTACTTAATCTAGTTGACATGAAATTGAGTCAATAATTAAAAGAATTTAAATATATGTACAAAGAAAACAACGGACATTAAAGTTAAACAAACAATATACACTGAATGCAAATTCAAAAATAATTGTAACTATGATAAGGCTAATAGATAAAAATGACCATGAAATCGCATACAACTATAAAGCATCTTGCAATTTTGAAATTAAATTATTGTAAATATTACTTAAATTATTGGTGTCGTTATTGAAATTAATGTTGTTTTTATATATGTTGATGTATATCATTTCCGATACTAACCTTTTTTGAAATTATTTTCAACATCTAAAATTGTAGGATTGTTGAAATCGAAGGTATGTCAGTGTTAATGTGATGGACTGCTAATGCTGTGTCTGCTTTTTTGTTTTACAATCATAACGATGGTTATTAATCCGATTTTTACTTTTTGTTTGGTTTGGCCGATATAACATACATTGCAATTAGTACAGTCTAGTTTGTAAATTACATCGTGCTTTTCTATTGTGTTTGTTTTGTCTTTAGTTTTACTGTACAGTGTATTATAGATGGTGTTATTATTGTATATTGCTATTTTGATGTTATGTGTTTTAAAATCGGAATGATTCTATTTGTTAAATTTGGGACATTAATTATTTTCATGTAAGTGATGTTAGTATTAAGGTTAGTGGTAGGATTGGTGTTAGGGGTCGTATTAAGATTAGTTGTAGGTAGGTTAGTTGGTGGCGGGATCACAATAGTTATGTTAGTATCAGAAAGTATTTTTGTTTAATATATTTTTTGGATAGTTATTCTTCCTTAATATGTTATTTAAGATGTTAAGGTTTTCTTTGTGAAATTGAGGGCTACTCAAATTTATAATTTTATTTTCATGGCCTTGATGACATTAATTTTTTGATGGTGTGGGTGTCTCGATAAAAAGTTAATTGTTCTATTAGAGGCAATTGGTTTGGTATACCATTCTGTGACTAACAAATTAGTGTTAACATCCTTACTGAGTCTAACATCTAGAAATGGTAGTGAACCCTCTTTTTCAATTTCAACCGTGAATTTTAGATGTTGATTGTAACTGTTAAAAATATTTAAAGTGTTTTCAATTTCTGTGTCGGGAATGCATGTAATGATATCGTCAACATAACATAACAAAAGGGTCGGTGTAAATGTCATTTTGTTTTTTACATAATTAAGCAAATCGTGCATTGCAAGACTGGCTAGTATAGGTGATGCTGGGTTGCCCATTGCAGTGCCAAATTTTTGAACATACATTCTGTCATTGTACGTAAAATAACTAGAATTAAATAAGAATTCAATAATATTGACAACATTAACTAGTTCTAATGTAGTGTGGCTCTTTAACTCATTCCAATATTCTTTTAACAGTTTTACAGAGAGCAGACACAGCATTAGCAGTCCATCACATTAACACTGGACATACCTTCGATTTCAACAATCCTACAATTTTAGATGTTGAAAATAATTTCAAAAAAAGGTTAGTATCGGAAATGATATACATCAACATATATAAAAACAACATTAATTTCAATAACGACACCAATAATTTAAGTAATATTTACAATAATTTAATTTCAAAAATTGCAAGATAAGCTTTATAGTTGTATGCGATTTCATGGTCATTTTTATCTATTAGCCTTATCATAGTTACAATTATTTTTGAATTTGCATTCAGTGTATATTGTTTGTTTAACTTTAATGTCCGTTGTTTTCTTTGTACATATATTTAAATTCTTTTAATTATTGACTCAATTTCATGTCAACTAGATTAAGTAAGTTATTAGACGGTATGCTTATTGGACCAGTGGACTACCACCACTCGTAACCTTTTCTTGTAAGTTTTTTGTTGTTTGCCGTACCTGTTAACAAATTCAGTTAGTTGTTTTATGCGTTTGTGTAATGTTGTTCACTTACCGTAAATAAATTTTCAGTGGCCTGAAGAAGTGCACGCTAGAGGCACGAAACGTAGCCATAAAAACAGTTTAGAGTGGTTTTTATTGCCCCTCCTAAAGAAGATTAAAAACTTAAACTAACTACAACTTGCCAACAGGAGGACAAACTACTTTACCATTAAAAATCTATTAAGTATAGAGAAGAACAATTATTAATTACGCAAGTGATAAAAATGTAATATTGAGGAGATTAACATATACCTGTTTTATCACTGTTAAACTAATAAAAATATAACTGCAAAACAGGTATTTTTATATTGAACAACTGTGTATGTAATAATTCTGTTTTTAAGTAAATGTATAAATAAAACTAAGTATTTTTGTTGTTTATTTATTTTATATTCTGTTGTTAATTTTTTCTGTCAAAAACGTACAGATAAAAATTTTTTCAACTATAAATTTTCCTGCTTGTAGAACTGACACTTGGCTTGTCTTGCAGATTTTTTTATAGTAAATTATTTTGTTACAAACTTATGTTAATGTGATTAGAAACATTTGTGATTTTACTGTTGATAAATTGATTCGTGTATAAAAGTGTCTACTTGACATTGTAATTTTGTTACTTTGACAGCGATAAAAAAGAAACATGCTTTTTTATAATTGCTATAAACGTATATTCCTGAAAATAAGATTACATCTAGTACGCACGCATTACGCAAATACAAAATTTACAACAATTATTCTTTCAAATCATTATATAAATAGTAGCATATTATATACCAAAGTTAAAAAATGTATTATTGTAGCCGTACCATCAAAATTTTATTGCGAGATACAGAGTGTCGTAAATTGTAAATTATGAGGGTTATAATAATATTCTCAACTGCGATTTATATACAAATTTTAAATTATACAACTCTTTTATTTTTAAATGTTTATAAGTAACATTTTTAATTTAAAACTTTATTTCAAATTAGTAAATTAAATAATAATGTTTTGTTTGGTAATTGTTACAGTTGTTAACAGTTTAATAATAATAATTTTTACATAATTGTAATACAAAACACAAAAATGAATAAATAGTATTTTCCTTAAGATTATTAATGTTATTTTAAAACATTGTTACTTTGGGCATTGATTTCATCTAAAATATATTTTATTTCTTAATAATAATAAGTATAAAAACTAAATTTAAAGTCCGTTAATTACCTGATTAGTAATGATATAAACAACTCATTGACACTTTTTCCTTCAGTGAAATTCACCGCTGCAATGTCTTCCAAAATTAGAGACATTTGCACTCCGAGATATTTGCACACCCGTGCTTTTTGCGAATCCACACCTATTTCTACATAATGATCCCGTTTATAATATAGTGTAAGTAAGACAGTTGTACCTTTCGACAAATTGGGATAATAGTGATACCAAATACCAAAAGGTAATTAGAACGCAAATGTCTTACTCTCATTAATTGCGAAAGCAGCGGGCCTGCAAATGGTACGGGTGCGCAAGTGTCCCGAGGCGCAAATATTACGATACCTGTTTTGCAAAATGTTAGTTTATTTGGGTTCACGAACAACAATACGACAAAGGCCAAGTTCTACTTCTTGTTGTGACTCAAAGAAATACTAGCCTAAAAAGTCTGGGATATTCAACTACGACGCGGTGTCAGCCGAAAATTGCTTATAATCGTAACTAAAAAAACCGCGAAACTATAAGATTCTATAACACAAAATAATATTCGGTTTAATTGCAATGATGTTCCTGAGATATAACTAAAAACATTAAACACCATAACAATTATCAAATATTAAATCTTTTTATTAAAATAAATCGGTGGTTATACAATGTAGCGTTTCATATCAAGACTTATGCTCCGTTCTATTGCAACATTATCCTGTATAATTTGTGTCAATATTCTCGAGGAATAATTAAAAAAATTACATTCAAATAGAAAAAGAGCTAATACCCGTAGTATGTGATTAAGGAAAATCTAGAATATTAATCTTTGAAATGAAATTAATGTGTTAAGAAAAAAATATCTAAATTGTTTAAATAATGATTTAGTTTTATTCATAATCAAACATTGACAGTCACGACAATTGTAATGCGTTAAATTTGTTTTAACGAGTCGCGTAGTGGTGAGTTAAGCAATATACAAGTAATTCAAAAAACAGTAGAATGCAAGCTTTCACGGCCCCTGTTTAATGCAGCACTGTTTTTGGGATGTTACCGCTTCACAAAACATTAGTGAAAGTTTTGTGATACGACAGCACCTGAAAAACAGTGCTACAATTCAAAAAACAATTGTAACACATGTTTTTCATACTACTATTCAGTGGGCTACATTTTTTAATTGCTTATAACTACCAATATGTTTTAGCGTTAACAAATTAATTTCATTGTGTAATGTATATGACGTGAAAAAACTTTGTGCTCTTTAATTTTCTTGTTTAAATCTGTACTTACATCCGAACTTCTCCCAACATGTATCGGTTCCATCGAAATTAAACAAATACGGAAAACAAAACAAAGCATTTATCGCATCACATTTACGTGCGCATTTATTTTTTTTTAATTTATAAACTGCACTAAAAAAATGGTGTGCAAAATCAGCATTTGCAATTTTATGTTATTGATTTAATTCCAAAATTGAAGTAGGACTTCCGAGAGATTTTATTTCAATTTTTTTTAAATCTTAGCTTTTAGTGATTTATCGGAGAAGGATAATACTAATGCAAATTATTGTGTTTGATACAAGGATTTAAGTCGTGTCGATTTTTACAGATTTTTTTCTTGATAGAAGAGGTGTTTCAAACATAATAAGATATTTTTTTTGTAATTAAAGAATTATAATAATTATATTTTTACATTTAATATAAAAAATTGTTACTAAAAACGTTTTTGGTTTAGAAATTAATTTGTTTCTAATAGATTAAATTTTTTACTTTAAAACTATCTTTAAGTTACCTACAATACATGTATATACATGATACAGTTACATTTGTGTATTGTTAAGTGAAATAATAACAACGTAGGTATAATAGTACATTGTACTGAATAATTTAAATTTGACATGAATAAATTTACATAATAATTAAAAAAATTGTCCTAGTTTACAGTTTAAAAATCCGGGAACCTATTTGTCTTGGTTTTGTAATTTCAGAAATGCCAGCACTATCAAAGACGGGAAAAAATTTATTTTGCATTTTTTTGAATTAAGAAATTTTTCATGTTGCCAATAAAGCACTAATAATTGCTTTTTTCAATTTACTACTTTTAATACAAAACAACGGTTTTTTTTGTGTGAATTGAGATTAGATATTGATAAAGCTACTTAAGAACATATTGTTGATTAACAATAATCGTAAATTAGTATTATTTGAATATGTGTACACGTTCAAAAATAATAGTATCATGTAGTATGCTTTAACGGATATGTTTTAAATAACTCTATTGTTAATGTATTTATAAAGGTATTTCAATGAAGAGAACAATTAAAGACTGTAGACATACATTTACGATCAACTTCATTTAATTGTTTTCTTTTTAATAAAACTGTAATGCGGTATTTTTATAACTTCTTAATTTTTTTTTGCTTTTTTAAAAAATTACGTGGGACAAATATACTGTTTCACTTAAAACACATCGAACACGTTCCACCTTTTGATCAGTACTGAATTAAACGAATTCAAAGCACCGCGTGATACAAACGTGCGAGCTCTTTTACACGTTAAAACTGCATATGAAAGTCTCGTAGTGAGGGTTGCGATGTCACGTTAGAATGGTCTACTGACTACTAAATATATAGACATGAGACTTAATAATTGTAGCTGAAACATAAAGAAAGACTTATTTAATATACGTTGCTTTGAATGACGACTATATTAAATTAATGTTTTAGAGTACTAAAAGTAGATGATACGTATACTCTATAAATATGTTTTTATGCAGAAGTACAGGTAATATGTTAACTAAAATTCATAAAGGAATGCATAAATTGATGTTTTCGTTATCAAGCCGTACATGTCGTTTACGTTACCGATCGTTCCATTTGATTTTGTGGTTACATTACGACGATGTTTTTATTATCAGGTCTTTACCTCACAGAAGAAAAGTCCATAGATACAATTAAAAAATTCTTTATAACAATATGCAGTGGAAATAACTTAGTAATTACTCAAAAGACTATTGACATTTTTACTTCTTAATCGAAGTTACTTAATAAACGTATTCCTAAAAACCATAAAAAATTCTATATAAAATTTTAATTTTCTATTACATATGTAAATCTATTTATAGCTGCTACATATTTATTTCAAAAAACTGAAGTCTTTGGGTGTTTACGTTAATGAAGAAATTTGTAGTCCAAATTTTTCTCAGTTCTATCTAAATGTAATAAAAAAGTTAGTTAATTCAAAAAAAATTATAATATTTAATCTTAAACCTTTAACAATAAAACATTTAACCAAAATTAGTCTTAAATGTTTAACAATCGATTTCTATGGAATTTGCAAATTTTCTCTTCTAATTTACTGATGAGTTTTTGAATGTTGGTTGAAACATTATTATCACAGGAAACATAAAGTGTTACGTAAATTGTTAAAAATGTAGACTCAAAATAAATCGAGAACTTGTATGGTAACATACGGCTTACGGATTAAAGTTCATTTTTACTAATAAAGATAAGTTACTAAAATATAATATCATTGTCTAAATGTATTACAGTCAGTCAACGAGATAGGGTCAAAGTGGGTTTGTCCGAAAAGATAGCACTGCCCGTTTCAGATTCAAAAGAACATTAGATGTCACTAAACCTAATTTAAAAAATGAAACTCAAGGATATTAATCTGTCAGTTTGTGATCAGTAATAGTAATATCCAAGCGTAAACAAAACGTGACAAAATGCAAAAACAGTTGCTACACTTATATTTTCTTTGATTGCCACATTTGCACATTAAACTTAAACACATATTGATTGATGATTTTTTTATAGCCAATTATAGAATGGCATTCTAATTACATTTTTGAACTTCATACTTTTTCTGCAAATGTTTTTATACCGTTATTAACTTTTCTTTAAATGCTTTTGTGATTTTAATATTCAATTTGCAATCCTCAATTGTATCATTTTTGAAGCTTCTGTATTTATTTTACTACAAACACTTTTGAGGCATGAACCTCAGTCTACACAAAGATAGTCTACGCTTTAAGCACTTATACGCACTTATGGAACAAGTTGTCAAAATCGACATAAATAAGATTAGTCTTAGTAATGTTTGTTGTATGTATTATTTCTAAACAGATTTAAAACTCTGCCGTAAGATACACCTCTGAATGAGTGTTTTAGACATAACAAGCAAGAAGTGTAACATAATTTGTTACTGTTCCTGCTTTGTAAAAAAAGATTGACTAAATAAAAAAAAGGAATTTATTAAAATCGGTTACTAATGCAGATTTGAATTTTACAAATAAGCAATTTATTTAGATCGGTTAAGTTAGGGTCCCACTTTCACTTTCTAAATACCTCATATATATATTTTGTGCTAAATTGTGTTAATATTATTTTTAATTGTGCTTAACTCTAAATTAATAAAAAAATTAAAATAAATCCGTGGGGCCAACTTAACCGCTAGCCCCTAGTTTTTCCACTTTTTTACATTTCTTTTAAATTCTTTCATTGTGCTTGTTTTGTGCTCAATTGTATCGTTATTATTTTTAAATTGTTAATAAAATTCTAACAAATCCGGTTGCTAACATTGCTAACTTAAAACAATCTTTGCCAAACAAAGTAGTTTGGCATAAGGATGATCGATGTTCAGCAGTGAGTACTTAATATCGATGTTGAGAAACCAAAATCGCTGTTTTGACATCGGTAATGAATAACGGTAAACATCGATTTTACTGAAAGTGGATGTTTGGCTTTTGATAATCAATTTAGTAACCGATTTCAGCAGTAATGCTGCTTTTCGTCATCGATCATCCCTAGTGCATCCGAACGTTGAAGTGATAAAAAACACTTATTGATGACATTTAATTTTTGTGTCAGAAATGAAACTATTGCGGACTTCAAATTGTATGCAATTTACTATATAAAATTAGATACTTCTCAAAAGAATGTTTTAAAAATAATGCTTTTCAGAGAACAATAAATGCAATTATTAACAACTGGTAACAGGTAGTTATGTACGTGTTTACTTAAGCAAATAAAAGTTTTTATACAAGCATTTGTTTGTCAAAACATTAGTCTTCATGTAACAATTTAATAAAAAAAAGTTAATCAATCTTTATACGGACGAAAATAAATCGAAGGAAGCTGAAGCTACTACAATTTATCGTATTTACTATCATTGTAAATACATTTTGTTTATTTGTATAAGAAATGCAGATATATATAGTTTCAGATGATTCAAATAAAAATTATCTTACAGTGTTGTAATAGCATACTACCGCATTGCCGGCTACATTTAAAAGGATAAACCTAGTTTTTGTCTACCAAATATGATCTTCAAGCATAATAATCGTAAGATTTTGCGCCATCGTACCAACTGCATCCAAAGTAATGGCTTCTGCCTCCAAATATTGGAGACAGTTTTTTAACATTGCGTTGTCTTACTATAAAACATTTATACAATGCTAATATCGAAGGCGCGTCATTGACTGTACACAGTGCTATCTTCCTTATAATGGATGAATCTATGATTGCTACTAAATTAAAATTGTGTGTCGGGTAGCTACTTGTTAACTCAAGTTTCCGTTTTATATGTTTAATTTTCGACCTTAATGTCAACGTAATTAAAAAAGTAAATCCTCAAATGAAAGGAAAACATTTACATCTTACCCTAAGCTATTTTATAATTTCCTCTTTTTAATAGTATCAGTATAGTTTAAAGAAGAAGTAGAAAATTATTATTGAAAAATATTGCTTACTTTGTGAACTTTTTTTACACAAAACAATTATTTTTTCATAGTTTTAAAATATCTTACATGATGCTGACAATATTCCTCTTTCATAAAAACACATTTTTGTGTTTTTACAACTAATATTTTTTGAGATGTTTTGTGCCCCGTGCACGAGCTTGTGCTATATAAAATACATAGGCAAAATCCCAGCCCTAAATTGTTTGTTTCATAATCGTTACCGTCATAGTGGTTTCGGAAATTTCACTTTTGTACAAAGTACAAATGTTTTCTTTCCACGGTGTAAAATTTTTATAATGGTTCTGGCAAGTAAAGAATCTTTTCCAAACTGTTGCAGGATAAAAAGTAATTTAAGTCCGAAACAGTGTTACTTTAAGCATTTCATCTAGAGTTAGAAGTCCAAAGCGCAAATGTAAGAGGTGTACAAATAACAAATATATTAGTTTTAATACACATAAGTGTACATTCCAACCGCTTACCGATCTGTGCGAGACCGAGCTCGGCGTTTCCTAGCAAGTCAAAGCGGTGCGAGAAAGTGTTTAAAATACAAAGCGTTGTCTAGCTTGGGAGCAATTTTGAAAACAGAATGTTACAATTTTCATATGTGGAAAATTTATTTTTAGAATTAGAAGCGGGTATATAAAAATACATACTTTGACACACGTAAGCAATCTTTATATATAATACAAACTATCAATATGTATAAAATATTCTTAATACATTTTTAAAATATTTTATATGTAATATATTTCCAGAGTACATTTAAAAAAAATTTAAACAGCATTGTATTTTTGTACAATTACATGACATTTCTAAAACAATTTTTAATGTACTTTGTAGTGTGGTTAATTATTTTCTTAAACTCATCATCTTTTTCAAACGTCAATTTTAGATGTGGTTTATATGTATCTACTAATGTATATTAAAATTTTTAATTTTAGAAGTACATGTTATAAAAATTCAATATTACAAAAAAAACAAGATGAAATAAAAGTTTTTGATGTTTAAATTTAAAAATAAACTGTAATTAAATTTGTTAAACTGAAGGATATTAAGTTTCCCATTACGGCATCAAATATATCAAATAAAATCTTATACTTTTTATGACTAAAATTACATCTAACGTAGTATGATTTCTTTGATACTTAATTCAAAAATGAGCAAAATGAGTTAGTGAGTTTTTTGGTTCTGAACAGAATAATTAATTAACTAATTTAAAAAGTTTTTAATATTAAAAGTAACAGCCTTGGTATGTCTGAATTTAGATGCTAAAAGTGTACTGTAACCAAAGAGTTATTATAATTTTTGCTGTAACTGATAAAATGTATAAAATTATGATTAAATGTAAAGAAAAAACAGATATGAACATGCATCGATAAAATACCAATTTGCATTCGTTTGCTTCCGTTACGCCAGTAATAGAATACTTTTTAGCCCACCATACAAACATAAATAAAATTCTGTAGGCCGTAGACAAACATAAATACTTATGCAGCAAATACAAATATTTATGCAACAACAGTACATTGTAAAACGAGTGTTACAATGAAGACGATTGTAATGCGAGTTACTTTGCTTTAACGAGATCAACGAAATACGAGAGTTACAAAAAAAAATATCTTTTTTATATTACTTCTTCTGTATTGCTTTAATTTACATTTTTTGTTGATAAAAATTGTAATACATACATGTATAGCAGCAATTTTTGATATATTATAGTTGTAGTACTCACCAGTGGCGGCTTCTCTATTAATTATTTAATCAATAACTCTCCAAAGAAATAATAAATATTATTTTATTATCAACTTACAATTGCAAATATGCTTAGAGCTCATGGAGAAGAGAATGTGTTCTTAAAATTTTAATATTGAAATGACCTTCTTGCATTATTGACCACCAGTCGAAACTGGTACTAACTACCAATCTTATATATTACACACACAGAAAACACTATTTTTTATTGCAGAAAATTGCATTTTGTAATACAGTCGTTTTGAAAAAAATCGAGACAATTTTTTTTGTAACGAACTAGGGTTTTAAATGTGAGAATTTTACATTTATATAATTAAAAATTTTCACAAATTTGTTTATTAGAAATTAATAATAAATTTCAAGTAAATAGTAGTAAATAGTCATAAGTGAAAGGAAAGTTTTTGTTTTTATCGCAAAACTAATAATTTTCTCAAAATATTTTTATTATTTTTATTAGACAACTTTTATTCACAAAAGCAATTATTTCTTTTTGAAACAATATAAAAACGTCCGGCTTGCCCCTAATTAAATTACATTAATTGAAATAAGCCAGTAGGATTAATATTATCAAAGTAAATTCTATAAGTATTTGATAAGTAATGAGCAAATGCCGTTATAGAGGAATTCTGGAAACGTTCTCGAAGTTATTGTTAAATTCGAGACAATAACCGAAGAATGTTGAACATTCTAGAGACAGATAACAAAAATATATAAAAGGTATTCAAGGGTAGCTTAGGTCAGTTTTTCAAATTGAATTGAGAAGATTTTGTCGGTTTAAAATAAATAAGTGATAAACGCTTGTGAAAATAAAGCCGCTGCTAGTAAAACATAAATACGTGCTGTTAACATAAACAAATATCAATTTTAGATAAAATTAAAAGGTGCGGACTACAGTAATATATAAATTAGTGTAAGTATTATTTTTAAAAGTTAAAATTCTGTTGAATGAAATTGAATGTAATTTTTTGTAAGAAAATGATTACCGGTAAAAAAACCCTAACTATTTAGAAAATTGATGACATAACTCCCTTTTTAACCTAACAAATTTAAACTGTTTTCAATTACAGATTTACACTTGGTCCTCTATAAAGTTTCTGAAATATAGTGGAAAATAATCAAATTAGTGTTTTTGATTTTTAACTTTAAAATTGTTATTTGTAGAGATATTTAAAAACTGAAAAAACTTTTGTAAGAGATCCTTTTCTGCTCTTTCAGATGATGGCAATAAATTTTTGTTATCCTTATTACTTTACTTTATATCGATACGAACTTTTGTTTTTCATATAGTAGCTATTTTAAAGTTTTATGCCATAAGATAGAGAAAAAAATTCTGATTAAAAAAATGTATAACATGTTTATAAAAAAATCAAAAATAAGTTTAACATTTAAAGAAAACCGTTCCGATTGAAAATTTATTAATAAATGTCAATAATAGCAATATCCATGAACAACAAATACATTTCTAAATTAATAAATAACCTAAATTTAACTACAATAAATGGTCAAATTGACGACCTTGATTTTGTAGACACACTACACGTCTTCTCAAAACTTGTTCTGAAGCACGTCTAATGTGAACTCTCGGACAATTTCTACATGCACTAATAATTTGCTCTTTTAGCTGCTCAACAGTATTGGAAGTTACAGAATACACATAATCTTTAACGTAACCCCAAAACTAAAAGTCTAGTGGTGTTAGATCTGGAAACCTTGCAGCCAAAGTATGGGTCCATTTGTTCCTAACAATCTGTCTAGAAATTTTGGTTTAAAGAATTTTGGACAACTTGCGCATTGTGCGCAGGGGCACCCGTCTTGTTGAAAATGAATTGACTCAAGTTGATTTAGGGGAATATTGGATAGAAAACTTTCAAACTTGGTTGGTCCTTCATATATGATAGGTTCGATAATCATATTATTAAATATTCCACACCAAACATTTAAACTAAACTGAACTTGAGGTCTAACTTCTATAATTCTTTCTTCATTTTCTGTGGACCAACTTAATCAATTTTCAATCAAAACGGTTTTCTTTAAATTTTAAACTTATTTTTAATTTTTTTATGAACATGTTATACATATTTGAAATCTGGATTTTTTTTCTCTATTTCATGACATAAAATTTTAAAAAGGCTACCGTATGAAAAATAAAAGTTAGTATCGATATAAAGTAAAGTGATAACGATAACAAAAATTTAATGCCATCATCTAAAAGAGTAGAAAAAGTTTGCTTAAGAAAGTTGTTTCAGTTTTTAAAAACCTCCCCAAATAACAATTTTAAAACTAAAAATCAAAAACACTAATTTTATTATTTTCCGCCATATTTCAGAAACTTTATAGAGGAGGTAAATTTTGTTTGTTGAATTTATTTAAGCATAACTCAAGGATCATTTTTTTCCATTTAACCAACTCTCTATCTCTGATAATAAAGGAGATCCCTGTACTTAACACCAAATTTGATACAGCCTGTATAGTCAGGGCTGGATGGTCCGGTGAACGAATTTGCAGTAACTTCGCGCATGACGTCCCTCTTAGAGTAGTTAACTGTAGTAGTACATTGAAAACATATACGAAAAATCAACAATATAAAAGAAAATTGCATTATTCAAATTTAACTTCACTCAATAATGCAAAATGTTTTGGTGCACCGTCTTCGAGTTATTTTGGGTAATTTTCGTATTAAAAAAAATTAAGTCAAGTTTGATTATTATTAGCATAGACAAACATAAACACAATAAAACACAGTAGTAGCCTGTTGTCCTTTTTTATAACATTTTGAATGTATTTTGGCCAATTGTACAAATATAATTATGTACCTACATAAATATAACAATTAATTATGTTTGTCATTTATACTTATTATCACATCTCGAAAATTTCTATTTTTCAGTATGACGATTTCAAAATATTTTTGTGCGACTTGAAGTTATAAGTTTAACAGTTTCTAGAATAGTAAAATTTTCCTTGATTTACGTGGTTTCGTAATAGTTATATTCAAGAAAATATCTATATGAACAGTTTTAAATTAATTAACTCAAAAAGGAGAATTTTTAAGATGTGTCACTTTTCTTGTGCATCGACGGCGAAGGTTATATAAATCAATAAGTTTCTCTATGACTATACCGACAAAAAGCATCTTATTTAATTAGAAAATGTTGTAAATCGAGGCAATAATTTATTTTTTCATTTTCTTTTGTTTTGGGCTTTGTTATCTTTAAATGCCCTGTTTAGTTCCTTTATGCGACAAAATATTCCACGTCTAAAAAACCTTTTCACTACAATCAATAGAAGCACTTTTCAACAAAAGGTTACGGATAAAATTTTCTCCAGTTACTACTTCCTCTTTATTCACTTCATAAAACACTTTGTTAAGTTTCTCAATGTGAGACCTAAAACTAACAGATGGTTTTAGTAGACCACCCTCACTAAGATGATGAATTCCAGAATAGTTTTGATTTCAAGAATTTTGCAAAGTAGAATCTTGTAGTTTATGGCAATTTTGTCAGAATCCGCTATACGACAGCTAATGAAGTTTTTTTAGGCCAAAAATTTCATTAAAGCTCAGACCACGCCAAGGAAAATTCATCTTCCACTTTTAGACATACAAGAAACAGGTTTTCCTGACTCTATTTTCTGCGCGTCCGGCTATGACCGGCAAAAAGTCCCAATCTTAACATTATCAAAAACGTATTATTATTTTTACGGTGAAAACAAATTTTTTTTTTATTTCTTTAAAGATAGTGTTACTACAGGGCCTACATAAATACTTGAATCTCACGTGACATATATGTTAAGCAACCAACTTTGCGTAGATCAAGTAAAACAAAAATTACTAAATGAGTACTACTATTACGAAGCTCATCAACTTTCAAATAGCATCAGTAATTGTATTTTCCGAGTGTTCAATATTAGATAGCTAATCCTTATATACTGTGTTTAAAAATTTAGAAAGCAACTAAATTGAAGTTCGTTGTCATTAAACTGATCGAAAAATTGAACAAAAATATTAAGGCAACATTTTGCATTTACGGAATCTTAGAGCAATTAACTTTCTTTTTGACATTGCAATTCATGCACCAACTTTCAAAAGATGCAATGTTGTTTTCACAAAAGTGTGTGGATATTTGGTTGTCCAAGTACGATAATTTTGGTTTCCCTTACATATCCATTAAACTATTTACAAAATTGTACACGCTGTAAGAAGTCAGGAGCACGTAAATCTTGAGTAATTTTGTACGAAGTCATTGAAAGGTTCTTTTGTAATGATTTGTAGCAAGTTTTTATTGCTAACCTTAAAAATCGAATGTTTGTCATTTAAAAAAGGAATTTAAAATGATTTTATACATGTTCCCGCAAATAATTTAAACACCGATTTATTTGGACTTTGTTCCATGCGATTGCAAATGTCTTCGACAAAAGTTGTAGTGTGTACAGTAGGATTTCGTGTAGGTTTCCTCTTACAAATAAAATTTTTATGTAAAAGTAAAAGATTTATTGGCCCAGTATAGATAGTCCACATTGGGCCAATAAAAAATTTGGACTATTGGGAATATTGAACCTGTATTGTTTTTAAATATTGTTTCTATGTCGAACTTGAATATTGATCTTATTTTGATTTTTAATATTGTATTATATTTAAAAATATATATCGAACCAATAGAAACCTGCAAGTACGAGCATATATATAATATATATCGTGAAGTTTAAAGAATACTACAAATTGTGATTAATTTAGTTTTATTAATTATATCATTTATTACTATAACATATATTTATAAAGATATGTGTTGTTAATCTTGATGTTCTAGAATCAAAAATTCTTAATGCAATGATAGACACTGTAGGATACATATCTGGTACTTTTACTTCTGCCTCTGTACCAACCACCAGCTGTTGCCAAACCACTGTCGTACTTCAACTTCTGTGACAGAATTGAAATATAATCACGTTGCATCTAATGTTGAATAAGAGTTAAAAAACTAAGTATTTATTCAATTACTGGTACCTATAACTACTTTGTACAAAAATGTATTTGAAGAATACAATTTATGCTTCTTTCCTACTGATGAATATTCCAGATAAATGTCTCTGCCCATTATTGTTTTCATTTTCATAAACAGCAACAGCTGAGAAACAACTTGAGTAGAAATTATTTTAAACCGGATGTAAACTAATCTAACTGTCTAATTGTACAAGAAATCGGTAAACAATTTTAAACACTTTAGCTACCTAAAGCAGGATAACAAGTTAATCACTCTAGAAATGTGATAAATTGACTTACGTTTGCTTTGCGCATCGAATATTTGGTTTCAGTTAAATGTAGAAATTTCTTTAAAAAATCAATACCAGCGTAAACAAGAACAATATCAACTAAACTAAACCAAAAATTTGCCAAAATAAAGTATTTTTATTCACAAAAAACAAACACAACGCCGCAAATAAAGTGAGGTTATGTTATAAAGAATGTTCCAACATATTGCTATATTGCCACGTTTCTTTAATTTCACTTATTTTAATGTAATGTAGAAAACCGCAAAATAAACGTAGCTTTAATTCGTTTAATAAAGCAATAATTGTACACGGCTATAAATAATATTTATTATTTTACAAAGCAAAAGCGTAAGAGCATATTATTTATAAAGCACGGAGTTAACTATTTCCTAAAAGCGCAAAATTCTTATTTTGCAAAAACACTACAACCTTTGAGAATAAGTCTATCATTTTGTTATTGTAAATAATCATCGTCATATAATTTTGCAGCGTCTACTGTGACGTATTGCATGCATTCTAAAATACAAATTCTTATACACAAAACCCGCAAATACTTGGTGCACATTAAAAATTGCAGATACATAAATTTAACGGACATTGTGTGTCTTTTTTGTAAGTGAAATAAAAATTAGAATGCTGACATACAATTAGTGCCCTATGTATTGGACTTTAAAAGTTTTTGAACAATATTGATATACATAGAAATATCAACATTAATATAGTTTGTTTAAATGTTGCAACTTAAATATTGTAATAACAAACATTTAGCCAATATTGCAAAAAACGATATTGGCCGAAAACCTGCACTTCAATATTGGATAAATAATGATTTTTCAATGTAGAGAAAACAACTTTGAACTAATATTAGATAAATATTTAAATACAATGTACAATAAATGAATATTGTGCCAATATAAAAACATAATTTGACCAACATTATGTGCTACCTGGGATATTATAACTATCTAACTCGCTCAAGGATTAGTTGTTAAATCCATTAATAAACAAATTACTATACAGGAAAAAATGTGCAAAAGTGAACTGTTCTGATGTTTCTGGGAAAGGTCGAGTCTATTTATAAACAGTCAAGTTTCACAAAGGAGCTATTTAGTCTGCGTTAAATAAAACGTTGATATACGCGGATATACGTTTGGTCGTATCCGACAGAGTCTCGGTTGATGCGCACATATTACGAAAAAATCGTGATTAGGTCGTTTATATTTTACATTAATTTTAATGGTAGTTTAAACTAGTCATACATCATTTAAAATAACTTGTAATCTTCAGCACTTTAACTCATAGAATTTGTATTATTATAATTAATTTTGATATTTATGTTTCTACGACTGCCTTGATATTTGCATTATCATTTTGAATTAAATATCTTCAGGATTTAGGCCAAATTTTTTGATTCTTAATTACGTTTTTAAATTTTCATTTACTATACCATCTAAATACTCATTAAAAACTACAAAAGTAACATAAATACTGCAAAAAACACAACTGCAACATTACAAAACTAAAGAACATATGATTCAAAAAAACCATGAAATGAATATAGAAAAAAAAAGATGATCAAGGAAATGTTATATATAAAATTAACTGAAAATACTCTAAACGCCAGAGAAGATACAGATAAACTAAGTAACATTTATTCAAATTTAATTAAATTAAATCCGGGTTGTAATAAATAAATAAGTATGTATGTATGTAAACACATTGTATAATAGACATAACGTTGATATACTGTTAGTAATAATTTTGTGTGTAAACCTGTTAGCCTAAAACTATTTTAGAACGTGTGTGGTGTTATTTTATAGTTTAAATAAAATTTTAATATAGGATTAAATGTTTTTAAAAAATTATTTTAATTGGTATGTACTTTATATATTAACCATACATAATAATGTTAAAACTTAACAATGTAAGTAACAGTTAATTGTGAAACCTTTTTTTTATATGTATAATCTAATTTAAACATGTATTGTAGGCATGATTATGATTTTAATAAAAATCGAAACGTCGCCTTTTATATAGTAAATGAAAATTTGAAAACGTAATTAAGAATCAAAAAATTTTACCTAAATTCTGAAGAAATTTAATTCAAAATTATAATTATAATTACCTAATTAATTGATAGATTAATAATTGTTATATAGAAATATTTATTATAAGTAAAAATGTATAACACAAATTGTATAATATTTGAAATAAAGTAGAAGTTATTTAACTAAATTATAAAAACATTTTAATAAGAATTTGTTAAATATTTGCTAATATATTTACAATCGCACATTGTAATACATTTTTATATCTGCCTGTTATCGCCAAGGACGCTTCAATACATTTAAGCGGACAAGGCACTTGCATTTGTAAAGGTGTAGAATGCACACATATTTTTATAATTTTCCTTAAAGAATTTATTTATAATTTAAAACGTTACAAATAAAATAAACAATTGTTTTCGATATTTCCAAACATAATTTAATAGGTTATGGGCCCAGGACGTTTTTGTGATTAAGTTCCAGTAGTGTGTGTTTCTGTATTTAGACAGTTGTTAAGTTAACTGAAAATGGCTACGTCAACATCGTCTTCACGCATAGAGTTGTTATCGAAAGATAACTATGACACGTGGAGTATGCAGGTGGAAGCTCTACTTACAAAAAACGACTTATGGGAATATGTAAATGGAACCAATGTAATGCCGTTAGCAGGTACATGTGACGACTCGTCCAGCGAAAATGTCTTGAGAGAAAATTGGTTGAAAGCTGATAAAAAGGCGAAAGCAGATTTAATTTTGTCAATTCAACCATCTGAACTAAAACAAATTCGTGGGTGCGAAACGTCAAGGGACGTATGGATTAAATTGGATTCAATATATGCTTCAAAAGGTCCTGCACGAAAAGCAACGTTATTGAAACAATTAATGCTTCAGAGATTAGAAGAAAGTGGTGACGTGAAAGAACATTTGGCAAAATTTTTCGACGCTGTTGATAAGCTCGAAAATATGAATGTTAATATAAATGGTGATTTGTTAACTATCATGCTTTTGTATAGCCTTCCCTCAACATTTGAAAATTTTCGATGCGCAATAGAGACACGCGATGAACTCCCTACCGCCGAAGATTTGAAAGTAAAAATTATAGAAGAGAGTGAGGCGCGCAGACAAAGAACTGATAATGTTGTAATCGCCATGGCCGCTGGTAACGATAAAATTAATGAAAATTCTCGAACTACAAGGAAAGGAAAATGGAGAACAAAACGTGGTGTGCTTAAGTGTTACAAATGTGGTGTCCTTGGTCATAAAGCGAATGCATGTAATGAGAATAAGCACGTGACTGATAAAAGAAGACCTAATGAATCTTATGTTGCAAGTCATACAATTACTAGTATAGACAGTGCGAATAATGAAAGGTGTAATGAAAATAAAGTCTGGCTTTTGGACAGTGGTTGCACTGCTCATTTGTGCGGTGAAGAAAGGTTGTTCAAGAGTATTAGTGAGTCTCCAAAAGTTAAACTAAAACTAGCGAGTCAGGCGTCTGCTGAAGTGAAAGGAACGGGTGTTGTTCATATTTCGGTAGCGAGTGATAAAGGTCATCGACTCATAGAGTTCAAAGACACTTTGTTTGTGCCTGATCTCCGAACAAACCTAATTTCGGTCGCCAAAATTACAAACAAAGGACATGAAGTAACCTTTCGTCAAAATGACGCGTATATTCGTGACAACTGTGGAAATGTGATTGTAATTGCCGATCGGATAGGAGATCTTTACCATGTGCGCGAAAATCCTGAATGTGCTCAAGCTGTTTTGCAAGCTAAGTGCTCTGAAATTTGGAAATGGCATGAGAAATTAGGACACTTGAACGGCGAGGATTTAATGAAATTGGTTCGCAAAGGTGTCATATCCGCAAATGGTGTTGAAGACGCCGACCAATTATTACGATGTGAGGTGTGTTTGAAAGGTAAAATGACCGCGTTACCTTTTGTAAAAAATAGAGTACCGTGTAATGAAACTTTAAAAATTGTTTATTCGGATGTGGTTGGTCCATTTAGAACTGAATCGACAGGTGGTGCTAAGTATTTTGTGACATTTGTTGATGATAGCACGAGGTGGTGCGAAGTTTATTTTTTAAAGAAAAAGTGCAGTGTGTTTGATGCTTTCAAACTTTATCAGAAATTAGTAGAAAGACAAACTGGAAAGAAGGTGAAATGTCTGCAATCTGATAACGGTGGCGAATATTGTAACACCGAGTTTGATGAATATTTAGCTGCAGAAGGCATCGAGCGAAGATTAACAATCCCTCGAACTCCGCAACAAAACGGTGTAGCGGAGCGAATGAATCGTACGCTATTAGAGATGGCTAGATGTTTATTGTTGCAGTCCAGTTTACGTGCATCATTTTGGTCAGATGCGGTTGCTACCGCTTGCTACATACGTAACCGATGTCCAACTAGTAGCTTGAAAGGTGAGATTACTTATGAAAAATGGACACAAAAAAAATTAAAAATAAACAATCTTCAAACGTTCGGGTCGAAAATGTTTGTATTACATAAGAATCCACTAAAAGATACGTTTGAAGAGCAGTCTAAGGAAGGTGTGTTTGTGGGATATCCCCGTGATAGAAAAGGATTTCGTGTGTGAATACCAAATTTACGACAAGTTATCAACGCTGGTGACGTAAAATTTTTGGGTTTTGCCGGAAATGCAACATATGATACGTGTGAGTTAGATAATTGGTTTATGTCAACAGAAGAAATCGACAAAGTGTCAGATATTCCAAAATCTGTAAAGTTTTCACCGCATCAGTCAAAAGTAACCGAAGTCCCCGATGAACAACTTATTATAAAAGTGCAATTTCCCAATAACATAACAAGAGGTCCTGGCAGATCGCGTTTGTTGCGTACCGGTAGCAGAGGGCGACCGAGGAAACTATTTCAATCGCGTAGTTCTGTATCGCAAAATACAGAAGAAACTCAAATTGACGAAGTAGAACGGGACGTTGATGATGACGTTTTTGTGAACGTCGCGGAAGTTAGTGTTCAAGATGCTTTAAAAAGTGACGCGTGTGATGAATGGAAGGACGCGATAGAAACCGAAATGTTAAGTTTAATTAAAAATGACACATGGGAAATTGTTAAGGAAGATAATTGTAAAAACATTATTGGGTGTCGCCTAGTTTTAACAAACAAGTTTGATTGTGATGGTGAAATTAAAAAACGCAAGGCTCGACTGGTAGCTAAATGCTATAGTCAGAGATATGGTGTTGATTATCATCAAACGTTTGCTCCTGTGGCTAGATTAGAAACATTAAGATTACTGTTAGCTCTTGCAGTTCAGTTCAATTTAAAAATCTATCAATTCGACGTTGTAGCGGCATATTTAAATGGAAATTTAAACGAAAAAGTTACGATAAAAGTGCCCGATATGTTGTATGAAATGTTAGAAAGAATTTTATCAAGACACAAGTTGACTTTAGATATTGAAATTCGAGCAAAGAAAATGCTTCAAAGTTTACGTGATGGGGGCAATGCGTGTAGGTTGAAGAAAGCTCTGTATGGACTACGACAAGCAGGTCGTCAATGGTATAAGAAGCTTAGTGAAAAACTTTTAAGTTTAGGAATTAAGTGTTTAACGAATGAACCTTGTTTGTTTTACGACCATTGTGATGGAAGTTTAGTACTTGTGCTTGTGTATGTTGACGATATTCTTATCGCTTCGCGAGAGCTAAAAGTTGTTATAAAAATTAAACAAAGTTTAATGAAAGACTTTGAAATTAAAGACCTTGGTCTTGCAGAAAATTGTCTCGGTTTTGAAATTAATCAAAGTGAAACTCAAATTGAACTTTCACAAATGGGTTATGTACGAGGGTTATTAAAGCAGTACGGAATGGATCAGTGCAATACAGTGGCAACTCCTTCTGAAGTTAACGTGGATTTTAACAACGATAGTGAGAATTTGTCACAAGACTATCCGTATCGTGAATTAATAGGTGCTCTAATGTATTTGTCAGTTGGAACACGTCCGGACATTTCATATACTATTTCTAGATTAGCGCAATTCGTTGAAAAGCAACGCATGTGTCACTGGAAGTGTGTAAAAAGACTTTTACGGTACATAGCAGGAACTGCAGACTTTGGATTAATATATACAAAAAATAATAAACCATTAATTGGTTATGCCGACGCAGATTGGGGAGGTTGTGTTGTAGATCGACGGTCGTACACGGGATACGTGTTTTTACTTAGTGGTGCAGCTATTTCGTGGAAATCGCAAAAACAAAGGACGGTTGCGGTATCATCTACAGAAGCTGAGTACATCAGCCTATCTGAAGCAGCCAAAGAAGCAATTTATTTACGAAGTATGTGTCGTGAATTAAAGTTAAATGATTTATGCAATGTGACGTTGTTCGTTGATAACAGAGGAGCTGAATGCTTAGCTAACAATCCTGTATTTCATGCTCGTACGAAGCACATCGATATCAAGCATCATTTTGTGCGTGAATCGATTAATGACGGAGAGTTTGTTTTGAAGCACATTTCAAGTAAGAATATGATAGCAGACGTACTGACGAAACCGTTACCACGAAGCAGTCACGAAAAATGCATTGAAGGACTTGGAATTGGTAGCTGGAAACACGATTGTGAATAATGTGCGACTTGAGAGGGCGTGTTAAATATTTGCTAATATATTTACAATCGCACATTGTAATACATTTTTATATCTGCCTGTTATCGCCAAGGACGCTTCAATACATTTAAGCGGACAAGGCACTTGCATTTGTAAAGGTGTAGAATGCACACATATTTTTATAATTTTCCTTAAAGAATTTATTTATAATTTAAAACGTTACAAATAAAATAAACAATTGTTTTCGATATTTCCAAACATAATTTAATAGAATTACCTACAATAAAAGTTAGATATTTTAAATTTACACAAAAATAAAACAAAATTAAACTTAAACATATTAAATACCGATTAACAGAACACATAAAGTAAAATTTAAATTAAGTTAACCAAAGAAACTTTATTAACTGTTAAATAGTAATACTTTTTAAATAATAAATAAACTATACATATAGAAAAATAAAAATACCGTTTAACGATTATACTGCATAACACTGACTTGTAGGAAAGATCTCTTTTAATAGTGTAATAAAAAACTCGTAAAACAGATTCTACTTAAGAAACAAAATAGAAAACACATTTTATTTCTTATCTTTATCTATCATACAATATGATTTGCAAAAAGTTTTAATTCTGGCGATCTAAAAGCACACGTTGTAGTGATATTGCAATTTTCATTTGTACAAGTGTAATTTTAAAGTTTTTTAATAAAAGTAGAAGAAAACTCCAACTTTCATACAATTACAATAATTTAGAGTTGGTTTTGTTTGTTTTTTCTTTAATATTCTTTTTTAGTTGACGTTTTATTACTTTCAGGATTATATTAAAAGGTAAATATGTTGAATGGTTATTCAATTATTAAATATACTTTATAACATTTTATCTTTAAATATTAATTATAGAAAAACAACCGTTTTTAATTTAAAACTTTTATATCCTAAATCAATAATGTTCTTTTACTTAAAGCAACGCTTAAACTAAGTTTTATGTAAAATAGCTGTGGTTTAAAGAAGTCAACTTCCGAAAAAAAATCTGACGCATAAAAATAACGTTGAGTTAATATTTTCGGTAAATAACAGAAGGCGTGTTTCTATTGATATTTTCTTAGAATCACAAATCCATTCGATCTCGTTTGAAAGTTAACGTTTTTTATGAATTACTAATTTAATTAAACAGAAAATTAAGCTATTATTTTGTTAAGTAATTAGTAATAACAATAATTATATTAAATTAGAAAACCAAAAATATTTAGTTTTTTCTATCGCCAAACGACAAAGAAAAGGAACAGTTTGTCAGCAAAACCAAATTTTGCACCACTAGATATAATATTGCAAAAATAACCGTCGTTCGATTTAATTAATTTCGTATTAAGTTATAGAAGTTATTCCACGTTTTTAAATTCATCTTAAATGTAAATTATAGTTTATTAAGTACATATTTAATGCGTAAGCACTTGAATCATTTAGGTCAATTTTATTATATTACATTAATTAGTTCCGATAGTCAATTTTAATTTTAGTGATTGTAACTGAATCTTCTGCTTTAGATTTTTGTTTTGTTAACATTGCGATTCTTGCCATGAGAAAGGCAATTAAAAAAATTGTGTTTTCGCGTGTTAATTGATTTTTTTGCTTTTTTTTTCTACGGCATTTTTTAGACTCTTGTTCTTTCTTTCCCAAATATTTACGTCACTGGTGTTCGTTGGCAGGGTACCGAGATGATAAAAGAGTTGATTTTCGTTTTAAGAGGAAAAAGTTCGAACTTACCAAGTATAGTGAGCAACAAAATGTAGTTTCAAGAAGGGAGAAGCAAAATTTAACCCTTAAAAAATTTGAGGGTGTCTGTTTTTATGGTGAAAATAATTCCTTATTTTCCATAATTTATGGCCTTTACGATTCATTTGTTTCCGAGTTTGTTACCGAATCAAAGAATTTTGTGCTATGTTAAGTTGAGTGCAATACAATTCAATTTCGCTTTTGTGGCGGTATATGGAATATCTTTCAACGGACCTAATATAGTATTAGAATCCATGTTATATTAAAAATATTTTAGTATGATGATTGTCCCTTGGATAAAATTTATTCTAGAAACGCTCATTTTTCGTCACGAGGGCGGGCATATATGTCAAATTGAAACTATTTTTTTGGTGACTGTGGTAGACTTCACATGTATGTTCTAACGTAATTCACAAGCATCTATGTTATAAATGGGTGTATTATTATCGCTGCTTTTGTAAACGTTTTTCTGGGATAAGCATTGACTCATACTTTTGAATGTACTCTCATTTTCATAGCGACTTCCGATACCGCTACGTGTTGGGCCAATTTGGAAGGATTCATGATTAATCCATTACCTTTCCTAGATGCTATAATTAGCAGCACGTACAAAAAAAGAATCTGAACCAATTAAACCACTTCCGAGACAATCTGGGGGAATATTTATAATTTGTGTTATGTTTAGAGAACCTTAGAAGCACACATACATTAAGAGTAGTGAAAACCACTTGGACACAATTAAACTAGGATTTATTGGTCGTCAATAAGCAATTTAATTATAATACGATCTTATATCTAGTTTTACTCCATTTCCTTGGCGATTTTAGAGGATGGTTAAAGCGTGTCGATAACTATCCACATAAACGACCGTAAGTACTCCCTTTCTTTTACTTGTCAGTAATTTATACATTTGTCAAACGTGAAATACATACAATATAGATATAGCTATTATCACAATTAACGCATGCAGATTTTTTGTTCTTACGGTATCAATTTACGTGAAATGCGATTTGCAACGGGTGAGAAGTTACTAGTTTTACATTAAACTATAGATTAATTTCCAAAATTACGTAATACTTGATTTTCTTCTATTGAATGTATTTCGATAACTTTATGTGTGGAGGATTGCTTAACCTCCAGGACTTGTATCAACACTCTAACTGTAATAGTTATAGAATTACTTTTTACTACTATTTAGGTACCTAATTTTGTTTTGGTTACGTAATTCTTTTAACTTTTAACTTCTACTAAATACATTTGTCATAACTCGTTAGCAATTTTAGTTGCAAGAAAAGCCTTGATCGTAACAAATTTGACTCGTTGGTTAATGATCCAAGGAGTTCTGTGCAAACGAATACGAGTTTCTCTTGGCAATAAGCAGCTATGGAAACTAGTAGTTCACCACCATCACGTTCATTCTACTTTTGGTCATCGTAGTGTTGCCCAGATGTTACATCTTCCTCGACGTCATTTTTACTGACATATGAAATCGAAAGTAGCAGAATATATGCATTATCTTGTGTGTGTGTCGCAGAAATCGCGTAAGTTGGAACAACGACTGCGAGTTTATTTAAACGTTCTATTCGCTTTACAGGTGTGGAAGCTACTATTCTTTCCTCAACATCTACTCGTTTGCAAGTTTCTAATTGCGTATTGCCTGTTGTTTCTAATCGGTCTCTTTTCTTTCATCGATAGCGCAAACGTCGTAAATGTTAATTCGCTTTTGAGCAGCAGGATTTTGACTATTGGCTATTCTTTTGGTTCTGGTCTGTAGATTTTGTGATTTGGTTCTTTGACATATGTTGACGGTATTTTGTTGGTTATAGTTGGGATGCTACCCAATTGTTTTTTTCATTTTGCTGTACTAAATTTCTTTATTCCTTCTTAAGTTTCTGGTAAATTTCTTTGGGTTTTTTCTCTTTAACCATGTTACTTCGGGACAAACTACCTTTTTATGTGTATATAGTATATAGCTTAGTCTGCCATTTTGAGATTGATAGGTCACCTAGGTTTAGTTTAGGTTTTATTTCGTTTTTTGGGTTCCCTATTTGTTTATTTACATTAACTAAAAAAGAGTATTTCTTCTTGTTTTTTCTGAAGGTTTACCCTTTACGGTAGTTGGTTGGGCACTGCAGAGTCGTTTTTTTGTTCTTCTACGGGAAGTAGAACGAATCATATATTTACATGAAACTTTATCTTTCGCCGTCTTTTTCTATATCTATCTATACTACTTTTTATTTCTTTCTTTTTGGGCTTAGAGATTTTCTATGTGCCAACTTTTTTTTTATTTATGCTTTTCTTTAAGATTTGCTTTTTAGGTTGTTAGTTTGTAACGTGCACATTTTTTCGATTGATTGCGTCTGCTTTTAATTAACATTTTTGCGTTCACTGTTAATATAAATTCTTTTGCGCAATGCATTTTACGCACTGTACTTGCGTTATGGGTTCTTCTTCTTAAGTCGTCAACCATCTTGCGTGCGTTCATCAACGCATGAGGGCGTGTTCGTCCTGCACAGAAAATGTCCACATGTTAAATTTGTACGGTGGAATTCTGCTTTAGTCGTATGTAATAATATCCGCTTTCGTTCGTTTAAATTTACGCACGAACTGGAAGTTTTTTTATGGGTTACGATATACGACTACGTTTCTGATTTATTCGATGCTTTTCGATTTGTGTACGTATGATTTCGTTTATGGTTACGAAAATTTGGTTTGGATACGTACGCCTTGTTACGATTTTGAGGTTTGAAATGCGATATGAAATTATGGTTTACGCAGCACGTGTGATGTTAGTCACAACGTCGCTTTTACGAAGAATTTCCGTTACGAATTATGATTTTCCTGTGTGAAAATCGATAATTATTCATGGTTACGTCTGATGGAATCTGATTTGGATGTTTCGAATGAAAATTATCATACGTTACGTTTGTTTTACGATATTCTGGTTAATGGATCTGTACGGATATTAGATCAAATCAGAATAATTACGGAAAATATGGAAGTTAAATTTGCATTTCAAAAAATTCGTAATGGTGCATAAATCAGATTAGAAACGCGTAGTTCAATTAAGTCACGTGATGACCACGCCCATGCGCGAAGTTACAAACAACAAGAGATATTAACCTAACCTTCAAATTACACGTATGTAGATAACTTAAGTATTCGTTTTAAGATTTGTTTAGTTGGTTTCAATATTTAACCGTTATAAATTTAATATAAAAAATATTGTGGCGTCCAAATTATGTTTCAAATTATATTTTAAATTATACGGCAAATTAGAATTGTAAATATGAGTGTACGATGAGAATTCCCAGACCCTGGTTATAATTTGAATAAGACTCATTGCTCTAATTTATTGTTTGTGTTTATACCTAATAAAGTCGTAAGAGCTAGTACGGTGCATTATTAGTTATTTAGTATTAGTTATTTATTAATATTATTACTAAGTTTTTGGCGTTATAAATATGACACCTTAAATTATTTTGTCGTTTTAAGTTGAACATCTTGTCTTATGTTTCTTTGTTTGTCTGTTTCTGCACGTACAAAAAGGAGCTGTCGTTCAATAAGGCCACTTTCGAGATAATATGGGTAAATTGGTCATATTTGTAATTCGTGTGATCAAAGGACTTTGGTGGCACACCTGTATTAAGAATAGTGGATGCTTGACACATTTAACTTGGATTTATTATTTGTCGATAAGCAATTTAATTGTGATACGATCCTATATTTAATTTTACTTCATTTTCTTAGCAATTTTAGGGGTTGGTTAGAGCGTGTCGATAACTATCCGCATGGACGACCGTAAGTACTCTTTTTTTTTTACTTGTCAGTAATTTGTACATTTGTCAAACGTAAAATACGTACGACATGGATATAGCTATTATCACAAACGCATCATGAATCAACATAAACAGAATTAAAGTATTTATTTTGTTATCGTTTAAAACTAATTCGTGACTTTAATTTTGCGAACTTCATGCTATAAAAACTTTGAATTTAACCATAAAGTTAAACGTATGTTTACCGTTCTAATAAACGAGCTCTCGTTTAAAGGCCTCTTTTTAAGCTATAAACTTTCCTGCCGCCCTTTGGATTTGGACTTTTGTTTTAATTTGATTTTACCTTTCGAGTTTTCCAATCCATTACGAATTTGGTTTAAGGTGACCTACGCCCGTCTTCACTGAGTACCGGCGATTTCTTTATTTATGTTACGTTATTCAGGTAATATTGAAAGATAAGATGATACAATAACTTAAACAATTTTTGTTTAATTTAACAGTATTGAGTTATGTTTGAGATACAGTGGACAAAAAAATAAGGAGTAGAATAATCACTAGATATTTTTTACATCAGGTTTAGCCATCGTGCCTCAATATTTATTTTGATTTAATTATTTTTCTTCTAGGATTAAATGTGGTCCGGAATTGAACTAGAAAGTCTGGTATTGGCCTTACCAGTCAATAAACAATGTTTTTAGCAAAAAATGCATTTAAATTGCGGATGTTTTATAAAACAAGTTACGCTACAAACTCTACGTAATGAGTTCACAGCTAAAGGGAAAAAGGCTACCAAAACTACGTCAGTTTCTTTTGCTAACCTACCTTCGTCTAGTCCTAAACATGTTTCGGTTGAGTCACTACTTCCGGATGGGGAACCACCTCTTCTTACTTCTTCAGATTCCGATGCTGAAATGGATGAATCTGTTCCGACTACTTCTGCTCTTTCAAAGACTACTGTTACTAATGTGTCACTAGCTAAGTGGAACTTAACTTTTTCGGGCGAGGGTTCGTTTTCACTCACCGAATTCTTGATGCGAGTTGATGAGTTATGTCTGTCGCGTGGTGTCTCTCCACAAAATTTATTTAATTCTGCTGCTGAAATCTTGACGGGAAAAGCTTTGTGTTTGTTTAGGGTAAATCGAGATTCTTTACGTTCTTGGCAAGATGTAGTTACTTTGTTAAAATCAGAATTCTTACCACCTGATTACGACGATCGTTTATGGGATGAGATTCGAAGTCGAACAATGGGGCCTCAAGAATCGATCGGCATGTATGTGACGATGATGCGCAGTCTTTTCCAACGTTTATCGTTGCTCGCTTCGGAAGAAACTCAGCTCAAGACGATACGACGCAATTTAACACCATACTACCAATCTGCCTTAGGTTTAGCACAGATTTCTACTTTGACCCAGTTGATCGATTATGGAAAACGGTTGGAGTTAACTAAAATTTCAGTGGATAACTATAAACCACCTCCTTCGCGGCGTACCACTCGACTTTTGGAACCTGCTTTGGCTTATGTTAGCGACACCTCGGTTTCTTCTATTGCTTCTACTTCTAAGAATCGTTCAGTACGATTCGAAGAAAATACTATTAATTCTAATTCTTCTCGACGGGGTTTTCTTAATTCTTCTCGAGTTATTTGTTGGAATTGTCGTCAGATAGGACATGTCTCTCCGAATTGTGACAAACCTCCTACTCTTCACTGTTACGGATGTGGACAGGCAGGGGTTAGTCGTCGCAACTGCACTAAGTGCAATACTGTTTCGGGAAACTAGGACACGAGTCTACGGACCGAGTCGTAGATTCTACGCTATCTTTAATCTCGGATTCTATCTTCGACTTGCCTGACAAACAACGTATTCTTTTGGATTTTATATTTGCCAGTGTTCGTGATGATGAGCGTCCTTATCTTAAGGTTAGTGTTTTAGGTCTTTCTTTCTTTGGTCTTTTGGATACCGGTGCTTCTCGAACCATTCTGGGTGGTCCGGGATGGCAACTTCTTCAGTCTTTGAATATTCGTCTTTCTCCTTCTTCTGTGTCTTCATGTAATTTAGCGAACGACGTTAAGTGTACAGTATTGGGATCGGTTCTTCTACCAATTTCTCTAGAAGGTAAAGTGAAGACGCTTAATACCTTGGTTATACCTGAAGTTTCACAACAATTGATTTTAGGCATCGATTTCTGGAAGGCTATGAACTTCATACCTGATTTTCGGCAGGGACTGTGGAATTTTAATGCTAACCATCCTTCGATTGATACTATCTCTTCGGATTCTATTGGTGCTATATCAGAACTACTTCCGGACCAACAACAATTTTTAGACGACGTTGTTGCGGACTCTTTTTCGAAGCAATCCTCAGGGCTTGGTCATACCTCTCTCGTTCAGCACCAGATACGTACGACTGCTGAACCCATCAAACAGCGCTATTATCCGCTATCACCAGCGCTACAGAAGGTTGCTAATGAGGAGTTGGACTCAATGCTGAGCATGGGTGTTGTGGAGCCATCGAGTAGTCCGTGGTCGAATCCAATTGTTTTAGTGAGGAAGAAGGATGATACTTATCGGTTCTGTGTAGATTTTCGAAAGGTGAATCAGGTAACTCAAAAGGATGCGTACCCACTACCGTACATTACCTCCATTCTAGATCGACTGAGAGACGCTAGATTTCTGTCCAGTTTGGATATTCGGTCTGCCTACTGGCAGATTCCGCTGTCAGAAGACTCCAAAGCTGTGACTGCTTTTACTGTTCCTTCTCGTGGTCTTTTTCAGTTCACGCGCATGCCATTCGGTCTGCATAATGCGCCGGCTACTTTTCAGAGACTGATTGATAGGGTGTTCGGTGTAGATTTGGAACCTTATTGCTTCGCTTACCTTGACGACATTATCATCGCTACTCCAACGTTCGATGAACATATTCGGGTACTAGAAAAGGTGTTAGAACGTCTAATTTCTGCTGGACTTACCTTGCGGCGAGACAAATGTAACTTTTGTTTGTCTGAATTGAAGTACCTCGGATACGTAGTCAACAAGAATGGTCTGTTGGTAGACCCGGATAAGGTAACAGCGATACTTAATATTCCTACTCCTTCAAATGTCACTGATGTCAGACGATTTATTGGTATGACTAGTTGGTACCGTCGCTTTATTCCTAATTTTTCTTCTCTTGCTTCTCCACTTTCGGCTCTTACTCGTAAAAATGTTTCTTTTATTTGGACAGAGTAATGTCAGGTCGCTTTTGATTCTCTTAAAAACAGCTTAGTTGCTGCTCCTATTCTGTCGTGTCCTGATTTTTCACTTCCTTTTGTGGTACAGACTGATGCTTCGGACTTTGGTTTAGGTGCTGTGTTAAATCAAACGACGGCGGAAGGTGAAAAGGTTGTTAGTTATCTTAGTCGATCGCTCACGAAGGCGGAGCGACATTATTCGATTACTGAGAAAGAATGTCTGGCTGTGTTATGGGCCATAGAGAAGTTCCGTCCTTATGTGGAAGAATCCCATTTCACGGTGATAACTGATCATCATTCGTTGTTGTGGTTAAATCGTTTACAGAGTCCTTCAGGACGATTGGCTCGGTGGTCTATTAGGCTACAGCAATACGATTTTTCGATAATCCATCGAAAAGGAAAAGATCATGTCGTTCCTGATGCGCTGTCTCGCTCAGTTCCTGTGTTAGAAACTATCCAATTGTCTGAAATTTCTTCTGCCTATTTGCTTAAATTGCCGACTCCTGATCCTTGGTATAATAATCTTCTTAAACGTGTCTTGGATGCTCCTCATAAGTTTGTGAAATGGTCTGTTAGAGATAATGTTCTTTATCGTCGTGTTGTTACTCCTTTCTCTTCTGATTCTTCGGATGACTGGAAAATAGTGGTTCCTACGGAACAACGTACGGAAATGATTCGTAATCATCATGATCCTCCGGTTGCTGGACACTGTGGTGTTTCGAAAACTACGGCAAGGATTTTACAACGTTATTATTGGCCCTGCTTACGTGCCGATGTTGCTCGTTATATTCGGCGTTGTCGGGTATGTGCAGCGCACAAGGTGGAACAAGTTGCTCCTCCTGGTGTATTCGCTCCTCGCGCTAAGCCATCACATCCTTGGCAAGTTCTTTGTTGTGATATCGTGGGTCCTCTGCCTCGCTCTTCGAAAGGCCATAGTTATGTTTTGGTAATCGCTGACTATTTTACTAAGTTTCCTTTGTTCTTTCCATTGCGTTCAGCTCTTGCTACCTCTATTTGTAGAATCATCGAAGAACATATTTTTCTTCTTTTTGGTGCTCCTCAGTATCTTATTACAGACAATGGTGTACAGTTTCGGAGTAAAGAATTTGGTAAACTTTGCGCTACTTACGGAACAACGATACTCTTTACAGCTAAATATCATCCTAGGGCTAATCCCGCAGAACGTATTAATCGTGTCTTAAAAACCATGATCTCTTCGTATGTCAAAAAAAATCATAGGCATTGGGACGTAAATCTCTCGAAGATTGGTTGCGCCATTCGTACTGCGAAACACGAGGTCATTGACTGTACTCCTTTCTTTGCAATGTTCGGACGTGAACACGTTATCTCTGGAAATTTCTTTGGTCCTTCTTCTTCTTCTGATGTTCTTATTTCTGAATTTAAGGTTACTCATTCAGTGTCTCATTATGAAGCTATTCGTACGCATATTTTGAAACAACTTTCTAAAGCGTACACAAAGACACACAATAGATATAATCTTCGCCGTCGACACGTGCGATATAAAATTGGGGATTTGGTATGGCGACGTAACTATACGCTTTCTGGCGCCACTAGGCATTTTAATGCCAAGTTAGCACCTAAGTTCCTGGGACCTTTTATTATTAAAACGGTTAAATCTCCTTGGACGTATGAGTTAGTCACCACTACTGGACAATCGGTGGGTATCTGGCATGCTAAAGATCTTAAACCAGATCAAGGCTCTTCGGACTCTGATTCGAATGAGACTCCACACCAGGTAAATCGTCGATCGGTCAACGTGTCGTTACTGTATCCTCGTCGGCGTAAGCGGCGTAAATTACGTGCTAGATTATCTATTGCTTCTCTGGATGACTAATCTTGCTTTCGACTTATTATTACTTTCTTCGGTTCTTTTGCATTCTACAATTAATGTTAGGCAAATGTAATGTCCATCGGTGTCAGTGTCTATTAGGTTTACATAGATTCATAGTGGAAAACTAGGTTTGGGGGGTCACTCTAGTCTTTGGCTTGGGGTTTAGTGACTGATCGGACTGCTGGTTCATTTCTTTACTCAGTCAGAGTAATACGACTTAGTCGACTGTAACCAGATTCCTTATTAATGATACTCCTTCGTTGGTTTTAGGTTGGTGTTGGGTGGTCTTTGTCAGACCTCTCATAAATTTTGATTTAATATTCTTTTTGGGGTTTAGTATTTTGGGGACTTTTTGGTTAGTTCGCCTAATAAGGGCTGCCCGTAGTGGGTTATTATTATTTTGGGTTTAGTTCTATTTTTTTTGGGAAGGATATCATACCGTCTTTCGACGACTTTACAGCACTATATCTCCATCCAAGTCTAGTGTGAGTGAGTTCTTCACACTATGTCTTGACGTTTCAGGTTTTGTTGGGTTTTCTTGTTTTCTTACTGCATTTGGGCGGTTGGTTGGGCAGTAGGGTAAGGTCACTCGGGGTCGGCTATCTAGGGAGAGGTAGTCGAGCCGTACAACTCCATCGTACTCTCTTTTCTCCTTCTGTCTTCCTGTCTTTCTTTCTCTTCTTTCGATCTGTCTCCATGAGTGGGGGGGCGCCTGTTGTGGGAACCTGACGGCTATGCGTCCGGGAAGGTTGATTGTCTCTGTTCCGGTAGCCTCAAGCTCTGGACCTGGCATTATACCTTTCGGGGGCCGTACGGCGGACTTGACGAAGCTGGGCAGGGGTGACCAATTTTTCTTAACCGGCGCATAGGATGTTGTGGTTGTACAGCAGGCACCGTTTTCGGCTACAGTCACGCAATTGCGGGCTGTAGTCCTTTATATTTGGATTTTTGGACAAAATTATGGGATGCTTCATTTCTTTCTTCTTTTATCTACTTTCCGGGTGGGGGGATTTCCTGGGTCTTGTTCCCTCTGGTCATAGATCAGAATCCATCCTGGGTGGAAGGAAGACTATTGTGGGCAAGCGAGTACTGATTGCGGTGACGTGCGCTTGTGTGGACTAACGTTGGGGGGCCCAACGACGCGCTTTAACATCTGTAGCTTGAGGTGGGATTAAGACCTCGACGCCACGCAATCGTCCGGCACTCCAACGAGGAAACCTTAGTCTACGATAGGATTCCTGGGGTGTTTCCTAGTCTCGGGGTTATGGGTACCGTTCCTTTTCCATTTTCCTATAGTACCTTTGTCTTTTTCCTGAGGGGTTTCCTAGGGATTTATATTCAGGGCGGGATTTGTATTCAGGGGCTGGGGTTTCAAGGGATGTTAGGGCGTTGTCCTTGACCGTGGTCTAAACTTCTTTCTTTCCTATACTTCTTCTTTTTCTCTTGGTTTGCTTAGTATTGTCGGTCAGTGAGGTCTATGGGACTGCGTTGCTTTCTTGCTTTATAGCGTAACGACTTTTGTCGACTTTCAACGAGTACCTGTTCTGATACTTCTCTTCTGTTGGTTGAGTTTTTGGTTCTGTGAAGTATCATTCCGCTTCATGCGACTTTTGGACACATTTGGTTGGTGATGCTTAGCAAATTGGGAAAACTTCTTTCATCTACGTTTCTTCTGGGGTTGGGTGTTATTGTATTGGGTTGGTTTTGGATTTCAGGGTTTTGTCCTTGGCGTAGGCCTAAATTTCTATTCTTGACTTTAGCTAGTGTCCACTTCCCAGGTTTCCATGTTGCTGGGGGGAATTTGTAACGTTAAAATAAGAACTTAGTAGTTCAATTCGCGAGTAGGGAAAATGTCTCGGTAGATATTATGAAACTTGTCAGGATCGTTCTGCTCTTGCGCCAGACTGTCACAAATGTGACAGCATATCCGGAGTCATTCTACATTAAATCTTTGTCGAGTTAACTTTATTTGTTTGCCCGGTTTAACCTTCATCGTTAAATTGTGTCACGCTACAAATTTCTAATGCGTTTATTTGTGGAAGGTTGAAACGGGGTAAGTGGTATACAATTTTCTTTATTGAGGGTTTAAATTGACACCTACTAATTTTCTGTAGCGGATCTTGGTAGTCACCAATTGTCCGGCGTTATCAATTAAGATAACCAACAGGTGGTCGTATTGGAAACATTCCATGACGTCGAAGTAGTGTTACATACTGATAATATCCACCGTCAAAGGTTGAGAACCGCCAGGACTATTCTTTTCTGCTATGAAGTCAAACATGGGGAATTTACTCGATTAAGTCACAGGGAAACGCTGCGCACTTACGTTCGTAATAATTGGATGCTAACCAAACCTTTTTTGTTACTTGTGTTAAACGGATATGCCCGTTCCGATCGGGGTTTAATAGTATTGTTTTAGGTGTACCGAAGTCGGAGGTTAGCGCTAACAGTCCGAGTAAAGTCCAGCTTGTAAGTATTACTATTTAAAATTTGTTATTCGTGTTTCGGGGACTAGGTCGTTGAGGACCGTACGTGCATGTTAACTTAACACAATTAATTGTATTTTTGTGCTTCGCGAATTTATCGTTTGTGCACATCGAATCTCGAAAGCTTAATTGCTTGATTTATCTACGATTTAAGTATATGTACTTATCTATTTAGACGCTAAATGTATGTCATTATCTAGTCCGACAAGGGCATTTTGTTGCACAGTGTGTTGCTCGCCACTCGGCACAAATTTCTAATTTAGTCAACCTACGTGTGTATGTTTTTCAAGAATTTATACTTCTATACTTGTTTCGACTTCTGTGATACAATAAATATATATATTTGGTGTTATTATTTTTGTAAAGTTATTTATTCTTCGTGTACTACGAGGCGAGTTAGACGGTCTCCCTCGACCTTAATTTTTCATCGTCTTGGCGCCTTTTTATTAGTTTCACGTTATAATCACACATAACAAAGCCTGCGATCCCTCTCCGAAGAAGCTGTGCTGGCCGTTGCTTTGTTTGGTTACGAGAAGACCGGTGGAACTTTTTATTTGGACATCTCAACTCTAGGAACCCGAGTTTCTCGTAACAGATTAACCAGATGTGTGTACCACAAAAATCGATGACAATCTCAATTGCGATCACTTAATTTTATTTGCAAAAATGCATTGTTAATGTCGGCAATAGTTTTCCTATATGAATGTCTTCATTTTTGTATCAAATTGCATCGGAGTCGCCGAGAAACCTTATCATATTGAGATACTCTTCTCGGAAAATCATAGCATATTGTTTTGTATTTACCATCAATCACCATTTGTTTTTCTTTAATTGTATTTGTGTATGTAGGTAATTATTAATACAAATTTTAGCTTTATGTGTACGTCGAACCTATCGTTTAAATCTAATTGAGAGAGTATTGTTGTAAGTACTTTTATCTATTTGTTTATATTAGTATGGACTGTTCCTAATCGTGTCTAAGACGATTTGCATGTTTTAATAAATTTTCCCACAAATAAAATCATTTCTTTATCGTTAAATGTATTGTGCTAAAATAATTTATGTTACGGCTTAAAGTAATTAGTAGTACATACCTTTGAGGATAACTATGTTGCTTTGTGCAGGTTTAAGCTAATAAATGTATACTTATTATTTCAATTAGCGTGTCAATTATTCTTTTCTTTAATATTCTTCTACTCAAACGGTACGGGCGAGCACTGTTGCAAACCAACTCGTTCTGGCGCTCAAAACTCTATTTACTTCTTTTTTGCTTGAGTTTATAATCTTGACAAATTCATTTTGTTTTCGGTTGATTATTTTGGTACTACCACTCACGTCCTCTCTGACGATTGTGAAAATGCTGCTGCTAATTTTTTTTTGTAATTGTAGTGTCTTCTCAGCCAGAAAAGTTTTTTGTAAAAAAAACACACTTTTTTAGGTTTTCTTTGTTTTTAAAACATATTTTTTTGTTAAAGCGTAATATTAGCTTTATCGCATTTTTAAGTAATCTAATTATGAAACTCAATCGTGTTGTTATATGACTTTTTTGACGGCGTTGGGGCACATTTGACAACAACATGTAGCGATTGGTTTTATGTAACTTTGTTACTACTATATGTTATGTTTCAATTTGCGTCGTTTTGAGAGATCCCGGTATATGTACCGGATAGGTACCCTAGGGTTAATACTATTTGTCTATTCTGTTTTGATTAGTTTCTATCTACAATATTTTTCAATTTAACGTTTTATAGGAGGTGCAATGTTAGTACTTACTATTCATTTTGTACAGCTTTTATAAAAGCTCTAACTAAACAGTTCAGTCACTATTTCTATGAAAAATGCTTAGTAACTAATTTAAATGTTTTATAAAAAATTAGATTTATGTGCGAACACTCTTAATCAAAAACTTTGTAGCAAAGAATGTGCAATAATTTGCACAATTCAATCAATTATTTTTTTTTCTAAATGTACATTTAAACTGGTATTGATAATAACGTTTATTATTATTTCAAATATGTATAGTATAGTAATGACTACATTTGTGTTTTATATCTAGGATTAAATTTAAACGTTTACGCTTGGTATAGATATCGACCTATTTAGTCAACCGCATAACATTCTAATTTAGTTTTTAAAAAATAGATAGTAACAGTAATGAGATAATTAAAACTAAATATATTAAATTATATTTAATTGATTAGCGTTAAACCAATATTTGAATAACTATATAATCTAGAAAAAATTTCCCACATTTGTTTGTAACTATTTTTTTATTTAATAATCTAGTCTGAATTATATCGGTGTTTTTTTGGTTAATTAATGCCAATCCCGTGTGAGGGGTGCCTTGTCTTTTTGTAATAAAGATGATTACAGGTAGTAACTAAGAAACAGAGAGATTTTATTCCAGTGTTTCTATTTATAAAACGTTATTACTGTCGTGCGATTACAAAAATGCTGTTTACAGAAACGTTAGAGAGTGATGCGATTTATTACTGAAAACCAATTTGAATTATCTCCACGTCGATTAAACTACAAATAAAATTATGGCGACGTTTTCTATACTTTTAGAAGGTTGCAAATAATTCTTAAACTTGCCGGCGTTAATGGATGAATAAAACGTATAGAAATGAACTTCAATGAGTAATTATAAGATATGTAACACGACGCGGTAACAAAACGGATGTTCGATGTATTTTTTTGTGTTACAAGTACGGAGTTACATAACGTTATTGTCAAGCAACTCGAAAAATAAATAAAACCGCCTCAAACAATTATAGGGAGCACTAAGATACTCTACGTACAAATCTCTAGGGACTACCCATCCGGGTCAATTTATGTGCGATATGTAAGGATCTAATAAAGGTGAATAACCCCTCCAGCATCCATGGCGAGCACTAGGGCACTCCACCTACAGATAACCTTAGGTGTTAGACAATTACTAACAAGGACAACTAAATACAACATTCCACAAAACAACACTTACTGACTAGACGGAAGGATTGCTAAAAATTAGTGAAATTACTTAATGTTTGTTGCAACAGGTAAAACTGAAGTCTAGATTCTTGCAGTTATTGGTAATGGTTTAATTATCGGTTCGAGAGAATGGTCCAGGTACAGGCGGCGGTCGTGAATTGGATAATTGGTAAACATATTGTTAATTTTCAGGTTTGAAAACGACTTTCGGAAGGTTTCAGATGTTTTCAGAAACGGCGTTTAGACGAAGAATAAGATCATTTCGTAGACGGTGCAGCAGTTTTTATATGTTTCCTTTGTTTTGCTCAACAGGTCAACGAAGCATAACCAGAACGGGTATAAAAAACGACGCCGCCGCTTACATAATCCATTTTACGAGAACCAACTTTTAAATTAAACATGAAACTTGAATCTATTCAGAATAATAACTTTTGTTACGTACCTGATTTTCTCCGATTTACGATTTTATACATTTGTATAAACGCCATTACGTAGTTCATAAATTAATTCCTGCATCCGCTCGTTTTCCTGTTCATTTCATCGCATGTATTTCATCTCGTGTCCATAATTGTGCTTAGCCGATCATTACCGCAGTTGCTGTAAGTAGCTTTAGTCATTAGTTTTTGATTTACATCACCAGGGACCCTATTTTTGACCGTTCGCAAGTAGATGAACGTATACTTTTTTTTACGGAAAACGCACGATTCCAATTTTTGACTATACGTTTCGAAAACGTCTAATTGTCTAAATCGATTCGTAAGACTGAGAGCAGACTTATTAATGTTGTTTAATGTGGAAGAGTTTGTTTCTTAAAAATGTTGACCATGATAAATGTAGTGTGACAAGTGGTAAACATTTCTTTTAGTAATGTTTGTTGTAATTATCAATTTTAGTTTTTTTGAAAAACATGGATTTCCTGGCGTAATTTTTTGCATCGATTGCACCCATGCAGCAATTGTGAGTACCCAAAAAATGTTTCATGTTTAATTGATGAATAAATTTTTTATGTGGTTTTCAAATTACGAATTTTAGATTTGCCAAACTAAAAATTTTCAATGTGAACAACAGATTTCTAAGAAGCACAAAGTTTATATTATATTATTATAGAAAATATTCATGCCACTAAAAGAAATGATAATTTTCTGTTGGGTGACTCCTTAAGGACGTGTTTATTGACAGTTTTTAGTAGCTGATGGTACACTACAGTTTTGCTATAACATAGTTCACAAAACACAAAAGTCAAAATAGTGTTGTAATGAAGTTCTAGAGGGAACATTTCAATGTTTGTGTTTATTGACGACGTCAAAAATGGTTACAAAAACAGTGTTATCAACATTTTCATCACCCGTCAAAAGCATGTCAAAATTTTGAAACAAATGTCAACTACAAACGATTTACGATGTTGCCATATTTATTTTTCGTGACATCAAACGTATCCGTTTTCAAAAATGTATACTTTGTAAAAGTTGGTCCAAAGTAGCACTTAGAAAACGTATTCATTTTAAATATACGTTTATTTAAGTATAAAGTCAAAAAGATGACTTCAGAACTCTATTGTCAGTTAAGTTTTCTGTATTAATTTATCACCAAATATTTTTAGTTTTTTTTGTCATTACTTGTAAATAATTTACGCATTAGTCTCCCTAACTTAGAATTAGAAAACTTTATTTATACCTGATCTTGCTTTTGTTTATTTCGGATAGATACCGGTAAAATTACCGACAGTCTATCGATTTCATTGCAACTAATCGTCAAAATAACATTGTCAACTCCTCAGTAGTTCGTATCTAAAATTAAATAAAAATAGTTAATACGTAGAGTGTAACACACATCTTTGGCATGTACCCTGTACAAAGTATTCATCACATTTATAATTTTCAAGTAATAATTCTTTCATCCCCGTTACACCGTCAAACTAAACGTAGATACCCATGATTTGAACTACCTTTATTAAGAATT
The DNA here is from genome assembly GCA_035610365.1 of Aquatica leii. NCBI lineage: Eukaryota > Metazoa > Arthropoda > Insecta > Coleoptera > Lampyridae > Aquatica > Aquatica leii. Next base: position 210,758,032 of record CM069432.1, on the reverse strand, counting down.
TATTTGCCGCTAACACTTGTATTTCACCACCGTTGCTTAAGCTAGAAATTTACTCGTAAAAACACAAATCGTCTCATTTTTCGTTATTTGAGAAGAGTCCGATTTTAAAGGTGGCTGTGAAACAAAAACGGTAACCAAAATATTACCGTCATATGCACGTCTAAACGTGTTGAAGCGTGGTAGTAGAGTTTGGAGCGTTGTTCTGTGTAAGGTTTATTTTAGTAGTTTACAGAAAGCAAACAAATATGGTAGTATTTTAAGTGTGAAGTGCGTGCGGTTATCCGATTTTTGCAAGCCAAAGGTAGTAACCAGAGCAAAAATCATCGCGGATTAGAAGGCGTTTATGGCCCAAAGGTCTTAAGCCAAAAAGAAGTCAGCATTTGGTGTAGAAAAGTTAAAGATGGACGGATCTCATTGATCCGGAGATGAACAGACGCAGACAAAAGGGTTTCACACACGGATGAAAACGGCTCAATTGTTGAAGGTTTCATTATAGAAGATCGTCGCATTAAAGTTCGTGAAATTGCGTAATTTATTAGCATTTCTAAAAGTGGTGTCCATAAAATCATATGCGACTTACATTTTTGCAAAATTTCGGCTTGCTGGGTGCCAAAAATGTTCTCCGAGAACAACAAAACTAATCAAATGAGCGCGTCACTTTAACATCACACCCGATACCAACGGGAAAAAGATTATTTTATTGAAAGCATCATTACATAGTCGAAACAACAGTGTCGAAACCTCCAAATTCCACAGTTCACAAAAAAATTAATATTCAACTATCTACTGCCAAAACCATGGCCACCGTGTTCTGGGATAGGAAAGACCTATTGCTCTGTAAATTTCTTGAATTGCGCACAACCATTGACAGCGACAGATACTGTGAAACTCTTCAAAAACTGCCTATTCTTGTATATCCTGTATTTAAAAATAGAGTTTTGTTTTGTTGCTTATATAATCAGTGTTTAATTAACCCACAGTCACCGACAGAGCTACCAAAACTAGGAAGAGATTACAACGTTATGTTTATTGGAAGTTGTAAGTTTAGTGATAGTAATTTCTCAATAAAGTTAGATCTTTTGTATTCAATTTTTTTACAAGAAAAGATGATCTGCAGTTTTCTTTAAATATTTTTAGTAAGTCTGTGCCATAACCAAGTATCACTCTAGTGTAGTTTCAACGAGTCTTTAACCAGTAAGTCTGCCATTTGATTTTTTTTATGCCAGATCACTTCATAACCGTTGAGGTTTAACTAATATTGACTATACAATGTTAGGTTTAGCCAAGTCACCCAGAAATTGTTTAGCGCGTTTAAAAATGATTTGGAATCGGATAATATTAATACACTAGATGAAGCATTTTGACAAGCCGATTCAAAAGCCATTAAGAAAATGGTAAACGCTTTTGTCGTAAAAACTGAACATTCCAAAATTTTACTTAAAGAAAAAACAAAATCTAAAATTGCTTATGTTATCAGAAATTATTCTAATAACATTCATAAATTATATTTTTCTATTTTGGTACTCTAACAAGTACTTTAAAGAACTCGTTTAAATTGTCTAAAGTGTCACTTTATAGCACCTGAACTGTAGTTTTGTTACACTGGCAATACTGATATTTGACAATTAAAATACAGCAATCCAACTATCCAACATGTCAAATTTGAAATGTTGCCAACTTATTATTAAAAAATATAATTTTCACTAACCGATCAAGACAAAGTAAGTATGTAATTTAAATTTATTTTTGCATATAATTTCCAATAGAAAAAATATTATAAAATATACGTTTCATAAGACATACTGGCGCACTCGACCATTAGAAAACTCCCCGTTTCGCGGCTCGTTTTCTAAACTTGGTCTTGTGCGCTAAAATGGACGCTGATGAAACTAGTTCTTTAATATACAATTTTTTGGGTCTACTAAATTTGTGTTATTTGTTTTTAATAGTTTAGATGGGTTTCTCAATTTATTCTTTAAACATCTTTGTCTTTAAATATATCTATGTAGATGAAATTAGAATTGAACATTTAGATTAATTACCGTGCCCAAATCAGTTGAAAAACTTTTAATAATCAAACTACAAAAACTTGTTTGAGGAAGTTGTAACTTTTATAAAACTAGTGTGTAAAATAAAACAAAAGTAAAAAAATCAATATTGTCAACATAAATAAAATATTTTGATTTTTATTTTTTAAATCTGGTTGTCTTTGAGTCAAAAACCAAACTCCCCGTGGGAGTTTGAAGTATTTTAGTTTTGTTGTGTTTTTATTTACTTTCTCAATATGATATAAGTTAAACTAATTTTCTGTTTATTTTTTTTATTTGCAGTTTTTTCTTAAACAAAACAAACTTTTTTCTTTATACTTATCAATTATTACAAGTAACTGTCAAGCTACGGTTGATTAAATATACTAATAATAAAACATATGATAGACTGGCAATTTGTTTTTATGCCGTTTAATAAACACTAAAAGTTTGCATAAAACACTGCAACTTCTAATTGTATACATTCTTAAACGATATATAAATTAAACAAAATGTAAATGCATTAAAGTAAAATCAACTTATAGTTTTGCAAAATGTGTTTATTCTAAAACGTCATTCTAATTAAACTGTATTAGTTAACATTTAAAAAAATTACAGAACAAATAGAATGCAGTATTTACCGGTTTTTCGTATGTCACTCTACAAATCGCACAGTATTATTATCGTAATGTTGAATAAAAAATGTAAAAATTTCTAACTTGTAACTGTCATTTTTAAGCCTTCTGGCTAGGCGAAGTTTTCTACAAGAAACAAGCAATCAAAATATTTAATTCTTTGGCCAACGAACCTCAGTTTCGAAACAAAAATATATTTACGATAAAATAAACAAATAAACAGTATTACATTTACACCCGAATAACGACACTAACGTGTTTCAAATTGCTTTTAGATTTTAAATCGAATCTCGGAAGTATAGCTGAGTACTTTTATTGCATTCTAACATGCTACTATTGTTGCAGGATTTTGCATTTGCATGCTTTCCTATCTGCATCAAAACTTGTTTTATTTTATCCTGTTGATGTAACTAGAAGTTCTGATAGTTAAAACTGTAACGGCCTTTTCAAACATTACAATTCACTGATCACAACATCGTCATAACGTTTCAAAATATTTTAATTAACACAAATGTAAGCAACTTCCTCATTAATTAAAAATGTACAGTCAATTCAACTTTTGTAAATTTTTAGCGTTCTGATTTGACATGTTTTAACAAACTACATCTAGATGGGGATTTTTAAAATTACTAAATTTGCAATTTCGAAACAAATTACTTTAATCAAGTTATTAATTATTATGTGTATAAAATTTTGAAGTAGTGTTCCTATAAAATTAAATTAGATGAAAATTTAAATTTAAAGCTTAAAAAATGTTTTAATTTTTTTTTACAAATTGTATCGAATCTTCCAAATCAAAATACTTAATAATTGTAAACACAAATTAAATATTCTGTTTTTACTGTAAATTTTATGAACTACGATTAATATAAACTTATTTGTCAAAATAAGTTAAAACATTTTTTAATTGTAATAAAGTCAATTATTTAAAATTAATACCAATATATGTACAATATAATATTAATTAAATTATTCAAAAAATGAATAATTTAACAACTACAAGGTTTCCTTTTACAAGTTAACATTAACGTTTTAGTAACTTAATACATCGGCTGCAGTATTACTTAATTTGTTTAATAGTTTATATCAGCAATTATAATGGTTTTTAAGTTTAAATACATTTATAATTTTTGATGTTTTTACCCAGAACCGTGACTTTCTTATAGAAACTATTGCGTGTGGTATACGAATTGTTCCTTATAAACTGCAAACTTTGTTACATTTTGCGGTGGCCAAAAAGCAAATATAACCGAGTCAACTTTATAATAAATTAATTTTAAACATAACGCAAATAAGGAACGTCTATTTGTTAAGAAGTAGCAAAAACAAGTACATTAGGTACTATTATAACTAACAAAACAAGAAAGAGTAAAAAACCCGTACATGCAAAACCAAAAACAAACAAACAAAAATGTAAGTGATTATTAACAAAAACTATACAAACGTTAATATTTTGACAAACACGCATTAGACACAACGTTGTGTCTAAAAAACTTAAAAACTGCAATATCTGCAGCAATTATACTATTAGTAGAAGACAACAAAAATTATAAAAATGTGTATGAAAACTAGTTACGACAAAAATCAGTGTTAATATATATGGCGTTACTAAAATCTTTTAGAAATTAAGCATTGGACTATTAAAAGAAGCGTGTATAAAAAATCCAGTAATTGCAAAAGAAAGATTAATTGCCACTCTAACATTTTTAGCAAAAGAGAAAATAATTTTACTTCAACTACTTGAAAAAATGATTCTGTTTACTTGCTAGTCAAGTTATAAAGCCTTAGAACAATATTTAAAGGTATGTACATATAAATGTATACATTCATTCAACAATGTTTGTAACAGTTTACATTTATTTGCTTTTCATATTTTTGCGTTATCTTAAATTAGTAGTCTCCCAAGTGGTCCTTACAGACCTTCAGGTGTCCCCAGGATCAAACAGGATTTCCGTGAAAAATTAAAATTGATTCGGGGATCCCTGAACAACGTTAGTAGGTCCGCGCAAGGTTTAATAAAAAAATTAAAAAATGTGACATTTTTATTAATACTGACGTTAAAATAAACAACAATAAATAAATTATTAGCAGTCCTATGTAAAATGTAAACATAGAAAGGTGCATAAAATAAAGTAATAACAGCGGTGAGTTACGCCTAGGTATACAAGTTTATACAAGAACGCAATGAAACCGATACCTGCACCAACTAGTCTATAATATGAAATATAAAAGAGTCGTGCATCTAATCAACAATTTAATTCTGTGTTATGCGTGATGTAAAATACATCCAACAAATTTTCTTAGTCTTAGACCGAAAGAAGTATAATTATTTGTATTGTTACGCAGATAGGGTAGGTACTTTTGTTACGTAAGTATATTTAAATAAAACTAACATCTCTTTAATTTAAATTTATTTAAGCAAAGTTGATTAAAAAAATAATATATCACAGTTATCAGTACAGTAATCACTTAACATTTATTAAGGATTTCTTTTTTATTAAAAACTGAAGAAGAAAATGTACGTGTGTTTCTAAAGAATATATTATTAATATTTCTGTAAAAGAAGTTAGACATATTGGGCTTTATAATTTAATAAAAAATATCCTTAAAGTTATAGCTTATTATTTTATATTTTTCCTTATTTTATTTACTTCCGCGAATAACCAAATTCGCAAATGTTTGGCATTACGGTATATTACTGTATTATATTCTGTTCTTCGTTAATTTTTGAATTATTTATTGTTTTAAAAAATTAATTGGTACACAATGAGTACCTACACAATATGTGACATTTACATACAATTTTATCACCATTTACATCTCAAATAATTAATTCAAGAAAGCGTTACATTGCAGCATTCCATTAAAAAAATTATTATAGTTAACAGTAGTTAGTTTTGATATAAAGTCCTCGCAATTTAACTTTCGATGCACGTCATTAATGACGTAATATTCATACCACCCTATTTATAGCAAAAATTAAATAAATACCGAATTGTCTTATGGAATTTTTTTTGTCACGTTGTTGATGTGCTTACTACAGTTGCAGCGTTGTTGGCATCTGTCAAATTAAATTTGTGTTTTTTTACGTCAAAGTGCTCATTGTTTTTTATAATTATTTTTGATACAAAACTGTACTATTTTGAGCTTGAACGAGATAATGGTGGTCCATTGATATCAGTAAATGCTGTGCGAGAGGTACCCTTTTACATAGTATTTAAATTGTGGTAATACATACATATATTCTACAGTTATTTCTGTATGTACAGCGGTTGCTAACAACGAGGTTCTTAGATCTCCTCAAAACGTAAGCGTAGTACACCTGTTACGAATGTAGAAACACTTAATAAAAACGTAATTCGCAATGTAATATTAAGAATGTACGAAAACAGTAAGTTTACGTGATAATACCGACAACATGGTTGAATAACTACGTCACCGACGTTAACGACGTGCATCGAAAGTAAAATTGCGAGGACTATATACATATATATTTTCTTATATCTGTTTCGGACATTTTTTTCAGATAACTGTATAAGTGAACCAAAAAAATTGAGACAATATAGTTTTTTTTATTCCGTCACCAAGAAGTAGTACTTTACTTATGTGTTTTCTATGTAATAAAACAATGTCAAACGGTTCAATGAAGCCTTATAAGTTCAAACAACATTCAATAAAAATCCATAGTGACAAAGAAGATAAGGTTTTAACGTTTTTTGAAAGAATCAAAGAAAAATATTCAAAAACACCGACATTGCAAGGACTCATAGGGACAACATCTAAGAGAGATGACGATGGAATGCGTGCTTCTTATAATATTTTTTTAATTAATGCAAAGTCTGGAAGCTGCACACTATTGGTAAAAAATTTATTCTAACAACTGTAAGTGTAAGTAACGAAATGCCTCAGTGTGTAGTAAACTTTTTATGTGACTACTTAGAAACATCTGAATTCTCTATATAGCTTGACGAGTCAACATTACCAAGAAACGAGGCTTTACTTTTAGCTTATGTGAGATTTGTAAAAGAATAAAAATTTTCCCAGGAATTGTTATTTACTAAATGTTGGAAAATTGATACAAAAAGTAAAACGTTATTTACTGAATTAAAAATATTTTTTGATGTAAAAGCTATATTCTTGACTAATATCATCTCCGTTGCTACTGACGGTCCTCCAGCAATGATAGGACGAAACCGAGACTTTTTGGCATACTTAAAACAAGCTATACCGAATGTGCTATTGGTGCAGTGTGTCATTCATCGACATCAAATAGTCATAAAAAACTTTAGTAAAGGTTTGCATAAATCAATACATTATGTCATTAGAGAAGTTAATAAAATCAAAAGGAATCATTTAAATGAGAAATTATTTTCTCAACTTTGTTTGGAAAATAATAACTATAACCGTTTACTACTTAAGACAAAAGTACGTTGGTTATCTAAAAGTGCATGTTTTGATCGCTTCTATTCGCTTCTTGATTCAGTGTTAGAATTTATGGAGAGCTAAAGCTAAAAGTGTAACATCTGCGTTTGCTGCAAATTTTTGCTGTACAAACAAAACTTGAGAAGAGGAAAGCGTTCTCAGTTTCCAAATCTTTCAAAATTGCAATAGAGATGAAGATTTGTTTGTTTATTTACACTTAACGCCGCTTTATTCCAACTTTAACCAAAAATTTAAACACATTTTTCACTTGGATATTCTCGACTAGGCGTTAAGGAGCTAAAACGAACGTTTAAACACGGATACAACTTCGGGTTACAAAAACAGTTCCCAATTTTATATTTAACATTATGGGTTATTGTGCAAAAACTGTTGATCCTTTTTCCGTCTTCCTATTTGGTAGAACGTAGACTCACTTCCGTTATGAGCCTCATTACAAATAAAAACAAACCGACTAGAAATTAGTATTTGTGAGCCGGACATAAATACACTCATAACATTCCATCAGGTTCATCCAAGTCATTAAATTTTTTTTGTACTTTAAAACAAAAGTTATAATTTTAATAAATACTTCTTCAACGAAATGTTTTATTTATATTTTATTTTTACGTCAACATTTACCATTCAGGACATCTAAGTTAAATTTTTATTTTTTGTATTATGCAATTATAGATACTTTAATTTATGCCTTTCCCATATCTTTGTTTATAGCACAACCATTATTTGTTGTTGGTAATTATATCTGTAAAATTTGTAAAGATTGTGTGTACAGAATTGGTTGTTGATGTATTGATTCATTTTCTGTTGTTACATATAAAATTGGTTGTGAATGTAAAAAATTGTACGTTAATTTATTAAGTTTTGCAATAATTCTTTTAAAAAATGATCTCTTTCTCAAGTTCAAGTCATTATCTGCAACCCAACGCTCTTACCAAAAAGGTCTGATTCCATTTTTTGTATATTATTTAACAGGTATTTGAAAACAGCAACAGTTAAATTATTTTTTATTCTCTAGACAAAAGCATTTTTACTGTACTTTAGTTTAAAAATAGAACAATGTATAATATTGGTCGGCATCTGGAAATCAATACCAAATTTTAAAAAACAAACAAACACTACTGCATTAAAAAAATGTATTCAACTAATGTATATTACCGGTACATACATATAGAACAGAAAAATGATCTTTTACTAGAAACGTTCCAGGAATAAAGCAAAACATCACAGAAATAAAAGAAAAAATGAGAGAAAAGGAAAAGAAGTGGAAGAAAAAAAGGAACTGGTAGAGAGAATAAAAAACTAGAGAAAAACGCGGAAGATAAGGAGAGATGGAAAAAGAAGAATATTATTGTAATAAATGGGTGGAGAAGTAAAGAACCACAAAAAAAATTAGTATTGATGCTAGAAAAAAAATTAAGCGTGAAAGAAGAAGTTAAAAAAGTTACAGTGATAAATAGAGAGAAAGAAAATGAGATGGTAGTGGTGGAAACGGGAGGATGAGAGGAAAAACAGAAAGCAATAGCGGAGAAGAGAAAATTAAAGAACACAAGATTTTACATAAATCACAACTTGACATGGAAAGAAAGGAGAGTACAAAGAGAAATAATGAACAGAGCGGTAGAAAAAGTAACGAAAAGGAAAAGAGTACGGGTAGGATACAAGAAAATGGAGATAGACGAAGAAAGATACATATGGAACGACAGAAACAGGGAGTTGAGCAGAGAAAGGAGAGAAAAATGAATAGTCAATGGACAAAAAATTAAAGGCAGTAGAAAAGGGAAAAAAAGAATGAATGATGACGAAAAAGCAAAAAAGAGGAATAATGAGTAACGGAAAAAAAAGAAAAATAAGGAAGAAGCACAGGGGGAGATGGTTAAGCTGAGAGTATTGTTTTGGAACGTAGCGGGAATAAAGAACAAAGAACAGGATTTTTGGCAATACATTAGGGAACAGGATGTAGTGGGATTACAGAAGACATGGGTGGAAGAAAAAAAATGGGAATGGAAAAAAAGAGTTGTTTGAGGAATTTGAGTGGGTGGTGCAACATGCAGAAAGAGAAACGAGTAAAGGGAAAGCAAAAGGAATAAGAAAAAATTGGTTTAGTCAGGAAGAGAAAAAAAATGCAACAGAAAAGAATAATTGTAGAAAGGAACCTACAGTGAGGAAAAACAAAAATAAAAGTAGTGACGGTTTATAGCAGCAGGATGAAAGAAACAAGAGAGAACATAGAAGAGATAATAGAAGAGAGGGAGGAGGAATTGATAAAATTAGGAGAGGACTTTAACGCAAGAATAGGGGAAAAGTGAGCAATACAAGAAAGGAAAGAGACAGGGAAGAGACAAACAAAGGACAAAGTGATAAATAAAGAGGAAGAAGGACTGCTGAAAATGTGCAACAAAATGGGTTGGGAAATAATAAATGGGAACAGAGAAGGAGGAAGACGAGAATCAATCATAGATTTTGTAACGACAAATGATGAGGCTGGAGAACCAGTAAAGACATTTAAGGTGGGAGAAAAGGTGGAGTCAAGCCACCAACCACTGGAATTGACAATGGAGAGAAGGAATAGTATGGCCAAAACACAAAAAAGGAGACAGAAAAGAAGAAAGAATTACAAAGGGGTGACATTATTAAGCACGGCACACAAATTATATGCGACAGTGCTACAAGGAAGACTATAGAAAGAAATAGAGGAAAACAGTTTGGTACCAGACTGACAAACGGGATTCAGAAAGGGAAGAAGAGTGGTAGACAACATATATAAGAGAAAAAAATAAATGAAAGATTAATACGAAGAATGGAGGAAATTTACGAAGAAACGAAGAACAGGGTTAAAGTGAATGGAGAAGAGAGTAAGAAATTCGTTACACGGAGAGAGTTAAAACCGGGATACCCACTGAACCCAATTCTGTTGCAGTATATACGGGGGATTTGGAAGAGACAATGAGAGGACAGCAAATAGAAAGAATAGTAGTAAGGAAAGTGTAGTCGTTGGCGTATGTGGATGACATAGCGTTGGTGGCTAAAGTGGAAAAAATATAAAGGAAATGAAAACGCTAGAAAAATACATAAACAAAAAGAAATGGAAATAAATACGGAGGAAACAAAATTAATGGGATTTAGAAAAGGAAGAGAGAAAAGAAAAAGAGAGAAGTGGAAATAGAGAAAAAGGGAAGTTCAGCAGGTGAAAGATTTTACATATCTGCGGGAACACATAAATGAAAGAGTGAAGAAAGAAAACAGATTAATACGTCAAGTGTGGGGAAAAGGTTGTTTGGGGTTGACATAGAAAAAAGAAGGCTGCTGTTTGAGAAGCTAATAAAAAGTGGAGTAATTATAGGGCGGAAATCTGGAGGTAGAAGGAGTATAAAAAGGTAGAAGAGATACAAGAAAAATACTGAAAATGGGTATTAGGGCTAGATAGAGAAACACCGGGGTATATTATAGGAGAGAAAGTGCAGACAGAAAAAAAGAAAAAAAGGATAGACAGGAAAAAAAGCTATAAAACACGAGGAAGAACTGAGGAAAGGAACCGAATGCAAAATACTACAGGAATGTTGGAAATAGATAAAGGTAGGAAGAGTGAAGTACGGACAGGATGGCAGAGAAGAATATTATAAAAGAAACTGATACGCGAGAGAAAAATTAGGGGAGATTAAAGGAAAAAGGAGTAGGGAAAGAGAAGAAATAATAAAGAGAGATAGGGACATAGAAAAGCAGGAAAGATGGACAAAGATAAAAGAGGCCAGATATAATGTGAATTATAAAAATATTAAGGAAAAGAGAACATAAGCAAGAAAAAAAAATGATCGTTAGGTTTAGATGAGAAAACAAAGAATTAAGAATGAATACTGCAGAAAGTAGGAAGAAAGGATGTGCAGACTATGTGGAAGAGAGACGGAGTACCTTAAATACATAAGCAATGAATGCAGAAAGTTAAAAGAAGTAAGTAAGTAGTAGGAAATCTTAGAAGAAAACGGAAAAGAAGCGGAGTAGATGAATGAAGTATAAAAAAGGAAGAAACAGCTAAGAAGAGAGGAGAAAGATGAAAAGAAAAAGAAATGTAAATAAATGTAAAAAGAATGTAAATGTAAAAAAATGGTAAAATTGAAAATAGGAGAAACCTAGAGAGCAGTAAAAAAACAGATACTAAATATAATAAAACACGCAACAACAATAAAATGAAATTGATTCAGACACATCATGGAACAGATGTTACGTGTAAAAGTTGTTAATAAAAGAATTGACTTGAATTGGTAACATAAATTATGTTAACTCAGTGCTTAGTGTAAGGGGATGGGTTAAATTAAATATTTGTGACCAATTAGAAAACTCAAAAGTGGGGTTAAATGTTCACAAATGTACCCACAAAGCACAAAGAAGGTAATTACTCACACATTGGCAGCCTTGTTTGTAGCGGTAAATACACATTAAATGTCGTCAACCTTTGTTCATCGTTAGGTACGACACAGTATAAGTACAATACAGTAGGGACAGCTTGTATCGGCTTCTTTGATGTTTGAATGTTAAAATTATAATCAAAATGGCGTCTTCTGGCACTATTTCTCAGAGTTCTTAATAGATGTCACTAATGGTAATTAATGGCGGCATTTGCAAATATGTAATTAAATATGGTAGTAACTACTAAATTTAAAATTTTTTATGTACTTCTATCAATACGAATATCGTAGATAAATAAAACTTCGTATAAGCACTCTTTTATTATATTGACAATGCTATATAAACATAAACAATAATAGAATCCATGATCTTAAAACTAAAGAGGTTCTACATTAGTAAATTATAATTAAAATTAATGTTGCCAAATTATTTTTTTTCTGTTTATTTTTTCGCCTTTATTTTATAAAATGAAATACTGAACGCATAAAATTACAATAAAAATTATAAAGTTATAATGTGGTTATAAACCTTTGTTATAAACAACGAAGTATGTTTACAAATGTCAAACTTCGTAGCGCCACCAAGTAGAGAAATGTGCAAGCAGTGCCAGAGTTTGAATATGCGCATTCAAAACTTGACATCGTAATTTTTCCAAGCTGTCCCTACTGTATTGTACTTATACTGTGGGTACGATTTCCGACGTTGTCACATTTATATTTCCCCACAATTACATAAAAAAGTTTAAATCGTACACTGTTTTTAAAGAGGTGCCGCTGTGCAAAATAACAAACGTTGCACCTCAATTATCATACAGTTGTGCACCTAAGAACAGCACTGAGACGTGGATTGACAGTCAACTTATTAACTGCTTTTTTTATAGACGTTGAAATCAGTTTAGACATAATAAGAAAAAATCTATTTGAGATTGCTTCTCAGATGGCTTAGCAAAATATGTTTATCACCGAAAGAAAATACCAATTACCAAAACGAGTCGTTTATCTAAACACAGACAACAAAGAAAATTTAAATTTAGCATAAGCACAACAAACAAATTTTTTCAACAACTTAAAAGCATAAATTAACTAAAAACTATACTTACTTAAAATTCGAAATTATAATAAATACGTCAATCCAATTAACTCAAAGCAATAAAATATTAACTAAATACAGACCTCAAAATAAAATAAAAGTAAATACGAGGGCCTGTAAGAAAATAAGTACAAAAATTTAACGACCGTTACACAGACAAACAAAGAAATACAACAATAGTATCCATAAACTGCAAAAAGAAGAAAAAAAACAAGAAAAAGACAGCCGCAAATGAATGGCTGGATTATTTCAAAAATGTTATTAGAGTGGATTTAAATAACAACAAACCAACAAAGAAACCCTATATCTTGGATAAAAAAGGTTAAAGAAAAATGATATTCCTGAATAGTGGGTTGAATCATTATGACTGCAAAAAAACCTCATGATGGTATTTTAAAACACACACAGTTTTATTTATTATTACAACGAATGCATTGTATATATTTTTTCTATTATTAAGGTGGTTGTATAGGCAGCCAAACATTCATAGTTTTAAGATAGTTTTTTTGTGAGGCATTAAGGGCATTGCATTCGTACCTCGGTCCTTGTACGAGTAGGTACGCTTCGACAGTTGTAGCGTTAGCTACCGTTATTTCAGTTTCATATTTCAAAAATGATTATCATAGTGTTAGTAACCAGTGTAAATTATTGTAAATAAATTGTAAATAGTGTTTGTGGTGTTATTTCAAGTTACAATTAAATTAAAAGAAAGGTTTAGCTCGAACCAGCTCCACCGAGCATTCGAAGTAAAATTTAACATCATACATTTTCAAAAACATTTGGTCCTTCGAGCCGGATTCAAGATTTAATTACAAATTAATATGGAAAACATCAATGTTATAATAAAGACAATACAGAATTTAAGAAAATTTGTGCTAATAAAATGGTGAAAGCAAGTCTTCAACACAACAAAGGTAAACCACTTCCTTTAATTACAATAGAAACATTTTATTTTTAGAACTGTACTGTTCACATTTTTACCTGAACATGAATTTCAAGTTATCCCAAACCTTTTAGTTGTATGTATTTTCAATAAATGCAAAAACGTTGCATTATTTTTACAGTATTTTATCTACAATGTTCTTTTCATTATTACAGAATTCTTTGATATAAAAAATATATCAATTAGTTTCATTACATTTTCAATCATTCATTTTCAAATAATTTTTCAAAATGGCAAAATCGAAAGATACAAAACTCTTAATTACCAAGCTCCAATTTTTAGTTAATAAATTGAACAGATTCCGGAACATGATTAATTCAATAGATCCAGAAATTTCCAGTGAATTAGAATTTCAGTCATTAGAGGTTCGGTTAGATCAAAATAAATCCATAGCAAATGAATATACAGAACTTTCAGCACAAGCGTCTTCATTTTCAATAACATTAGAAAATTTGCCTAGTTACAAAGAGTTCGAAGAGGAATATTTTCAATTAATTGCTAAGGCCTCGCTCATTTTAAAAAACAAAGATAGATGTAATTCGCAATCACCCAGTAATTCATTAAACAGTTCAGAAACACTTCAATCGAACTGCAATGTTAAGCTTCCGATGCTAAACATACCTACGTTTTCAGGTCACTATACAGACTGGGCTAGCTTCCATGAAACTTTTACAGCGTTAATTCATAATAACTCTAATTTATCAGATGTAGAAAAATTCTACTACTTACAGAATTCATTAAGGGGTTCCGCAAAAGAACTCACTCACGATTTAACAGCGACGGCTGCAAATTACAAAATAGCCTTAAGTATGTTGAATGACAGGTTTAACAATGAAAAACTCATAATTTTTTCACATCTAGAATCAATTTTCGAGCACACTAAACTAGAAATTTGAGAAAATTTCAAGACAATCTAACCCGTCACTTGAGGGCATTAGATAATTACAAACTTTCTGATGATAAATTTAAAGCTGCAGTCTTAGCATATATAATCAAATCAAAAGTAGATGTAAATACAGCTGCTTCTTACAGTAAATTTAAATTAAAGCAAATACCATCTGTTGATGAATCACTTTCATTTTTGTCATCTAGGTGTGAGATTTTAGAAGATATATCCCCTAGCAATTTTAAGAATCACAACCTTAATACTAGATCGTCCACAAATCACAGTATTAAAAATTCCAAGTACTTTACAAAACCTAATGTTGCGCACAATGTAAAACAGTCATTTTCAATTACAAAAAATTACAGTTGTGTTTTGTGTAAGGGTAATCATCTTATTTATTCTTGCTCAGCATTCTTGTCGTTATCAGTACAAAGGCGGTTAGAAAAAGCAAATGAATTGAAAATATGTCAAAATTGTTTGAAGCATAGTAGCAACTACAAGTGCAATTCAAAACATAAGTGCAAGAATTGTCATAAACCTCATAACAGTCTTCTGTGTTTCTCCAACTCGGAAATTACTTCAATCTCAAGAACTTCTCAAGGCGATGAACCAGGTCCTTCAGGTTCAGGCGAAGTGACCATTTCGAGTTCTTCACTTTCATCTGAGCAAACTGCTTTATCATGTACTACTTACAATGAAGTTTTGCTGTCTACAGCAATTATTAGAGTCCTCACAAAGGAAAATAAATGGATACATGCAAGATGCTTGCTAGATTCTGCATCTCAAGTTAGTTTTATTACAAACGATCTTTGCGGAAAGTTAGGTTATAAACCTACTACAATAAATACTTCTGTGATTGGTATCAATGGAAACACGTCCATTTTAAACAAGACTATGCAAATCAAAGTTTCTTCGTTACAAAATGCGTTTCAGACAACTCTCCCATGTTTAGTAATTCCTAAAATTACACAAAACTTGCCGATTAGAAGCTTTGACAATACTTTGCTTGATATTCCATCAAACATAAAATTGGCAGATATGAACTTTAACAAATCTAGTCCCATTGATATTCTTATCGGTGCTACTCATTTTTACAGTTTAATGTGCATTGGTCAAATTTCAATAGGTAGAAACATGCCCGTCTTACAGAAAACTTTATTGGGTTGGGTCATTTCAGGCAATCTTGGAAGGAAAAATGTCAAGTCTCAACTCAGCTTTTGCAACGTTGCTCTCACAAATGAAATTGAGGAGCAAGAAAGTAACATTTCGAATAAAACACTCTATTCAACGCTTACTAGGTTTTGGCAAATTGAAAGTATCCAACCACAAAATCCCCTCTCATTATTATCTTTTGAAGAACAGTTTTGCGAGAAACACTTTCTTGAAACTGTAACGCGAGCTGAAAATGGTACACTCGTAGTTTCAATTCCATTTAATTCAAAACTATCATTGTTAGGTGATTCCAAAGAGCGTGCGCAAGACAGATTTTACAGCCTAGAGAAAAAATTTGCAAAGAATCCTTTGTTTTACAAAGAATATTCAAAATTCATGCATGAATATATTCAGTTGGGTCATGCAACAAAAATAACTAGTAATGTGGCAGGTCTAGAAGACGCCGCCGTTTACACAATTACAACTCTCGATAGGAAAATGCCAATCAACGACATTCCCAATTTTTATC
Source organism: Aquatica leii (assembly GCA_035610365.1). Taxonomy (NCBI): domain Eukaryota; kingdom Metazoa; phylum Arthropoda; class Insecta; order Coleoptera; family Lampyridae; genus Aquatica; species Aquatica leii. The sequence continues at coordinate 210,741,930 of CM069432.1, read as the reverse complement.
TCCCCCACCACGCAGTATTTAAAGGTAATTCATTAACAACCAAAATACGTATCGTTTTTGATGGTAGTGCAAAATCAGATTCAAATATTTCAATCAACGAAACTCAAATTGTTGGTCCTGTTTTACAAGACGACTTATTTTCTATACTGTTACGTTTCCGACAAGGTAAAATAGCACTAACTGCAGACTGTGAAAAGATGTATCGTATGATAAAGGTACACCCGTCTTTGAAAAAATTCCAATGTATATTGTGGCGAGACAATTCAAAACAAACCCTTGATACATATCATTTAAATACAGTTACTTATGGCACTGCATCCGCTAGCTACTTAGCAACCAAATGCTTAGAGTATCTGGCTGATCAAAATAAACACAGGTTTCCAAAGGCAACAAATGTCATCAAAACTTCATTTTACATGGACGATTTACTTTTTACATGTGATACTGTAGAAGAAGTCCTGCAAATAAAGAATGAAATAATTGAAATTCTTAATACAGCAAACATTCCAATTCGAAAGTTTTTGTCTAATAGTTCAACCGTCATGAACGAGACTGGTGACTCTAAAACCACGTTTTTCACTGTTCCTTTGGGTGAACGTTCTAATGCAAAAACATTAGGCCTTTTTTGGAATTCTGTTTCCGATTACATTTATTACAATGTGCAACTTCACAACAATGGTCCTTCGATAACAAAACGTTCAATACTTTCAATGATATCTCAGTTTTTTGACCCCCTAGGTTTATTGTCGCCTATTTTAATTACAGGTAAAATAATCATGCAGAAGCTATGGCAGCTTAAGCTTTCATGGGATGAATCTGTTCCATGTTCTATTCAGTCGCAGTGGATTAATTTCAAGTCGCAATTACTTAATATAAACTTATTACAAATTCCGCGGTGCGTAACTTTGAGTCCAAAATGCACAATACAGCTACACGGGTTTTGTGATAGCAGCTCGGTTGCTTACGGTGCATGTATTTATGTGAGATGTACAAAATTCAGCAATCAAGTGTCAACACATCTACTATGCTCTAAATCTAGGGTTGCTCCATTACACACTATAACAATACCCAGGCTAGAATTATGCGCAGCTGTGTTACTAGTACAGCTTATGCATAAGGTGAGAAATGCTCTTACAATCGATTGCAGTTCAGTCTTTCTTTGGTCTGATTCAACAATAGTCTTAAACTGGATTCAATCCGCACCCAACAAATACAAAACATTCATAGCCAATCGTATTGCTGCCATACAGGAATTCTTTCCCGGTGATCATTGGCGTCATGTAAAGTCTGAAGACAATCCTTCAGATATTATTTCTCGGGGAATCTCAACAGCTGAAATGCTAACTAATTCTCAGTGGTGGACTGGACCTAATTTTCTATCAGATACAAAAGAATCATGGAAAAGGGATTACCTTACTACTGCTACTACAGAAGTTTTAGAGTTAAAGGCGACTACATTAACCGTGACACACTATGAATTATTGCAAAACGATTTATACAAAAAATTTTCAAGTTTTGGGAAACTACAGCGTGTTGTAGCGTACATGCTGAGATTTATATCAAATTGCAAGGGTCTCTCGCATATTCGCAACCTTGGAACTTTAACAGTTACAGAATTGCAACAATCATCTAATTTGTTAATAAGAGCTTGTCAGCAGTCTTGCTATTTTAAAGAAATACAAGCTTTAATGGGTAAAAATCCATTAAAATCCACTTCCAACATTTTATCTTTAAATCCATTTTTAGACGAGAATCACATTCTCAGAGTAGGTGGTCGCATCGCAACGTCTCGATTCGAATATGAAAAAAAACATCCAGTGTTACTGCCTAAAAGTCATCCCCTTACTGAATTATTATTCCAACGATTTCATAAAGATTTATTACATTGTGGTGTTCAACAACTACTTGCGTGTATGCGTGAACAATATTGGCCTATTTCAGGAAAGACTATTGCAAAGAAAATAATTCGAAATTGTATTCAATGTTTTCGTGCAAAACCTTTATATTACAATCCTTTAATGGGCAATTTACCCTCCAAAAGGTTAGAACCCAACCAACCTGCGTTTTATAATACAGGTTTAGATTATGCAGGACCGATTCTTTTAAGGGATAGAAAGCTGAGAGGAGCCAAACTAATAAAGGCTTATATCTGCATATTTGTTTGCTTGGTTACGCGCGCAGTACACCTTGAAGTCGTGACAGATTTATCTACAAATTCATTTATTGCGGTGCTTAAGCGTTTTGTTGCACGTCGAGGCAAACCTTTTACAATATCTAGTGACAATGCAAAGAACTTTGTAGGTGCTAGGAACCAACTGCAGGATCTTTATAAATTTTTACAGAACCCAAGTACGCAAAACAAAATTTCAGATCATTTGCATGTTCAGAGCATTAAGTGGGAATTTATCACTCCGCACGCACCGCATCAGGGTGGTATTTGGGAAAGTGGAGTAAAATCTACAAAGCTACATTTAAAAAGGGTTTTGGGTAACACAAATTTAACATATGAAGGTTTCTGTACAGTTCTAAACCAAATAGAATGTGTTCTAAATTCCAGACCCTTATCCTGTCTATCCACGGATCCTTTAGATTTAAATCCCTTGACTCCGGGTCATTTCTTAATTGGGAAGCCCTTGTGTGCAATACCAGAGCCTAATTATTTAACTACTAAACAAAACCGTTTATCTATCTACCAACGAAATCAACAACTTGTGCAACATTTCTGGCAACGTTGGAGCAGAGAAGTGGTTCCAGAGCTACAGCAGCGAACTAAGTGGTACAAAAATTTATCTAACCTCATACAAATTGGTACTTTAGTTCTCATTCGAGAAGACAATCTTCCACCTCTCAACTGGTTGCTAGGCAGGGTTACAGAAATTCATCAAGCTGCTGATAGTGTTATACGTTCATGTGCAGTTAAAACGCCTAGTGGTAATATAATCAAACGGCCAGTGAATAAGTTGTGTGCATTACCAGTGTAAACATTTTTTTTTGTTTTATTTCCATGTACCGTTATGTGTCTTGCTTATTTACTAACATTTTTTTTTTGTTTTGTATAAAAGTTTTAATGTAATAGTTATATGTTGAATGCTACCGCATTTCAAGGTGGCCGGTTTGTGTATATATTTTTTCTATTATTAAGGTGGTTGTATAGGCAGCCAAACATTCATAGTTTTAAGATAGTTTTTTTGTGAGGCATTAAGGGCATTGCATTCGTACCTCGGTCCTTGTACGAGTAGGTACGCTTCGACAGTTGTAGCGTTAGCTACCGTTATTTCAGTTTCATATTTCAAAAATGATTATCATAGTGTTAGTAACCAGTGTAAATTATTGTAAATAAATTGTAAATAGTGTTTGTGGTGTTATTTCAAGTTACAATTAAATTAAAAGAAAGGTTTAGCTCGAACCAGCTCCACCGAGCATTCGAAGTAAAATTTAACATCATATATATATATATATAACCAGAACTTTAACCGCGTGCAGTTATGTCTGCTTTTCAGCTTTCTTAATCCGTTATTTGGGATGGATTAGTTCCCGATTGTCTCTTTTTTTTTTTTTTTTTTTATTTATATTAATTTTTTGCTAGTCTTTGCTTCTTCTGCGATTCTAGACCATTCCGTTCTGTTATGGCATTTTACTTTCCAGTTTTTTATTTCTAACGTTTTTAGGTCGTCTACAACATCGTCAATCCATCTGATCTTCGGCTTGCCTCTCTTCCTGTTTTCTGTTGGTTTCCATTCAGTTACTATTCTTATTGTTTTCGTTTTATCCTTTCTCATTACGTGGCCTAACCATTTTATTCGTTGTGATTTTATATAGTTAACGATGTCCTCACCTTTCATTTGGTCTCTTATCTCGAAATTCATTCTTGGTCTATATTCGTTCTCTCCCGTGTTGATTGGTCCCAGAATTTGCCTTATTATTTTTCTTTCAAAAATTCTTAATTCCTCCTCTTCTTTTTTTGTCATTGTCCATGTCTCTGACGCATATACTACTACTGGTCTTATCAAAGTCTTATAAATCTGGATTTTAGCATTTATGCTTAAATGTTTATTGTTAATATATTTTTATTTGCGTAGTAGCTTCTGTATCCCTCTTGTATTCTTTGTTTGGTTTTGTCATTATCTTTATTTTTCTGTAGTATATAAGGGAGCCTAAGTATTTGTATTTTTGCACACTTTCTATTTTATGATTTCCTACTTTTATAAATTTTTCATTGTTACTATTACTATATTTTAAGTATTTGGTTTTCTCTCCGTTGATTCTTAACCCAATTTTTTTTGTTTCCTCGTCTATTTTTATGGCAGCATCTATCATTCCTATTTTAGTTCTACTTATGATTACTACGTCATCGGCGTAAGCAATAATTTGTGTGTTTTTGACGTTTATTGTACCTTCTATTTTTGTTCTTTTAATTGCATTGTCTAGCACTATATTGAATATTAAAGCTGATAGAGTATCTCCTTGCTTTACTCCTTCCTTTACTTCAAAGCTTTTTGTTGTTATATTTCCCACCTTCACTACTGCCGTTGTGTCCTCTAATGTCATTTTAACTAAGTTTATTAACTTTTGTGGTATTTCCATTTTTCATTTCTGTCGGTATGTTACCCAGTATTATTTTATCAAATGCTTGCTTGAAGTCTATGAATAATCTGTGTAGTGTTATGTCATATTCATTAGCTTTTTCCAATATTTGTTGTAATATATATATTGCATCCGTCGTTGATCTCCCCTGGCCTGAATCCTTGTTGGTAATCTCCTATTTTAGTATCTGCATATTCTTGTAATTTATTTTTGATTAATTTTGACAGTATCTTGTAGGTTACATTTAACAGCTGTATTCCTCAGTAATTCTCACACTGTTCCATATCTCCTTTTTGTGTATTGTTGTTATTATTCCTTTTCTCCATTCTTCTGGCATATATTCTTCCCTCCATATTTGACTTATTAATTCTTGTATTTTTTTATGTAGTTTTTCACCTCCGTTTTTGATAAACTCCGCAATTATGTTATCACTTCCGGCTGCTTTGTTATTTTTTAAATTTTCTATTGCTCTTTTCACCTCCTCTAGAGTTGGTTTGTGTATTTTTAAGTCTACTGTTGTATTTGCTGGTGTATTTATATTTGTCTGTGTTTCGCTACTGAATAGCTTTTCAAAGTAGTTTCTCCATATTTGTTGTATTTCAGTTTGTGTATATTTTGTGACGCCTTTTTCATCTTTGAAACCTCTTGGTTTTATTTTATAATTTCTCTTTTCTTGCCTTATTCTTTGATAAAACATTTTTGTATTTCTATTTTTATATTCTTCTTGTATTTTTAATCTTATTTTCGTTCCATTCCCTTTTTTTTTCTTTTGCATCTATTTCTTGCTATTGCGTTTGCTTCTTTATATAATTGTTTGTCTTCTTCTGTTTTTGTTTGCAGCCATTTTATCCATTTTCATTTTTTGTTTTGCATGCTTCTTCACATTCTTGATCGTACCATTCTTTACTCTTATCCATTTTTTCACCTATCCATTCTTCCGCTGTCACTAAAATACTTGTTTTTATGTTATACCATTCCTCTTCTATTCCATTTTTACTTTTGTATGCTCATCATCTATTTTTTGTTGGAGTTTTTGTGTTATACCTTTTTGTAGTTCTTGTTGTATCTTTACGTCTTTAATTTTTTCTGTATTCCATCTGCTCTTCATCTTGTTTTTAACGTTGTCTTGTGCTATACTTTTCTTTTCTTTCATGGTTGCAATTACTAGAACATGATCTGTGTCTGCAGTAGCTCCTCTGTACGATCTAACATCTTCTATGTTTTTTAATCGTTTTTTTGTTATTAAGACATGGTCAATTTGACTTTTTGTTACCTGATTTGGGTGATTCCATGTGATTTTATGTTTGGTTGGGTGGGGAAATTTAGTACTAGCTAAGTATAAATTCATTGCAGCTGCTAGATTACAGATTCTGTTTCCATTGTCGTTAGTTTTTTCGTGTATTGTGTTTTTTCCCGCTACAGTTTTTATGTGATCTTCTTTTCCTACTTGCGCATTCAGATCTCCTAATATTATTAGAGTATCATATTTTGGAGTTTTCTCGCATTCTCTTATAAGTTTTTCATAAAAATCTTCTTTTTCTCATTTGTATCTACTTCTGTTGGTGCATATACACATATGAGGGTGGTATTACTTATTTGTCCTCTTATTCTAAGCTTCGATATTCTGTCATTTATAGCTTCAAATTTTATAATATTTTTCATTTGCTTTTGGGTTACTATAAACCCTGTTCCATTGTTACCTTGTTTTTTTTTTCCGCTTCAAAATATCGTGTAGTTACTCTTGTTTATCTCACCTTCTTCTGCCCATCTCAGTTCTTGTATTGCTATGATATCTATTTTATATTTTTCTAAAGTTTGTACAATATCTCTTATTTTTCCTGGTTGTATCATTGATCTTATATTCCATGTTCCAATTTTTATTTTGCCTTGCTTTTTCTTTTTATATTTCTTACTTCTACTTCACTTTTGTTTTTCCTTTTTCTGTTTTTAATTATTTGTGTAGTGCATGTTACTTTTTCATTATCCTTTTTCATTGTTTTATAAATGAAGTAGAAGAAATAGAAAAATATATATGTATATATGTTTTGTATAGATATCACTAAATTTGTAGATATACGTATAAGCGTGTAGACAAATAAATAAATCGATATATGTATATATATATATGTATAAATAAAATATGTAAAAAATATCACAGTTTATTTTCGTAGATTCTGGACGTCACAACATTTATATCACAGTTTATATATATCACAAGTTCTTTATCTGCAGTTAGTTCTAAGTCTTTTCGCCAATCTCCTTGCTTTGTTTTCGAGCTTTCTTTATATAATTTCTCCAGCTTGCGCAATTCCCTCTACCCGCACTGTGACCCTCCTCCTCGCATAGTGGGCAGTATTCTTCTTCTTGGCATTCCTTGTATTCATGCCCTTCTTTTCCGCATTTGTGGCATAATTTTGTCCTATCATTTCCCTTACAGTCTTTGGCATTGTGCCCATACTCCCAACATCTGTAGCATCTGACGGCTCGTTGCTGCTCTTCTAGGGTACATTGCGACATTGCTATTCTGATTTTCTTTTTTTGGATCATTTTATTAGCTTCGTCTTCTGGAACTCGAATTGTGACCGTTTTTGTGTAATTTCTATTGGGCCTAAACTCCCCTATTTTTAAGTTTTCTACACTGCCATATTGTTTTATTGCTTCTTCTATATCTTTTGTTGTCGTCATTACATCCATCCCTCTAATAATCAGATTTTTTGTTTTTACTCTCTCTCCGAGTTTCCTCACGTTAACTTCTTCGTTTCCTTTTTCTAATTCTTCTTTTATTCTGTTTAGTGCCTTTTCATCTTTATCTATCGTTATTAATAATTTTCCTTCTTTGGTGCTCCTTATGGTTTGTATTTTTTCGGTTTCTTCTTTATCTTTTAACTGCGTTCTCATTCTTGTTACTAGTTCTTCGTGTTTTTTCCTTTTTGTTCTACAACTAACGCGTAGATCCTCTTTTGGTTGTCTTGCTTAGCTATACTTTGTTGTGTTTGAGTATCCTTTGGTACTATTATGTTTATTCTTTTTTTCTTAGTTTTGAATATACACTCTGCCATTTTTTTAGTCTGTTTAAGCTCATCGTTTTTAGTTTGTGTAACATTACTTTTTTGTTTCGGATTTTATTGTTTCTAGCTTCTTCCATACGACCTCCTCATGGTCTTGACATATAATTCTAATTATTTTTTTTTATGTTGGTGTTATTTTTGTTTTCGTTTTGGTTTCTCTCTCCATGGTTTCTATTTCTTCTTTTCCTTTGTTTATTTCTGGATATACTTTTTCTATCATTAATTGTAGTCCAGTATTTTCTTCTACTTCTTTTTCTGTTACCCATAGTGTACTTGTTCCTGTAGTTTCTTGTAGTGGGTGTCCTTCTACTATTTTTGTGTGTACATAAGCACTATCTCCCCATTCTTCCTCGGCTACTTGTTTCCATTCTTCGTATGTGTTTACATTCTCTACGCTGTCTATCATCTCTTTTCCTTCTGCTGTCCATTGCGTCGTTTGTATGGCAATTTCTTTCGTTTCTTTGCTGTGTGCTTTCCATGCGTCCGTTTGTGACTCAGTTTCTATCGTCATTTTTTCTGTTTTCTCCCATCGTTTCTGTGCTAGGTAGTTTTGGATTGTTGTTTTATTGAAATATTCGATTTTTTTCCCTAGCCTATCTATAACCGTTTTTAATTCATTCTTGGTATTCGTCGAAACGTTTTTTATTAAAGTATTATAGGTTGACTGTATTGCTTCTATGGTATCTATAATTTCCATAACTGCTACATTTGGCCTTCTTCGGTATATTATTGCGTCTTGAGTAGACAGATCTGTCGCTTTTCTTTTTTTTTTCTCCACCCCATGAGAAGCTCCTTTCATGGCGTGTATTTTTTGTTTCTCTTCCAGTAGGGGTACTAATTACTGGTGCCTACCTCGAAAACAGGGTCTCTGAATGACGACCCGGGAATTCCCACCTCCCTTGCCGGCCTTGGGGTATCCCTCCCTTGCGCGGTAATATTTATTTTTGTCGTGTGTAATTCCATAATTTATTGTTTAGAATTGTCCGTTTATTCGTAGCCATGTCCATACAATTAACATGCCCTTGCGGGAACCTGATAAAAGACTAATACATTGCGTTTTTTTTTTTTAATTAAAAATTTTTTTTTGTATTTTATTTACACTTTTGAAGACTAAAACACTGACTAGACCACAGTTGGGACTTCACACACACTAGACATCACGATAGTACTGGTTACATTTTCTCAGAAATTTTAATTTTCTTGATTTTATTTTGTTTTAAGCTTTTATTGACTATTGATTTTTTTTTCCCACTTGCATATGGGCCTCTGTATATTCTACATTTTTTCCATTGTTGTTCCTCGTATGGTTTCTTTGTAAAACGTTCAGTCACTTTATTTTCTAAGTGCCTCTTGTAAAATTGTTTGAAATTCATTATCACATGGATTTTGTGTAACCTCTCCTAATTTTATTTGTAACCCGATAAGCTTCATTTTTTTTTTAGTGATAGCTACTGAAATGTATTTAGTCAACAAATATTTTGACGCTTATCGGTTCATATGTTTCTATATTATTACATTATCAAATTTATATTGATAAGCTTTTTGTGCTTCTATATTGACTTTGTATGAGTTTTTTTTCATTTGCTACCTTTTTTATCATGTTCGCTATATCATATCCTTTCATTTGACACCTCACATGCCTATTTTCCGCCCCATTTCGACGTTTTTTTTTGTCCAATTTCCGTTTTATAGAAATTTTTGTTTTTGGTATTAAAAAGTTGATTTTGGCCCTTAGTTTTAGTTTTTTTATTTAAATTTTTAGATATTTAAGTTGTTACTATCTAGGCCTACCTTAAACGTGGTTGTTTTTTTCTTATCGCCTTTCCGTTTGTCCACGATAGCCTTATCTTTTCTTTTCCCGCGTTTTCATTTACTGCTTTATTACAAAGCTACCATTTTGTCTTCTTTTTTCTAACTGATGTCAAATGATTCGTCTTCTTTTTCTGTATTTTTTGGTTACACTTGCACTTTTATTACTTCACAATTACACCTTTGTTTTTCAGTTTTAGATTTTAACTTTCACTATAATCTAATTTTATCTTAAACTACTGAAATGTCACTCAAATTTTTATAATTTTTGGGATATGTTTGTTGCCACTAAAACATACTTTCATATTTTACCTCTATATTTTTTTTTTTTTTAATTGTACCTATTTTTACGGCGTTTTGTGATGTTTACGCGTTACAGCCGCGTTCTCACCGCGTGGTCGTCACTACTCTACCAATTTACTCAGGAGTTAGGTAATCAGGTTGATTACCTAACTCGGTAGTGGTTCTTTGTTAGATTTTCGTTTGCTTTTTCAGGTTATCGTTTTCTTTCTCACCTTTTCATAGTGTAGGTTGTGGCTTGTTTTACAAGTGGATAACCTAACTTTTGAGAAGTTCTTAGTATGATTTCGATTGCTTGTTTGAGTTTTGCGATTTATCTCACGCCCTAATGAAGCCCCTTACGAAAGTGGGCGAAACGTTGGCAGCTTCGGTTGCAACTATGACACGGCCCAAACCCGGAAGACATTCTAATGTTAGTATAGAAATATGATTAGTAACCTTCAGTGCGTAAACGACATTTATTACTCGACAAAATTCATACAGCACAAAAACCATACCAAAATGTTTTCAACAAATGTTTTGTTGGGAACAGAAAAAGAAGTGATATTTTTATTAATATAACATGTACAGTAACCGAAAAGTCAAGGTTAAGTGAATAATTTCTTAAATTACAAGTGCAACAGCTTTTTCTAAGCTTTTTTGTTATTTAAAGCTAAATAATTTTTAATTTAGTATAATTTAAAATTAATTTTATTTTAGTTTTCTTGACTCGTTTTATTTAAAAAAATTATAAGTTATCTTATACATATTGTATGTGAAATAAAATATGTGATACGAGACAATGTTCCTTATTTTTACTAAAGTACATTTATCAAAGTTTTGTTTAGTATTATAATAATACATTTAATTTTAAGACAAATAAGTATAAATAAATATTTTTGAACCTTATTAATCACAAATACTTTTCAAAATCTTGCATAAGAACAAACAATTTGTCGATTTAAACTTTAATAGAAGTTCTTTATGTTGCTTTAAAAAATTTTATCTCCTCTGTCATCCACAGCAGTTTTCAGTTTTATTGTATCGTTTAAAGTCATTACCCTGTTGTATTTTATTTTTTTTACAGAATTTTATGTTGAATTTATTATTATTGCAAAATATTCTGTTTTGTATTAACAATAATTTAAACCAAAAAATAAAGATATAAGAATTTATAAAGTATTTGTTATGAAATAATTAATTAAATTAATTTTAAACAGTTATTATAGAATAATTTTGTTTATAATGATAACTTAAGTTTTAGTTAAATGTTATTATGTTAGCACGTATTTTAATTTCTGCGGCATAGACAGGAAACTAATTAGACCAGAAACTACGATTACATTTGATTTGATCCCATGCATTGAATGAGTTGTTTGTTAGCATATCCTATTGTACTTAACTAACGCTAACATTAATTAATTTCAAACAAAAAAGAGGCAACTAGTTGCAAATCCTTGGAAATTCAGAATACTGTAGAAACTATTATACGAAGCATAAAGCTATATTTGTGGAGACGATCTCTAAAGGCTCTTCCTTTTGTCTCGGTTCCTCGCTTCGTGCTTTACCACCCCTACTAGAATATTAAATCTTTGTGCGTTTCGCACTGTGAACTTCGTGAACAATTTTGCTAACATTTAAATCTGTCCTTATAGTTTTATAAATATATTTTGATTTTTTAATGTTATATGACGTATGTTAAAAATCTTGGCATATCAACTTAAGGAAAATTGTAACGCCTCAAGATGTTTCTTTGCGGTTCCTTGTACAAAACACTCAAAGCCCTTTAGGTTGTTACTAAACAATAAGTCTTTGATGTAAAATTCCTAACAATGCTGAGTTGGTCCATCAGGATAACACGAACCTTCCGGCGATACATCATTCTACTTGCTCTAGTCATTTATATTAGCTCGACATAGCACAAGCGTCGGAAATTATTGATGATGACACGTATTAAGCGGTGCTGTCACCCGAATTACTTTTTACCAAAATTTAATAACAAACATGTCACAAAAACCGATCTGCTAACGCGTACGCGTCCTATTTGCATCCATAAAATAACAAATTCTTTATTAATCAACGTAATAACGTATAACAAAATATTAAACGCAACTAATTTTCTAAAATTAAGATCGTCAAAATTTCATTAATTTTTTACAGTCTAATTCGCTTTACGTGTCAGGCACGCATTTACGTCATACCGTATATAAATTTGTGGAAAAAATTTACCGCTTATACAAAGTAATATAAAATTTCAAAACAAGAAAATTAATAACATTATCTGTCTAGAAAGTTACTTTAACTTCTTTTTCAAACAAATTTCCTTTATACCTCGTATGTCGTAACAAGTTTTGTAATATGTTTTTGGTATAGAACGATAAGTTTTTCATAATAAAACTTTAAAACAAAATTTAAAACCTGTTTTATTATTTTTTATACCTACAAAATACTTGTTTAAATATATTTTAATTTTAGCAATTAAAAAAGTAGTTTTTTAGTTATTAAGAAGGCAAAACTACTAATTGAGTTAAAAGCTTTTATAAGAAATCGAAAACAATTGTACTAAAGCAATACATTCAAAGAATCCTAAGATTTTTTTTATAGTGATATAAAAATAACCCTTTTTAATTTTTGTTTAATTGCGTCTAATTTAGAGTTTGCTGAATTATTTATTACATAAAACAACAATTTTTTGTGTCGGAAAAAGACATAGTTCGAACACTGCGGTTAGAGCTAAATGGAATTATAGTTGCAAAGATATATACATGTTAAGATACCGGTTTTGTATGTCTGTCTGTTTGTCTTGCTACTCCTTCTAAAGCACTTCGCACAATTTTTATCAGTGATACTTCACTTTCTTCAGAAGGAGGGCAGTGCGCTTTGCGTAGGTAAAGTTACGTTTTGAACTGATACTTCATCACTGAAAAATAAAAAAGTGTGGTGTTCGCTTACTGGATTTATTTCATTAACAAGGAGCGCTTTGCGTAGCCAAGGCTAAGTGTTAACCCGACGCTTCATCCATGAATTATAAAATAGTTGTTTGTATGACTAGTTCAGAAAAACTATTTTGCGAGTATGAGTCTATTTGTAGGCCGAGGTAAAACCGTTACACAAAATTTTTTGTGTTGACATTTATATTATAAATTTATTAAAACCAGTTATTTAAGTATTGATTTTTAATAAAATTTTTATAACATAAGTTGATAAAACTGAAACCTGTAACTACGAAATTCAATTGTTTTTGTAATTAATTTGACAATTACATAATATTATTACAATTTAACTTATATAAAAATAAAACTATTGTTTATTTTTAGAAATCGTAAGATATAAGCAAAACAGATAATGGTGTATGTTAATAAATTTGACAGATTAACAGATGACGTTTAATTAATTATTGATTGCCAACTTCTAGTTATAAAATGCCACTACACTTTGCCGACCTAGGACGAAAAAATAAAAGTTCCGGCCGATTATGATGCCTGTAAAATACAACGGACGGAAGCACAAAAAATATTTGTGTCGTTTTTGGTCACTGTATTTATTTTAAAATAATTATATCAACAAATTTAGTTTAAATACATAGATGCAAATTTCATTAGTATTTGTTAATAAATAAAGATTTATTCAATTTTACATTCAGTATATGCTAAAATTATGTCAACAACGACAATAACTGATAATAAAATATTTGTTTTTTCAAAGGAGTTTAGAGATTCCGGTCCTGTATTGGAGTGAAAACGGTAAAAGAAAGTGCATGCTACAATTGGCTATTTAATGAGAGTAATGGCAAAAGAACCGGTTGGTGAATAGCAAAAATACAGGAAATAGTTATATACTAACACAAAGTTGGAACAACAAAAGAATAGAATACAATAGATATAAAAAGAAGATAAAATAATTAATAAAGAAAAGAAAAAATAAGATGAAAAGACTTTGGAGATACAGCAAAGTTACAAAGCAAATAATAGAAGATTCTACAGTAAAATAAGAGCCGTAAAAGGCGAGAAAATAAGTGATGAAGGGCATAACAGACAAGAATAACATTATAAGGACAAAATTTAAAAAAAATAATATTAGTTTGAAGGGAACATTATAAAGATACAAACGAGGGAGATAGAAAAACATTATAAAATGGAGGACAATTACATTCAGACAGAAGAAATAAGCATAGATTAAATAGAAAAGTGATTAAGAAAAATCCGGATAAGAAGATAGATCTAGAAATGGTAAAATAGTTAAGCAAGGAAGGAAGAAAATGGTTGCTGGAATTAATACAGGAGATAGAAGAAAAATTGGAAGAAGAGCAATCAATATTTAGAAAAGAAAGACAAACTACGGATAATATTTTTTTACTTAGAACATTAATAGAAAGAACAAATGATATAAGAAAAGAACTATACATTATATTTATTGATCTTAAAGTGGCTTTTAAGTCAAGAACATATGGAAAATCATGGAACAACTCAAAATCAATCAGAAAACTATAGAAGAAACTAAAAGTATATACAACAAAGTAAAAGAAAAAGTACAAATGAGGGGAGAAAGATCAAAAGATTTTGATATGAATATGAGAATTAAACAAGGAGGTAACCTTAGCCCGGCGCTATTCATATTAATAATAGACAAAATAATTAAAAATACTAAGAATAGGACAAAAACCTCTAGGTAACGATGGGATACACAAATATGATACTAGTGAAAATGGAAGGAGTGCTATACGCCGATGACATAATATTAGTGGCGGATACATAGAATGAAGAAAGATGAATGTAAACATTAACACAAAAAATGTAAATACATGAAGATAGGTAAAGAAGAGGAAAATATAAGAAATAGAAACCCGATCATATGCAAAAGAGAACCGATAGGGATGGTGTCTACATGTGTGTCAAATGATCGTATTAGAGACCAATTAAAGCAAGAACCGATAGAAACTAAAATCAAGAAGATAAAACTGAATTGGTATAAACACATAATTAAAATAAAAAAGACCAGGCTGGTAGGAACAAACATGGAAGCAAAAATGAGAACGTCTTCCGGGTTTGGACTGTGTCAATGTTGTAACCGAAATTGCCAACGTTTTGCCCAGTTTTGTAAGGGGCTCCATCAGGGCGTGAGAGTAAACGAAAAACTCAAACAAGCAACCGAAATCTAACTAAACACTTTTCAAAAGTTAGGTAATCAACTTGTTAACCAAGCCAGATTCTAAACTCTGAAAAGGTAAGAAAAAAACGATAAACTTGAAAAAGCAAACAAAAATCTAACAAATTACCTAACTTTTGAGAAGTGTTTAGTTAGATTTAGGTTGCTTGTTTGAGTTCTTCGATTTTTCTCACGCCCTGATGTAGCCCCTTACAAAAGTGGGCAAAACGTTGACAACTTCGGTTACAACATTGACACGGTTCAAATCCGGAAAACGTTCTTATCTTAGTATAGACTCCGGCCGTGGAAGTCTACGCTATTACATAGAAGCAAAAAGAAAATAAAAAGCCGAAAAATTATGGATGAAACAGATAGAAGAGATGGAGAGAAAAAGATAGAACTACAGCCAATGAAGAAGATAGCGCAAACCGGAAGAAGTGGAAGAAATGGATAGTTGAAGATTAAGGAATACCACGTTTGACGCTTTGCATAAAAAGATAATGAGAAGAAAAAGAGAAAGTAGTTTAAAAATATATAAAAAAAAATTAATTATTAATTGAACTTCTGAATAAATTAAATTTAAATTTAAAATGTTTTGTTTTTTTGTTTGTTTTTACATAAAGCATTTTGAAAGTTAGTATTTAACTAAGTTTGTTTTTTATTTGAGATTAAGAAAAACTGACAATTTTCTTTGTTTGATGCTACCAAATATTTATTTAACTTTTCTATTTTTATTTACTTTTAGTTTATGTAAAGTGAAGAATTACTAAATATTTTAACTTTTTCTTCTCTCTTTATTCAACATAAATATAATTAACATGTTTGTTAATTAACACGTTACGGAGCAAGTTACCATAATTTTCAAATACGTGATAACATTTTTTTTACTTGTCATTTAATCTATTTTGTATTGTGAAAAACTGTACCTTAACTTGAAAGAAATTCTAGAAAGTGAAACCAATTAAGAGATAATTATGTTTAGTTTAAGTAAATTCAAACATAACCTTGAATAAAAAAACAATAGTTAGAGTATGTAAAATAAGTCACCAGCAAAAATATCTAACTGACTTTAAATTACTAAATGTAAATTTTATTCTTATAAACATTTAATTCCATTTATGGCTTGTTTATTTGTTATTTGTTTTTAGTTTCTAGTCCAATGTTATCTACCTTGTTTTCCCCTTTGGGAAACAATAAATCCGACTTCTACTGCCGTTTTCTTCACATTCATTGTGATACACTGAGTTGCCTAAGTTTTATTGCATTTTTACTTTCTTATAAGGAAAATATAGCAATCGCAATTTTTTTAAGGTTTCCTGAATCAGAAAAATGTATTTTTGACAAGAAAATTTTGGGTGTCTGTGTGTGTATGTGTCTGTGTCTGTCTGTGTGTAACGATGTACCCACGATAACTCTCGAACCAAAAGTCTTAGTAACTTGAGATTTGGTATAAAGCTGGCTTTTCATATTCTCTCGGTTCTATCAAAAGATGGGTCTGATAAAAAAATCGAAAGTAAGCGTATCCGCATTTCTAACAGTTTCTCTTATATAATTTCGTACGTATGTAAATTATTCGAATTATTTTTACAGTTTATTGTAGAGTAAATTCTTCTTAATAGTTTATTCAAATAAATTTTTTTTCTAACATTAACAGTTAATTAGATATTTGATTTATAATTGAAAGTGAATTCCATAAATAATCCTAGGTTCGAATCCTGCCTACGACAAGTTTTTTTAGAGAAAAATTCCATATCATAAAAGAAAAGTAAGATACGTTAATTTTTTCTAATTTTTTTTACTTTAAATTATCTTTGGACCTACCTACGATAACTTTTGAACCAAAAGTCCTAGTAACTTAAAATTTGGTATAGACCTGGCTTTTTATATTCTCTCTGCTTTGTCAAAAGATGGGTTTGATAAAGAAACCGGAAATGGGTGTATCTGTCATTTTTAACAGTTTTTCTTATATAATTTTGTACGTATGTAAATTATTCGAATTATTATTACAGTTTCTTATAGATATAATTTTTCCTAAGAAATTATTCAAATAAAAAGATTTTGAACATTAACACTTTATCAGATATTATATAATATAGTTTCGAATCCTGCCTGTGACTTTTTTTTACTGATTTGCTAAAGGGGCAAGTAATATCAAGGCGCACAAATATGCTAGGAAATCAATACAAACGTGTACATATTACTTATTTTTTATGACAACAACCTTAAAAAACATATGTAGATATTCCTTCATCATTTCTTATAGGAAAGTCGTGTGATGACCACACCAGTTTTTGTGTCTTAGCTATGTCAATTGCATTTTATTTAAATTGCAATTATAGTTTAAACTTTTTTTACTACAAAACAAATAGAAACATCTATTTTCACCTTTCAAACTAATTACAGCGTTGTCGTAAAATTAATCAAATATTTTTTTAGAAACTTAAAACAAAGTATTATACTTTTACTGAGTTACTACAAATCAACACTTATAAAAACTACAATAAATGTGTATAAGCGTCAGAAAGTTATTGCGTCAGCAATGTAAACATTTTCGAAACGGATGTAATATCAAGTCACGATTATCAGGAAAAATAACCTAAAGATAAATCATTTAATCTATAGTATAATTAAAAACGTAATATTAATTTATTTGAACCTAATCTTAGAATTTCTAAAAATCCATAAAAAAAACAATGGAAATGATTTGTAGAAATTGCGAACAAGAAAACATCGTGATCTTATTTGTTCATACAATTTTTTTCACTATAAATTAAACAACTACTATAATACACAAAGGTATTTCATTTATACGTAAAAAAAATTGTTTTAAACTTATAACACTAAACTCAAATAAATCCTTTTTTTTTAATTTTAAAATTAACTTGTAATTTAAAAAATGTAAGTACTCCGCAGTAACTGATCTATAAGATATTTACTTTATTCTGTAAGTTTTAGTAAAATAACTAAAATATGCTTACTGCACATCAAACGAACAACCTATTATGTACAGAATTGTATTCTTAACAATAATAATCACAAAGTTAGTTTAATTGCTGCTCTTACATAACAATTATACAACAAATATTACAGCGTAGTATAAGTTTTGTTGTCTCATAAGTCGAAATGCTAAGTGTTCATTATTAAATTACTGTAATTATTCAAACGTGCACTGAATTGCAACTATAATATACGTTATGCTTATGTCACACTTGTATTTAATCAATATCAATTAATCGTGTTTAGTGTAATGTAATTATTATTATAGAAGCGGCTGTAATAAAGTTAAATGGGAATTTAACATATATCGGCTAAATAATGCCGTACTTCTACTAAATATCATTTTAATTGTAATTTATGAGTTGATATAACCTTTTTTGCGTCAAAATGATTTTATAATTACTTTTTCGATTAAAATACCTATTACGTTATAATAACAAATTTAATCTATTCTTAGAAAATAATTTAATACAATAAACTCATAATGGGATTTACCCAAAAAACGTATCTGTCAAGGATACAAAAAAAGTTACAGTTTTAAATAAAAGAATAAACAAGCAACGTTACATAATTTAAAAGAATCTAAAAACACTATTTCAACAATACCAAAAATCTACTACATGATGTTTTCTTTGAATAATTTGTTACAATACTAAATGTTATATTAAAAATGCGTTATGGAATACAAAATAAATACAAATTTCAGTAAGAATAAACTAAAAATGCAGTGTACGGGTTCATAAAAGGGTAGACAAAAAAATATTAGTACACAATAAAAGCAGCTAAAATTGACCAGATTGATGGTTTTAGATAACCAGTTTTGTTTTAAAATTTGATTGTAATGACAGTCAATAATAAGCTGTAAAAAATAAAAATTAGAAGTTTGAAACTAATGGGTTTGTTCGTAACATTTTTATTTCCAAGCTAATATGATTGAGTAATATCAATGTCATTTTAATGCTAATGTTATAGCCATTTACTTATACTAGACTTGCTAAATAGATAGAAATAGATCTCGCCCACAAATGTTTTTGTAATTGGTTAATTTAAAGTACGCGGCTAAATTACATTAAAAGATGCTTCAGTTCGCGAATTTATTGTGTACTAATAATCTTGATATTTCAGCGTTTCGTTAACTTTTATCAGTATTTTTTGTGTATACAATTTATTTTTTTAAAATAATCTTTTGATATCAAAGTAAGAAATAATTTTAAACGTAAAGCAAAACATGTATCAGAATATGATAAAGAAAGTATTCTAAATATCTACAAAACTTGTGAACAAAGTCAAAGTAGAGCTTGTTCATTTCCTTGTGGCGAAACCAATGTCAGATATGGCAGTTAGTTTACCTAATAACTCCGCCCTTAATTTAATTTCTTGTACTTAAAAGTGAAATGTTTTTAATTTTTAATTATTTACAAATTCTCCATTAAACAATAAGAGATTTGAAACTATTATAAATGTATAATGTACATTTTGCTAATTGCCATCATTCTCACAGTACATAATGCTTAAAACGTAATTAAGATGTTTTTCTGAATCTAACGTCCGTTAATTATGTTTTTGCATTTTATATCTCATACAACATAATTACGTTATAACCCGAAAATGTGTACAGTGAGTACTACGCCACTGTATTTCCCCAGCATTTGATTTTAAACGGGTTCAGTTGCCCGTAACTATCTTACGACCGCCCATTTGGTTTACTTAATTTACAGCTACAACAGCCGGTAACGTAACCCTTTATTTTATTTGAGTTTTTTATATACTTACATGTGAAAATTTATATTAACTTTACTTATTTACATACATAGATGTTTCTGTATCTACCCTATACAAGTGTACCGTAGATCAAGACCAATATTAGATAATGTTACCGATGGAATGAAAACTGCCGTATTGTGCATCCGTTCTTTTTATGTAATGAAGAACCAACTGACTTGTATTATCGAAGATGAGAATTTGCCAAACTTTAAAAAAAGTACGTTACGAACATTATTGAAAGAAATTGGGTTTAGGTTAGTTAAACGAAAGTGGTGTTTGTAATATACGTTACTTTATAGGTACAAAAAAAGAAATCGCAACAAAAAAAATATATCATAGCACGAAGAAGAAGAAGATTTGATTAGAAAGTATAAGGAAGAGGGCAAGAAAATATATTATTTGGACGACACCGGGGTTTATGCTGGTCATGTTACTAGAAAAATTTGGACAGGTACGACAACTGAAACAGCACGGCAATTGAATTATCTACTGGACTTAAGAATCCTTCTGGTAAAGGCAAACGATTAATTGTGTTGCGTATAGGATCAGATACAAGATTTGTTGAAAATAGTTTCCTTATTTTCGAATCAAAAAGAAACTATCGACCACCACGAAAAAATGAATTATGGAGTATTCGAAAACTGGTTTGAGTCGCTGCTAAGTAACTTAGAAAAAAGTGCTGTAATAGTGTTAGATAATGCTTCATATCATAGCTGAAAAGTAGAGAAAATCCAACTTCCGCGACTATAAAAGCTGATATACAAGATTGGTTGACAAGTAAATCAATTGAATTTGAGGAAGACATGTTAAAGCAGAACTTTTAGCACTTGTCAAGAAAAACATTTCAGCAACAAAGTCTGTGGTGGATGAAATCGCAAAAACCAGTAAACGAGTTGTGCTTGTGGGCACAAATGAAAGAGTAAGTTGTTAGAAAAAATACAAGTTGTTAAAAATCTATTTCTTAAAGCAGTAGCCAATGTTTCTACAGATTATTGGAAAAAATCTATACAGCATTTGATTAAACTAGAACAAGAAATGTGGCACACAGACCTCACATTAGAAGTTATAATTGAACATATTATTATTCAATTGGGCAATTAATTTTTATTTCGTTGTTGAATTGGTTTAGTTGTGTTATGTAAATATTTAAGAAGCACTTTTTTCATCCTTACTCCATGTTTGTTAATTATCCGATATTTATATATTCAACTATAAAAAATTAGTAAGTTTTGATATCTGCACGATGTTTTAATTTAAAAAGTAAATCTAATTCTAGAAGCATTAGAATGACCTATAAAGCCCACAACGTAATAGAAAATGAGACAAACAACAGAGCGAAACTCTTGTCTGCTTTATTATTCTTGGGATTCAATGTACAACTTTAGCAGTAGAGTATGCAACGTATGCACCGATCAGTTGATAAAGCGTGGTACCTAATGGAGAATAATATGGTAATACATTAAAAAGGTCTATTTATTGGTAAAGAATATAGTTATTTAACAACTTCTCCAGATGGTAAGTTCGAGAAAATTAATGTATAGTTATTCCTAATTCGATCAATTTACTTATAGGTGAAACTGGTCGAAGTAAAATATTTGCACACCGGAAGACGCTGTGAAGATAGATAAGACGTTATATATTGAATATAGTAATGAAGAGATCAAATCGAAAAGTGAACATTATAATTACAGTGGAACTTGACAGAGGCTGTTGCAACATTGAGTCTATCTTAAACAACCTGTATAGCACCATGACACTAAGGCCCTTATTTTTCTATTTCTTGTGTTTGGTTCTAATATTGTTCTCATAATTTTCCGCACTATGATTTTTAGGTCTTCTTCTCCTTTTTTGTTTAATATCGCTATTGTTTCCAACGCATAGGTTACGATGGGTCGTATCAGGATCTTATAGAATTTTATTTTTGTTGGTTTACCTAACGCTTTGCTTTTTAGTAGAGTTTTATTTGTGCCGTATGCCTGATTTGCTTTCCGCAATTTCTCTTTCACTTTGTTCTCCTCGGTTTGTCCCATCGTGACTCCCTCTCAAATATATATTTTTAAGTAATTTTGTATTTGGTTGCTCATGATATTTTTCTATCTAATTTAGCTCTTAGTATAATGCTTTCTAGTACTAGGTTGAATATGGATGGAGATAAAGAGTCCCCTTATTTCACTCCTTTATTTATTACAAAACATTTAACTGTTGCTCCTTGGAATCTCACTTGCTTATATCTATTTATTAGTGTCATTTTTAACAATGCTAATAGTTTTCCAATAATTCCTAAGTGTTTCAGTCCTTTACCATCTTGTTTCGTCTCCATATTTGTTTGATTAAGTGACGTATCTGTGCGTTTATCTGCTGTACTCCAAATTTTATCAGTTCTGCTTCGATCTTGTCTTGCCCCTGTGCTTTGCTATTTTCTAATTTTCTTATTTCTTGTATTTTTTCATATTTGGGGCAGTTATTTTCTTCTTGATCTAGTTGTCTTTCTTCCTTTTTCATTTCTCCTTCTTTTGTATATAGCGTTTCTTGGTAGTGTTGTTTCAATATGTCGCTTAACTTTTGTAGTTCATTTTGTATTTTGCCGATTTTGTCTTTTACTCCTCTGTTTTTACCTAATGAAGGTAAATTCTTTGAAAACGTTGTAATAGCTTTGTAATACTAATTTATTGTTTTAGTTTATAATAATTAAATTTTACAATAATTGTAATGATTTTTAATAAACAATATAATTGCTATTTTGAAGTTCTAATGTTTCTGTAGATAAAGTTCAAGTTTGTTATTCTTTATTATTTGTCATTGAAAATAAATAAATTTGATTTTGGTAGAAAAATGGTTTACGTATTAATGAAGTAAATTTATGATAGCATTACTATAAAGATTTACAGAACGTAAATTGAAGTAGACTGGCAAAGAATAAAATTTTAAAAAGGGTTTGTTTTTAATATTCAATAAATTATCATTTTTATACCTAATCATTGATCTAATAAAAAAATAATTTAATTACCGTATAGGCAACCAACAATACAGATATGCATATGCGTATACATTTTGATTATTCGTGTATGTAAATCTGACTTGACATAATTCCGCCCCTTTTTTAGTGGACAGGTTTTATTTCTATCTATTCAGCAAGTCTAGTATAACACGCATGCGATAGCGCTTTACCGTTGCAGCGAAAAGAAAGAACTGCAGTGACTTGTAATGTAAGAGTTGGTGTAAGAAGGCTTATCATTAAATCAATGTTACAATTTACATTCTATATAATATGTCGTTAACTGTTTCTAACTTTAACATTAGCGCAGATATAGATGTTTTATTAGGAATGCATGTGTTTTCTCAAATATTAAAAATAGAACTATCATAGGAAAACATCATTCTATATTATTTAAGACTAAATTAGGATGGTGAATTAGCGGTACTTTAAGCCATTGCATCAATATTAAAGAATCTATCAATGATTGCATAATTAATTCAAATCATTCTTAAGATCAAATAATAAATAGATTTTGGACTTTAGAAGAACGTACAAATCTAACCGAAACTAGTCTAGATTTATACAAAACTCATTTTTTAGAAAATTATCAACGTAATGCTGAAGGTCGATTTTTTGTAAAATACTTATTAAAGCATATAAAAGCTTCTTAGGCAAAACCAAACAATTAGCAATTAAATGGTTTCAATATTAAGAACAAAACCTAAACATAAATGCTCAATTAAAAGAAAACTAAGTCAAATTTATAAATGAATATATACAATTAGGACACATGGCCGAAACGAATGACGTCGAAAGTTTTCAACATTTCTATTTGCCTCACTACGCTGTAATTAAGACCACAAACGTAACAAGAAATAAGCTAAACTACAAGCAGTATCATATTGATGCATTATTTGCAAGACATGGTCACTCTGTTTGTAAATTGCCGCCCTATCATCCGGAGTTAAATCCAAAATTTAGGGGATTATTAAAAATTGGGTTGCCACAAAAAACGTAACGTTTAAGTTAAACGATGTTGAGAAGTTGTTGCGAGAAAAAATTAATTGTATCGAATCGAATCAGTGGTTACAAGTTTGTAAACATGTGGTAAAAGTTGAACAAGAATATATCGAAAGAAAACATATCTTAGACATTAACCGTGAACCTTTAATTTTCAAAGAAAATGGTTCATCTGACAAAGATACTAGTGACTGATCAGATGAAGAATTGTGATACAATTTTTTTTATGTGTAATGTATGTTATGCTTTGTCTTTTATGGCACGTGCATTAGATTTGATAACACTTTATTGTAAACTATTTGAAATTAAATTATATCGATGTAATATAATGTACCTAATCTCTAATGTTTACCTAAATACAATAAAATATGTAATAATTTAATCCTTAGCTTAGTATTTGATTCCTTACTTAAATATTCTTTAATGTGTTTATTAAGTAAAATAAAACAAGTCATAACTGCATCAGCGCTACTATTGTTTCACCTTTCAAACTAATTAAAAATTAATAATTGTTTTAACAAAGTAGAAGATAAACTAAATGTACTCATTTTTTGTATTCCTTGTATATAATACGCTCTGTATATGGTATATGTTTTCATGTTGAACTGTAGACAATCACCTGATATAACTCGCGCAGCTTGGGACCATCAAATAATAAAAGAGGTCTACCAATTTGCATAACAATGTTTTTTGTAGTTATGGGATCACTTGGATGGTTCTTAGCCACAGTTGTTGAAATTCAAAAATTGTTTTTTGACAACAGCGCCACCTACCAGACACAATAAGTACAAAAAAGTTATCAAAATTGGTAAATCTGGTAAATCTGGTTAGAAAAAAAAAAAGAATTACGAACATAAAAATGAGCAGTAAATTTGGTTAGTCCGGACTGGGAGTTGTACACAAAATCTTTCGATGACACTTTAGAGTAAATTACGTAATTTGAATTCAATACATGCGCAAGCTTATTGCATCGTATCTTGGCATTGTTTTGAAATTTTAATTTCGGATTGCTGAGTTCTGATGTATGTGATGTATTGTAACTGCGTGCATACTGAGTAAATTACTGAATTCAATTCCTAGAAGACAACAATTATTTAAACATTACGCTTGCAGACGCAGTATTCGCTTTTCCACCACATCAAATGGATCAATTGTTCGCTATTTTGTTAACAATATGCTTTCCGGCACTATCATCGAATTTGTAGAACAAATATAAAAATCACATGAACAAAGTTATACTAAACAGAATTCTAAATACAACTCAAGATACACAGATGAACCACACATCGAAAATATACAAGACATTGATTTTGATCGACGATCTTTGCATTGTCATTTTAAATACCCCAATAATCAATTTAGGCAATGATTTTGCATAATTGGCCGGCAACAGATTTAATTAATAAGGATATACAGTGAGAATGATAATTCGATATCGTCGATAGGTGTTGCAAAATATTTTTCATCTCACTCATACTTGCAAGATTACGATTTCAAAATAAAACCGCATTAGGCATTGGATCGTCAGGCATTGCTGCTACATTATTGGATGGTAGAAGAACAGCACATTCAGCGCTCAAGCTGCAATTGAAGATGCATAATAACAAAAATGCAGTGTGCAACATCAAAACAGGGTCCGGCATAGCTACGATACTCAAAAAATGCCAAATTATTATCTGAGATAAACGCGCAATGGCTTATAAATATTTCTTTTCGGCATTAAATAGAACGCTAACAAACTTTTAGGTGGGACCCTGTTGTTGTGATTCGGCGATTTTTGGCAGACATTACCTGTCATTCGATGTTCTACGTACGCAGATGAGATAACCCATGTTTGAAATTTGTGGCAAAATGTACAGACATTGCGGTTGACCATTAGCATGCGTGTAGAATTGCAAAATGATATATCAGCAGACACATTCTCCAAAAAATATCTGAATATTGGTGATAGTAAATTTTGTTTGCATAAAGACACGCAATTCATTAAGTTTCTGTTACATAGTTGCTTTGAAAAATGAATTAATTGAAAGAGTATTTTCTAATTTAATCTATCAATACATCAACCATACATAGTTAGTAAACTAGCGATTTTGGCATCTAAAAATATTGATGTTGATCAAATAAATTCCTAAATACAACAAAGAATTGATGTTATTTACATGGGTTGACACCGTGACTGATGTAAACAAAGCTGTCAGTTATCTCACTGAATTCTGAAATTCACTTGGTTTGCTTGGACTACTGCACTTCAAAACCGGTTCATCAAATATTTTGCTTTGCAACTTAAGCCCACGAAAATGGGGCAATAGCAATGAAATGGTGATTAAACGAATTATTGGAAATCTTATAGAAGCGATAATATTGAATGCAAAATTCAGAAAATTTAATGTATTGCTACTATGCATTCCAATGATACCTTCAAACACACTAATTCAGTTAAAATTCTCAATTTCTTTTTCTTTTAGTTTTTGCAATTACCGTATATAAAGCGCAAAACCAAACATTGACCATATGTGGAAAATCCAACGGACAACTTTACGTTGTGTATTCACAGCTCGTCAAACTGTCAGACCTGTACATTTATTATTTAGAGATTCACTTTTATTAATTTTGTTCTTTGCTATCTAACTAAATTAAAGTGTTTGAGATATTTCAATTATAATTAATTAAAAATTTAGATCAAGAAATATATCTTTAAGCGAGGACTGTAGCTGGATAACGTCTACCAACTGGGTCTGCTAGTAAACTTTATAAGTTGTGAAATCAAAAAATAACATGTGTTAATTGTTTACTAAGAAAATGTAAAAATACAATTGAAACGTAGTTTTTTTTTACATTGATCGCTTAATTGTTCGATAAGTTTTGTTAAAACTTTTTTAATCTTAAAGTAAATGCGATGGGTTTATACAACGCACAAAATAATATTTTTTAGTAAATAGTGTATAACTTTTGCTGTACATTTTCTTTTTATTTTATCATAACACTTAAAAAACTTATTAAATTTTTTTAGTACGAAAGGTCAGTATGTGAGAAAGAAGTTAAATGAATTTATTTAAACGCAAAACGTGAAATGCCTTATAACTAAGGCAGAATAAGTAAATGCAAGAAATCTCCATTTAATGCCTTTATCATCTCTATTATTGTCATGTTTATTTCGAATTTTAAAAATCTGTGAGTGTTTACGCACTTTGTTGTTAACGACCTGGAAAAGTGTACACATAAACGCTATGTACCACTTTTTATATTTGTAATGTAGGTTTATTTAGGTTTATATATGTATAACAAGTACAAATTTCTATAATAGATTCGGTTATTGAATGTTTATTGTTCCGTAGAAAAAGCATTAAGCGACCGGTATTATGTATCATTCATATATTTATGTTTACGTAGCCATTAGTTTTAATCAAATTTGATATATCTGTCTACTTATTTGTATATTTTTAAAACCAAAATACATATATTGTTGATTTTATTCAGCTTATGGCTGTGCTTTTTGTAGTTATCGGTAGATAAAAGAAAACAAACAAGTACACATTTTTACTTTATTAACCTTTCAACCACATAATATTAACCGTCAAGACCAACAAATCAAAAAGAGGATACATATTTAGAGGAAAAAGTAAAACTTGTTTACAATTCTCTAAGGTAATACGTACAAATTGTGTAAGTTAAAACGAATTTGTTTGTAACTTTTCTAAACAGTTTTCAAAGACGACGAAATAATTGTAACCTTATATCTAGTATCTTCCTAATCGATAATTACAAAAAATTTACCTTATAGGCCAATTTTTAACGTGCTTCCTGTAAGGTTATAAAATTTGTTTTATTGGATTATTACGGTAAGGTGTTACTTAATTAAATTTGCTTATGATAATTGTGCAGAATTCAATTCGTTTTTGTTTAAAAATTGTATAATAACATTGTTAGTAATTATTACAAAGGCGTTACGGTTTTATTCACAAATTATATTGTATCAAATTATTGTTATAATTAAATAGCAATAAATTTTAGTTCAAATTGGCGGTTAAACATTAATAATGCATAAGTAGTTGTTTAAATTGGTACATGCATGCTAATGAATAAAACATTTGCAATTTCAAGGTATTAGCACCTCTACCAGTCACAAAATATGCAAATATCTTATTATTTATTCATCAAAGGTTGTCACTGTCAGCTTCTATCCTAAATTAGTTTTTAAACTAAAACCTAACAAAACACATACATAAAAAATTGAAGTGCTTAATTTACCTATCCAAATAAAATGTAATGTTTTTAAAATATACGAATACAATTTTTTTAATGTAATTAAATTATAACAACTAACTTTAAATAGGTAGTTCATCAGTGCCTATCTCAAATTTAAATAATGTTTGTATAATAACGTAATTACTAAATGCATCTGTAACATGTGTTGTAATACGTTATGTAATGGTAATTTTACTATTTAAAAGCATGTATTTGGCTACTTCTAATATTTCTAGTTTCTCTATTATTGTTGATACTGTAAATCTAATACTATAAGTAGAGTCTCTAAATGCAGATAAAATTGTTGGTTTTAGATCTAGTTTTTCAAACAACATAAAAACAACAGTTTCTTTCGGGTCTCCGTCGGGCGGGATTCGTCCAGCAAGTGTCAGTTGCTTAGCTAGCGGGTACGTTTCTTCAAAGTTTGATATTTGTTGCGTCAAGTTTCGTAGCACTTCAACTTCCATCTGTAACGACAATAGTGATAAACTTGAATTAAAGATGTGTTCTTGGCATTGTTGTAGTTTTAGTTTTACGTCTTCGCTTGTTGCTAATGCACGTGACTTTATTTCAACTGCCGGTGGTGTTGATTCATTATATACATTGCACTCTAGAAGAACGTCGTAGTTAAAAGTCCATCCGTGTTTTCTTAATGCTCCTAGTTTCGGCACTTCTACAATACTACAATAAGTATTATAAGCGTTAATGTCATATATTTACCTGTAACTTTGCACGCCCCACGTTCATTTTCCTCTATTGTGTTGTTTCCGTTAATAATTATTTTATAAGTTATAGTGTCACCAATATTTATGACCACATTTCTCTTTACAAAGGTCCATGAATTAGCGAAGGGCTGATGCACGTGTTTATTATGATATGAATTGGTTAAGTTTCCGTTATCTTGTGTTACATTAACGTCAAAATGCACACCAACGATACCAGGATGATTGTCTACGTTTATGCTAAACCCTTTAGGAAAAAGTAAGAAAACTTTTGTATTAAACACTTGTACTACATTAAATACCAACAAAAAACCTGCAATATACCCTATTATGTGTAAGGACATTTTGATTGTAATTTTGTCACTGAATCAAGTGGCCCATCATTTATCAAATGAACTTTGATCAAAAGTCAGTTATTTTTAATACGTAGTAAAAGATAACTTATTATATACCGCATAATAAATTCTTAGAAGGTTACAAAATGTTGTGGTTAACTAATTTCCTTTTCTTAAATAGACATTTAGTATAATCTCAGTGAAAATCGTGAACCTCGTTCAGTTTAAAGAATGGGTAATTCTTATATTTATATGGAAATAACAAGATGACGCAACCAAGCTGAATAAATTAACGTTACATTAATTATTGATTCAAGCAATCGTATATTATTACATTAAATTATCGTCACTATGTTTTTATTTTATACTTAAATGATAACAGTAACCTTTACAATCACTGTAATCGAATAAAATATTCTTGTTTCAAATTGAACTAAATTGTATAAAAATACCATTAAAGTAATTTTATTGTGAGTAATACTCTTAGTGTACTTAATGTTATTGTTTGAAGCGTATTTTGTAATTGCATAACAATGTTTTGTAATAAACGGATATTAACGGTATTAATATAAGGTCATGTTAGCAGTCAAAGATTCTATATTTTTTAAGATTTCGAACTATTTAAACAGATTAAATTATCGTAATTTTTTTATGTTGAGAATTATTCTTAATAACATAAATTTTGCCATTGACACTTTCTAATCTTTAAAGTGTGGTATGATGTTACAGTAACATTGGGTATATTTTTTTACAGTAAGAAATATTTGATTTGATTGTTAATCAACAATATTATATTTAAAATCAATAACCGATTGTAATGTCAAGTGGTCAAAAGCAATAAATAAATTTCAAGTTTGTATAATGAAGCTTATAATAAAAAAAAAGATAAAGTACAGCAATCAAATAAATAATGTAATTCAAAAAAATTAATTACATAGTCGGTAAAAGCTAAGCAACTCGCCTGAAAATACTGCATAGTGAGAGGTGAGAAAAAAAGTTAACTTAATAAACATAAATGTAAGATTTGTTGTCTGCTTGTTATTAATTTTTAAATGTAGCAAAATTACTTCTGCATTGTTATTATTACAAATTGTTTAAAAAAAAACTATTTAGTACAATCGTAGTAAAATCAACCATTCATATATAAAAACAGACTTACATGTTTTTACAAAATCTGATAATTTAACGATTAGTTAATAACGAATGTTTTTAGTTTTTATTTGTAACGTTTCCTATCATTACCGTAAATTTGGTTCTATATCTTCGATTCAACTCAACACTTATCTTTAATCCCTCTGTTTCACGTTGCAGTAGACAGGAGAATTAGAATTTTAGTTAGTATTAAGAAGATTTTTAAATATTTTAATAAATGTTTTGATAGTAGTAGTAAGAAACCTTAGATAAAATCATAAGTCAAACAAAATTTGATTATTGCTTCTAGCATGTGCTTTGTTACTGCTATTGCTCTTGTTGAAGGCGACTGCATTTTTGGTGTTCTTTATTATATTTTTTATGCTTTTTCTAATTTCTACAATATATGTACGATCACAAGAGCAAAAATTGCTATCAACGCTTTCAGACTATAAAAAAATAACGCCTTTTAAACGTTGGCCCAATTTAAAAAAAATTCAAAACCGGGTGACAATGTCGTTTTACATGTTATTATTTTCCAATGCAATCTGTAGTACTTTTAACATAAAGTGAATAAATAATCGGAACGGTTGACAGTTTGACACGACCAAAAGGTTCAGCTTCAAACCAATCTTACTAATTTAGTAAAAAAGATTAAAAAGCTTTTTGTTTTAATTTTGTTTTAAAACATTTATGTTAAAGCTTAACAGTATTTCTTAAAACGAATTTTGCAATGTTACTATGCTTTTTGAAGTAATTTATTATTGTTTACTGTACCTATTTATTTAAATTTAGACTTACTTAAATGTAACAAAATTTAATTATAACAAACTTTGATTTTAAATGCTAATATAGCCTTTTGTACCCGTATAACATAAATAAATACTATAAACTAATATTATTCAATAAATATTTTAGTTACTAATAGTTTTTCTTTAGAAACGTCAATAATTTTTAGTTTGTCTTCTAAAGACGTAACTTCAAATGTTATACTTCCGTCAGAATTTCGGCGAGCAGAAGCAATTGAAGGATTTAGGCTTAGTTTTTCTCGTAAAATAAAACTAACAGTGCTGCTTGGTAGTCCGTCTGGAGGAATCCTCCCACTAATTGTTAGCTGTCTTGCATTTGGCATTTTTTCAATTAATTCTTTCATGACAACATTTTTCTTCTTTATCTCTTCATATTGTGTTTGAAGTTGTATTAATGTTTGCGTGACATTGAAAATACTTTGTAAGCATAACGTATTGTCCTTTTCAACATTCACCTCGTTATCTTGAACGTTGAAACCATTCGTGGTTGCTGCATATGGATGCTTATTCTTGGCTGAATTTGGCTGAAGAAATGGATTAACTATTAATTCTGAAAATAATTAAGTTTAATTTATATTAACTACGTAAACACTTTATACCTTTAACTACAAATTGTCCATTATCTAATCTATAACCTAATCCGTTTTTAACTACAAACAACCAATAATGAATCGTATCGCCAATTTTCAATTTGGCACGTCGTTCATGATATATCCATTTGTCGTTAGAACTTCGTCCTATATCTTTAGAAAATTGTCCAGGCTGTAGGCTTTTTAATTCTTGATTAACACTGCCATGGAACGCAAATAAACGAATTCCAGGTTTGTGTGGGATGCTAACACTAAATCCACGTGGTTCATAAATAACAATATCCGGTTCCGGTATTATATAAGTATCATATGCTTGTACGACGCATATAGAAAATAATAAAGTAACTGCGCACAGAAACATCTCGTTTAACACTACTGTAATTGTTGGCAATGTACGTATTTAAATGATAACAAATTGTGATAATTTTAAATTCTGTAAAATAATCTACGTAGGGATTGTACCGAGGGAATTTTCTAATTAGGATGTGCACATATATATTTTTAAAATGCAAGTTAAAATTTGAATGCAAAGAAATTTTTAATTACAAATTTTTATTTTTATGGTGATTTACATTATTTACATATTTATGACGTTAATTAGAGATAGATAAAAAAAGAAATTTACATCAATATATTACTGCGTCACTGACATTTATTCCATTAATAGAACTATTTTTTATGAAGTTATTTTCAGCAGTATTTACTCATTTCTATAAGTTAAATCCAAATTTTTTTATAGAGTTTATGTATTGTTGCAACTAAACACATACATTTAAATACTTCAAGATTTAAAAAAAATGATAATTGCCATTATTTGCAATTATTTCTTTTGTTGAGTTTATAATTATCAGTATTTTTTATTTTCAACCAATCGAAATTTCTAAAAATTAAAAAAGGCTTCATTTTTAGCAAAAAATGCACAATAAATTTAAATTAAAGAAAGTAGTGCGCAAACACGTCGTGACGTCAATTTTTATATAAACAAAGCATATGGTTACAAACTATAAAATATAAGTTTTTTCACTCATGCGGTATAAGTTGAATCATGTGCACGTTTTTTATTCGCTACAATTACCGCACGCAAATTTTAGATAGTGGACACGAATTGATGCTAAATTCATTTTTAATTTTTAATAATTAAATACGAGGAATAATATTAGTTCATTTGCAGCAGGCACTTGAAAGAATGATTTTAAAGGTAATGTTTCTGAAGTTATTTTTTGTATAATTTTCAATTCAAATTGAATAAAATTCACTTTTATGACAATTCGATTGTGTTTAATATCTTAAACGCGTGTAAACATTCAATCTAATGTATGTATGTTTATATGTAGCGCGACGTAAGCGCATGGTGTGCCGTTTTAATTTCCGCTTAAAACAGGTCATAGTTTTTTAATTTGAGAAATTTTGTTGACAATATACTTCATCACATCAAATAAATTTACAAATCCTCAAATTTTCCCAATTTGCGTGCGTCAGTAAAAATTTAAATTTAACTTTCACTATCACAACTTTACTTTTTTTTAGTTTGACAAAACAAAATCGTTTTATTTCTTTACTATTTTATACGCGACCACTGATAATGCGTTTAATAGTAATGTTGATACGCCA
Source organism: Aquatica leii (assembly GCA_035610365.1). Taxonomy (NCBI): domain Eukaryota; kingdom Metazoa; phylum Arthropoda; class Insecta; order Coleoptera; family Lampyridae; genus Aquatica; species Aquatica leii. The sequence continues at coordinate 210,708,844 of CM069432.1, read as the reverse complement.
AAATTCCGTAAAAAAATTTTGTCGATTTTTTTACTATTCTTGAACTAAACGTCGAGTAGTACAAGTTTTTTACGTTGTTCTAGGTACCATTTTAACCTGGTAATTTACACCAGATGTTAATAATTGACCTTATTTATTTATTTTTATTGTTTATATATAGTTTTTGTGCGATCTTTCTTATATCTACGATTAACTGGGGTGACATCGCCTACCTCTGGGTTTGTAAATAAGTAACTAGAGACCGACGCTGGCGCCCAGTTATCTAACAACTAACATCAAAACTCGCGCTATTATCGACTAGAAAAAACTAACAGTTACATTTTTTTCTGTAATTAGTACCAATACCCTATAATACGTAAATACATTATATTTTTAATAGAATGGTTTTTGGGTTTTAACTCTCGTTCTATATTAACAAGTATCATTTTTCTGAAAAAGACAGCGACATGACTGTCAAAACTTCAAATTTGATTAGGCATTTATTTCTTTGTTTTTATTAGCTTTTTAAATAAAATCAAACTTGGTAATGATGTTATTTCTTTAGCAATACGAACGTTTTCAGATTACTACACCTTTCTGATCGTTAAAGATGATATTTACTTCTATCCTTATAAACCGTAATTGTTGATGATGAGCTCGTGTTATATAATTTCTATATCACTAAGGAAATAGCCGTTTTAATAATTTTTAAAGAAAAAATTAGAATTATTTTTAAAGAAAACAAAGATCTTTTTTAAAAATCAGAAAATGTGTTTATGTTTGTTGTAATTAAATTATTCTAAAACAAAAGAGACTTACAACTATTTTTAAATAATTTTACTAAAATCTAAAAAGAGTTTTTCCCATCTCACTGAACTTTAAAACAGCATCTCTCTACCAATGGTTCCACTCATTCGCCCTTATCAGCCCGGCGGCAGCAACAACAAGATTCACATTAACCCAGTATTTTGGTATAAATTAATATACTATAAGACTCATTGTTTGGGTTTCAGCCCTGCTTAGTTAAAGACTAATTTCTGGCATAACTTTAGTTTTCTAAAATCATGTATGCCTTGGATCTTTTCAAAAATCTGGTTTTTGGTTCTAGTAAAGTTGTTTACAATCAAGAAAGAGTCCTACTTCTAGAACTTCAAGCACCTAGGGCCAACGTTGATGTTTTGGCAATTTAAGATAATTTTCATCTGATAGTTTAATATGGTTTATCCCCGGATAGGTGATATGACTCTTGTAAAAGCGATAAAATTCTAAATAAACAAAATAAATAAAAGAATTTCTTTAACACAGTTTATTACTATGAATATTAAAAGATAACACAAATTATTAGCTATTACAAGTTACTAGCTTAACGCTGATAAGTTGTAATGAAATAGTAAGTTAATACTCAGATTAAAAATAAGCCTCTACTAAGTCTCCTCCTAAATTTGCGCAGTTTTTATTAAATTATGTTTGGAAATATCGAAAACAATTGTTTATTTTATTTGTAACGTTTAAATTATAAATAAATTCTTTAAGGAAAATTATAAAAATATGTGTGCATTCTACACCTTTACAAATGCAAGTGCCTTGTCCGCTTGAATGTATTGAAGCGTCCTTGGCGATAACAGGCAGATATAAAAATGTATTACAATGTGCGATTGTAAATATATTAGCAAATATTTAACACGCCCTCTCAAGTCGCACATTATTCACAATCTTGTTTCCAGCTACCAATTCCAAGTCCTTCAATGCATTTTTCGTGACTGCTTCGTGGTAACGGTTTCGTCAGTACGTCTGCTATCATATTCTTACTTGAAATGTGCTTCAAAACAAACTCTCCGTCATTAATCGATTCACGCACAAAATGATGCTTGATATCGATGTGCTTCGTACGAGCATGAAATACAGGATTGTTAGCTAAGCATTCAGCTCCTCTGTTATCAACGAACAACGTCACATTGCATATATCATTTAACTTTAATTCACGACATACTTCGTAAATAAATTGCTTCTTTGGCTGCTTCCAGATAGGCTGACGTACTCAGCTTCTGTAGATGATACCGCAACTGTCCTTGTTTTTGCGATTTCCACGAAATAGCTGCACCACTAAGTAAAAACACGTATCCCGTGTACGACCGTCGATCTACAACACAACCTCCCCTAATCTGCGTCGGCATAACCAATTAATGGTTTATTATTTTTTGCATATATTAATCCAAAGTCTGCAGTTCCTGCTATGTACCGTAAAAGTCTTTTTACACACTTCCAGTGACACATGCGTTGCTTTTCAACGAATTGCGCTAATCTAGAAATAGTATATGAAATGTCCGGACGTGTTCCAACTGACAAATACATTAGAGCACCTATTAATTCACGATACGGATAGTCTTGTGACAAATTCTCACTATCGTTGTTAAAATCCACGTTAACTTCAGAAGGAGTTGCCACTGTATTGCACTGATCCATCCCGAACTGCTTTTATAACCCTCGTACGTAACCCATTTGTGAAAGTTCAATTTGAGTTTCACTTTGATTAATTTCAAAACCGAGACAATTTTCTGCAAGACCAAGGTCTTTATTTTCAAAGTATAGCAATAAGAATATCGTCAGCATACACAAGCACAAGTACTAAACTTTCATCACAATGATCGAAAAACAAACAAGGTTCATTTGTTAAACACTTAATTCCTAAATTCAAATTTTTTTTACTAAGTTTCGTATACCATTGACGGCCTGCTTGTTGTAGTCCATACAGAGCTTTCTTCAACCTACACGCATTGCCCCCATTACGTAAATTTTGAAGCATTTCAGTATCTAAAGTCAACTTGTGTCTTGATAAAATTTTTTCTAACATTTCATACAACATATCGGGCACTTTTATCGTAACTTTTTCGTTTAAATTTCCATTTAAATATGCCGCTACAACGTCGAATTGATAGATTTTTAAATTGAACTGAACTGCAAGAGCTAACAGTAATCTTAATGTTTCTAATCTAGCCACAGGAGCAAACGTTTGATGATAATCAACACCATATCTCTGACTATAGCCTTTAGCTACCAGTCGAGCCTTGCGTTTTTAATTTCACCATCACAATCAAACTTGTTTGTTAAAACTAGGCGACACCCAATAATGTTTTTACAATTATCTTCCTTAACAATTTCCCATGTGTCATTTTAATTAAACTTAACATTTCGGTTTCTATCGCGTCCTTCCATTCATCACACGCGTCACTTTTTAAAGCATCTTGAACACTAACTTCCGCGACGTTCACAAAAACGTCATCATCAACGTCCCGTTCTACTTCGTCAATTTGAGTTTCTTCTGTATTTTGCGATACAGAACTACGCGATTGAAATAGTTTCCTCGGTCGCCCTCTGCTACCAGTACGCAACAAACGCGGTCTGCCTGGACCTCTTGTTATGTTATTTGGAAATTGCACTTATAATAGGTTGTTCATCGGGGACTTCGGTTACTTTTGACTGATGCGGTGAAAACTCTACAGATTTTGGAATATTTGTCACTTTGTCGACTTCTTCTGTTGACATTAACAAATGATCTAACTCACACGTATCATTTGTTGCACATCCGGCAATACCTAAAAATTTTACATCACGAGCGTTGATAACTTGTCGTAAATTTGGTATCCACACACGAAATCCTTTTCTATCACGGGGATATCCCACGAACACACCTTCCATAGACCGGACTTCAAACTTATCTTTCAGGGGATTCTTATCTAATACAAACACTTTCGACCCGAACGTTTGAAGATTGTTTATTTTTAATTTCTTTTGTGTCCATTTTTCATAAGGAATCTCTCCTTTCAAGCTACTAGTTGGACATCGGTTACGTATGTGACAAGCGGTAGCAACCGCATCTGACCAAAATGATGGACGTAAACTAAACTGCAACAATAAACATCTAATCATTTCTAATAGCGTACGATTCACTCGCTTCGTTGCACCGTTTTGTTGCGGAGTTCGAGGAATTGTTAATCTTTGCTCAATGCTTTCTGCAGCTAAATATTCATTAAACTCAATGTTACAATATTTTCCACCGTTATCAGATTGCAGACATTTCACCTTTTTTCCTGTTTGTCTTTCTACTAATTTCTGATAAAGTTTAAAAGCATCAGGCACACAGCACTTTTTCTTTAAAAAGTAAACTACCTCGTGCTATCATCAACAAATGTCAGAGAATACTTAGCATCACCTGTCGATTCAGTTCTAAATGAACTAACCACATCTGAATGAACAATTTTTAAAGTTTCATTACACGGTACTCTATCTTCTACAAAAGATAACGCGGTCACTTTACCTTTCAAACACACCTCACATTGTAATAATTGGTCGGCGTCTTCAACACCATTTGCGAATATGACACCTTTGCGAACCAATTTCATTAAATCGTCGCCGTTCAAGTGTCCTAATTTCTCATGCAATTTCCAAATTTCAGAGCACTTAGCTTGCAAAACAACTTGTGCAAATTCAGGATTTACACGCACATGGTAAAGATCTCCTATACGATCGGCAATTACTAGCACATTTCCACAGTTCTCACGAATATACGCTTCATTTTGACGAAAGTTTACTTGATGTCCTTTGCTTGTAATTTTGGCGACCGAAATTAGGTTTGTTTGGAGATCAGGCAGAAACAAAGTGTCTTTGAACTCTATGAGTCGATAACATTTATCACTCGCTACCGAAATATGAACAACACCCGTTCCTTTTACTTCAGCACACGCTTGATTTGCTAGTTTTAGTTTAACGTTTGGAGACTCACTAATACTCTTGAACACCGCACAAATGAGCAATGCAACCACTGTCCAAAAGCCAGACTTTATTTTCATTCACCTTTCGTTATTCGCACTGTCTATAGTAGTAATTGTATGACTTGCAACATGAGATTCATTAGGTTTTCTTTTATTAGTCATGTGCTTATTCTCATTACATGCATTCGCTTTATGACCAGGGATGCCACATTTGTAACACTTAAGCACACCACGTTTTGTTTTCCATATTCCTTTCCTTGTTGTTCGAGGGTTTTCATTAATTTTATTGTTACCAGCGGCCATGACAATTACAACAGTATCGGTTCTTGATTTGCGCGCTTCACTCTCTTCTATAATTTTTACTTTCAAATCTTTGGCGGTGGGTAGTTCATCACGTGTCTCTATCGCGCATCGAAAATTTTCAAATGTTGAGGCAAGACTATACAAAAGCATGATAGTTAACAAATCACAATTTACATTAACATTCATATTTTCCAGCTCATTAACAGCGTCGAAAAATTTTGCCAAATGTTCTTTCACGTCACCACTTTCTTCTAATTTCTGAATAAAGCATTAATTGCTTCAACAACATTGCTTTACGTGCATAATCTTTTGAAGCATCTAATTTAATCCATACGTCCCTTGACATTTCGTATCCACGAAGTTGTTTTAGTTCAGATAGTTGAATTGTCAAAATTAAATCTGCTTTCGCTTTTTTATCAGCTTTCAACCTATTTTCTCTCAAGACATTTAGTCGTCACATGTACCTGCTGACAGCATTACATTGGTTCCATTTACATATTCCCATAAGTCGTTTTTTGTAAGTAGAGCTTCCACCTGCATACTCCACGTGTCATAGTTATCTTTCGATAACAACTCTATGCGTGAAGACGATGTTGTCGTAGCCATTTTCAGTTAACTTAACAACTGTCTAAATACAGAAACACACACTACTGGAACTTAATCACAAAAACGTTCTGGGCCCATAACCTATTAAATTATGTTTGGAAATATCGAAAACAATTGTTTATTTTATTTGTAACGTTTAAATTATAAATAAATTCTTTAAGGAAAATTATAAAAATATGTGTGCATTCTACACCTTTACAAATGCAAGTGCCTTGTCCGCTTGAATGTATTGAAGCGTCCTTGGCGATAACAGGCAGATATAAAAATGTATTACAATGTGCGATTGTAAATATATTAGCAAATATTTAACAGTTTTCAATACGATTCCGGAATTCTCCAAAAGCTGCCTGTATTTGTTCTATAGGAATTGATCGAACTGCAACTGTTATTCTGCGTTTTAAAATTTCAGTGTCATTCGGAATGTGTTCTTGGTAAACTATTTGTTTTACCCATCCCCATACAAAAAAATACATTATCGAAAGGTCTGGAGATCTAGCCAAGATGTCACGCTCATTCTCCCGAACCATCTTTAAAAAAACTGATTATTAAGCCAATCAGTAATCATTCTGTAGAATGGGCAGGGCAGCCATCTTGTTGAAAGTAATGCGAACGTCGAATATTTAATGGAAGTTCGTCAACAAACCTTTGCAGAATTTGTAAGTAAGTTTGCTGATTTAATCTTTCTTCAATAACAAAGGGTCCAATAATTCCTAACTCGTATGAGTCGGCACACCAAACATTTAGTTTTTCAAAATGCTTCTGCTCCATGATCGACAGTTTTGCGAAGATGGAACACCATTTGTTGTAAAAGTGCATTCGTCAGAAAAAAATTAGTTTATGGAAATTTCTGTTTTCTAAAATTAACTTCTCTAAAGACAAACAGAACTGCAATCGTCTTGCTTCATCACCTTCTTCCAAAGTGTAACAAAATTTGGCTTATACGGATAAATTTTGTTAGCTTCATAAATTCTCTGTACAAACTAAAATTATGCCAGAAATTAGTCTTTAACTAAGCAGGGCTGAACCCCAAACAATGAAATTTTATATCGAATTTTTTTTATCTTTCACAAGAGTCGTTTCACCTATCCGGGGACACACTGTATATATAGAAATGTTCGTAATAAAAATCTGCATTCCAAATAGAAAATTACACTCTCAAGATGGTCGTAAAAAACTTGTTGTGGAAGAACCATGAGAATTGACGTACTTATTGAGAATGATCTAGACTGTTATCAATTTTTACTTCATAGGAAAGTTTTATAAATTACATCATTTGTAAGTTCATACAATTTACTTCAATTTGCCTAGTTCAAAAGTTGTTTGCAAAAAATATTTACAATAAAAAATTTACAGTGAATGCCGTAACTGCCCAATTTAACAGCATTTTGTCTGATTTCATATGCTGTAATACGATTATGATAACACGAGTTAATCTTATTTTTATACCAAAAACTACAGAATTTTATAGGTCGTATTTTTCAAAATTATGTATCAGGTTATTTCCAATAAAACAATCACAATTAAACATTTTATTAGGGAGAGCATCATTCGACCGCAGGCTTTGCGCTTTCCCTCCCGCGCACTGCAAACACCGTAATAACCATGACATTGTTTTTTAAACACATGTACTTTAGGTCGGAATGGACCAACTGGCCACTGCCAACTGGCCGCGAGACAGCTGGCCGCCGGGACAACTGACCGCCGCCAACTGGCCGCCGGTACAAAATATATTTAACTAGAAAGCGGATTTTTTTGTACTTTTTATATATTTTTTTATTAGAACAACAAAGTATTTACAAAGATTTACAAAGTGGATACTTGTATGTTTTACAATATTTAATTAGGCTTCTAAATAAAATTGTTTTTTATTAATTTGACAATATTATGAACAATACCTCGTAAGTACTCGATGACAATCCCCATATTCGTAATCTCCTAGAAAGTCCCGCTAATGGGATATTTATGACATGATAATTTCCAATATAAAAGCAAGCAGAATTATTTGTAAAATTTCCACTAATTTCTTATGTCTCGCTAATGAGATAGTAATGAGTAACTACTTTCTAATACAAATCCAGGTAGAGGGTATTTTCAAAATTTCAAATCAGTTGATCTAAACATTTTAAAGTAGTCATATGAAAATGGAGCCTATCCAATCTCAACGTAATCGTGCTAAGTTTTATAATGGCGGGTATATTTATGTTTTTGATAATTTATCGGCGGATGGTAAAACAGAGTTGTGGCTATGTGAGCAAAGACGACAGTGTAAAGCGCGAGTTCATGTTCAAAACGGTGCCGTTATAAAAACTTTGAATGTGCATACCCATGATTCAGCAGCAGGCAAAGCAGAGGCTGATCGAGTAATTACTGCAATCAAAAAACGCGCTTTAGAGACACAAGAGCCGACATGTCAGGTAATCAGCGAATGCTCACAAAACCTCAACTTGGCTTGCCAAGGAGCTCTTCCATCTCAAGGAGCTATGAAAAAACTGGTGCGAAGACAACGAAAAGAAATACATCAGGCACCTGCGACTCCAGCAACTCTGGAAAACTTACAAATCCCGGAACGTCTACGAATCTACACCAGGTAACATAGAAAACTTTTTACTTTCGGACAGTGGCCCTGGACCACAGAGAATTTTAATTTTTGGCAGACAGAGAAATTTAAATATTGTGGAAAATTGCGACGATTTCTTTGTAGATGGGACTTTTAAAATTGCCCCGAGTTTATTTCACCAGGTATATGTTATACTAGCAAAGAGATATGGAGGTGTACATCCTGTTTTTTATGCTTTATTGCCCAATAAATCAAGAGCAACTTATGATAGTTTATTCGAAACAATCAAAACGCTTGCACCCACATTAAATCCAAGATCAGTTACATCAGATTTTGAATTAGCTGCTTTTAAAAACCTGCAAAATAACTTTCCGCAAACTGAAATTCGAGGATGTTTTTTCCACCTAGCAAAAAACATAAAAAAACATTTGAACGAAGCACATTTAATTGCTTGTTATAACAACGACGCAAAATTTGCATTACATGCCAAAATGATCATTGCTTTGGCATTTGTCCCAATGCAAGATATGCAAAACGCAATAAATGAATTATGTGATATTTTGCCTGAAGACTTGACACCTATATTAGATTGGTTCGAGGACTATTACATTGGTCGTTTCAATCGCAGAGGACGGCATCAACCCATGTTTCCACATAACATGTGGAATATGTACGACAGAATGTTTGCTTTACAAGATCGTACCAACAATCATCCTACAATATGGAGACTGATTGATGTAATTGAGTACTTACAAGGTATTGCTCACAATTATCAAATTAATGAATAGTAATTTCATTTAGATGCATGCGTCGCAAATATTGTAAAATATGCAAATCCACTTTGTACATACTTTCTTGTTTTTATAAAAATATATTTAAAAAAAAACGCTTTCTACGTACATTTTGGGTTGACTGATATTCGACTAGTTGATTTATTATGTGCCAAAAGCGTTCTGTATCGACACATCTATTTATATAACTACAAATAATAAAACTTAATAGCAAGAATACGGTTAGGAAACAGAAAAAAATTATTTCAATGTTCCCATGTTAAACGCCGTAGGGTACCCGTCGTAGGGCACGGCACAAGATAATATATATGCAGTTGTGAGCATCGATTAAAGAAGCAACCCTAAGATTTGAGAAGGAGTCTCTAGTTAAATACGTTTTGAGTTGGCCGGCGCCGACGCTGGCGGCCAGTTGTCTCGCGGCCAGTTGACGGCGGACAGTTGTCCTAGACCGACTTTAGGTAGGTATAAACAAAGCAAACGCCACATTCTAAAACTATTAGCACTCGGTGTTACCTGGCAAACTACCAAGAAAAAAGCTTTCGCTGGATTTTATAGAAAGCTATTATTTAATCTTCGTAGCTAGATTCTAAAACTGTGTCGCAATTGTTGCAAAGCATTTTGCATTTGCAGTTAGGTGTGCCGAACATTCCTTCATGTTTGCGAGCACATTTGTTAGATAAACAATTTTTGTCTGTACATTCTATTTTCAGTCCTTTTCTAAATTTTCCGAAATTGGGGTTTGGCTTATCAACTTGGAAAAAAATTAATCCTGTTTGTCCCATTCATAGTGCAAAGGATTTAAACTGGAGTGATATGCTTCGTCACAGTTAATCCACATATTCATTTGATATAAACTTCTGATAACAAAAGTATTTATATTCAAACAATAATTTAACGTAGAATTGCCTTCTGGCATGTAATATAAAATTATCATCAGTAGGAGGTAATTTGTTAACCCCTTTTTTTTGTCCGTCGTATAAGATAGCGTCTTGCTTCATTTAAATTGTTTACTTTGTTTAAATCCAATCGATAAAAGCGAAAAACAAATTTCTTGACTACTTGCTCAAGAGTGGTTCTTCCAAACAGGTTTCTAGTTTTGAAAAATGAGTTGATGGTATCACACCCTGCTAGTGCATCAAAGGCTGGTAATAATTCTAGCTCGATTTTATCAAGTTTTTGGAAAATTTTATGCACTGGTACAAATCGATGTTTGTTTGTTGTTGCTATGCTATGACCTTTTTCTATATACAGTTCGATAAAATTTATTTTTTTTACGAAATAGTACAAGAAAAGAATGAACACGTTAGTATCATCTAATTTAACAAGACTTTTTGCAATATTGATAATACATAATAATAATACAAGACGGGTGTCAGCTTCGTCATGATACCATTAGTATGTAGTGAATTAGTAATCTATAATAAACAATGTAAGTAGGAATGTCATTAATTACTAAAATTACTCAATCGTATGGTTTTTCTAGTCTAGCTAGAATATGTATGCAAAAAGTTTTTGAAAGCATTTACATAAGTAGCTGGTTAAAAACTGTATAAATGCTGTCTTGTTTTTAGGGGATTGTATTAATTTTTTATAATTAGGTACGTTTCTATTACAAATTATTAAAGAACCAAAAGTACTTGGTTGTCTTCTTTTTTGCGTTCGCATTTATAAAGCTATCAAAAACAATAGAAATTAGTTGGCAGTTTCTGTATGCTTCAAAATTTTGCAAAATTCTTTTTAAAATAAAGTTACTAAGTCCAATTAACGTCATGAAGTTTTTTTCATTTAACTCTTAAGATAAAAACATTCATCTATAAAATAAGCAGTAATTGCTGCCGGCGGTTCTATGAAAGTATCTGAAAATACTTCAAGTTTCTTGGCCAGCTCTGACTTTGACGTTTTGCTTATAGTTTCGTTTTCATGAAAAATTGCTAATGAAACATTTGTTAATTCGTAAAAAAGGATGTTGTCCAAATTGAGATCATTGACCTAAGCAGCAGTAATAATCATTCAAAACATGTACTCTGAATTTATGTATGCAAAAATTTTTAAATTATATCAAGGTACAAATTTTAAAAAGCTTATGTTACTTTTTAAACATAACCGTTCGTTAATTAATTTCTTTGTATTACCAAAAGCTTTTTCTTTAAAATGTGGCAAAGAAACTTCAGCAGAAGCAATTTTCTTGTAGCAATATGGATTAACTGATCGCTATTAGTAGAGTTAAATCTTTATAACATTAACTTCTTTTATTTTTAAATGTCCGCACTTTGAATGTTGTTACAAAAAATTACTTAGTATTAGTATTAGTATTATTATCATATTCTCCAATTAAATGCCATCTAATGAGCCACTTCTGCAAAGTATTTTTTTGTGAAATTAAGTACTCTGTTATGTGCTCTAAATTTTAATTGCGTTACCTTGTATATTTTTGGATGGCTTAAACTCAGTCTTTCACTTCTCGACGCCATCTAACGAGTATCATTCTTGTCACTTCCGTTCAACTCGTCATTTTCCACTGTCATTTTATTCCACGATGTAGTATATAAATTATACCTGCTTGAGTTTAAAGAACATTTTCTTAACACATTCACGTGTTGTGGCGTTATGTATTTTAAAAACGGCTTTAGTTAGTTAGTTTATTCAACGCAGGGTAAGCTTTTTCTATTCTTCTTTGGATTAAGTGTAATTTTCATGTCAATTTCTTAGCATCACGTGCTATCTCTAAATATGGGTCCCGATCATGTACCTATAAAGGTTGAGCACCCAATTCCTATACGATGTGCATATATGTACGATTGATACCTTTACTACGAGGAATGGACGTTTAACACCATTTTTTTAAAAACACACATGTAACGGCATACCGTAAACTCCGTTTTTTTACTTGTCATAAGTGTTATCTTTTATTTTTTGTAGATTGCGTGAATCACTAATTTCACACAATTTTTTTAGTTACCTTAATAACAGATGAGCTATTAGGAAAACGTTTTGTAAAAGTTAACACCGAAATGTGGTAAGTCAAACTTTGATTTTATTCGATGTCACTACGATGCTTCTCAAGAATCTTATTTGCTTACAACTTCGATAGTTTTTACAACTATTTGTTTGCTATTACTAGTAGTCTAACTTAAATTATTATTACATGCTGATATGCAAACAATTAATTATCAATGTTAATTTATTTAATCTACAAAGAATTTATGTCATTACCATTTAAATTTACTATACAGATGTATTGTGAGTTGTTATTGCTTTCGGCGTTCTTATAACCAAAGGTGTACCTGTAATAAAACTAAATTTCTTCTGGTATGGTTACCAAATTTGAGACTTTTTTGTTATTGATTCCAATTTTATTTATATGTTATTACTCTAAAATAATGAAATTAAATTTGATGTTAACGATTTGGTTTATTATCTCGTTCTTCCAACTTTACGGACCTTAAAAAATTTAATGCTAGCTAGATTTCTGTACTATATTAACAGAAGCTATATTTGCAAAACGAGATCTAATGCATACTAAAAAAATTTATTTGAAGCTCTCTGATAAGAATTGTTTCAATTCTTATGCCAGCTGGTTGTGCAAGGTTCGTAAACTTCTAGATGTTTGTAGCAACTCTAGCAGCACTTTTACAGTCTTTATTTACATTTTGCTTCAAAGCCATATCAGAAGCGACGCATTTAAATTTGCTGGGATTTGTTACCCCTTATTAAAAAAATTGTCGTTCAACAAATTTTGAAAAATTGCAGGATCAGTAAAAAGTGTTTTATTTTCAGCAAATATACTGCTACAAACTTTGCATAGTTGTAACATCATTGAGTTTCTAGACATAGTATGGTTTTAGATACTGCTTCCAAGTGTAAAAGAAAGTCTCCGTTTCTCTCAGCTCATTGCAACTTCAAGAGAATATTAGTAGCGTCCAAAAATAAAAGCTACTACTTGAACGTTAGTGAATGTTTACTGCCGTAAGCGATAAACTTTGACATTGTTTAATTAAACTGTTGAATTACATCAAAAACGGTACTTAAAATGTTTTTAATTTTTTCGCAATCATCATTTAACAATGTTTCAACGTGGTTCAATTTTATCAACATTTATGAATGGATTTTCACATCCTGTTTCAATAGCTCATATTTGCAGAGACTTACACAACAAACCACTAAAAGGATGTGAAACAAGTGTTAATCCATGCACTCCAGAATCGACCAAAATATGTAAAAAAGCACTATCGCTGAATACTGCAAATAAAAGTTATTGTTAAATTCCGCTTAATTGCATGGTTATGAAATTTTCTAGTTTTGTAATGTTAGTCTATATTATTTCTTGCGCTTTGTTGTAAATTGTCAAATCGGCGGTCACGATCAGATGTTTTTGCCTTAATTCTTGCGCTGTACTTTTTAATCGAAGAAATGCTTATAGATTGTGTGTGCATGTAGGTGGTTCATTAATAAAGGTATAGTAAGACACCTTTGATACTGAATTATCGCATGAACTAATTACATTATTGTACTCGGTCTATCCATCCCAGAAAAGTGTTATTCTTTTTGACATAACGTATTATTTTCTATAGCGTGTCAGTTGAGAATTTTATATTCTTGTCAGTACTAAACTCGTTAACATATTTGGTTGTTTTTACGTTGTATTTGGTAGGTTCTGGTGAGTTTGGTGGATTTTTATATAAAGATACATTTTTATTGAAAGGAGTTGTTAGAAACCTTTTTGATTGCCGTTTTATTAGTGCACTTTTAGAAACAATAAAATGTTGATGTTGAAGTAACACAATTGCTATTGCATTTGTCGTTCCTTTTTCATCAAGAGTTTTTTTTTTATTTCAGTCAATAAAGACTTCGTTGGAATGCTTAATTTCTTCAATGCCTACATTGTGAGAAAATTTTGCACCTCTTCATATAATGAGCCATAGCCAATGCGGTATAATATATTTATTAATTTCTTGCTCATAATTTGGCAAACAAAAACTGATAAAGATAGGCCAAAAATCGCAAACGTACTTTTTTTTTCAATGTTGTTCATAATGCTTGAATAAACTCCCAAAATGCTAATATTGAAAGGAGACTTTGATGAGCATTTGATAAACTCTTTTTCATGCAACAGCACTTCCTGCACTCTTTTTCGTTCATTTTTTTAAGTATTATGTAACGTAAAATACTTGCAGATTTATGTAACGTAACCTTTTAGAATTCCATACTAATTTTTATGTTTCGTGAACTTGATTCACCATCAATGCTAGAAATATGATTGTTATTAATTTGAGGAAAAATCATATCGTAACTAAACTGTGTTGAAAATACTATGATTGGCAGTCTAGAACTACTCGAAAGTTTAAGACGGTTTTCATAAATATTTTTCAATTTTCACTTTAGATTGCTCCTATCTGTCTTATAATCTTCATGCGTTGTTGTATCTAAATTTTTCATTATCTCTATGAAGCGATTTTCCAAATTACTGAGTATTACAGCTGCACAATTTGTTAAAACTCGATCTTCAAATTCTGAACAAAAGACCTTGAATAAACACTGAATTCCAATTTTGAAATTTGGATTGGTTTGTTTGCACTTTTGCAGCTTCTAGACGTCATGCTTGAAAAACTATATTACCGGTTTTTGCGGAGCGGAAATTGTGACTTTATTATTAGAAATAACCTAATACATATTTGAAAGAAAATGTGACCTATACAATTCTGCAGTCTTTGGTATAAAAATAAGATCAACCCGTGTTATATTAATTGTATTAGACCGTATGAAATCAGGCAAAATTGGGCAGTTACAGCGTTCATTGACAATTTCTTCTTAAAAATATTTCTTGAACTAATAAAATTGAAATAAATTGTTAAAGCTTTCAACCACTATAATTTAGCAAATTTCTTAATAATAGGGTCAAAACTTATAATAACAGTATAAATAACTCTCAAAGAATACGTCAATTTTCATGGTTTTTCTGCAATAATTTTGTCACAGCCAGCTGAAAGTTTTGTAATTTACCGTGTCAAATACAGATTGTTATTAAGAATATTTTTATATATAGTTTATTAATTTATACAAAAATACTGGATTGAAGATTAAAACCAAGGCTTTTTGTTCGTCAGCCGCCGAACTATATCTTAGCAACCGCATGTTCCAATTGTAGCTAAACAACCAAACTTACATAGTCTAACGTAAAACGTATTACGTTTAAAGTACTTCAAAGATATCTCCAGAACATCTTTATTTCTGACATTCCAAAACACTCACACAAAGTACGCGCTATACGCTGATGTAAATTTGAGATTCTCAGAATAAATTGTTGATCGGTTGCAGGTCATCATGAATCCTCTGCTTGGTACGCTAACTGGAAAATCACCAATAACTGGGTGAAGAGCACTACTATACTTTTCATCAGCCGCAAGAACGTCAGATCAATTCTTCAAATTTTGTGAAGAAATAAAATAAGTTATTTAGGCTTTATTCTCGACTAACGCAACGTCATAAAAGAAAAATATCTACAATAATGGAGTAAAAACATTAATAGTAGCGATCAAGCTGTACTCGATTACTAATAATAATATATAATTTATTAATGCGTCAAAATTTTAGATTCGAGCAAAATTTTGGACGAGTTATAGGAGTGTGGAGAAAATATAACTGCTACAATCGAGGACTATATATAGAACTACCGGGCATTGTAGAAATCAACTTAATAGATGTGCGGCACAATAAATCAAATTGAAAGTTTTATTTTATTATTATTCGTTTTTATTTGGGATATACATAAAACTTTTTATTAACGACGAATAATTGAAAAACATAAAAACTCTAAAGTGGCCTTATAAAATCAAACTTAACACGTTTAAACATATATTACAAAAATATAAATCAGATGAATGTTGTCAGTAGTGCCACTTTAGAAACACAAAAAGAAAAATTTGAGCCGTTATGGAAAGCTATAATAAATTGCAATTTTTAATTGAATGTCATTATGAGGATGAAGAGTTACTCAGTGTCGAATTAAACGAGCGCGATTTGTTTGAATCTATCTAACAAAAACGCAACCTATTAATAAATAAAGTCCAATCCAACTAAACTTGTTAAATTACAAACAATAAAATAATCAAATTTTAAAAGATATTACAATAAACAGCTTAAAATTTGCGCTGTGATTAGTTAAACCAACATTAAAAAAAACTAGCTTCTGAAAAATTAATTCTAATTTGCTTTGTAACATTTAGCTATGAAAAAAGGTGTTTTCAAATACTTTTATACCCAGTTAGTGCTAACATAAGCATAACATATTATGTATCAACGAAAAAAATTATTTTTACAGGAGTTTACCGTACTATTTAATCTGAATAAAAAATAATGAGAATAACAAAGATTCTACAATTTTTGGATTTATTTGAAAATATCTAATATAATACATATAAATGTTATAGTAACAAATATGTTATTAACAAAACTTGTATATGTAAACAAAACTTGGTTAGACAGCATATACAGTTCAGTTTTCTGCTATAAACAAAATTTGAAAATTAGAATTACTTAGGTCATTACGTTGTTAATATTAATTAAACAGCTAATGCGTATTTTAAAATGAAATAGACCCTATATTTTGTAGACATATGTACAATTCGTACTTTGTTAAATAAATCATGATGCTAATAGAAATGTTCTAATACAGAAGCTAATACGAGTAAATATCCTAATCAAATACTAAATTATAGAACATGATCAGAAAGTCTCAAAAGTTGTTAAAGGAAAATAATTAAAACTCAACAACTGTGCTTGAGGATCTGCTAAAAATAAAATTCCATAAAATATAAACATAAATATTAATTACAATTTTTTCATGTAAACAACAAAACTTATAAACAAATATAAGAATAATACCTATGTGTGTAATACTAGTAGCCAAGATTTACCAAGTTTTAGACAACGTTTCCGATTTATAATAAATGTCTGTTATTTATTTCTACAACTTTGCAGATTTTTGTGTTATCAAAATGTATGTGTGTCTTAGTGATAGGCCGCTATTTCAAGAACCTTCCTGAAGTTAATTGGGTAGCGTTCCGCTCGTTCCCCGTTTTACAGTTACTTTTGATTAAACTTATACCAACAATAAGGACAAGCGTTCAAACGTAATTTTATGATACATCGTGTTAGTTATAACACAAATCTTCCTGGAGTCAACACTACTGTCACGTCTCATAAGACAAATCGGTATTTCCATCATTTCTTTTGAGCGTCCTGCTTGTCTTATGTAGTTTTATTTACAAAATCAAATAATCTTATAGACACCATCATGTTTTAAAGTCTCTCGTTTGTCTTTTGCAGATCTAATAAACCTTACGGTGAGAAGGTATTTTTTTTATTTCTAAAATGTTGCCGAGACAACTACGTCTTATTATCGTGTATAAAATTAAGCACTATCTTTTGAAATCTCGTACAAACAAAATTTTTAACAAAGCTACTAATAATGACTTTTTCAATAAATCTACTCATACTTAAGCACATACACTTTACGCATTTATTACATCGTTAGCTCTACTCAAAATTACCTGCTCGAATCTGTTCGCAAGCTTGCGTTCTGCCTCGACGCCTTACATCTTCCTTTGAGAGTCACGTGCATTCGTTTAAGTGCATATTTATTTTTATCGTTCGGCTACCCTGAAAACATATTAACCCAAATATCATAAAATTTTACAAAAATCTTATTCAAAAAAAAAAAAACTAAAAATGAACATAGACAATAATAAGCAAAATAAACATTACAATTCGTAATCTTTAAATATCGTGGCGATTTCCTTTTTCTTGCACCTATGCGCGACGAGCAATACGATACGCCAACTTTATCGAGAACTTCACCTTTGTGGTACAGCTTGAAACTTCGCTTTCTTCTTCGCCGCCATGTACATTCTTTAACGTCTCATTTTGTACTTCGTTCATCATCCGTTGATTTCGGTTGTTTACATCATCTTCGCGTTCCATTTTTATTTAATAAACACTACACACATGAATTAATATTTTTACGAACGTACAACGCATGCCACTAAGCCAGTATTTTTCTTTTATTTTTGCAATTGTTCGTTCAAGACCAAAATGCTCCGACAAATCGTGTGCACGAACACATATCGCTTTCCGCATTCCTTTAGGAAGAAGGTACCTATTCGCGTAACCATTTTCTTCGTCTTTTATTTTCATTAGTCTACCTTGCGTTCTCGGTTTTTTTAAATAGAATATTAATCATCGTGTTTAATTCCGCGTCACTTCGCTGCAGCCTGCGAATTTGATCTTCTTCACTTATCGTCTAATCGTTTGCACGCACTATCCATAATATCGTCCGCGGTTTCCTCGGGGGCTCTCGATAAGCTATCGACATGAGTCATCCTCTGTCCCGACCGGTGTCGCAGTTCCATGTCACAATCCCGGAGTAAATGCAACCATCGTGCAACTAGTGAACTTTTCGTTTTTTGTGCATTCATGTGCACAAGGGCTTCGTAATCGGTCACACACGTAAACTTTAATCCAATCAAATAAATTCTTAACTTATCAACAACATGCACTAACGCCATCAATTCCAGTTTACAACTAGAATATGTTGCTTCCACGTCCGATGCCTTCTTTGATACGTAAATAACCGATTGAAGTGGTGAGGTAATTTTATTCGTTTGAAGCAGAATACTTGCAATTCCCTCCTTAGACGCATCTGTACAAACCTTCGTAGTGGCCGCCGCCGGATTAAATAGTTTTAATAGGGGTTTGGTACACAGTGTCTGGCGCAAGTCTTCAAACAAAGCTTGTTGTAGTTTGCCCCACACAAACGGTACTTCTCGTGAACGTTTCTTGGGCATGGAAAATTCTTTACCGGGCGTATTTTTACATTTCCCGGTCTAATTCCATTTGCACATAACAAACATCTCAAATAGTCCACTTTCGGTTTGCCAAATTCACACTTGCTTATCTTTATCGGTAGATTTACCTTTCTGAATGCCTTAAAAACGCATTCTAATTTTTGAAACATTTGAACCCAATCACTAGCAGCTACTAGCATATCCTCTAGGTACTATTTAGCAATATCCTTAACTAAAGGGCCCAATACGTTCACCCGTCGTATCGTTTGTGATAAAAGCGGTTTTGTGTCGTGCTTCTTTCGCCAACGGCACTTGCAAATAAGCACTTCCTACGTCTAAAACTAAAAATAGTCTACATCCAATAAGTCTTTCAAATTTTTTTTCTATGGTGGGTATAGGAAAATTAACTATTGTAGTTTGCATATTTAACGCCCGATAATCCATCACTAATCTTGGTTCTCCAGATTTCTTATGCACTAGTAGGCATGGAGAAGCGTACGACGACGTCGTATCACTAGCAATTCCGCGAAGCTTCCACTCGTTGACAATGTCTGCTATCACTCGTCTTTCACTTGCGGACGCCTTATACGTTTTGGCTCGTATCAGTTCTTCGACCCCTCTAATGTACATTTCCATTAATTTAGTGCATCCGAGCTCTCTTAAATTAAAAGCAAAGCTCTTTCTTTCCAGTTTTATTTCATGTATTTGTATGAGCAGACTTCCTCTATTTCTTTATTATCCGCCTTTATATTATTATTTAGGACAGAAATTGTTATTATTTTGGTTTTGTTGAAGTTTGACTTTAAACCAACTTTCTCCGTGGCAGTTTTTAGTTATTGTATCGTTTGTTGTGCTTTCCCAATGTTTTCCGTTATTAATTCTCTTACCTGATTTTATCTCTATTCTCGTGAAGTTTGATACTTGCCGTCGCATTATCATATATCGTCGCTTTGGTGGTGAACTGTTGTAATCACCATAAACACAAGACTTGAGCTAGCGCGTTTGTCATCAAAATACTCATATTTTATTTTCTAAAACTGTCACCAGAAGACAAAACACAATAATATTTGGATATTTTTACGTTAGGGTTATACATCTCATTTGGATATTTTTATTTTAGGAGTTTAAACATTGTTTTAGGAGTAATTAGAAAGTCATGTAGCTTAGCTTTATTTACCACAATAAATTTAGATATTCTACTATATTATTTTTTAGAATGTGAAAAGATCTAAATTTAATAATGTTAAAAATAATGACAATTCAGCTATTTTTTTAATTAATTGTATTACAATTTATTATTGATAAAAACAGTATCAAAATAGCACGGATTCAAATTGTCAGTTTTCGGCGATATCGAATTCAACTTGAACTTCATCAGTGATTTTTAGCGCTTCATTAAATCCGTGATAAACAGACTGTATGGAGTCAGATTCGCAAAATTTACGCAGGCTCATCGTTTTTCGTTTTTCAATTGGTAAACTAGAAGTATACAATTTGGGTATAGCTTCATTTAGGAAAGATGTACTACTTCTTGGGACGGATTTCGGAATCATTGAAACGTTCTTTAAATATTATTTTGTTAAGGTTTTTTTTCCTACATTGAATGCAATTTGCTTTTAACCAATTTAGAACACTTCCATTTTCACACTTTTTTTTTGGTTATTACGGCAGTTTTCCATAAAGTTTAAAATTTAGGATAACATTGTAAAATGGTTGCTTGGTTTTTCCAGTGCGCGCTACTATAAACCAGCCCTCTGTGGTGTAAATATCTATTTTATTACCACGGTTTTCAATAGCAGAATAGACACTGTCGCACTCATTTCAAATTTACAGCTCGTAAACACATCACAGTTACGATTCTGCCTCAATGCTGTGTCAGCATAGAATGTAACTTCTTTTACTTTAGTTGCAAGGCCAGTCAAAAGTTTCCACAAACAGGTTGCAATTTCTGAGGAATTTTTGGTGCTAACACTCTCATGCCACATAAAGTTATCAACTTGGGCAGTTGCCAAATTGTATAAGGTGAAGTTAAAAGTTTTTAGTTTTTAGGTATAGTACAGCTTTCTTACTTGTAATGAAGGTGTTAATAGTAGATTACATACCAAGGCGGAAAGTGTTCCATTTCTGTCGAGAGAACTATAGTTTACCGAGAGGCATAGCCTCGAGGTGAACTAGTTCTCGAGACAATTGGAACACTTTTGCCAAGGTTTGTATACAATTTTATTCACAATCAGCCATTAAATCAAGTACATAACATAAAACTAATAAAAAATGAATGAAAACCTACTTCCAAAATATTATCGTTTATTTCGGTAAAATATTAACACATAGTAGGCACTTCACAATTGACATATACGTATTTAATTTATGATTGTCATTTTATCAAATTAGTTAAAACAAAACACACACAAATTACAGGTTCGGAAAGTGTACTTTACTGACCGTGAGGTTTCATTACATACTCGTTTTTTTTTTAACTATGGAAATCGTTCACTTACTAACCTTTAAGAGGTTCGGAAAAGTGTACGTTACTAACTGATTGTGAATAAAAAATTTTTTCCATATCTACAGCAAAACAGACAAACGTTTTGCTCTATTTTTGTCGACTTGTTTTGCTTCACTAGCCTCTGTTTTTCAAGCTATGTGTGAAAAGCTTATATAAGTGAGTTAAAAGGCTAATTGGTCTATAGTTTTTGAGTACGGTTGCATCGCTCTTTTTTTGGCGCAAAATTACAACTCCGTTATTCTATGCTGATGGCATTACACATTCTTGTAGACAAAAATTGAAAAGGGTATCTATTTTTCGAAACAATTGTTCACCTCCTACTTTTACAGGCTAGATCATTATGTCATTCTTCCCCGAAGTTTTTGTGTTTTTTATTTCATGAAAATGATTTTTTTATTTTGTGAAGAGATTTTTGGCATGTCTTCAGATTCTTGGTTTATTATCTCTCTTTTTTGAGAGCAACTCTTTTGTTGGTCGTTGCTACGGTTATTTTTAGCAGTTTGCTACAGTTTGTTTATAACTGTCCTTTGCCATCTTTCATTTGAAAAATTTCCATTCTACCGTTTTCTAGTCTTTTTTTTAAACTTTGAAACTTTTGTTCTTTTTTTGTCTGTGTTATGTGGTCTGTATTATATCTCCTGATGTCTTTTTTTATAGTTTTTGTTTATTGAACTTTTTATATTGGTTTTTGTCGGTAACGGCTTGTTTTGGTAACTTTCTTCTTTCTTTCATTAGTTGCTTTATATTATTATTATTATATATATTCTTACTTATTTTTTGTTTGTTGCCATATTCTTTTCTGGTTTTTTAATTGATGTTACAATTTTATCATTTATTTCATTTACGGTCGTGCACTTCTTAGTTTGATTTTTTAACTCTGTTATAATGTTTGCGAATACTGTTAAACCTATAGGACAATTCCATGTTTTGGGTTTTCGTTTTCTGATTATTTATTTTTCAGCTACCTAATCATTTTTTTTGTTCAAATTAGTTGGCTTTCCAAGCGTTGTTACGTTATTTGTCCTGAACTTACCGTTCTTAAACGGTAAATAAATTACTTACCGACGATTTACGTCTATCAACTACAAAATCAAATATACCGTCTTAGAAACAAGCGTAGTAACTAAGAGAAAATGATTTAGTAGTGCAAAAAAGTTACATAAGTTATTTTGAACTTTGGCACACACGATTTATTAAAACTTAAACAAATTGAAAAGTATGATAGACAACAACAAAAACTATTGTCAATCTATTGTATGCAGCTTTGTATGAGCACATAAAATTCTTATTAAAGAAAATATTTAAATACAAATAAAGATGTGAATTTAAACTTTTTTTTATAAACTAGATTACCAAGTCTAGTTCAGTATACTGTACAAGTTCAATGTACCGGGTGAGTCAAACATAGATTAAAGTAAGTTTGTCCTTTGTAGGTAAATTTTATTAATACAATGTATATACTATATGGTTACTAAATGGTGTCCAAAAAAACAGAATAGTGCAAAATTGATAATTTTTATATGAAGCACTCTGTGTATTTTTCGATTTTTGAACTTTACCTGTAATTTTACGACTATTTTACTAAAATTTAATGTACCTATTTAAAGTTAATTGTTTCTGAAATAATTACAATGTTATTTAAAAAATTACATTTACATATGTCAGTTTATTATTATGTATTAATCTTAAACGTTTAGATTTTGATTATACTAAATTTCAGTTTATGTTATGTTTAAAAAATAATTGAGATAAAAGCTAAGGGTTATTTAAAATATGAGTTCAAACCTGAGAAACTTAAAATTCAATAAGATCAATTATTTAAATAAAGCACTCTGTATGTTTTTATATTATATTAAAGAAAATTAAGAAACCTTTAACTTTCGTTAAACATTTTTGAGTTCTTTAGCTTTTCCTGTTATTCTCATTCTGATATATCTTAAAGATATTCCTTGTTATTATTCGTAACAGACACGCAAATAAATTATAAATATGGTTGAATGTTGGTTCTCAGTTAAATTTGTAAAAAAAGGTGTATGTTTACTAAATAAATAATACATTATTCTATACATAAATTCATTAATGTGTTTGCAACGAATAATAAGAGATGTACAAATAAAACAGAAAAAGCAAGATAGCTCCAATGCAATGAAATATAGATATAAAACGTTCTTAACATAGCTTTTTATTTTTTTTCAAGATAACAAAAAAATATATTAGGGTGTTCCATTTGCATTTTCATGTTTCGCAATTTGAAACTTATATTTTAAACATCCTGTACCTTCTATCTAATTTACTTTCATACAGTTTAAATATTTATGATTATTTAAATATTAAGTATTTTGTTCCTCTAAAAAGTTTCTATATTTTTAGGCATTCCTTTATGATGAAAAATCTCTATGAAATTTTTATGGAAAAAGATTTACGACACAAGCGACTGCAGAGGATACCATAGCAAATCTAAGATTTTCAGCAATTGATGTAGTAATTATTCTACGAGAACCCGATTACAAACTGATGAAGAGGAGTTTGATAAAGATGATCTGACTACAGCTCTTCTTTCCCGTGATGTTCCAGGAGAACTTAAAATAGCGATAAAGAATTCCAATAACATGCCACTCTCTAAGGTTTGTACTCCACTATCAAAAAAGCAAAAATAGTTAAGCCTAAGTGGAGTAACGAACCGGTAGATATGAAAGTGACATCCACTAATGGCAACTCCATTTGTTTGAGTAAAGTACTAGAACAATTGACTAGCTATAATGTCATTCAAATGTTTGAAAAACTGTTTAACGAACAAGTTGTCAATTTTATAGTTCTTATAGAACAAACGGATACATATGCTCAAACCAGCAATAATCATAGTATTCAAGTTACTAGTGACAAAATCAAGATGTTTGTAGGTGTGCTTCTTTTTAGTGGTAAATTACCTCGTGCGCGTTTCTAGTGGTGTTTGGATAAAGACGTAAATGTGCCAATTATCTCAAACTGTATTAGTAGAAATAAATTGGAAGAGATAAAAAAATATATACACTTGACAGATAATACCCAGACTTACAGAAATGATAAAATGTTCAAAGTACGAACTAATAGTTCAGAGTTTTTTACGAATGTTTGTCCATTGATGAAGGGATGGTACGATATTTTGAACATCATTGTGCGAAACAGTTTATCAAAGGTAAACCAGTACGCTGCGGCTATAAAGATTAGATGTAGCTGCAGTAGCTATTGTTATGTTTTTGATACCTACTGTGGTGCTAAACCGACCAATGGTGGAGGTTAAAATTCCAAAATCCACATTTCCCATAAGATTGCAGATGGTAATTAATCTTCTAAAAGTTGTCAAAGAACTTACTGATCACATCGTGTTTTTTGACAATGATTTTACAAGTTTTGATCTGCAAACTACTTTGGAAAAGAAAAGTATGCGAGTTACAAAAACTGTGCGAAAAAACCGTACTAAGAAATGTCCAATTCTTCCTTCCGGACACATAAAGAAAAGAAACCGTAGTAATTTCGATTATCGTTGCGATAAAGAAAATTATCTTCATTCGTGAGATGGAATGACAATAATAGCGCCGATACAATGACTACTAATTACGACGGCATTGAACCAATGCCACAAGTAAGAAAATAGTCGTCAACGAAAAAGGAAGAAATATCAGTAACCCAAACAATACTTACAATGCGTACATGAGGAGTGGATTCTTTGATCAATCGGTCAGCAGTTGCCGAGTTGTGATGCATGGCAAAAAGTGGTGGTGGGTTGTTTCACCCACATGATAAACATTACTGTTGTAATAAACAAGACCCTATGGATTTGCTAGTGTTTTAACGAAATGTCACCCGTCATTACTTACGGTCTTATAAAAAGGCCATTCAAAAAAGATCCATTTTGGGATCTTTTAGGACGACCATCCGGTTCATTACCTATAACCCAGTAAACACAAAATTGATAATGTTTAGTAACAGTTTCAAAACAAAAAATTTATGATTCACTCTTGTTTCAAACATAAAAGAAACCTAACTGCAATAAAATAGCTATAAGTCCATCGCTGTTTCACTTATTTGAATCAGTATAGTTTCGGTATTTTAAATTCAAATCTGTTCCAAACTAAATGTTGCATTCGGTTTACGTTTTAAAAGCTTCGTTCTTGAACTGATACTAAATGATCGATACATGTATGATTTTTTTGTTTCAATAATGAACTAAAACAATTCTTTCAATAATATAATTATACATTTTCGAATGCACTTTTCAAATTTTATTGCACAATAAATATTTTTAAATACAATATCACATTGAGTTTTTTACATATTGCAACTTTCCTAGATGTGGTCTTTTCACGGAAGCCTCGAAAACTGCATCACTTACTGTTGGGTAGCAACTTTTAACCGCATCTGTAACATAGAAATAAATATTTCATTTATATACATACATAATCATATAGTTACACAAAATTAATTACATTTTTTTAATCAAAAACAACACAAACTTAATATAAATATCACTTTAGCAATCATTAGAAAGTTATAAAAACACTATGAATACCTTTAGCTGTACATAATCGTATAGAAAACTTGAATTGAACTGTAATTATAAATCATCAGATTTACGCAATAATCTACCTTAACGCAACCATGTGTTACATTTTTTTTAAACAAATTAAAACATGATACATAAAGAACAGAAATGATAATAATATCGATTACATTTATGGATTATAATAAAATGTTTCGACTTACCGTTTATTGTTCCATTTCGTAATTGTACACACAGCATCACTTATCAAACTGCAACCGAACAAGTGAAAAGATATCAATTTGCAGCGCAAGCGTTGACGACAGTAATCAAAAGTATAGCAACGACTAATGCTGACTAATGACAAAGTATTCGATTTTCCTAGAACGATTCCACTGTTTTGAAAATAATTCAATCTTATTTAATCGATCTTTAACCAATTCTAGTTATTCAAAAAATATTCGGTTTTAATAAATCAGTTTTTAGACGGTTGCTGATTATGGGAAAAGAATTGCAAGTACTGAAACGGTTTAAAACTGATTGTGAAAAATCGGAACTCTTTCAATTTATTCACTGTCAGTTACATGTAAATGATATACAAATGGAACTAACACGAAACAACGTATTGAAACAATTGTTTTAATTTTGTGACTGTAACAGTTTCAATCCGTGTTTACTGGGAAGTTTACTAGGCAATCTAACAGCGTATGTCAAAGCACAATTAGGAGGGATTGTGAGAAGTGTAATGTTAATCTTTGTATTGAGAGAAAATATTTCACACTCAGAAATAATTTTTGACACATGGACTGACTATTTTGAAATAATTATTTTTTTGTTTTTTGCTGATTTATATTATATATGCCCGATGCATCATTTTTTTTCGTTACGTCTTAAGCAAGCAATCTGAAAATAAAGCATACAGACAAAAATATACTGTACTCGATTAAATTCAATCATAAAAAAATATTTTAATAATGTACAAGATTGGTGGGCATTAATGGGTTAATTATCTTAAAAATGAACTCGCTTATATGACTGATTTATTTGCCAGAAACATATTGTGTTTAACCGAAGTTAAAAATGTAATATCTGTGTTTATTGCAAAACTTTTTCTGTACAAACAAAACTTAAGAATAGGAGAATGTTCTCAGTTTCCAAATCTCTCAAAATTGCAAAACAGAGTTGAAGATTTGTTTGCTTATTGCCAACACTGAACGGCGCTTCATTCGGACCTTAACAATAGATTTGAAGACATTCTTCATTTAGATATTTTTGCAAGTCGTAAAACTCAGAGCACAAATACAAATGAATACATTTTAGTACAGGAGCAATTTATTGAATTATCCACAAATGAGGAGCTAAAATCAATGTTTAAACAAGGATCCAGCATTGTGAATTATTATACAAAAGCTTGTTTTCCTGTAATTCTATTAATAAAATATGAATTCAGTGCCGTTATGAGCCTTATCACAAAAAAAAAATCGACTAAAAATTGCTAGTTCTAGAGTACTAATTAGTACTCGTGGAGATTTGCGGTTGCTACTCAGAAACATTGAACCGGAAATAAACAAACTTATAAAATCCTATCAGATTCATCCAAGTCATTAATTTTTTTTTGTATTTTAAAACAAAAATTATAATAATACTGTTTTAGTTATATTTTATTTTTACGTCACCATTTACCATTGAAGACATCGAAGTTAAATTTTTAATTTTTCTGTTATGCAGTTAAGTAGTTTTTTCACTGAGAGGTTCGTGGAGAAGTTTTACTATGATAAGGGGTTCATGGGTAAAAGAGTTTGGGAATCACTGGTTTACATGAAGCGGACGTTACAAGAATAGAGCATGGTACTTTGACTATTATTATAATCACTTGTGGATATACAAATCTGTAATAATATCACCAAATTAATAGTTATTTATGTGTTAGTAAATAAAAAATGTTTTAAAAATAGTGACAGTTTTCTCAGCACTAATTTTTTTAAATAATGTCTTAAAAACTTTTAAATTCTCAACAAGTTTAGATAAAATGACCCGTTTTGTCTGATTTATGGTATTTATCACTGGATTATGTAGTCTTAATGTATAAATTACTGCGTTATTTAGTTTGATTACATGCTCTATCATATCAACTGGTCAAGTACTCACACAAAGAAGGAGTAGGTAGACTTCATCAAAAGTTATATATTTTATATTTATGTTAAGAATTTTGATGTTAGGTACACTATATAAATTGTCTTGTTTCTGAAATTTTATGTTTTATATATTTTTGTTGTTGGAAAGATTGTGTCTTATTTTTGTATCAATCTGTAGTCTTGCGTCATTTGAACTTTGGATTGTAGCTTTCCATAAAATTTGATTATTTAGAGGTAGCGTGGGGCACAAGACTCTGATATAGTTCAGTTCGTTTTTGTTCATAAAAATTACGAAGTCACGAACGAACTACTAACTCAAGTATTTATTCTATTAGTCTGTCATCGTTTGCCGAAACCGAACCTACATACATTTTTAGTGATTCCATTAAAGCAGTTCAATTTGGTACAACAAGCTTAAAGAATGTTTAAAATATTTTTGAATGCCATTTTGTAAATTTTGTTGTCAACGTGTCGGCTAGGTTTCGGAAAGTATGTTTTTCACTATAAAAAAATCAACTAAATATAACAGTAAAAAATAATTCAAATTTGTCATGCAGGAAATGTAATGTAATGGCTCCAAAGTTAATAATTACTAAGTCAAAAAATCTGTTGTGACGCCAATAATATAAAGAGAATCTAATTCTGAATGAGTATGTTTTTAATTCTTTCATATTGTAAAAGTTTTTCTCGTTGGTATGTGGTAATTTGGACATGTTATTTGTAGCAACTTACACAGTTCTGAGTCATTAATAATGGACAGTGGGTGATAGTACTTTACAATCTTTCTAAGGATTTTGTAATCTAAAAGTTTTATAAGACTAATGCATGGCGGTTTCATAAATGATAAAATTTGTATAATGCTTGTTGGGGTATATGCTGCTTTTGATTTAATGTTTAAATTACGTATGTAATTGTTTAATTAGATTGAGGTTTTTTAATTTGTACAAAATGTTTAAAACTGTTTTATATGCAACGGTAAGGAAGGTAATGTACGACAAAATTTATGGCAAACATTTTCTGACAAAGATGTAATGGAAATTGAAAAACATGAATCCATTCAACTTGATATAACTTTTAAGTAAATGTTAACTATGATTAAGTATGTGTTGTTTCTTATACATAGAATTACCTTACTGGTATTTGAATTGAATACACAAAAAATCAAAACTTCCTGGCTTAATAGCCTCTTTATTAAAATAGTCTTAAAAGTGTTAAAACTTGGGAGCGATTTTTGCTTTGGTTTAATCTTCTTCTCTTAAATTATCAACGTGCAACCAAATGTTACGTTTCTTTGACATTTTTATTTGTAACTACTACCTCCACATATCTTGTTATAGACAAGAAGATCTACTTTATTTACTATATTTGTATGCTGATTTGCTACTTTACCGTTATTACTTCCGATAATATACGTTTTCTTTACTTGAATAACTACCGTTTTTTCTATATTCTTTTAGAATAACCATAGTTCTTCTGTCCATATTGTTGTATTTCTTTATTTCAGTGTTCATGTTGTTGTCTCATAGTGTGGCCTGTCCATCTTCATTTCGGATATGTTACATATCTTTTAACGACTATTATTTTTGTACTTTCTTTTATACTTTCATTTCTTATTTTATCTTTCAACTTTATACTCATCATTTGCACCTCTATTGCTTATTGGGCGAGTTTTCTGATTATTGTTTTGTTTAATACCGCGTAAGTAAATACTGTTCATACATGATTTTTTCAGTTTAAAAAACGTTTTTTGGTTTTTTAGTATTTTACTTTTTTTCTAAAAGCGTATGCGCTTATCAATTTCTAGATTTGGGTTAATTTTTTGCACCTACTTTACTTGTTTATCCTTAGCTCAATTTTTGCTGCTTTGTTTTTTTTCTTTGATCACGCTTTGTAAGTCAATTACAAGTATAGCTAATAATATTTAGTAAGTTTTAAAAGAAATAATGTGCTTGAATAAAGTAAAACTTCTTTGGTGTTTGAGACAAATATGACTAAAAAGATTAAACTAATGTAAGGCAACCGAAATGACTAATACGCAAATGTGTAATTGGTTGCATAAGCTGCTGCAGTTAAAAAATGTTTTCGTATAACGTATGAACAATCTTGATCACTATACGAATATCTTGTTTTAATTTAATCATTAATTACAGTTATGATTACCACAACTAGTACGAATTTTTAACAAAGCAGAAAACTAAAAACATACTTATTTCGGTATAAAATACAACACATTGTATTTATCTCTTTCTTATTAAATAACACTCAATATGACCAAGGTCAATAATTAATTAATCATCGTTATATAAAGTATCTTTAGTTTTCTGTTCATCTTCATCTGAACCATTATTACTCCTGTAAACGTCAAATTTGCAACGTCTTTATCAACAAGACCATCTATTTTTCACATTTCTTTAAAAAATTGTAAAACATGATTGCACTGCTGTTTCCAATTTTCATTTGCTAAATCAGAAAATGCATTTTAAACTATTTTTCTAATATTAAATACAATATTACCTATTCAATTTAACTTTTCTTTTTACGGGACTACGTATAGATTCAATTGGATTAAGTCTAATGTGGTAGCAGCTAAAAATTTTAGAAGCGCTTTTAATTGAATATATTTATTGACGAACTACTTGTTATTTACCGAAAAGATTAATGACATTACCAATAAAGTCTAGTGCTTTGGAATGAACAATTTTTCAGGTTCTGCTTACCATGGAATGAAACTGCAAAACATAAATTTACTTTAATTAATGATTATTATTGGTTTTGTTCTATCAACAGAAAAAATAAATATTATTTTTTGTACTTCCGTTCGTTTTGATGTATTTTGCAGACAGCATAATCGCGCCGAAGTTTCACTTTTTCGGCCTAGGCCAATAAAGTGTAGTAGCATTTTATAACTAGAAGTTGGCACTAAAAATAACTTATATTTTACGTCATCTGTCAAATTTATTAACATATATACCATATTCTGTGTTAATGTTTAGAATAACAATAAAACTTTTTTTGTAAACAAACCTAATAGGATTGATTATAACATACAATTACTAAAAATGAAAAATTGAAATTATGTCATACTTGCAAAATAGCACTTTCTGGACTAGTGATACCAATACCTATTATGTTTTATCCTACAACACTTATCAAATGTAGTAAAAGTAAATTAAAATACATTGTTCTAAAAGAACAGATTTGTACACAAACAAGCCAAAAATTCAAATATAAAAACAAAAAAGCCAAAATAATGTAAACAGAAACTAAAATATCAACAAAATAAATGTACTTTTACGAATCGCGATATGTGATTGGTCAACACAATTTGTTTTTTAAATTAGTTCGCATATTTTCTGGCTTTTTGAAGCTCGGTAGCACAATAATTACTGTTTTTAAATAGCGGAAACTACGTCGCTGTGGCATGAGCGTTACTTTTGTCAGAAAAAAAGTTACTACTAAGACGCACCTAAAGAAGTTTTACTTCAAAAATAAATAATTCTGTATTTTTTTAAAACTTCCCATATGGTTTTTATACTTCAGTTTTTATTTTTAATTTATAATTAAATATTATAAAAACTAATATTTTATTTATATAATTGTTTATTGCATATAATTTTACTTTTAAACATTGATAATAATGATGATATCTTTTCTTAAAAAAAAAAAAAAACAATTCTGTGTAGTATATACACATAGTCAGTTAACATTCAGAACGTCAACTAATAGATATAAATACAGTCCAGCGTTATCAAAATAAAAATTCTTATCGTAATTAACTCGGCTCAAACATGATTTGTTATTTTTTACAACTATTGTTACTTTGTGTTTTACAAGTACAGTCAAATCTCGATAAAACGTATGACGTACCAATTCCAGATATCAATATTCGTTCAAATGGTTTTGATGTAAGTATTAATGACGAAGACGGAATCAGTTTAGTTTATTTTTACGGTAAAATAATGAATGCGAGTGAAAATGAAATTGTTGTTATGAAATCTTATGAAAAAACGGAGAATACGTGGATACTTAGAAGTAACTATAATAATTTGAAAGAAGGTGATATTATATATTATTGGTTGTATATAAAAAAGAACGGCGTTGGATACAGGTTAACACCACAGTATTATAAAGTATCAGGTAAATATATACTTGATTTTATTAAAGACTAGTAAAATATTTGTTTATGTAATACTTTATTACATATCTGCTGTTATAATTTATGTACCATTTAGCATTTAAACTATTTAAACGTGTAAATATTATACAGATCAAAAAGTTTATATTTTTAGAACCTGATTGTTTAACAAGATTGCCTGCTGAAGAGTTAAAAGAAAATAATCACTACCAAACTGATGATTACCTTTGTGAAATTACTTGTGCATATGAAATACAAAAAATAAAACATACTTTATCCAAAATCAAACAAAAAATGAATTTTTTAAACAAAATGCTTTCTGATTTATCACTACCAATAGAAGCTGCTGTTCAATCGTTTAATTTGTCTTACATAAATAATTATGCAATATATTAAGTTCAACTAATTTTTAAATTATGTTTAGAGGTTTTTGTTAATTTAAAAATATATACTGATTTTATGTAATACGCTTTGTAAAGGTTTTTGGTATTATATCTGTTTTCAAAACTTACGTTCTCGTCGAAGATGTGTTCTGATTTAATAAATGCATAAAATACACCTTCTATGTAGCTGCTGCACAACTACACGCACTTTCTCGTAAACGTATTCGTACGCGTTGCATTAATAATACGAGGTTTAATATAAAAATTATATTTGCAAACGCCACTAATACTACATATATTTTTCAAAGTATTATTCTAAGTAACCGTCTTAGACCGGGAGTTGCAAGTTGCTATCACATTGGAAACAAAATAGAAATAATAATTTTAAATTAAAATATTTTTAAGTTGCATTCAACCTTCCATTTTCCTTAATTACAGGGGCGATTCTTATTGGTCGATAACAACAAAAAAAAAGAAAAGTGTCCGTTATGTATGAATCAGATTAAACAAAGAAAGAAGCTTTAACAAGCAAAAAACCAAGCCTTGAGGCGGTGGGAATATTATTGGTACCGACAAAATTATCTATTATACCATTCTGTATACAAGAATTATTCTTAAGAGAAAACAAATGTACAATAGACAAACATCCTTATTAACTAATAACTAATACTATAATAAAAATTCTAACTACAATAATTTCTATGAGGCACGAACAATATCATTCTAAAATTGTAATTAATTTTAGATTCTGCAGTACTGATATTTATATATATTTTCTTTCCAAATTACACCGTTGTATAAAAATAATGTGATAGTAATTTTTGTTCTTGTTTAGTTATTTATTAACAAACATATTTAATTATTTTCTTGTTTTATATAATAGATTTACATGTAACACACTAACAATATAATAAAATATGATATATATCACTTAGAATTAAAAGAAAGACAATTGATGAAACCTGGATTTATTTGGTTAAGTTGTAAGCATTGACTGAAAAGAACAAAGGTATGGAAATGTGATTAAAAAGTCGAATAAAGAGGTGAATCTGTGAACACAAAATCTAATTAATGGTTGGTAAAAACAACGTTTATTTTCACACCGGAAGCAGTGAATCGCTTATTATAACTTTATTTGGAGACGTATGCAGTAGTTATGCTTAGTATAGTTTTTTTGTATAGAAGTAATATGCTAACGTAATGTTTTTGTTACTTTAACATATATTTTATTTTAAAAAAAACACAATTTGTAAGAATTGAAATACTATTTATGTTGTTACATGAAACAATCATCAGCAGCCTAGGGATTACAGTAAATTATGTTGTATATGAGTTAATTAGATTCAAATAAAGCTTTGAACTTTGTACTCTTTTGAAAATAGTCACTTTTACATTGATTAAATATTTGATGTGTAAATTTGTTATTAAGCTACGTATTTCTTTGTACTTTACAATAACGATAATATATAAATGTTTCCCTATTCGTTACAATAAAATTGTTGCTAATTGTTAATTAAAGTTTTCTTGTTTCTTTTGTAATTCTTAAAAAAATATATTTTTGTTACAATTTTATTTTCAATGTAACTTTTTGATGTAATAAAAGTATTTTTATTTGAAATAAATTTTATTAATGTACTAAGTTTATATTATTGTTTGTTTTAAACAAGTATTACTGTAGCAGCAGTTCTGGATGCACCGTTTTAGTTTGATTTAGTTTTTGTAAAATATTAATTATCATTTCTTCTAAAGATTCTATATGCAACTGCATGGTTGTTACTGCGTTTGTCATATTCTTTAACTCATTTTCACAAGTAACCTTGCATTCTACATTTTCGGTTTCATGTACAGTATCTAGGTTAACTGGATCTTGTACAATAACTTGGTCAGGGTTTCTAGTACTATCAGTAAAATATGTTACCATCGGGTTATATTCTGTAGTAGTAGTAGTCATCCAATGACCAATGACGCCTATAAGCTTATTATAAATATTTATAGTAGCATTTTAATACTTACTTTTAACGTGATATACTTCGTAAGGCATTCTATAACCAACACCACTTTTTTTTACGTATAGCCAATAAGTAATTGAGTCTCCAACATCAATAGTAACGTTACTATTAAACAGCATCCATGCTCCGTTTGTTTTTTCTCGAGTATCCATTAACATTTTAATTGTTTCGCCATTTGCTTTTGTTAATCGACCGTAAAAGTAAAATAACTCAATTCCTTCTTCATCTGGTAATATAATTTGTAAATTAGGAGCATGAATCGATACTATAAACTCGGGAGTTGGTATTTGGTAATTGCTAGCATTACCATAAACATAACATACGGAATAAAATAATATACTTGCAATTGATATATAAAACATGTTTATAACAGTAATTATTGTTTAAACTAATAATAATCAATGTTCATGTTGTTGCAACACATGCGATAACCTTTTAGCGTAATTTCTTGAAAAAATCCAATTTACTGTATTAACTAAATGATTATTTGATTTCCGTAAGATGAAAATACTTAGAAATGTAAACAACAAAACATATACATATATAATATATAGCGTGTGTCAAATATTTTTTGTTATAAAAAGTAAAATATTTAAACATAAAAAACAAAAACTACACGAGATGTCATAAACTATTTTTAACAACATTTATATAAATGACTAGAGAGGAAACTAGATACCTACATATATCATAAATTTGTTACAAAATAAGATATAAAGGTAACTATGGTGTCATCTATTTCGAAACTTCAGAAATTCATAAACAGGACTAAGTTGGCTTAAACAAAAACACAGTTGCAACCAATTGCTTATATAACAAGCATTTACCTAAATTAAAATTTACGTTTGTATTTGTTTCTTTTTGTTTCAAATACACTATGTTTCAGTATGAAATTTTGCAACAGCGCAATTAATCGTTGAACTTTCATCTCTAATCAGATCGATTGCAAGGAAAGACTTTTATGAATTCTGGTCTGTACAGATAGACCACTGTGATTACACTACTTTTTCTAACTTATCATTATAAAATAAAAGTAATTTTTAGGCAAAACTACTAAAACTCTTAATTACAAATTTCAAGAAAATTGTTAAAGCTTTCTATTGTAGGAGAGAGCGGAAAGAACGCTACTTAGTGTGTTTTATGGACGAGTTTCGTGAAACAGGTGTGTACCACTGGTCGTGGTGTTAATATAGCATTGAAGCGGTGCGAACCTTAGCGCTATCTTTGTCGTTGACTAGGGACGTAACACTCTAAATCGTTCCAATTAAACTACGCAGTGCAGTATTACATTTGGACGATTTGGATACTTACAATTTCACTATGGTACAGTGGGAGGACACTTTGACGTAAGAAAAAATCCAAAAAAGGTTTAGTGGGTGCAAAAATATACTTGTTGTAAGAGAACCGCGAGAGTTTGTCAGAAAACTTACTAGCAAAAAAACGCAAAACACCAACGAATTAATGTAACGTAGCAAATCTCTTAAAAAACGTTCAATTAACGTAGCAGCTTTTTCTCAAAATCGGATTTAAGAAATAAATACATTTTTCAGGCACTGGGTTACTCCAGTAAGTTTAAACAACTCCAAATCAAAACGTCACTAAAATTGCAAACGTGTTGATGAAACAGTTTTTTGTCAGATCTGAATTTCGTTGTTGCATTTTCAATTAAAGGTAGAAACTTTCGGAATAATTGTTAACTGTTAAAAATTAGAAAAACTAAAACAACGTTTATTTGTTGTTGGTTTTTATTTATCTTTGTTTAGGAGGGGCATAAAAATTACTCAAATTATTTGATATGGCGATGTTTTGCGTACGAAGTGTACACTTCTTTAGGCCAACAACAAAAAATAGTGAATACTCTAAACAAAAGACAAGAGCCAGTTTACATTAATGTTGAATAGACAAAAATGTTTGGCATTAAAAACGTCAAAAAATTATAATAGTATAATAAATAACAAATACAAGTACACAGTGAACAAACAGAATGGTTTTTTATGCGCCTCCTAAACGAAGATACATGAAAACCAACAACAATTAAACTATAACAAAAGAGGGAAAAAAAACTTTACCAGTAAAATAAGGTTCTTTGATGGTATGGTCAAACGGATAAATCAAACAATGAAAAAAACATTTGCTCAAAGTAGTGAACATTAAAAAAATTAAAACCGTTTTACTGTATAATCCATCTGTTTACAAACATACAAGAACGCAATAGAGTCGATACCTGCACCAACTAGTCTATAATAGCAACTATAAAAAAGTCGTGCATCTAATCAACAATTTGCTAGTCATGGACAAAAAAAAAGTATAATTTGTATAGCGTACTTTTGTTACGTAAGTATATTTGAACAAAATTGATATCTCTTTTTAATTTAAATTTACTTAAGGAAAGTTATACTCTTGTTGAAGTTAAAAAAAATATATATCACAGTTATCAGTAAAGTAATCCTTTAACATTTATTAAAGATTTCTTTTTTATTAAAAACTTAAGAACGGATTGTAAGTTTTTCTAACACAGATGTGTTTCTAAAGAATATATTATTAATAAATCTGTAAAAAAAGTTAGACATATTGCGTTTTATAATTTAATATAATGCACCCTAAGAATTATAGCTTACTATTTCATATTTTTGTTTATTTTTGCTAATAACCAAATCCACAAATGTTTGGAATTACTGTATTATTAAATTCTGTTGTTAATTAATTTTTGAATTATTTATTTTTCTTAAAAAATGAATTAGTACACAATGAGTACCTACAAAATATGTTACATTTACATGAAATTTTATCTTTATATCTTTATATATTAAACAATTAATTCAGAAGGGTTTGCATTACAGTATTTCATTTAAAAAAAAAATATTATAATTAAAGCAACCGAAAAAATCAAAAATATGCGCATTTAAATGCATCAAAACTTGACAAAAAATGCAAGGATTTTAGAAAAAAATGCAAGAAATTATGTATATTATAATGTTGAATAATACTATTATTTCATTATTTTACTATGATAGGGAGTGGGGGCGGGATTTAATAATTATACAACGAAAATGTATATGATGCAAAGTAATTTGTGAAACCGGTTGAGTTGATATATTGTATTTATTTGTGGAATTTTAAACTCGTAGTTTATTTATTAATTATGGAAAGATTCCACGTAGTAAGGATAAAAACAATTAATTTGTTAAAAAATAAGATGTTACCTATATCTTGAATACATGAATAGTTATATATTTAAATAAAACATACTTCAAAAACAAAGCCAATAGCAATATGTAACATATACTTATAATTTTTGAACACACTGTACAAAAAAAGTGGTCTCCATCCCAAGTAAGTTTTCGGTGACACTTTATCCACATAGTATTAAATGTCGTTTTAGGCATTTTTACTCAAACACTTGTACTTTCTTTTAATCAGGATACAATATACAATAGGTTCACTAACCGTAACGCTTTCGTTGGAAGATACTGCTCAATTAAAGGTTTACCTAATATTTACTGAGGGAGGCTGCTTCCGCTGCGAATCCCCCGGTTACAGTTAATTGTTTATGGTTTTTATTCTTAGAATGGGAAATACCAAACACCATAGTTTATGGTGTTTGGTATTTTCCATTATAAGAATAAAGTAATAAAATAATAATCATTATTCCAAACCCAAACAGATTTTATAAATTCTATAATGAAAACTTTCTGTTCAATAGGATTTTAAAATAATTGGCAATAAATGCAAAAAATGATCAAATCTAAAAAAAATGCATTTTTTGGGAAAAAGTAAAAAAAACGCAAAAAATGCAAAAAAATGCAAGTTGCATTTTTTCCGTGCTTTAATTATAATTAACAGTGGTTTGTTGCAAATAAAAAATTGGATGTATATGTATATATTACTTTCTTATAAGAAGAGCCTAGCGATCGCAATTTTTTTTCAAAAAATTTTTGGTGCATAATTTTACGTTTCAAGGTCTCCTGAATCAGAAAAATGAATTTTTGACAAAAAAAATTTGGGTGTCTGTGTGTGTGTGTGTGTGTCTGTGTGTGTGTGTGTGTGTGTATGTGTGTCTGTGTGTAACGATGTACCCGCGATAACTCTCGAACCAAAAGTCTAGTAACTTGAAATTTGGTATGGAGCTATCTTTTCATGTTCTCTCGGTTCAATCAAAAGATGAGACTAATAGAAAAACCGGAAGTAGGTGTATTTGCCATTACTAACAGTTTTTTTAATATAATTTTGTACGTATGTAAATTATTCGAATTATTTTTACAGTTTCTTGTAGTGATTTATTTTTTTTTAGAAAAAAAATTAATATCTTGAAGGTAAAGCAAGATACGTTAAAAAATAACAAGTTTTCTCTATATTCTTTTGACTTGTTTATATACGGAGTGCTGCATCTTATTTAAATTATCTTTGCATGTACCCACAATAACTCTCAAACCAAAATTCCTAGTAACTTGAAATTTGGTATAGAGCTGGTTTTTTATATTTTCTTGGTTTTATCAAAAGATGGGTATAATAATGAAACTGGAAAGTGTATCTGTTATTTTTATATAATTTTGTACGTATTTAAATTATTCAAATTATTTTTACAATTTCTTATAGAGTTAATTCTTCCTAACAATTCATTCAAATAAACATTTTTTCTAACATTAACAGTTTATTAGATATTTGCTTTATAATTTAAAGTGAATTCTATATACAGGGTTTCCTCAAAAAACGAGCATTAATTTTAACAGGACGCGGTTCAAGTCAGGTACAATCAATTTACAAAAAAATTGTAATAAAATTTTGAATATAAGAAACATATGTTTATTCTTTGCATTTTTTGCTTGCTTAGTTCTATGACCTTAAGTTATCCTGGCCTCGATAAGAAACCACAAGTGTTTGAACTATGCCAGCATTAAAAGGATGATAGTACAGATCCCGTAATTTGTGTGACAAATAACCTGTTCCGTTTAAAGTGTAAGCAGTTCGATTAAAGTACGACGACATTAATTACTTTAAAACGTTGTTAGTACAATTAAATTACAAAAACATAATGACGTTTTAAAGCACTTAAATTAAAACCATGTCTATTAAATCTTGATTCGACAATTGAGCCATAATATTGATCACAATACGATAAATAAAAAATAATATAAAATAACAAATAACAATTAAGAAACAACGAACAATAAACAATAATACCAAACAACGAACAACAAATAAAGACAATCTCGGAAACGAAGTATACGCTAAAATTAACGTGACAAAACTGAACAATGAATCTTTTGACGAAACCTGTACCAATGACCTCAAACCTACAAAATTGCAATTGTGCTTATGCATCTGATAAGATGTATCACAGAAGTTGCTTAAAATGCGTAGGTGTATAGGCAGTGATTCTCAAACAATTTTTCTATCAAATTAAGAAAACCTTTAACTCCGTTGTTTTTAAACTTTGATTATAATTTTTTTGTGAATTGATTGTACTTGACTCTAGTCACGTCCTGTTAAAAATAATGCTCGTATTTCGAGGACACCTTGTATAATCCTATAGGTCCGAATCCTGCCTACGATTTTTTTTAGAAAAAAACTTCATATCTCGAAGGGTAAGCAAGATACGTTAAAGAATAACCATTTTTCTCTATATTTTTTTGAACTTTATATACGGAGTGCTGCATCTTATTTAAATTATCTTAGGATGTACCCACGATAACTCTCTAACCAAAAGTCCTAGTAACTTGTAATTTGGTATGGTGCTTGCCTTTTTATATTCTCCTTGCTTTGTCAAAAGATGGGTTTGACAAGAAAACGGAAGTGGGTGTTTTAACATAGTATATAGAGTTAATTAGTAACTTCTAGTTTAACTTACTAATTTAATAATCGGTATAGATTTGTTTATATAAACAGAGTAAGCAATTCATATTTCGATCTTTGAATAAACACACTTTTTTCTATTTTAGTTTAACAAATACTCTAGCAACCAACAGATAAAAAGATTATATTGCACTATAAGGCAACAGACAGAAGGTGGATGACAGCACAAAACAGAAAAAACTGGAAAAACATGGAGGAAACCCGCGATGAGATAAAAAACTCTGATTAAAAACAAATGATTTAGAATGTAATTTGAATTTATGACAACATAAGCATCCAGATAAAAAAAATATTTTAGTTACAAACATATTCTAAGTTTTTGTTGCTTGTTTCGGTTTCGGCATTATATAAGCACCGAGGTAAGTATATGTCTGCCACAATAACCAAAATAAAATTTAAAACGACAACTACTCTAGCATTTGAAACTGTATTAAAACCGATAAGGATTGCGTATAGATTTTGTGACGGTAAGACAAACATTTTTCGATGCTTGATAGACCACAGAGGTAATAATCTAGTTCTACGACAATATTAATTTTTTTGTTTTAATTTAATCATCTTATTTAGTTCAAAAAACCAAAAAAATAAATAAATAAATAATGAAAACCAACGAAAGTTATTGAAAAAACTGAAATAGCAATGCTGTAGTTCAAATTATAACAAATAATTAATATATTGATTTATATTATATCAAAAAATTTATATTAAATTGATGTTGGTAAATTTATTTTTACTCCCAGTTTTTTATAGATTAATTTATTTACGGTGTTAAAAAAATTGCAAGAATTAAACTAAACAAACTTTTGTTAAAATATATGAAAACTATTAATTTTTACAATGCAATAAATGTTGCTGTTCTAAATAAAACATCTAGCGCTTAATAAATGTAAATGTGATTAAAAGCGTTTTCTGATAACCCTATTAAAAGAGCAAAAGGTCTTAGTTTTATATATTTACGTTAACAGCCATTCTTGTATACTAACGTATTCACGATGATTTGGTATATAGTTTTATTGTTATCTTTAATACGCTTTAACAACGCAAATACAATTGCATATCCAACGCCAAAATTTGAAGCATTTCTGCCAAGTGGAATTAGAGTGTCATTACCAGACACTAAAGGTATAACAGAATTTTTTTTTTGGGGAAACATTAACGTACCAATGGAAGGGCAGGATTTAGGTGATATTCAGTTAGCGACATATGAACCTACTGACGGTGTTTGGCTAATTGAAGACATGGACGTTTCACTAAAGCCTGGCGATACAATATATTACACATTTTTTGTTAATATAGATGGAGTTGTACATAGATTTGAAAGACAACAGTATACGGTAAAAGGTGTAGTTAAAACATTGTATTTATTTTTTTGATTATTATTTGATATTTTAAATAGAAGTAAACAGTCGTCCTACAAGTACCTCAAAACCTCAACTTACTACTAAGCTCACTTTAACCAGTACAGCAAAACCAACAACTACTACACAAAAACCTCCTGATGATATGTGTTTTGATGATATCCTATACATTAAAATGTCTGAAGAGAAAACTGTTGTAATACAAAAAGACAAACATGGAAATGCATTACAAACAATTCAATCAAATAATTGTAAAAAAACGTTGGTAATTGATTTTACTGATGGAAAAGTAAAATTTATATAAAATAAAAAATTATATGCATAAAATACTAATTATAAAGTCATTTATAACTCGTCAAATTTTCAAATAAATGCAGTTGCATTATATACATGTTGAACACGTTATTTTATACATTTTGTTTCAAAGCAAAATACAATAAAAAGTAGTAATGGAAAAACCTTTTAGTGTCTATCACTCTTTGTTATATTAAAATTTATAGACACTGTCAGTTTGTAATATGAATAAATAACTTCAATTAAATAGACCATTTAATTCAAATATTAATTACTTTTAGTACTTTTATATAATATATATTTTTAATAATTTTGTGTTGTTTTATAATTGCTAATCATTCTGACAGACTGTATAGTAAAAACGTACGCTTAAAAATTTGTAATAAACTTCTTCTGTTCTATGTTTGCTTAGACGTCAATGTTCTTAAACTAAATATTTGTAGTATTTTGTATTGTATGAAATCTAATCTGGTTGTATTTTAATTTAATTTTTATGTTCTATATTACTTTTTTTTCATTTTATTGTCATCAATATTAATAATTTATCTATTAATTTATTATAATCCTCCTTGTTATATCTATTAGTAAATTGTTGTTGTATCCCAATAGGAGATCGTGGGAAGGTTACAAATTAATTAAATTAATTTGTTTTTGAATGTTGGCGACGTTTCGCAGACTATAGCTGTGTCTGCTTCTTCGGGCCTATTGTTTATTGTGAAAAAAAAAACAGCACGGTAAATACATTTTTAAGAAACAATCATAAAATTATTAAATTATATCACAAATTGAAAAAATTGTAAATAAAATTGTCTATATATATATATGATCTCTCTTATAACTAATTTAAAAACATCAGAAATTTATATTTTATTATTTTTATAATGAAAATTATGAGACTTAGTTATTCTATGCAACTGTTTGCAATGAACAAATTAACACAACTATATTTAACATTGAATTATTTACATTGTACATAAATTTTTCAAGGTAAATGTTCTAACAGATTAAACTTATATTACAAACGTACAAAAATGTGATAATCTTATTGACGAATGACATAATAATTTATAATATTTGCCTTAATTACAATTAATTACTTATATTTAAGTTAAACTAAGTTGTCTTAACTAAAAAACTGTTTTAATTTTACTAATTAAATTATTATACGCTATGTTAAAATTTTGAGTATCTGTTTTATAATTGACACAATCATTATAAATTTTTATGAAAATCATTTCTGATACCAATCTTTTATTGTAATTACTTTCAATATCTAGAATGACCGGATTTTTGAAGTCAAAATTATGTCCTAATTGGTAGTGGTGGGTAGCTAGGGCTGTCTCTTCTTTGCCTTTCTTACAGTCATATTTATGGTTTTTTATTCGATTTTTTAGTTTTTGTTTTGTTTGTAGCTCTTTATGTAACTACTTAAAAATATCTGAAATTTCTATGTAGCTTAACGAGTCAGCATTACTAGAAAACGAAACGTT
This sequence comes from Aquatica leii, assembly GCA_035610365.1. NCBI lineage: Eukaryota > Metazoa > Arthropoda > Insecta > Coleoptera > Lampyridae > Aquatica > Aquatica leii. The sequence continues at coordinate 210,665,315 of CM069432.1, read as the reverse complement.
ATTTACTGAATTAAAAAAAAATTGATGTAAAAGCTATACCATTGACTAATATCATCTCCGTTGCTACTGACGGTGCTCCGGTAAAGGTAAGACGACACCAACGATTTCTGGCATACTTAAAACGAGCTATACCAAACGTATTATCGGTACATCGTGTTATTCATTAATAGCATTTGGTTGCAAAAAACCTTAGTAAACGATTGCAGGATTTACTACATTATGTCATTAATTAAATCAAAAGGAATGCTTTAAATAAGATTTTTTTGTATTTTAAAGCAAAACTTATAATTTCAACAAGCACTTCTTCAGCAAAATGTTTTATTCATATTTTATTTTTACGTCACCATTTACCATTCAAGAGATCAAAGTTAAATTTGTAATTTTTCTATTATGCATTTATGAAGTTTTTTTCACTCAACGGTCTGTGGACAAGTTTTGACTATGAAAAGGGGCCCGTGGACCAAAAGAGTTTGGAAATCATTGGTTTAGATAATCAAGAATCTTATAAAATTTAAGATGACCATGAGACCAGACAATAAACTTGTCGTCAACATACCTAAAACTTAATTTAAGTTTTAATATTGATGATTTCAAAGCAACCGTTTCAAAAGATTCCATGAAAATGTTAGATACAACAAGCGAAAAGGGGTAACCCATACCAACACCAAAAACCTGTTTGTAAAACTTGTTATCAAATTGGAAATAAGTAGATGATAAGCACTCATCAATAAGATGAGCGAAACTCAAATTCTTGCCATGCCATGAAACAGAATCTGATCGATGATAATAAGCGATTCTTTAATAGGAACTTTGGTAAAAAGTGAAGTAACATCAAAACTCACACAAACCTGATCTTCTTGTGACAATTTTCCGTATTCAGATAGGACACATAAAAATAATTCTTTCTACGGCTTTTCCTATAAAGACATGAGTTCAGAACAGACGCCCTTAAAAATCGTTTGTTTTAAAATAACTTTTGAAGTACTATGTTTAATTTAATACTCTTTTAATAGGGAGGTTTCTTTAACATGAACCTTTTCATTCACATTTGGCTTAATTAATTTGATTCGGACGAACTAGCTCTAACACGTTAATTGTTTTTTTACACCCTGTACGATAAAAAGACATATATGATATGTTTGGACAACTGAAACCAAAAAAAAAAAAAATGTACTTTTCATTGATAAAATGAACTGTTTACGAAAACAAAATATTTTTGTTCAATATGGAATTTATTGAATAATTTAGTATGCCGGGTTAACATGAGCTCCTTCTACTCTTATGTATTTTGTAACTCTATGAACTAAAGACTGTTGGATGCTCCACAATGTCTCAACATTAGTCCTTACTTTGTGACAATGAAAATTAACTGTTTCCAATAAGTTTTCTCGATTGTCTATTGGTTTAGCATAGACAAGAGTTTTTAAGTAAACCCACAATTGTTAATTATTAATGTTTTTGAATATACTTATCGCACTACACAATTTTTTGCTATTTCAGAATTTAAGAATGACAATATCAACAATATTACGAAATTTAAAACAAGCAATCGGTCCAGGTCTAGAAGATTGTTAGTGCCCAAATTTTTTATAATGGCTTTACAATGGCTAGTAATTAACGGTATTAACGCAACGAAAGCAATAAATGTTCTCAGTGCTCAACCAGCAACGATAAACAAGTCATACAATGGTTTGGTTTTGTTATGAACATTGCGTAGATTAGTAATTAAGTTTAAACCACATAAACACCTATTAAGTTTTGTTAAAGTAGCGGTTGATTTTAAGCTATGATTACTAAATCGATTTTGCATAGGTCTTATTTCGTTAAACTTATTTTTGAATAACACATTTTGTTTTATGTTAGTAAATCGGTTGATCTTGTTGACTTTATTTTTTAGAGTTTATTACGATGGTTGTTTTAAACGCCCCCGTTTTTTTAAGTATCTAATAAAATATTTCAATTAAAATTATTGAAATCTCAGAAATAATCGATGTTCAGAAACTCATTTATTTGCGCACAATTAAGGTTCAATTAGCTGATAGTAATTAGATTCAAGATATGGAAACAGAATTATTATCACGATAAATTATCAATGGCGGTCATGTAATGTGTGTATAGAGACTTTGTTTTGAAGTCTTGAGAAAAAATATCAATACCAAATTGTCCATTTAATCTTTTGTCCACAAGCTTTTTTACACCGGAAACCTACATAATTTTTTTTTTAGATCCGTGCCAATATATGTCTATTTGTACTAACACTTTTATTCTAGTAAAACGAATACCTCCAGTGCTGAAGCGGAACATAAATTGCAATCCTACAAAGTATCATAAATTTAAACTTGTAAATGCGGAATGTACTGAAATTAGTTTATCGTCATTTACAAGAAATTCCTAAATCGACTACTGTTTGTAAACAAAACGACGAACAGTATAATAAACTAAAGCCTAATACTTAGAGAATCTGGCGAATAGTAAGTAGATACGTTATGTTAATACATAATAAAAAACACGTTCACTTGAATTGTTTTTTTTTGTTATGATCAACAAACTACAGTTATCAATTTTCAAAAACAAAATATTTAAAAAATGTTTCCCTTTTTGGCAGGTTTTATTGTATTTACAAAAACGAAAGATATATGTACATTTATTAGTTGTTGAAATGCAATAACTAAGCAAAACGTGATATTATTGATTGCTAAGCATTTTAAAGAAAGCTTTAGCGTTATTACACAGTATAACTACTTACGGACCAGTAACGAAACTTAACGATGCTAAAATTTTAGGTGCATGCTTTGAAAGAGTACGTACAAGAAAATGACCAACATTTGTTATGTATTACTGCTGACTTTATAATCTCTTAAGTTGCTTTAATACAAACTTTCTTGTGTGTTAATTAGTCTATGGTGTAGTTTATTTAAATATTGTGATTACAAGGATGCGTGTGTATATTTGCAGGTTGCAAATCGAATCAAAGGTTGAAGAAAGCAAATGTAAGCTTTTTTCTGTTTTCTAGAAGATTCAGGAAGGTTTTAGACTGGAGGTTTTAATATAAAGAGGTAAAATTGTTTGTAAATTTGATAGATGCAAACGGTGGAAACTGGAATGTAACAGACCCGATGTAAACATTTCAAAAATCATGATTTAAAACATTGGCTACAACCTCACGTCTGTTCTGGAATAAATCATCCTTTCAATTCACAACGAGGAAAACAAAAATGTAATCTGAAACTGGAAAGTAGGATGGTACCATTATTTCGATCAAGGTTATAACAAGATAATTTCTAAATAAATTAATTCACATTAGTTGAACATCTAAAGACTTCTGTTATTCTGGATTGTTATCCTGTAACCTTGTTACATTTTGTCAAATTTCAACAATTAATTTATTGACTAGATTATTTTAATAAGCATCATTACATTAAGGTTACTTGGTATACACTTCATGCAGATATAACGACTGAAGGATAAGCATGTGTTTGTAAAAATTTTCAATTTTAATGCCAAATTAACGTAATGTGGATATTATACTTTTTCTTTATGCATTCTTAACATTGGGTTTATAGGAGTGTGATGGGTTACTTCACTATCTGTATAAATCTGAGGAAAAATTAAGAAAAAAAAATTTTTAATAAACAGTTTTTGGGAGAGGTATTAATACACAGCTACTACAACTGCAAAACTTGTGTTTAAGCTCGCCAACATGCAAAAAAGGGTTGCGGTAGACGGTTCAGTGATGATATTAAGAAAATATTAAGAAAATTTATTTTATAAGCCCAAAGTTTATGTTACTAAAGGCAAAAGAAAGCGTTCAATTAGCGACTTGCACACGTTGCCAATTTCTACACTAGATTAACTGAAGATTTCTTTGTTGTTGTTGATAATTGCTGCTTCTTTGAAACTTCTTTTGTGTCAATGTTTTTCTGCGTATGAATTCTGTGTTCTTTCAGACTGACTTCTAAGGATTTTCTAGTTTCCTTGACGTATGACCTGCAAAATTTATACGAGATTTGGTAGATGCTGTTTTTGATGTTTTAACTGGTCTGTGGTCTTGTGTCAGATGATCTGAACACTGATTTGATTCTGTAATTTCTTCTTATGCGTTTTATCTACTATGATAAGCCTCTGATTTATGTGACTCTAAATAGTGCTCTAGGTAGTTCTTCTTTTTTTTAGTTGCTGGCTTATGATGATTTGGTTTTTTCTATCATCTTTTTTTGGATAACCATTTTGTTTTAGGTCTCTTTTTATTTAATAACTTTGAATATAAATTAAACACAATTACTTCTAAGAAGTTCAGCTCTACGAGTCAAAGGTGCTAAGATTTCTGTCAACGCAGCGTATTTAAAGTAAAAAATGTGGCGTGCAATATACCGATTTGTGACAAGTGGCTTGTGTTTTAGTACCGGACTCAATGCTTTTAACTGTAAAAATAGCAATGGTTAACAAAGAAACGGGAATTTGGAGACTACAGGTTAGTATGGGGATGTTATTACTATAATCGGAAAACTTTAATTAGGTGCGTATGCGATTGAAAATAGTGGTAATGAAGATACGGGAGCTAGGCAATTATTATTTGGGTAAATCGGTGTTTTGTCAAACGCAATAGATTAAGAAATGTAATTAGAAGGCTAATTAAACAAATTAACCAAAGTTTTTGTATCAAGATTAAGTGTAACAAAATTATATGACTGACATAGAATTCTTTTAATTGTTTTGGACGCGTACCGGTAGCAAATGTATTAATTTTTGTATGTATTTATTTATTTTCGTAATATTTATTTTCAGGTTTTCCAAAGCCGTTTTAAACTCCCAAAAGGTACCGCCAATACTACTAAAGGAAGATACAAACAAATATGAATAATTTAAAATTATTGAATTAATCCGGTAAAGCGTTCAGGTTGCAGTCAATTTAATTTGAGAGTCTCAGTAGAATAGTAGTGGTTATTAATGAATGTTACTTGTAGTTGTAGGTTATTAGTAAAGTTTTAAAAAAATATCTCAATAAAAGTATCACTGTTTTGGGAAAAGGATTCATCGAAAACGGTGAACAGGTGCCGGTGGTGCCGGTGCAGCGGGTTTTGTAGCCAACTTTGTCTTAATTGACTGCGCCTACAGAGAAAAACGCCGCGCGCTTCATGTTGAAGCCGGTAGGGTACGCTGCAAACGGGCAGTTTACTCGGAATAATTGAATAATTGGTAATCATTTTTTTAATAATTGCAAAGCCAATTTCCGAATCATTACAATAATAGTTTACAACAATGCGTGCATACCAAAGGAATTAAGGAATATTTATTTCTATTTTACAACTCAAAATTACCATTTTTGTTCATTCTAATCAAATCAGTTTTTATAAGTAATAAATAGAATGTTTTTGTTGTCGACTACTTAAAAGTAACAATTTTTAGAAATAAATAAAAAAATTAAGGGAAACTATATATAAGAAAAATGCCTAACGACAAATAATAACAATAGAATAGCTGCGTTACAAGAACAATACCTTAATGTGATAACTTTTCAAGAGATAAACAACTTTCTAAACATTTTATGGAACGTTGAAACTACAATCTGAACTAGAAAGTCAATATTCCTTGATATAAAAAAAAACAAGAGGAGATCATGCCATATTATTAAATCGTAAGAGTACTTTACAGGAATTAGATCTTTTTGTCCATTCATTTAATTATAGAATCATGTTGGTATTTTCTTATATTGCTTATGTGTATAATATCTTAATTTTCATTGTCACATATGTTATACAATTTATAACAACCATAAAACATTTATTAATTTTACGTATACATATATATTATCTTTATTATTTTCAAGAAGTATTCTGTAATTTTAAATTTACTTTTGTTAATAATTTTTATATTTTATTATCCAAAAACGATTTTGAGTAATTTAATTAAGTTTAATTTTTTACAAAATTTAAATAAACATATTTACAATAAGGGCAATTTGTAAAATAATGAATAGAATTTTGTTTTTATCATAATATCAAAATTTCGGTTCGGAATAGTTGCTAGCATAATAGTTCAAATAATTTTTTAATTAAATATAAAATTTTAATATTGATGCTTTAACGGTGTAGGTTATTTACTTTTTTTATATTTTAATTAACATTATAACAATTAATGAAAATTTAACATCGACTCTGCTCTTTTATATTTCAGGTGTAATATTCGCTTGAATCTGGTTATTGCAGGTAATATATTTTTATTATAATGTTAAGCATCGCAAAAAGTTAAATTTAGATTACGTGCTATAAACGGCATATTCTGTTTTCCTTTTTTTTAATATCCTGTAGAGAGAATTACAATTTATTAGATATTTGCGGCTTTATTAATCTTTATATATTCAAAACAGCTCTTTCTTGTGTTTTTATTAAATATTGTTTGTATTAATATAAAGTTATTGCAAAAAATGCTTTTATAATATTAGTAAATAAATTTTGTTTAACGGGTTTACTTTGTTTTTTGTCTATTATAAACAAAGTATTTCTCTTTTAACTCAACAAGTAATTATAGTACAATGTTCTAAATTTATTTGAAGTTCTTTTTTCGTTGATATCTATTACTTCAAGCATACGTATAATTATAGAGAATTTTGTTTAATATTATATTTTTGGTTTTATTCATGTTTTGGTCTTGTTTCTATTTATTTTAAATCTGACTTATCTTATTTTCTTTCTTATTTAGGTCGTCGATCTTTTTTAGTTTATTAGTCTACTAAAAATTATAATATTGTTAACAAATCTTAAGTGGTTTAAATAAGTTTTATCTTGCTTTTACTGACCATTTAATTTTGTAGGAAACATCTTTCAGTAAGTTGTTAAATACTTTAATGTTTTATATTAGTTGCTTTATTTTGGCAATTTTGTGGTACCCAGATATGAATAGAACTCTATTAAAGATTTTTATATTTTTTCTACAATATTTATAGTAATAAATTTAGAATCCTCTTTAAAGTTTTCAGTGTAATTGCAACCTGCGTTCTGTGACTCTAGTAAACTTTAACGTGTCTTAGCACACTGTTTGAAAAAAAAGTACTTTGAATTTAAATTCTTAATGCAAACGTCGTAGCTCAAAAGCGCACGTGAAATATGGAGGTGAATGTCACGGCCGACATTTGTAATTCAGTGTTAAATCTTTGGATAAAAGCAATACAAATTCAAAGGTAAATAAAAAAAATAAGTGATATAGAAGTAATACAGAAAGAGAAAGGAAACCACAAAACAAGTTAGTTAAATAAATACAAACAATAAACAGAAATCCAACCTAATTTAAAACCAATAAGGGGGAACAACTTGCGACGGGTTGACCGGAGTTGATCCTTTACGCGGCAAAAGCTGAACAGCTGGTGCGTAACAAACACGTAAAACGCAATCTGCCAACGCCAATAAGACAGGCCAGTATCTAAAATTTTAACGCGCATAAAATCCATAAACAAGTAAATTAATTTAAGACAAAACTACAAATTACGAAATGGAGAACGCAACGGGAAGAAATCGACATGAGTGAAAACAAGAAAAACGACCATAATAGAGGCATGGGATGCATGGAAATATGGAAAACAAACGTAAACGTAACTGCAACGGGAAGAAAATGATCGATTTCTGTCGAGGAAATGATTGTTTAATAAGAAACACACTACGGAAACAAGAAATGGAAGATAAGTACACCTTCGCGGCTGCAGAACGTAACGCAAAACGCTTGATAGATTATATAGTATTCTCACAAACACTAAGAGAAACAATACAAGAGATAGAGACAAGAAAAGAAGCGAAAATAGGTTTAAACCATAGACTAGTAGTAGCAAAAATAGTTAAAATAGTAAATAAGAGTGAAGAAATAACATACAGCAGGAAAGCCCTATACAAACTAAAAGAAGCGGAAAAACAAGAAGAGTACCAAGAAAAAACAAATAAGCAATTTTGAGACAAAACTGAAAAAATTCATACAAATTACTCTAAAGGTAGCGGAGGAGGTATGTGGAAGAAGAAACATCAATAAAACCCTAAAAGGAACAAGATGGTGGATTGAAAAGATAAAAGGAATAGTAAAAGAAAAAAAACAGTTTGGAAGAAATATATCCGAACAAAAAACCAAGAAGATAAAGCAAAACATAAAGAAAAAAAGAACAAAACAAAACGAGAAATTAAAAAGCGAAAAATGAAAGCTGGAAAGAGTTTGGACAAGAAATAAGTGACAAACACAAGACAGGCACAAGAAAGTTTTGGACAATAGTGAAAAGATTGAGAGGGACTAAAAGCAAAAAAATAAAAGCATTAAAAAGTAATCAGCAAGAACTCGAAATGAAAATAATAGAAATATTGGAAGTTTGGAAAGAGTTCTACTCAGAGAAATTTAGAGGAAAATTAAATGTTCAAAGAAAAAGACTGGGAAATAAACCTAATAATTCCTATACTTAAAAAAGACGAGACAACAAACTATGAAAATTACAGAGCAATATGCATAGCCCAAAGCACTAAAACTATATACGAGAATACTGGAAAAAATACATCTTACTATCAAGTTAAATGGAATTATTTTGCAAAGCAAGTTGTGTATATTTGTAGCAAAGTTTATTATTACAACAAAAATCCGTGGTTTTAAATTTGAGTAAAAACGACACAATACGATTAAAAAAATGTGTATACTCACAGCAAAGTTTCCTCGACTAAATATAGTCTGTAAGTTCGAAGACCACAATAAACTAAAACTAAGAATAATAAAGTTTAAAGCACAAATAAGATTATAATAAAAAACAGAGATTTAGTACAAATAATATTCTAAGGCTTTAACAAATGTCCAATAAAGATAATGGTTTTAATCGACGTCTAATGAGATTCTTCGTAACTAACGTCGTTGGTAGAAATTCAACTCAGTTTATTAAGTGATTTAATTTTTCTATTTAATTATCATACATAACTACGTTTGTAATACGTGGTTTTATACGTATAACTTCAATGGAACGTGCTATAAATAAATAAAATTATTTTTAATTCTAAAATAAGAGAGTATGTAAAAAACTACAAGAATTTTTCCCGGTATAAACACTAAGTGTTAAGTACATATTTAAAGTCAAAATGATAGCCGTACAAAAAAAGAAAGCCATTAGTGATTGTCACGTTGCCAACTAAAAAATTTTGGTGAAATCTACACTGCTCTTCTAAACCAAAATGACGTAACTCAATTTTTTTTTATTAGCGTGTTTATACATTTTGCAATACTTCTATACAATAGCTATCAAATTTTCTAAGCAAAATAGACGTATCTCATGTATACAGCCCTAGAAAACAATAATGAGGTATCACGTATCTCAAAATATTGTGAGAAACTTTTCATATTGCATCATGTTTCAACTTATTCTGTGAAGCAAATAACAACAGGATCCAGTGCTGAGCTGTTTAAAAGCAATAAATCGCATGAGTATACGCTTAAGGATAGTGATGGTACTTTGCAGAACGTTTGTAAAGTATTTTTTCTCGCTACATTTGGACATAATAAAGGATGTAATAGTGTTATTAGACATGCACTAAAAAACTTACAAAATTCAGTTGTGGTTGCATCAGATAAGCGAGGGTCTCACATACCACACAACAAACTGGATAGTGAAATAATCGGCTATCGTATTTGCCCAGCTATCTTAGTTTCTCTCTGGTGCATAAAATTTTTATTATTAAAAATCCCAAGTCTCCACCATGCCCTTGAAATACATAGAGGTGGCAAAACAATTTAATATTTCTATTTTGAAACTTGGTCATAAAGAATGGAAAAGGTGTGAAATATTTAATTTGAATAACTCAGATCACACAAAAAAAATATTGACAATAATTGTGACAACTGTAAAACATAGAAACTCCATATGCACAGAGTCACTAAATTACGAGAAAATGTGAAGATGTTGAAAAAGACTACACCGAAAAAAATAGTATTAGGTATTGTGCGGATCTTGAGAAAGTAATCTTGCTTTCAAGATTGGAGATATTTGAAACGGCTATTTTTACTAACCGTTTAACAGTATATAATGAAAACTCTGTGCCAGTAGGAAAAAATAAAAAAAAAGTAAACCTCGTGCCGCTTTCTGGCACGAAACTATACTTAAGAGAAATAAAATAAATCATAAGCACGTTTTACAACGTTTTTGAAATTAAAAGGGATACATCCAAAATTCCAATGTGGCTAGATAATTACACTGCCTAAAATAAAAACTGTTTTTTTTTTCATTTCTAATTTATATTAATAATTCAGATGAAATCTTTGCAGAAACCATTGATGTTAACAACTTCAAATCGGGTCATACGTTTATAGCAGCGAATTCGTTTCATCATGACGCTAAATAAGCAATAAAACGAATGGCCAAGCTTTATAAGTTTGAAGATTTTGTGCAAGCTGTACGAAATGCTACTAGTGACATGGATGTTATACCAATGAAATTGGAAACCTTTTTTTATTGGAAACATTATTCTTCTCAGTACAAACTGAACAAGATAAATCCAAAGCCTTATATACAGAGCATGGTGCAGGTAACCGTTCAGAGAAGTTCTTACACCATGAAATATAAAACAGATTTTGATAGGGAATCTTTTGAAATCAATTTCTTATACTCAAAAGCTACAAAGAATACTAAATTAGCTATGCATAAAATCTACAATTAAGCAAATTAAGTGCCGTTTCAATAAAAAAATAACATAAATCAGAATATGTCATAGCTAATGAAAAATCGAATTCAATTTTGGGAAAGTTTACCTACACGCCGGAGTTGAAACGTTGAATTGAATAATTCACAGTAGGTCCATGTTTCTTACAGTTGTGTTATATTTGTTCTTGTGTTCAATTAATTTATTTTCAATATTAGTTTATTCGATTAATTGTCTTAATAGTGCAGGTCAAGACACGCCATTTTTCTAGTCTATAAATGTAAGTGTAATTCATTGTAGTATTAATTACTGATAACTACTGTTAATTTACCTGCCATGTAATAATTACAATTTTTAATAAAACAGAGGCCTGAAGAAGTGCTCACTTTCTGATTACTTCTGGCTGTAAGTATATTAATAGTTTCAATTTGTTATTTTTCACATTTGTCAGTTTAATTTTTATTACTTGGTATGCTCTTTTATAATTTAATGTATTAGCTATATTTTAATCATTTATACTATTTCAACTAAGATTGGCAAACCCTTTATTTTAGGAGTGGCTATAAAAACTACTTGATGAGTTTTCTTATGGCAACGTTTCGTGGAACGGTTGTGTCCACTTCTTCAGGCCAAGGAAAACAAATACAAAGTAGAATGGTCCGCAAACAACGTCATTAATATAAAATTAATAAATATCAAAAAACAATTAATGTAAAAATACACGAAACCACTACAAACTAAATCACTTATACTATTTCGTATTAATACTGATGATGACATTTAAAAATGTCGAAACATGTTTATAAAATAAATTAAAAATTAAAACATTTGTGGAGAAGACTTTAAGTTAAAATAATTTAATTGTACAAAAATACTAAGACATTTAACACTGAAAACAAGTATTAAGCTATCAAAAATAACTATAGTACATTCTAGTCGGCACATCAGAAAAAGGTTCCTCAAGTTTTGTTTTGGAAATAAATTAAAAAAATTAATTAGAAATGCGTAAGTACGTAGATCCGCCTAAAATAGTAAGTAATAGAATGCTAAATTTCGTAGTTAAGATATATAAATTATTATTTGTTTTTATTAGGCCTTTTATTAGTGTTTGTTGTACTGTTTATTAGTTTAATAAAAGTACTTTTTTATAATAGTTAACATAAATTATGTTTCAAAATAGTTACAACACGATTGTGTAAAAAAACAAATAACACTGGTCTTGCATCCTATCATATCGAAGATCACAATTTTGATTTTAATACTCTTATTAGGTATCTTAAACATGGAATACAACTTAAAAAAAATGAAATTCAAAACTAGCATTAAAAATCTTAGTTTAATTTCCACTTATAAAAATAGCAAGAAATAGATGTTTCTATTTAAAAATGTTATCAATTTTCATATTATGCAATTTTAACATTGATTCCTAACGTGATATTTATAGTGTATGTTTTAATTGTTAGTTGTTTGTAATTTTTATTAAATCGTAAAATTAATGGTGTTAATTCTAGTCATTTTTTGTACTTGATCAAAACTGATCTAGTTAGAAGGATAAGACACAATATATTTTAATTTTGCTATTTATGTTACGACAGCCTAGATATTTGTCTTATAATTTTGAATTAAAATATTTCAGGATTTAAGCCAAATTTTTTAATTCTTAATTACGTTTTCAAATTTTCATTAATTATAAGACGACGTTTCGATTTTTATTAAAATCATAATAATGCCAATTAATTAAAAAATAAATTAATTTTTTTAAAAACATTTAATCTTGTATTAAAATTTTATTTAAACTATAAAATAACACCACACACGTTCTAAAATAGTTTTAGGCTATATATTTTAATGATTTTTAACTTGTAGGGTTAATAGTTCTTCTTTTTTAGATTTATAACAATCATAATTTTGTAATTGTGTTATTATGTAATAGATGGCCTGATGAAGCTCTGCGCATAGTCAACGAAACGTCGCCAAAAAACTTAATCGTTAGTTTTTTATTCGTACCGTTTTTCCACATCAAAGATTAAGATACACTGACTACCTAAAAATTCTAAATACATTCAAATTTTGAAGAAATATAAATTGTTTTTTTTCTTTTTTGTTATTGTAAAAAATTATATCAAAGTGTTTTTGTGTATGAGTAAAAATACTGTAGTGTAATTAATATTGGCGACAAAACGAACGTCACTAACAAAATACGTAAAAACGTACATATCGATTTTTATTTAAACTATTTTATATAATAATTCAAACAGAGTACACATTATTCATTTGCATTTAATGTTTAGAATACTGTTTTTATATTTTATTGTTTATCAAACCTGTAATTAATGCAACCATTAACATTATATTTTAACAATTAAATGATTAAATTAGTAATTTTTTTGTTTTTTATTAGAATTTCTGTAACAACAAGAAAACGTGAATTGTTGCTAATAATTGAAATAATCATGACATGTTAGTAAGGTCTTGCAGACACCATTTTTACTATTTTTTTAACTTATCTGTTTTATAAATTATCTAATGGGGTAGAAATTTCGATGTTTAATAATGAATACTGAAAATGGTAATAAATCATATTGTCGGCCTAGAATTTAAAAAAATAAGAAAGTGTTGCTTACTCATAGTAAATGATTGATGTTTTTCTATACTTGTAAAAATGCAAAGCGTTTGTTTTAAATGCGTAAGCAATAAGTATCCAAGCCTCCAAGGTTTTAATAACGTTGGCTATTTACATTTATCGTTCCATTTTAATTGTAATATTACTCTTAATTTAGCTTAAAGTCTTCATAGAAATTTATAGCTTCAGTAATTGTTGAAGAAGTGAAACATGCGGTTGTTAAGTATACGAACAATTTACCGTGTAATAACTAAAATGCGTCTTAATTGAGTAAATTTGTGGGCTTTATAGTTCCGGAAAATTTAGGGAGTGAGCGCATTAACTTTGAAATGTCGCTTTATGTTTTAAACGTTTCATCATCATCTTCGTAGCTATCGCCATTTGTCACGTGTGTAACTTTATGTGACAGTCTCCAGGTGGTTAATGGGTGTAATCTTCCTTCAACTCTAACTCACAATGATCAATTTCAAAGTCACAACACGCATTTATCGCGTAAGTCATTACTAATGCTACGTGACATTAAATAAAATCGAAATAATACAGGTAAGCGCATTTTTGTCATCTACCGAAATATCTCCCAGTTTGAGCATTCTACATTGAGCGAATAATGTTAGGGAACGGAAAAATTACGGTGTTTTAAAGGTGACGCCGACATTAGTCAGCATGTGAACTTTCTAGGGACGCCGTTAAGCCCACACTTACGTGAATGTCTTTGTAGACATAAAGCTGACGTTAGATTCTGGCAGGCGGTGCTCAGGACCGGATCCATTTACAAACATAAAGAATACAAAAATGGTGGAAAATAACACTTTATGCTACATTTGTGGAAAATATAGATGTAATGTTTTCATATTCTTTTACGAGCGGCAAGGTATCTGTTATATTAAGCAGAACTAATTTTTGCACATTTCACCTTCAAACCCCTATTCACTATTACTACAATTTTTATTAACTTAATCTTAAATACGCATTAAAGTAAAATGTTTAATAATATAAAAATGTAAAAAAAGTACATCGTTATGCATTTGTTACAACTGTGGCAGCGCAGTGTATTTATCAAAACTGAATTAAAAGACTTCATAGACTTAGATGCTTAATAAAAAAAATATGGTAGATAAACTGTTTAATAAAATAATCTTTAAGCTCTATAAGGAAATGTGAACGTCTATTGTTAATATATCGTCTGAATAGCAAAGCACGCGGACTTGTTTTTATATTGTTATTTCAAAGCAATTTGTGCAATCGGCGTATACACAGCCAATCAAAAATAATGATGTATTCAAGAATTGGAACAGCTTGTTATGCGAATACGCTAATAATAAAAAAGCCCGGAATGCATTTCCAATTTAAATTTTCATTCTTAGATATTCGAATTTAACGAGGTGTTGAATTTTTTAATAAATTTGTTGAAGAAGACTGAATATTGAACAAATCCCTCTTGGATCTTTCGCTCGAAATGATAATATATCGCTTCTGCGTTTGATTACTATGTCTTTGGTTAGAAGGGATATAAGAGGTGGCTTAAGGGGTGTTTTCATATTCGCATGCAGGTTATGATTCTGCTTTTTGATCCGGCCGCTATCAGTCGCGACGGCTTATCAATATGTATGCGGATCCCAGTTGTTCGCCATCACGATGCTACCAAATCACATCAGCATCGCATCCCGCGGGAACTGAGCCGATGTCGCAAGTTGTTTTTATTTGGTATTATAAGATTTTATTAAAATCAAAATTCTGCTCGTCACTACCTTTCCTATCTACGCTGAGATTGAAATTTGCTTGTCGTTGAATCACGGTTATAAATGAAATCAATTCCGCAGACCGAGCGCGTCACCCTATGTTTGTTTTGTGAGGGAACAAGTCAATTTTCTGGAAAAATAGCCGATTATTTCTTGTGAAAAATTGAAACTGAAACAAATTTCAAACACATTCTTTGCCTCCCTTATTTACACTATCAAGTTACATCCAAATTTGATTTACTCTAAAATACATTCGCAAATTCTTTGTTGTAGTTTCCTTAGACTGATATAAAAAGCTGCTCGATAATATTATATTAAATAAGCAATACGATGTAAATTTAAATTTCGTTTCAATCTTACATAAAAAATACTTATACTTTTTTGTAACACATGTATACGGTTACTACCAAATTTTAAGAAAAGCTACGTTTTAATTTACATTATTGTTTTACGTTAAAGAATTTTGCAAGCTTTATTTTAGTTTAATTTAAGAATTAATCCAACAAGAATTTTAAATTATCTTGAAATTTCATTAACACTTATTTTAAATTCTTATTAATTATTACAATATAGGTATTTTTTTTATTGTGTAGTAACATTCTATAGATACTGATCTAGATAATTTTAAAGAAAGAGTTTTTTTAAATTAGAATAATAAAACTCTTTTATTTGTTTGCAAATACTCCCGGATGAATTTAAAATGAGTTGTTCCTGAACTATTAAAGAGCAAAAATGCTATAATAAGAACAATAAATAGACTTGAAAATTTAAAAAAAAACAATAAAAACAAGTAACAAAGTTCCAATGTTTGAATTAGGATGATCATCATCAGACAAAAATCACAAATGATAATTATAAACAGAAACTATTTTAAAACACTATTTCTACTTGATCGATATTATCACACTCTAATATTATTTTTTAGGTCTGTAAGATCTCGAGCTTTTGCGTAATACACTTGTGATTATAAATACCCTAAAAAAAGTTAGATTAGATCAAAAGATCTAGATGGCAATTTTACAAGACCGCGTGTTTATATCCATCTATTAAAAAAAATTAATTAAAGTATTTTCTAACACAAAGTGAATAATGTAGTGATGCACCATCTTGTTTTTCTAACGTGGAGATAACATTGCTAGAATCATTTAATAAACAATTTCAAAAATTATCCAAAACATTTAATTTTAGTAAATGCAATGTATAGCTTTTTGTATCCAAAAGGGATTTTTAGTAGCCTAGTATGTACAGTTTTGATTGTGTGCTTTTTCATTTAAACAAAATATAGCTTTATTACTAAACATCAAATAGTTAAAAAAACGTGTTTTCCTGTAGTTTGTCGTTAACTTTCTTGCTGATTGAATTGTTGAGGTTTTTCTTTGCGTTGAACATCATAAACGTTAACATATTCTGCAATTTTTGTATCAATTTTGCTAACACAAGATTGAATTCTTAAACGATAAATGTATTCTATGTTGATGCGATGAATAACTTAACTTTGTGATCTAAAACTTTACCACATTTTATCATCATTAATACTTCAATCCTTTGTTTTTCTAAAATTAAAAGTGCAAAAATAAATAGGCACCATTGTGTTGATATACTAATTAATTAAGTATATTGGAAAATAAGCAGTATTCTAATTGCACATCGGATAGAAAGTAAATACATGGTCGAACTAAAAAGGGTGTACTAGGGAAAAAAAGTTGACGATAGATATGGCGAAGACTTTCGACGGATTGCCGAAGTCTATCTTTTATGCAATCTTCAGCAAAACTCAAGATAACCAATATGGAGAAAATTGAGAGGATGTTTAAACAAATTGGTGAAAATATGAAGCAACTAAATGAGAAAACGGACGTTGATTATATATATATATATATATATATATATATATACATATTAAGTGTTATTACGAAGCCCAAAAGTGCATGTTATATGTATAATACGAAGCCCGATACCTACTTACGAAGCCCGATTTTGGGCTTCGTAAAAAATACGTGTATCTTAGTGTTGTAGATAAAAAGTTATGACTTATAGTACAATCAACTTTTTTCTTAAAAAGGCTTCGTAAAGTAGACCAGATACCTAAAAATATACACGTTTAGTTCGAGTCAAACGTTGTAGATAGCGCACGAGTTTCAATGTATATAAAATGGATATATTTGTTCGATTGTTTGAAGCCCGTAGTGCTTTCTGTGTAATACCAATCCCTTAAATGCGGCAACGCTACAAAAAATGATAAATGTACATAAATATGTTACTAACAAAATGATTATTTAAAAGTAATACCTCTTGCAAGCGAATATTGATTTATATCGCAATAAAATGCAGAAAAAGTTAATGTTTAATTTTTGCAGCATCTTCCTTATAATCATTTATGACTTTCTGTTTAGATGTACCTGAAATACTAAGAACTCAAATTTTATTACATTCTAAAGATGTTTCTACAAACAAGTACTTATGTACCACATTTTACTTATTATTTTATTAAAACACATAATTTGCTCTTGCAACTGATCTTTTAATATAGGTTTGCTAAAACATTTGATCTCAATGGATAAAAGACAATCTTTACTCTAGAAAATAAACGATTTTCCCAAGACTAATATGTTTACATTGCAGTTTACTTACTCCTTGCCGTTCAGTATTATAATTGTTTAGAAGTACATCTATTTTTGTATTATTTTTATTTCTTTTTTGCATACAGATAAGTCGTTTTGTCGTTTTATTTGAACACATTCAGAACCGAAATCTCTTCTATTACAATATATAGGTTCCGATTCCGATTCCACACTGAATTAAAATATAAGTCCAAATTCCGGTTTTGGTTCCATCATGATCAATCGATTCCGATTCTTATTCCGGTTCTTTTTGGTTCCGGTCTAATCCGTTTCTTATGCATCTTACAGATTTAGTATGTTCAGATAAATTTTAGTGTTTTATTTTATACATCATTTAAAGTAAAAATAAAATTTCTCAGTTTATATTTCTTGTATATTTTAAAAAAAACAAAGCTGCACTTTTACTGTTCTTAAATGTCAAATTCAATTTTAAACAAATTTTGGGAAAAAATGTATAAAATAACACAACTTACTTAATGAAGCTTATTTTATTCAAAAAAACATAAAACATAATCAAAGTTGGTTATCAACATTATCACCATAATCTTTATTAGTCGTCGGCCAAGATTTTATATAATTATTAAACTCTAACTGTTCTCCTTTAATGTAACTCATTATTTTATATTATTCATTTTCTGCTGATTAATTGATACTGGAGCATAATAAGCTAAGGTAAGAACCTTCGAGTTTTGATTTTGTTTTAATAATCTGAATGTATGAGAAATAGCTTCGTCTAAACACTTAACATATCCTGGAAATGACGCATTGTAGACAAACTGCATGTATTTTGAAATGGCGAAACTTTCATTTACTTTATCTGTGACCGTTTTTTTATAGATTAGAGGCAACCAACTCTTAAAATCAAGTATATCTTTGTAAGCAAAATAATGTCTATCGTAAATGTATTTTTTTCTGGAATTTTTAATCATTGTTTCAGACTCCTCCTCCCTGGACAGCCGTCAGAGAAAATGCGTAATTCTTGAACTTCTTTGGGTATATGCATAATACATACCTCATTGGGGCCTTTCAAGGCTTGACCCTAGTGATACATATAGAAATGGCCAGCATTCGTCTTTAAGTTGTGTATTGTAAAAGAATAAACACAAAACTGCCTTAAGTAGAATATTTCTTGTATTGTCATTCGCATTCACTGCACAAGTCTACTTGTGGTCTTCTAAATCTCAAAGAGTAATTTTCATTGAAGTATTTCAGACAAAGTTCGTATTTAACTTTGTTTATCAACTCAGGATACGTTTTAATAAAAAGTTCAAACATAGTCTTCACGTTAAACTTTAAGTCCAGATACCGAATTTTTTGGTAGAATAATGTAAAATTTTATAAGGAAAACATTCAATATCCATTTTAATTTTAAGGTTAGTTTCTTCTTGATTTTTCTTAACAAACTATTGAAAAAAATCAGTTTTTGAATTCAAGACGCTTAAGACGTCTTGCAATGAATCTTGTTTCAATTAAATATTGCAGGAAAAGTGTCTTGCTCATTTTTCGGCTTCTCGTCGTACAACTTTGAAATTATTAGATTTTTTCCGACCTCTGTAAATTTGTTTGTACATTGCATTTTGCAACTACAAAAGTTTTCAGTACAAGGTTTAAAATTTTATTAATACAAAGCAAATCAACGTTTACATGCATGGAGATCCTGTTTCTTTTCCACAGCTTTTCCTGATAAAGAAGTGTATGATTTCCCATATTGACGTGCTAATTTTATTTTATTAACTTTTCATTTTTCTGGATTCCTACGTTTTTTAACATTTTATGTTTAATTTTTTTTTTAGCTACTATCAGTTGACGACATTGCTTTACTTTGCTTTAACACTTATTTTAAGAACATAAACTACAGCAAAAAAAAAACCACAAGAAACACTGTCGAACAATATAAAATACTGGCTAAAACATCTGAGCATAATCATAAATCAACCTATCTGTTGAGAGCAAAAACAGTACAAGTACAGGACTTGTACTGTTTCTAATCTCAATGATAGAAATAGAGCTCTAATATGCGCCTTAAGAATTTGGATTTAGTATTGGTTTTCTACTCATTTAATGCAGATTCAAATTTAAAACAGAATGGCTATGACAAATGAAAATTTAACATTTTGGACTTGTACTGTTCTTAATCTCACTGATTCAATTAATCTATCTAGTTTATGTATGTGTATGTTTTTGAATACCTAACGAAAAGAAAAGATCAACGTTGTGAAACTCTGTACATATACATTAACTAGAATCAGGACATAGAATGTTAAGCTTTTGCAGTTTTCTTGGTTAAGATTATAAGCGACTTTTAGCTTAGACCGCGTTGTAATTAAACACCCAGACTTGGTCCTAGTCTCTGACCTGTTACATTTATTGTTGCACTACTAGATCATTTTCTCTTAGTTACTACGCTTGTTTTTAAGACAGTACGTTTGATTTACTAGTAACCAGTCGATAAGTGATTTATTTACCGTTCTAGAACGGTAAGTACAGGACAAATAACGTAACAACGCCTAGAAAGCCAACTAGTTTGAACAAAAATAAAAAATCCTTACGTAGCATGAAAATATAAAACGTCATTTTGACGTTCAGATAGTGTATTAAGATTAAAGAAAAAATGTTTCTATCGTGCAAAAAATAGCATAAGCATCATAAGCCCTTACTGTTTTTAATACTTAATTTACTATTCATTGATGCTTCTACACTTTTTGTTATTTAATTTATAATAACTATGAAATTGTAGTCCGGAAATCTGACTTTATTTGTCGTAAATATTGATTTTAGTGAAGCAAACCATTGTCATAATTCAAAAATACAACTGTAAAACACAAGTAAGTTAAGGCACCGCTATAAACATGCCTAAAGAAAGAACTTACTTTGCATACTTGATCAGAAAGCAGAATGTTTCTGAAATTTTACAATTGAGTCCGTACACAACGAAATTATGTTTATGTAGCAGTTAAAATAACCTACAATACAAAAGTTACTAATAATTCAACAAGAAGTTCTGAAAGTAATGAAACGCAGTAAAAAAAAGAGGAATTCAATGACCTACAAAGTTATCTTTCAAATGCTGTAAATCTTCAAAATGCTGTAAGTAGTACTTAGTATTTAAAATACGTAGTATATACAATTTTTTTTAATTAGTGGAAAGATTTAAATATGAAACAATTTTATTTCTGACTGGCGGTAGGTAATGTGTTTAATTTTATCCTTTGAACAAGTCAAGAATTTATAAAAAACGGTTTTTGTGGTGCTAGATACAGTTAGAGAAGAAAACGAGTAAAGAAACTATTTCAAAATATAAAATTGAATATTCTAATAAGAAGTAAGCGTATGAATATATTTCATGGATGTTACACTTATCATATTTTATACAATATACCTATATGATATCAACAAACGTTACCATGCTATTAAAGATACCTTATCATAATTGAATTTCATGTCAGGTGTAAAAAAACTTATCATATTTATGTAAGAAATTAAAAAATGACATGAAGAATAAACCAAATGTTTCAGACGCATACGTCTTTTCTTGCTACTGCAGGTTGATGCAAAAATAAATGATGAAACAGTAGGTTCATATTGGCAACCTCGCGTGGCTTCGTATCATAAGTGAAATATATAAAAATATACAAACGGGCTTCCAAATAGCACAAAATGTATAGGGCTTCGCAACATTCGTACTAAATATTTTTTGTATATACATGCCTCCGGCACTCCCCATTACCAGGCTTCGATTCATCCAAAGTGTTTGTCGGGCTTCGTATTATTTGATGGGCGTGTATATATATATATATATATATATATATATATATATATATATATATATATATATATATATATATATATATATATATATATATATTAGATTGCTAAAGCTTATGAGATGCGCAGAAAAAAGTGGACCTAACAAGATGGACGCTCTCAGGGGTACGTGCGCATGCGCAGTAGTGACAGCTGCGTTTACAGGGTTGTCACATTAATAATTTAGTAAGTCATGCATTGTTACCAGATATATAATAAAAACTGTTTTTAGTAGATAAATAAATATATTTTAAAAACACGTGATTACCAAAGTAGATTACAGAGTATTTATCGATATATTTTTACTCATTTTCATATTATAGTAAAATTAAGATAAAATAACAACAACCAACTTGGCAAAAACTAAAACCAAAATAATAAACTTTAATAAAGTAATGCACTCGATTCACATTATAAAATTCCACAATTATCTAAATTTTATTTAAAAAAAAATATACATGCATAAACATAAATGGGGATAAAGCATGTGTACATTTACAATCTACATATTTTGTAAAATTTAATAACTATGTTTGATTACATATTTCATTTGTATTTAACAGCTTATAGTGCTAATCTCATCATCGTCTAATTCAGAATAAAAAGTATTGTAGCTCATGCAAATAAACTTTAATCATACATGAATCAAGTTATAATTTTGCATTGTTTAGGCCAACTAAAAGCTGATGTTAATGACATATGCAGTATACAAGTTAAATAAATCAGAATTTTGTAACAGTTTCACATGCATGTTTTAGACTGGTTCGATAAATTCCTCTGCATTTTAAGAAATGATTTCAATACCAGATTGCTATGTAAAATGATTATATATTTTATAACTACATCTACATCTCGATACAAAAAAAACACAAACCGAATCGATACATTAACATGTGTCTTAGGGTAGCAAACCGTGTCTTCTGCTTGTACAACCTTTCTTAACATAAATATGCACTACATACTAAAATGCATCATTTAAAATAACAAAATACAGAGTACCATTATTAAATAAAAATGTAAAAGAAACAATTTGTTGCATTGAAACGAGTTTGGTTCACGAGCATTATATCATTTAGTACATTGTGAATAAAACTTTCACCACTAAAGCAATTAGATTCATATAAAAAACCAGAAAAGTAATCGCACTTGTCTGGACGAAACTTCTTGTTAAACGACCCCTTCAAAACTGTCACCAACATTTAGATGGATTTAAAATCTTGATCATGAAGAGTCAACTACAATTTCTAATTACACATTGCAATAGTTTTAGCCTTGTAACTACCGTATGCATTTATCTTGGTCAGAAATGTTAATCTTTCGTTTTGTACCTATGGTTGAATATACTTATTTATTAGAACGGAGCTTGATTGAGTTTATCTCTGAAAGAATATATTAACCTAGATCAATATTAAATACATTTTATTTTTTTACAAACCAGCAAAAAATGGTTAAACTAAAGAGACATAACCTCCAACAACCGTTCAGTAGTAAACTTTGAAAATGTTTAAAAATATCTCTATTGCGTTGTTTTAGTTAAGTTTTAACATCTCGACTTTATTTTCAGCTTTTCCATTTTCACTAACATTAAAATATGTATTTAAAAAATTAACGATAAAATGTTAGTAAATGTCAAATCGTTGTCAGTTTAAACGTAGTTGTGCGCATGCGTAGAAACCCCCCTGCGCAGATTCAATTTGACCCGCATTTTAAATTAAGCATTGCTCATCTATTTAATATATAAGATATCTGTGCCGTACGTACAAAGAATGAGAAGCGGCCAACTACTGGCCGAGAACTCTCGGCCAGTATATAATTATCAGCCGAAAACAGTAAAATGTGGCTGGACTAGGATTGGCTAGAAATGCGAATGATAATGCCATGGCAAACGTGGCAATCAAGTATTGGCTAACATACGATAAATTTAAGAGGTATAAGAAAAATGTTTATCTTTTTTTGAGTAAGCCAACTTTCTGCAACCAAAGCTTGTTGACAACGACCACCATCTCTATCATCTGCGTTTGATAAGAATACCCCAATGTTGAAAGACCAATACTTACTTTTTTCTGAGTCACCAATTTTTTCTTGAATTACATCTAAAAATTAAAATATCAATTAATAAATAAATTCATTTTACTTAACTATTATTCTTTCAAATTTATAAGTCGATGATGCAATAGATAAAAAAAAACTATTAAGCTTTTACACACCTGAAAGTTTCAGTTGAACTTAAATTCATCCTGCATGCCCCACGGACAGTGTTGCCAGTGTCAATACATTTGTACTAAAATTAGTATTTTTGTGGTTAAAAAATAGACAAATACTTCATTTATAATTTTCATACGTTTCTGGTTTTCACTCTTCAGATAATTAATATAAAAATAATCAAATTAATAGCAAAAAATTAATTAGCGTTGACCAAAATTATAAAAAATATATTATCAGGTACTATATTCAGCTTTGCTTCGCATTTAAATTAATTCTCGATTACCATGTTTTGGAAAAGACTGATTAATTATAATTTAATAACGTTCCAACATTAGTAAATTTTTATTAATTATCCATTAATATTTTGTGATAACTTATACAGGGTGTCGCAAAAGCCCTAAAATATTAAAGTTTCTATTTTTTTAAATAAAACTTCCTATATATTATTACATTTTTGAATTTTCCGATCAAATCAAGTGTTTTAATCACGTTTATAAGAATGACCTTAAAATTTTTAAAATAATTTAAATTTTGTCATATTATAACCTAAATGTTAATGTCTGAAATACTTAAAAAGAGTCTAAGTTATGTAAGTAAAATTTACGTAATTACATTTTTTGGTAAATCCAAAAATACAGCGTTCTAATCAAATTAGTCAAGTTATAGCCACTTTAAATAAATACAAAATAACGTTATCACATAATATGTAGTTAATTTAAGTTATTCTAAGAACGAACATGCTTTCCAAGTTAATTCTCGAAAATTACGTGTTTACAGATATTTAAATGATGTAACGTTACATAGATCAGTTAAAATACTTGATTAAATAAATAACACTGCAAAAATAAAGCTAAATATGCAAAACAACTAATTGTAGGGTACAATGATCAATTTTTCTACTCTAAAAGAGCGGATCGTGAGAATGCTGCTAAAAATTTATACGAAATAGGTTATTGTTCACGTATAGACAAAATAAAAATAGGTTTGTTATACTTTTATACTAGTATACACAAATACCAATTCGTAAATTAAAATTGTTAAAAATGCAAACTCGAAATAAATTGTAATCAATTTCTTCAAAATCACGTTAAGATTTAGCTTTGTTTGCAACCAAGTTCTTAACCTAACTCAATTGTGACGTTTTTAATAAAAGCGCATAATGTAAATTGTTAAAAATGTAGACTTAAACTAAATCGAGATTTTGTATAATAACATACTAGTACGGACGGTTATTTTTACAAATAAAGATAAGTTACTGAAATATAATATTCAAGGCGCGTCATTGACAGTTTACAGAGCGATCTGCGTTATAATTGTTGAACCTGTTATTGCTACTAAATTAAAATTTTGTGTGTCGGTAGCTACTTTTTAACTCAACTTTGCGTTTTATATGTTCAATTTTTGACCTTAATGACAACGCAGTATAATCGTTAACATATTTTACTGGAAACAGGACCACTCAAAAACCTAAAGTAATTTAAATAGTAAACCCTCAAATGAAAGGAAAATATTTACATCTTCCCCTAAGCTGTTATATAATTTCCTCTTTTCAATAGTATCAGTGTAGTTTACAGAAGCAGTAGAAAATTAGTATTAAAAAATATTGCTTACTTTGTGACCTTTTTTTATGCAAAAAAATATTTTTTTTAAATACCTTACATGATGCTGACAACATTCCTCTTTCATGGGAACACATTTTTGTGTTCTTACAATTTTTTGAGACGTTCTGTGCCCCGTGTACGCGCATGTGTTACCTATATAAAATACATAGGCGAAATCCCAACCTTAAGATGCAGCAAACAGTTATAGCAATCTCGCCCTAAACAATTACTTTGAATAATTCTAAAAATTTTATTTTCATTAAAATCTACTTGATTTCATACACTTACTTTCACACTAACAAAATAAACAAATAATGATAAACCTATCTGTGGGAACAAGCAAGTGACACAGGCAGAACTGCCGAATTCCAGAATCCGTCACGTACGAGTTGATTATTCTCCGGTATAATGTTTCTAATAACAAAGATCTTAAGATGAATGATTTTAAAATATTGCCTAGAAATTTGAATCGTCTTCATAATAGTGCAGAATTATAGTTGGCATATGTTTGATCTAGTATACTGTTTGTAACTTACTATTCTCTGTACGGCGAAAAGATAGAGTTAAGTCCCTCCCATAAAATACGCGCTAAATTTAAATAAATTTTTTTTATTCGTTATGATATTCAAGTCAGTATTACAACAAACACCAGTATTTAATGACATACTTCAGTTTGACCTGAGTTTAACGTTCGACATTTTGGTTAATTGAATCGCAGTTTTAAGTTTTTGTTATTTCCATTCATTTGACGAAATAGTATTTTTCAATACTTTGCAAGACATTTGTGCATACTCGTGTGAAGGATGACTTCTTCATATGAATTATCCTAAACGTTTTTCTTTTATACAGAATGTTATTTAAACTCCCATAAAATATGTCATAATTTTAATTCGTCAAATTTGTTAATAAATAAAAATTTAATGAAACGCTTGTTTATACGCGTTTTAAATGTTTAGTTGTCCCCTCCAAGTGTTATTTGATAAATTTTTAAAATAAATCTTGTAACTAAATTAATAAATAAAGTTGTAAAGGTATTTATTTGTTATAGGTAGAAATTTTTAATTTTGTACATTTATTGAAAAATTATACGTTTGCCTATGTACTTTAATGCCTATATTATACATTACATAATTTTTGAATTTTCGCGTTTTTACTAATTTGAGCCGTGTAAACTTATCTCTTCATACATTTGTTTAAATTATCATACAAAATTGAAGGACGGGCTTAACTCTATCTTTTCGCCGTACAGGGAATAGTTTATAACGATTTGTATTTAAGTTCATTATTTTTAATTGGTTTCAGTAATTATAACCTTTAACTTTACCAAAATTTCTTATGGCCTGTTTTTCGCTGTAAATATAGATGGAAAAGAAAAAATTAAATTAATTGACAGTTTTATTTTATATACAGTCGAAACTGTGGAAATAATTATTACTATTACTACCACTGCTACAATCATCACTGTTATCTGCACTGTTTATGTTTAAATACTTAAATTGTTTTGTTTTTGCTGACTATTTACAATTTAAAATTGTTTAAAGATTTAATTTTTAATAGAGTTACAAAATCAAATAACATGAAATAAATCCTATAAAATCGATTTAAGACTGAAAACAAAATTATCTTAAATTAATGGCAATTGCGCAGCGAATTTAGTATTTCAGTATCGGCCGAGAAACGAGTGTTGATTGAATACTATGATCAAACCTCTTGAATGATTGCTGATGAATAACCAGAATTGGACCAATATTAATTGACAATGCTGGGCCGAGATAAATATCGACCGATCTAAAGGATTTTTCCATTAACGGCGACTTTGTACGGGCCGTTTTATGTTTTATTTAAACTTTATAATATCAAATTTCACTGACGATTGTGATTTAATTAACACTCAAAACCATCAGTCCTATAGCTAATCTGAATGTTTTACTTACTAGCATTCTATAATTTAACTAAAGGTCGATACTATTATTTTTTGTTTTAAAATAGCTTTTTTTTTCTAACCTAATGTAAAATGTAGTGTATTACTAAAGTTTTATTAAAAATATACTTTATTACGTCTGTTTTTTTAAGTATACTTACATTTACTTGTACGTGCAAACGGTTACAATTTCAACGAAATGTGCTTCAAGCATATTAAAAATAGAAAAGTAGCTCATTAAGAAACTTAAATATTCAAAAAATTGAACAAAACGTAATGCAACATGTATAAGACTTAAGAATGATATGAATATCAACAAGTCAATTTTACATAAAAATGGTCTGTTATTTAGTTCCCCAATAAATATTTGTAATATGTCAAGAAAATGCAGCATGAAGGTATATCTCTTCTCTATCATGTAAGAAAATACATCATTATTTATTACGAGAGTTACACACCTGATCCCACCGCAAAACACAATACTAATAAAACTCTCACGTCTTGCGCCCGCCATTATGTCGGAAGTATACATGTGTGCCACAGAAATGCCGGATATTTAGTTTAAAAATGTATGCAGCAGCCGAGAAACCGCTTTAAATAAAGGGAAATATCTTATTGTGTATTCTTTTACCGTTTTTCCTTCTGGAAGGAACGTAAACTTCGAGAAAATTGCAACTTCAGATAAAAAATGTGTTCACATTGTTCCTTTTTTTGTCCTTAATAATCAATCAGAACATTTAACAGCTTGGAAAATTTCATGATTCATGCTAGTATTATTTATAAAATGTTTTACAGCGTGACATATAGGTGGTGAAAAAGCAGTAAAACGGCAAGATAATTGATAAAGTAGGTATAGTGTGTGATGAGTGTGGCGTAAACTTTTTGTTAGGATGAACTCGTACGGGTCACGGTGGAGTGAGTTGTGCTAGGGAAAAGGGAAACACGACATTAGTGAAAATTTCCCCAGCGACCTCCCAGTCTACTCTATTTGATTCACAATCAGGCTGTTTTATGTTTTTGGGGGTGTAAATTGTCAGATGTTTCTAGGAAACCCATACAACTTTTAATAAATTCTATTTCCACAAATTAAAAACGACAACTTCATTTAATTTGCTATGTTAAAATTTACTCACATATAATTTAGAATGTTTTATTAAACGCTGTTAGACTGATCTGTTAAGCTAAGAAATCTTATCACATAAATTTATTGACAAAATATTTAAACCAAATAAAAAAAAAATTAAATCAAATTTATGAATAGTTATTACATTATACGTTTTTATCAGCAGAACTAAACAGAATGCGTAACTTTAAATAAAATTCCTCTATTTAAACATATTAGTGATAAATGAAACACAGCAGCTATTTTTTTATAACAATTAACAAAATACAAATATTTTCTTTACAAAAGCAATTCAAAATGGTAACAGTACTTTATTTAACTCGAAATGTACGATTCAAGTAATATAAGCACTACGGTCCAGGCTTAAGAGATTTAGGTGGAAACCTTTGTACAACTTTAAATTATAATTTTCATCTGTAGTTTATGAGTTTGCTTATAAAAAATATTTACAAAATGATTTCTAAACAAATATATTTTTTCAATTTTTATTAGCGATTGTAAGTTTGCAAGATAAAAATACCATTTTTACGTTTAAGGTTGAGTACTATCTAGTTTATTTTTTTAAAAGTTGTTGTTGAATTCTATTGTTTATTTTTTTTGCTAAAATAAAGAGTTTTTGCAATATTTAATTTTTGTTTATATGTATTTTGTATTATCGTACTTGAAAAAAAACCATTGTTTAATTATGTAGCATTTAATTATCATTAGTCGTTTTTCCAAAACATCTTTATTTTGTCGTTTTATATTTCAACAACTTTATTTTTTGACTAATCTTAACAATTAAAAAAAAAAGTTTTAACGGTGAATTTAACCGTTCGTTGTTATTACAAAAGATTATATAGTATATAGATGGCTCCGCAATTTTTTTTTGTTTTAAGTGTAATGTTAGTTGCGTCACTATTTATTTGGTATATAAACTTTGTTTTTCTATCGTTTTGCTGCTTCCTTGGTTCTTTTTATGCTTCTGAACACTTCTAATTAAAGACAGACACGCTATCAATGCTGACATGCATTTTTTGAATAAAATAATTCGACATGGGTATTTTTCTACATGTTTGCCACTGAACTGCTTATGTGTGCTCTGTAAGTAGTGATTAAATTAAATTGAAAATTAATTGAAATTAGTAAAGCCTTAAAGGGCGTTACTAGAGTAAACTATAAAAATGTCGAAAACAGCAAATTTTGAAAAATGTAATTTTGAGTGATAAAATTGTTTATTGTGCAGGAATTTGTGACAAGATGTATCATTGTAACATTACTACCGACAAATACGGTCTATTAATAGTTAAACGTAATTATGGTTGGTTTTGTGAACACTGTGTATATAGAGAAAGTTATATGGAAGTTATTTTAGATGGCATACAAGCAATAAAACATATAAAAAATGGGGTTCATAGACAAAACGAAAAGATTGACAATGTTAATCAACAAAATAGTGAATGAAGATAAATTAAAAAGTGATATAACCGAAATAATGGAAGAAAGATCGTAACCAACATATGCGGATAAACTGAAGTTAAGAAAACATGAACCACCTTTAATAATAAAACCTAAAAACTTGAAACAGAAACCTATAGATACCAAAAATGACATTAAGAAATGCATTGAACCTACGGATATGAACACGGATCGGTAAGTAATAGTGGGATACTTATATAATGTAAAGATAAGGATAATGTAGGTAATTTGAAAAAGAAAACGAAAACTAAAATAGGAGAATCCTACAAAATACAATTGCCAAAGAAAAAGTTGCCAAGAATAAAAATAGTTGGATTGTCTAAAAGTTTTTTTGCCAGAAATAATCGAGGAAACAATAAAAATGCAGAACAGCCCTCTAAATTCCGAAAAATCGTCTTTAAGGGTTGTAACCGGTCCTGCGTTGTGATTAAGACGTATAATCAAATAATTATGTATCTCTACATTTTATAACACACAATAAATCTAAATTAAGTTCCAAATTAAAGTAAATAACATAAATAACAAAATAACAATTCAGAAAAATGAAATTGAAATTACTTCTGGACGGCTCGGTATATCGTTTATTAACTCCGCTGGCAGCGCCTTCTGTTGGCCCGTGTAAGACACTCAACGTTATTTAAACTAAAACACAAGTTAAAAAAATATGGTTTTTATACCCGTGTTTTCCGTTAATTTAACGCAAATCCCCTTGCCAGGGGTGCCTTTTTTGCGTTTATCTGGATAACTGGAACCGCTGATTTGACAGGAAAGTTTTTACACAATCTCGTCGAATTGTTCGAACGTTGATCTCAGGTGATTTTTAAAAGTAATTTAAATACTGCATGTACGTGAGAAAATACTATTTCTGGACTTTACAGGTCGATGCGGCGGATTATTAAGAATCAAATGTAATTAAATTCACGTCAATTTAACGAAAATTAAAATTAGATCGGCGTTTTCTATAATTTTTTCAAGGTCGCAACTGGACCTTGAACTTGCGGTGTAAATGACTCGATGAAATCGACTAAAATACACTTCAATATGTATTTATGAAGTGTGTAACACGACTCGGTAACAAAACGGATTTTTGTTGTATTTGTTTATGTCACAGATACGGAGTTACATAAAGTTAGTGTCGTACAACACGAGAAATGAATAAAACCACCTAAAACACTTACTGCGAGCACTAAGGTACTCTACGAACAAATGTCTAAGGGCTACTCATCCGGGTCGACCAATGTGCAGTATGTAGCAATTCAGGAATAGTGAATAATCCTTCAGTCATCTACGGCGAGCACTAAGGTACTCTACAAACAGAAAACTTTATGTGTTAGACAATTACTAATAAGGATAATCAAATACAATACTCCAAACTACAACAATTACTCTGAATATACGTACGGATTAATGAAACTTGTGAAAATGATTCGCTGTTCATTGCAACAGGTGAAACGCAGGTTCCGATCGTTGGAATAACCGGTCAAGATTTAATCAAGTTGAGCAAATGCTCCAGGTACAGGCGGTTGTCGTTAACGGGATTACTAGTTAACTTACGGTTAGTTTTCAGATTCGGCTGGCGGGATGTCCAACTTGTCTTCAGAGACGCCGCTCGGACGACGACGGAAAGATCCATCCTAGACGGTGCAGCGGTTTTTATATCATTTTTCCTTCTTTCAGTGAACGTTTTAGAGCGGGGATCGTTTTGACGCTAGTGGGATATACGAGGATTAGGGTAAAGTCCATGCGTATCGGGCTGTTACAAAAGAAAAAAGATAAACGTAGGTTCGGATAGATGCATAGTATATAATGCTATAGAAATCAGAAGATGTTATCGGTGTAATGGATTGAACCATAAAATCTAGAAGTGTAAAACACAAAATGTCGGTACAATATGTGCTGGTTCACATGGGTTGCAAAAATTTGCTGTTGATGGAGAAGAAAATCACAAATGTTCGAATTGTATTCAAATGATGCAGGTTTCTAATTTAGGCATGTATCTGCAAGAACAACCAAGTATGTGTTACAACCCCATAAAAATTACGTAAAACCCCGTAACATGTTCTAACTTCAACGATCTTTAGATCAGTAAAACAACAATAAAGCTGTATTACTATAAGCAAAAATAAGAACTAAATTTATTATTTATATATGAATTATACAATCTTTACTTCTTAAATGATCAAAACTAATGATTATCAGCGACTTTCGGATTAGACCGCGTCGTAGTTAAACACCCAGACTTAGGCTTGGTCCTAGTCTCTTCTTGAGAGCCAAAATCAAGAAGTAGAATTTGGCTTTTGCCATATTGTCGTTCGTGAACCCAAACAAACTGACGCTTTGCAAGACATTGCAGCTTGCATCTTCAGAGTGGTAAATGTCACTAAAAGAAAAAGTGTAAATAATATTTATACCAATAGCGATTAGCGTGATTAACGGACCTTATCTTTCCGTTACCGCTTGACTGACTTTGTTATTAGTCGGAGTAAGAATTTGTGTCTTTTCCAAGAAGGTTGATCTTTGTCTTAGAGGATATAATACTGGTAGCCAAGATTTGCTGAGTCTTAAACCGTCTTCTCGGTTCATATTACTATTATTATTATTAAGTTCAGCGTGTGTCCTTGGTTCCACACGTGTTCTGCCACTGCTGATTTAGTAACTCTGCAGTGTTTGCAGTCAGCCATATGTTTTTTTTACTCTAACTTCAATAGAGCTTCCCGTCTGTCCTATATAACTTGATCCACAGGAACAAGGAATTTTGTAAACTCCGGCGTGTTTTAAAGCTCCTTGTTTGTCTTTAGCAGATGTAAACCAGGTGTTCAGGGTATCCTTAGTCGTAAAGACAATATTATTTTGTTTGTCGAACCCATACAGTATGGTAAATAAGCGGTGCTAGTAGGAGGTGATAAGTCATTTTGAATTTTAGATTTATTGCTCTTTTCCATGCGTTTTGGATCTCTTTCAACCCGTATTCATTATGATAAAAAACTTGTTAGTGTTTCTGATCTATTTAACAATTTAGTTCCAAATGTAACAAATAAATTAAAAACTAATATAGCTGTTTAAACAAAGTATGGAGATACAAATAAATGGTAATATTTTTGTTTTGCACGTCACATTTGTTATCAACTTGTACGTTGTACCTTTTAGAATTTTTACTCTAGCACTTTGTGCAATTTTGGAACCAATTCTATACCAGACTGCATGCGGCTTTTTTGCTTGTTTTTTTTTTCATTTGTCAATATAATTAGTCAATAAGGTTTTCGAAAGTAGATGGTTAAGGGATCTGTTTTATTGCTTGCTTAAAAAGTAGTCTGTATCTATTTGTTCCAAATCTTTGATATGGTATTCTAATCTAACACGAGTGTTTCCAAATCCATTAAGTTTGTTAGAAGATACAAGTGATTAAATTAACTTTATATATCTTGTATATATTAAACAGAAAAGTAAATGTTATACAGATGAGTCGTACCGATTGTAGATGCTATGCTGTTATAAGAATATAATTTATATTTTCAACACTTTTTTTCAAGCAATTATCTTTGTTTTTTATTAAACCACAAAATCAAACCACTTCCAATGACATTTCTTCGAATTGTTATTAAACTGATTAACACAATTTACTGCGTAAGGTATGTAAGGTCTAGACATTTCAGAAAGGTTAAATAAAGTACCCGCAACTTGCCCATACAGCATGATTACACGCTCCTTCAGTTTCACTTAACTGTACCTCAGTCACAAGTTTGTACTCTGCCATTTTAAATATTTCGAAACGTTTTTCTGTGCGGTGAGATTTTTTATCTTTGCGGTCATTGATAATTTTGATACCTAACAGTTTGAAACTTTGCGTAGATCCTTCATTTGAAATTATTTTTTTAAATATTTTCTACAATACAAGGGTTATTTTTAAATAACAAAAGATCGTCGACATAAATTGCAACGGAAGCTATAGTTGCATCCAAATTACTGTAAAAAATGCAAAATTTAGCTTTAATTGTTTCAGATCTAATTCTAGAGTTCCTGATTTTTAGATTATTTTAACATTTTCTACTTGGTTTTGATCTATGCATTGCCTTTTTTAATGTCCAAACTTGGTTTGGATGTTTTTTATAAAATTCTCCTAAAAGTTGAACGTAGATTTCTTCTTTGAAAAAATGTAAACGTTTTTAATGGTAAAGTAGTTTGTCCTCCTGTTGTCAAGTTGTAGTTAGTTTAAGTTTTTTATCTTCTTTAGGAGGGGCAATAAAAACCACTCTAAACTGTTTATATGGCTACGTTTCGTGCCTCTAGCGTGCACTTCTTCAGGCCAAAGAAAAGGTTACGAGTGGTGGTAGTCCACTGGTCCAACAAACATACCGTCTAATAACTTACTTAATCTAGTTGACATGAAATTAAGTCAATAATTAAAAGAATTTAAATATATGTACAAAGAAAACAACGGACATTAAAGTTAAACAAACAATATACACTGAATGTAAATTCAAAAATGAAAACGTTTTTGTCCACTCCTACTTTGCTTAGCTTTGCAGCTGTGCTTTTCAGGTTGGTCTTCTCACCCCATACAAGCGCACCGTATGTGATGATAGGTCTTGTTACCGCAGTATATAACTATTTGGTCGTTGTGGGTTTTAATCCCCGTGTGTGCCCGCCCATCCGTTTGGTTGTATTAAGAACCCTAATAGCCTTCGTTGTGACTTTTTCTAGATGAGTACTGAAAGTCAGCGTACTATCAAGAGTGAGTCTCAAATATTTGACTTCTTTTGTCATCGAGAGCGTGACTCCGTACATCGTAGGTAGTTTTATGTCATCCGTTTTCCGTCGTTTGGTAAACAGAAAGATTTCCGTCTTAGTTGGGTTTACAGATAGTTCTTTTTTTGTACCAATCTTCTTTTTTTTGTTTTGTAATTAAACTTATCTACAGGTAATAAGCAATTTTTATATTTGGCGCAGGTTGAAATCAATACTATTTGAGGTAATTTCTTTTTCGAAAAGTGTTGTTACATTTGTTATAATCTTTTTTTCTAAGAAAAAAACATTTATGTTAATGTTTTTATTTTTTTGGTGATGTTTTAGTTTCACATTCAAATAAACGTTTTAAATCAGGTTATTTTAAATACCATGTGTTTTATATGTTGTTTTACTACAACATTGTTTTGGTTGAACCCTTGTTGTTTAAGTAAACTGTTGTTATACTGTCTCTGTGTAATATTCTTTTGTAAAATCTGCATCTTAAAAAATACATTATGTTTTTCGACTATTTTTTAATTAGCGCGCCCGTTAACTTCATTTTGTTGAAGAGTATATCAAACTGTCTGTTGAAGTTAGATGTTTTTTGATTTCATTATAAAAGCAAGTAATGTATTTGTGTACTCTGTACCATTGTTGCCTCTCAATTTCCTGCCTTTTTTTGGGTTTTTACAAGATTCAAATGCTCCTTAAAAGTTTGAGATACCTATCTCGTCTGTTGAAGTTATTTTTGTTTAAAAAACTTGTTGAAGTTATTTATTTTAAAGAAGTTGAAATTTAAATCTATGAATTGTTTGAATGGTTGTAAGGCGCATACGCCAAATCATGTTTAAGTTAGGATTTTTTTTTAATAAGTGAGTTGCAAATAAGCACTCGGGAATTGTTCCCTATTATTCATAATACAATTACGTACTCATTTAAAATTGAGTTTTATTCCCATTGCGGGTGGTCCTTCGATCCATCGGAATCAATTACGATTCAACATCGTCTTTCGTTTTTAAAAAATATATAAATTTATTTTTTCCTATGGAAGCAGTTTCTATTAGTACAAAATCGAGTGTACTAATTCTAAAGGTTTTTTAGATTGAAATTTATTAGATTTAAAAGGTAGAAAAAATAGTTTTTCTATTTTACCCATTTATTGTCAATATGTCGATACTGTGATGACGTCAGTTGAGTGCTTTACTGGGTTACTTTTTTTCACGCAACACTTTTTTTCACTGCTTTTTTTGTTTTTTAAGTTTGGTACACAGTATTGAATTTGTATGATTTATATAATTTTAATTAAAATGACAGATTGTAACGTGAATTATGTAATCGATTATTTTACCAAACATGAACGATAAGATTTTGTATAACAAATAATAAATAATACGGACATAAGTAAACACAAAACCGATAAATTATTTTAAAAA
The DNA here is from genome assembly GCA_035610365.1 of Aquatica leii. Taxonomy (NCBI): domain Eukaryota; kingdom Metazoa; phylum Arthropoda; class Insecta; order Coleoptera; family Lampyridae; genus Aquatica; species Aquatica leii. The sequence continues at coordinate 210,629,419 of CM069432.1, read as the reverse complement.
TAAGAAATCATATATATCATGTATTCATTTCTTTATGATAATCATGAACAAAATCTTGCTCAAAACCAGCATATAAAATTATAAATGGTTTTCAATTCTGTTGTTAAACTATCAAGAAATGCCTGTCGTTTTCTTGTATACTTTTGTCGACACATTTTTTATTTGCGACCTTCATGGCGCAGCTTTCATCTATATAAAACAAACTTATTTGGAGAACCGTAGGTGAACCGCCTCAATAGTGGGGACTTGCAATAGTTCCTGTAGGTTTGTATTCTTTATGATACATCGTTGATTTTCCAATTACTATAAGAAAAACTTACAAGTTATAACCTTCAATTTACACCATATACAAATCAAACCTTTTTGGTGGTTAATTACCATTACCAATCCACTGGTTCTTGGCATTGCGTATTCTATAATAAGATATAGTAAAGTGGGCATGAACCTTTGATTGCAGAAAACGAAAACAAACTAGGTGCTTTTTAATAATAATTTTAAATTTTCATTCTTAATACAAATGTCAAATCTGTCAAATAAGTGAGAAAAACGTTACCAACTCAAATTTAATAAATATAAAAAAAAATATGCAATTTTAAAATTGTGTATTTTCTGTTAAATCTGTTAAGAATGGGGTAAAATAGAAAAAAATAGTATAAGAAATTCGTGGCTTATGGCCTATTATCGCACTTGGACGCGTGCGATAATAGTGTTCCATAAGCCACTAATTTCTTAATATACTATTATACATGTTTTGCAAGCATTGTCAATTACTTGTAGTTCGTCAATAACAATTACCATTGTTTTAAGATTGTTTATTTTTTTTTTGTTTGAGATATCTAAATCTACAACGTCATTATAAATGCTTGTTGTGTAATGTGCAATTTTGTTTGCATATCGAAGATTTGCTGCAATGTTTTATGCGTATTGCTCATCATATGATTTGATATTATCAATGCGATCGCCAACCGATACATCAAGATCGACATACTATCCGATACTTTTACTTGGATTGTAGTTGCTGTATAGAGAAACGTCGGTGCATCTTTAGTTATTTTTTCACTTTACATCTTGCAACATTTTTTTTTAATTGCATCGACTGTAACAACCTTCGAATGATATTTTTAAATTCTTTAGGAAGTCCTACTAGCAATAATGTGACAGCCAATATGGGCAAATTGTCAAATTTTATTCGTTGATGCTGCTGTATCTAGCTGTTTAATAGTGTTGCAATCTTGTAGAAAACGTAAAATCAATTTTCTTAATAATGTTACTTTTTGGTTGATTCTTAAATCTTTAAATAATCTTTGAACGGATTTCCACGTTTTTTTCGCGGTTTTGTATTTTTCAATATGATAAAGTAAGGTCAAGGTTGATTTTAACAAAAAAAAAAAATTACAAGCTGTTTCTGATTTTATCTAAAAATTCTTCTAATCTTACAATGCTTGTTACTATATCACACTAGTCGTCTAATTTTTGCTTTTACATAAAATTTTTAAGACTCGTAATTTTTACGCTCTTTGAGTTTTTTGAGAAACTAGAAAACCGACGTTAATCGTTACTTTACAATTACTACTCACTACACATTTTGCAGTTTTTAAAAATCAGTTCTTTTTAAGTAGATTAAGTTTTAACTTAAAAAAATTAGGGAGTTAATATTTTGACTACTTCGTTTCTTCCTATCCAACGACCCGTAAAATTTATGTTTAAAAAATAACTAAGGGGTCAGTTTAGATGCGAGGAAGCTCTATTATGTATAAATCATATTGCTTTGCAAACTTCAATAACACTCACGTGAAAAAAAAATTTGTAAAACAGTTAAGTACAGGCATGAGTACAAGCAGCGAGTAAGTCTTTCTAGTAAAATAAACGGTCTAACTAAATTATTTTTTAAAATGCCAGCCTAAACATTAATCGAAAACCGTTACTGAAAGTTGCATTTCACTCCAAATACGCGTATTGTGAAAATTTAGCACCCCATTTCGGGTAAAACAACACTTATCTAAAAGTAATATTTTGGCACTGAATTCGAGATGTAACGCTTTTTGTTACTGCAACCACTCACAAAATTAACGTCGTGATATAAAATCAACGTCGGTTAACTGTTGGACTTGTTGGACATGGTAAGGATAAAGATAATAATTTTTCAAAATAAGATTAAATGTAATATGGCACATGTTAACTACCACAATTTGTAATACCTGCACATACATAAAAGAAACACCAATATGAAAGTTTCGATTTTATTGTAAAAATTTATTCTTTTATTTTTTACGCACGGTTTTTGTAAAAAGGGAAAAGTGTATATCAGAAACACACTGTATATGTATATAGACACATTTTTGCAGCATCGAATACAAAGATCTAATGAATAGCAATTAACATAATATATTATATACCCAGATTTAAAAAAATATTATTATTTCTTAAACAACAACAATATATAACGTGGTGGTATATATGTAAGTAGGTTAAAATAATTTTCTCAACTGTGATCTGTTTTTTTCACTACTGCAATTATTAAAAATTTGTTATTTTAAGTGTTTCTAAATCAAATTTTAAATTAAAAATATTAATTTCAAATTATAAATCAAGGAAGGGTTTATAATTGTGATTGTGAAAGTGGTCAGTAATTTAATATTATTTAAATTTGACGTAATTGTAATTTAAAATGCAGTAATAAATAGATAGATAACGTAAGATTTTTATTATTTAGTTCTCAAATTTAATTAAAAACATTTTTGCTTCAAGCTTTGATTGTAGTTACAATATAATTGATTAAATAATGTTGACATTTAGTTAGACGCAAATTTGAATCAATTTACATTTTTAAAATCAAATTAATTTGTTACTATTGAAACGTTTCTAATAACATTAAATAAAATCTCTTAATCTGATGCATCGTTTAGTAATTTTTTTTCAACTGTTAAAATTGTCAGAAAATGTAAATATGTTTATTATTTACTAGTTACTGAATAATAAAAAATTACAACGTTACAACCTACTATTAAACGTAATAATGCTAGTTTAAATTTGATAATAAATAGATTAGGATATATGCTTGTGCATTTTGCATAACAATTTTATTGTATAATGAGTTTATTTATAGCAAATAGAAATAACTTGATTAAACTTTACATTAACATGTTCGTATACAATAATTAGCAAATAGATTGCAAGCTAGCTTATCTTAATTGTATAAAACATACTACACTAAAAAACCCATTTTCCGAATAATTTAATTAAAAATTTTTATTTATAAAATTTATTAAGTCGTTGTTTTGTTTTTATTTACATTTGTTTGTCTGTTCCAAACTTGCGATGAAAAGAATCTTTAATTTTTAAATGAGTTACACTGATGTACATACAACACAAATAAAAAACTTTGCATAATAAAAACATTTTTATTTATTATCTCTGTATAAAAAACGCTGTTAAAGAATAAAAATAAACTGTTCCGCAAAATAGGAATTTCAATTACGCATGACGAAACTCCCAAACAACGGAACCATCTGCTTCAGCTGCGTATAACTCTACAAATAACAAAAGAATAGGGAGACGGAAATCTCATTATTAAGTATGAGGGTGGTGTAACTAACATAATTTAATCTAAAACTAACAAACTTCACACTAAACTAATGAAATTGCTAAATCATATTAAAAACTAATTATTTCGCTGTATTTTTTATAAATATACTACTGATGAAGTTAAATCAATTTGAAATTCAACAAGAATCATTTGTCTTAATTATTGTTTTACAGTTGGCTATTCTATAAGGTTACTATTTTTGAGTATCCATACTTTGTTTTTCACGTTAGTTATATTATCATAGCACGTGCAGATAAATTGTGCAACAAGTAATAATTTACTGTCGATATAGTAAGTCAAATATATGTTTTCTTCTGAAATAGTTTTGTTGACCTAGTATATATTTAATTAGGTCTCTATATTATGGTTTTTTATTTGATCTAGTAGCTTGCGTTTTTACAGTTTTCTTAGAAGCTGTACTTTGTTAATTGGTTTTGATGTTTTTTTATTTATTGTGTGCTTGTGTTTTGCTGCCTTATGTATATCTATGCGAGCAAACGTGCATTTCCCTAGTAGAAAAATTCATTTCTGCAACATTTTCAAAACGATTTTTATGAAATAAAGAAATATACCAGAATCGTTTCACACTTGTCTCAAATTTGATAAATGTCCGCCTTTTGCAATGTTTCTATAAATCATTTCCTAAATCATTCTTGAAATGTTTTAAAACACTTCCGAAAATGATAACTAGAGTCGTTACTTATTCATGTTCATTTAATGTATTAAATTGTTTCTTAAAATAGCATTGGAACGATTATAAAGTTTAAATCCAAAATAAGAAAAGTATACGTTGAAAAAACGATTTTTTGAAATATTTTTGGAACGTTTACACAGGCGGGGTTTGCAACGATTATAAAGTTCAATTTCAAAATAATGCAATTATTCAAAATATAGGATAGGAAAACTTGCTAGAACTTGATCTTGACGGCCGATTGGACTTATTTAACAAATAAAAAACGTCATTTGATATATTGCTTTATAAACAACCAAAAAATATAATGAGTATCACGAGTGAGACTCGTTATTTCTACGTTTGGCAAAGGTTACATACCACGAGTTTGGCTCGCTATTTTGTCCCAATGGATTAATACTGAATCGTCAAAAAACAAAGCTATCTAATAGCTTTTTGTATTAAGTTTAGCGGTTTCATATGTATAGTTTTGGAAATACAAATACAAATCATTCAAAAAATGTACGTGTAAATCGTTTCTAGAAACATTAAAAGATGAGAACTGTGTATTATTCTGCAACGTTACGTAGATAACTCCGTAAATTATTTTGGACATCAACGTTTAATATTTAGTGGAAACTAACTGAAAATGTTACAAACACGATTTAGGCAATAATTTTTCAGTCAATTTTGGTATTATTTCTGAAATCGATTTGTATGCGCTTCAAAAACCGTCTAAAAAACAATGTTCGGATTCGCTTTTGAAGCAGTATGACATTGATTTGAAAACGTTTTATAAACGTTTTAATGTACCATTAAGCGTATTAAAAATGTTACAAATGTAAATGATTTAGAAACGTTTTGCTCTACTAGGGTTCTGTTCATTAAAATTGAAACAATGCACTTACAGATAAGACTTATAAAGTAATGTGTCTAGGATTACATCTCAGAACATCCAGAAGAATTATTAACATTGAGAAATAAATAAAACACAAAAATAAAACAAAATTATAACACTAACCAGAAACATGAATAAATTTTTTTTTACTGGTACAATAAATCGATGGCATCTAATAGGACTATTAATTACTGATCTACTACCAAAAAATAATATTATTTAATTAATAAAAAAGAAATTACCACCATCAAACACCTCTAATTCAAATTATATTAACGTATCCGGGTTAACTAAAAAACTTATTCCAATCTTAAAAACACCAAACATGCGTATAACCACATACAACAAAAATAACATCTACAACATGTTGTACACTAAGATCAAAGGTGAAACAAACATACTTGACCAACATAATATTATTTACAAAATTAACTGTATGAACTGCAATAAATATTACATAGGTCAAACTAAACAAAAACAAGCAACTCTATAAAAATCATAAATATGATTGCGCTAACAAAAAATCTAAATTGGCACTAGCATTAGACCATGTTGAAACAATGCATACGTTTTATTTTAACAACCCTCTAATTCTGGATATTAAACCTAATTACAAAAAAAGATTGATAGCAAAAATGATATACACTACAAAGCAAAATAACAACGGTAATTTTAATAATGACACAAAAAAATTTAAGCAATCTTATCACAAACATAAGGTAATGCAAGGATTCCCCACTTACGTCTATAACAGTTTTATCAATTTTATTAATTTTAATGCTTTTGGATGTTCTGAAGTGTAATCCTAGATACACCACTTTATAAGCCTTATTCCGCACAAAACCAAATCTCAGACGCTAAAAGTGTTTTCGATCCCCTCCTCATCGAAAAAATCTAATATCAATTCAGATGTTAAGAATAAACTAAGGAAGAAGAATAAGAACAACTTTCCGTTTACTTGATAACTAACCTTTGTGCATTGTTTACATTTAACAAAAAAAGTTGCTATTTCACTTTCATTTGATTGAATATTGTATTGTTATTTGTTAAAGCTTTTCAAATGAAAAATAATATAACTGACATTCATGAATTGTTTACATTTAACAATAAAATTTGTTATTTGACTTTAAGTAAGCGTATTTGAGTATTATTACTATTTTTTTTAATATTGGCTGTTATTAAAATTAATTTATTACTAAGCGGTTGAAATATATAATTATTGTTTAGATATGACTGATCGTTTCATTATCTTAATAGTATATAGACATAATGCTGGGAGATCAATCGTTTTTTTTTTTTGATATGCCAACACATATCTGTGCCTCTAAAGTTAATCCAAATGTTTATAGGCTAAGTATTTCACTCATTGCTACATAATAATGGAACCAAGGCTTATATTTAATGTTATTACATGGGTATACTTCATATATCATAATAGTTTTAAAATACGTACAAATTATAACTTAATTTACATTAAACTAATTTTATTATAAATATCATTAAAACAGTACCTATTGTTTTAAAGAGAACGTTTTGCCAAAATTTGAACGTTTTTTGATGTAATGTTAACAAAATTATACATCTTCGTTTTGTCGTGATTAGTCAATTTTTTTTTTTTGAGGAGATATAAGTATTGGCTGTTGTTTTCTCTAATAAGAAACCAAGAATCTCCTATCATGACGGGATCCCACCTAACCTGGTATCGTTTTTTTATTTCTGAAATACTTTGGTAACATTTTTCTCTCTGTTTGTCACTCATTTTTCCTAAATGAGAAAGAAATGTAAATGCATAAAGTAAATTTTGAGCGATATTTCTCACCTTAAATTCTTATGATTTTCTAGAAAATTAGCCACAATGTTTTAATCGTTTTCACTTTCTCGAATAAACACGTGCGTAAAGGACTGAATAACTTAGAGCATCATAAACAAACGCAAACATTGCTTGGGATGCAATAACTCAAAAAGAAATTGACCATTTATTGGAACCAACACATTATTAAATAACTGTTGAGTTCATCTTTCTTTTTTTCTTTGAAATTTTAATCATTTAATATCTCTATAACCTTCCTGCCAAGTTTGGTTACAAAATTTCCACTCTTTCTGGGTGCTGCAATTTTAATGTCACAGAATATATTTTAAATTGAATCTACCTTATTCTATTATTAGTTATAATCCTCTTATGTATATATCAATTTTATTTTTTCACATATTATGTTTTAATATTCTATTCCATATTGTGATCTCGTATTTTTGTGCGATCTATTATAAGCGATCGCATAGTCTTTAAATTGCTTATACAATTTTATTTGGTAAAATAAGATTGTGATTCATTGGTTTCATTCTTTTATTAATTTTTGTTTGTAACACATTTTAGTTGTTTTTTATTTGTTGCATTCAAATATAATACACCGTGAAGAATAAAATATATTTTTAGTTTTTACTCAAAAGCAATAGAATAAAAGATCACTTTTTATTTATAATTTAGCATTAATTTAAGGTTAAATAGGTTTTTATTTTTTGTTTCAAAATTATTAATAAGAATTTTGTTTAAATAATGTATATTGTATGTTAGATGTGCATATATAAAAAGTCACATTTTTAGGATTCTATGTCGTCAATACAAATAAACTATAAAAATTTTATTACAGAAAATTAATCAAATTAATATTTTAGAATACTTCCTCAACTACAAGCAATTGAAAAACAATTATTACTGGAAGAATAATGTTTGGCAAAATATAGATAAACACAGTGGCGGCTGGTGGTTAATCATACAAAAGGGTCGTTTAAAAAAAACACAATGATCGCAAAAAGGCCAAAAAACATTCTTACGGTAAAGTGATTTATATTTAAGATCAATTATGTTTAAGGTTTAAGATATTCGTCTATAATTACAATTACCAAAATAATCAATAAGAAGCTCATTAAAATTTACAATGATTTTTCAATGCTTAGCATAGAAATGCACATCTTTCTTGTCTCATAGTATTGCCAATTGCGTAGAAATGTTTGAATTCTTTTTAACACAGAGAAATATCGCTCTCTTTTCACTGTAGTCATATGTAAAGTCAATCAATTGTTTTATTTAATATATGCATCTATTTTGAGTTTTTACATACATTTTCATTATAGTCTTTAATTGACCTCACAATGGCTTTTTACTTTTTTTTAAATGCTATAAATCCGCAACATAATTTTTACAACATAATGATTAATGTATCATCTGAAAACAGTAAACATAAAAACTAAAATCTATTATTTATTTTAAATCCACAAATCTAATCTAACGAATCATACAGAGATTCTTTAAAATTACTGTAAACTTCTTTATTTTTATGTTTACTGGTTGGTGGAATTTCAAGTAAAGGCTGAGGACGAGCATTAAATTTAAATTCTAGATGTGTAAACAATTATTAGCTATTAATTTTTTTACGTCTTGTACCACAGTTATTATGAAATAAAAACGATAAGTCGTCCCTTACAAATGAATATTATCAACTAAGAAACTAGACTGCAAAGTTTGTCATATGTGATAAGAAACCTGTATTTAACACACACGTGCTGCAAAGATAACGATAGATGACGTAAATCACGTAAGCAATGTAAGTATTATCTTTGGCGTAGGCGGTCAAGACCCTGCGAAAGCATTTAAACATTTACTTATCTTCTTTTCTAACTCACATAAAATTGTATTATGTGTGTCTCACTCTTGATTACAATATCTATCATCGTAATATAATGTAAATGCGGGCACAAATACGTGTCAGCTTCGGGTAAATTCGCAAGGTTTCGCATTTGTTGCGTTTAAATTGACAATTATTTAAACGCATGAAATTTAAACGCTTATAATTTGATTTAAACGTTTATAATTTGATTTAAACGCAAATTTTGCTGTAATTTTAAAGCAAATAAAATACCTTTCTTATTCATTTTTGGAGGGTCATTGACCAAATGACATAATAGAGAAGCCGCCACTGGATAAACATATTTTTTTTCAGATTATTTGAATTTGTGCATAAATTAGTAGTAATTTATTAAGTGTCAAATAAAATTGTGAGAACATCATTACAAGTACTGTTGGTATAGGTAACCGAAGGTATCTACAGCACTACAAGATACGGACTTAATAGCGTATGCTTAGCAAACCCCTGTTTTAACTATCATAATTGTTATTCTATAAATCAGAAATGTCAAATCATCGCACAGTTTAAAATGAAAAAAAAAAACAAATTAGATGTTGAAGTTATTTTGTTTAAAGAACTTGTTTACGTTATTTACTTTAAAGAACTTGAAATTTAAATTACGAATTGTTTGAATGGTTGTAAGGCGCATGCGCCAAATTATGTTTGTTAGAATTTTTTTTTAAATGAGTCAGTTGCAAATAAGCACTCGGGAATTGTTCCCTATTTTTCATAATACAATTACGTATTCATTTTTAAGTTTTATTCCCATTGTGGGTGGTCCTTCGATCCATCGGAATCAATTACGATTCAACATTAGTCCAATCGAGCTGGAAGTAATCAAGCGGATTAGTTTTAAAAAGGCACAGAAGACAAGACAACAATCACAGGTACCCTTCTATTCTTTCCTATTCAATTTGTGTATTACCTGCGTATAACGTTACTTGTTACTTACTAGTGTACATAATTTAAAATCATTCTTTACGTTGAAATTACTACATAATTAACTTATCAAATCAATATTTGCTTATTATGGCTAGTTTAAAGGAATTAATTGCTAGGCGCGCAATAGCTAAAGGATCTCTAACTAGGTTTAAAAATTATTGCATTGACTTAGGAGAAAACATTAATTTAATTGATTTGCAAGATCATATGCAAAGATTCGAACCGCTGTTCGATACCTTTTTGGCAGTTCAATTACAGATAGAAATTATTGACGACGATAATACAGTAGCGCACGATTCCAAAAGAACAGCCTTTGAATCCGAGTATTTTGAATATCTTGCTTATGCTAAACGTTTATTAATCAACTCAAATTCACGCAATTTCTGCGAATCTTCTTCTAACACGTCTACAAGCGGTATTTTAAGCGATTTACCTGTTAAACTGCTACCAATTAATTTACGTACATTTGACGGTAATATAGAGCAGTGGCTTTATTTTAAAGAAACGTTTGCGTCCATTTTACATAATAATAGTATTAGCGACATTACAAAATTTCATTATTTGCGGTTATCTTTAAAATGCGAAGCGGCTGATATACTGCGGTCTTTAGAAATATCTTCGTCTAACCATGAAGTCGCGTGGAAACTTTTAAACAATCGGTATGAAAATAAAGAATTACTAATCGACAACCATATTAAAGCAATTTTTAATTAAAACGTCGTAAAAAAAGAATCCTTCAAAGTTTTAAGACAGTTACATGACGGTTTGAATAAACATTTAAGAGCTTTAGAAACGTTAAAACAACCGGTAAAACATTGGGATAGGTTATTAATTCATATAATAACAAATAAATTAGATATTTCTACTCGTCGCTTATGGGAAGAAAATTTGGGTACAGGCAAATCATGCACAATCGAAAATCTTAACATATTATTAGAAAATAAGTGTCGTTTGTTAGGTAAACTTAATGATTCTAGTATTGAAAATAATTCAAAATTTATTAAAAATAAACCCAACATAAAAACGTATATGACTATAAACGACGAAACTTGTTTATTATGCACAGAAAATCACATTTTAACTCATTGTTCAAAATTCTTGAAAATGTTACCTGACGAGAGGTACAATTTAGTTAAGGCCGTTCGATACTTTTGTTGGTATATGCTAAATTAATGCATTTTTTCTACAGTCAAAACAGGGTTACGGTACAAGTTATGAACTTCAAATTTAATAGGGTAACCTATTACCTAATTATGAAGAACCTGTCGATTTCAAATTTTCGAAAAAATAATTATGAATCAAGTTATGATCCTTTTAATATTAAAAGATTTGTTTATAACTTAATAATTGATTATTTCTATAAAATTGCAAAATTTTAATACGACAGGTTGCAGATATTTATATGAGGCACATAAAATTTGCTTAAGACCCTAATATAAATAATTATTAATTAAGTTTTGACTGTAGTAATTTAAAGTTTCACGCATCTCAACTGTGCACGCCTACCATGTATTGTGTAAATTTTAAGTCGGTATAATCTCTTTAGAAGCTATAACCAATAAGAAAAAAGAAAAGAAACAAAAGAACGTAGTTTCGCTTTTCATTTTCAGATTTAAGCAAATAATAAAGCGCTTAATTTATATTTTAAATTAGAAATAACATGCTGCATACCTATCGGTTATACTTTGCTGTTAATTCTTATTAATTGTTATATTACTCATGTATATTTATTTTGATAATAATCGATAAGAATGCATTTACATCTTTTGTTGTTTACAAAACACTTACCTAAGGAATTTACGAAAGGTGATAAATCTTACTTAGAAGGATTAGAATTCCACTAGGAGGTTAATATTTTCGTAGATTTTACCTCTTACTGCTTTTGTTATTTTGAAAGAAATACATCATGACTCATAATTGCTTTCTATAAAACGACATACTAGTACTTGTTTAGTATTAGTCTTTCTTGATAGTTAGTGCCTGCGAGTATATACCAGAATTACTAAAATGCCAAAATCAAAACCGTCTTTTTCAAGACGAAGGAAAAGATCTTCCAAGTCCAAAATAATACGAAATTTGTGTAACAAATCGTAAGTAATTACATTGAAATCATTATTTTTAATGCATACATATTTAACCTTTACTACTTATATTGTTATATAGATATCCGAAAAATGAATTGCCTGAACTTGAAATGGAAGTTGATGAAAATCCACCGTTGACAATGTTTGATGTTATAAAAGGAAGACGAATTATTGATGTATCTTATGTGCTTACGCAATACGAACACATTGCAAACCATAAATATATCTGTACCATGGGAAAAATGAATATTCAAAAAGAAACAAATCAGGGATTATTACATTCTTGGCACTTTAAATGCGATGTTTGTAACAAGGTATCCATTATTTGTTCAGAACCACCTCAAGAAAAAAGAGAAATAAACAAGGAGATTGTTTGGGGCTGTTTGAGCATTGGAATTGGACATTCTCAATGTCAAGAGCTTTTTGGTGTTCTAAATATGCCATTTATGGGAAAAACGTTTACACGCAATACTTCAATGGTGAAAAAGGTATCTACAATACAATTTTTATATCAACTGGGTTTCAAACGTTATTGTATATTTTAGGAGTGGGAAAATCGACTTGCCGAAGAGATGAAACTTGCAGGCGAAGAAGAAAAACGTTTGGCTATTGAAGCAAATCATTGGATTGACATAAATCATGATCGATTTCCATACATAACCGTAATTGTCGACGGAGGGTGGTCTAAAAGAACTTATGGTCACGGATTCAATGCGTCTTCCGGAGTAGTAAGCGGAAATAACTAAATCCATTTGATTTATTTTTGAACAATTTTATTTTAGGGAGTAATAATTGGTGCAGCAACAAAGAAGATCTTATTTGCGGGAATAAGAAATAAAATATGCTCTACGTGCGGTTTTTACAAAACTCGTAATCTGGATATTAAAAAACACGAATGTGTTTTAAATTTTTCGGGACCTTCAACCGCTATGGAGTCTCATATTATTGTAGAAGGGTTTGCAAGAAGCCAAGAACAGCACGGTTTGATTTATAAAAATTTCATAGGTAAGATATAATAATCTCATCGATATCCAAAATTTATATTTTTAAAATAATATGTTTTAGGGGACGGAGACTCGAACGTTTATGTCAAAATTAAAGAACAAGTTTCATATGGCCGATATGTAACTAAAATAGAGTGTGCTAATCATATAACTCGATGTTTAAGCGAGAAGTTGCACAAACTATCGAAAAATACTGTTTTTTCCTTGAGTGGTCGAAAATTATTAAAAGAAACAACTGATGGTATCTCTAGAATCGAACGATTGGTAAAAGGAGTAAGAACAGCAATAAAAAATGGTAAAAATAATAACGAAAAAGCGTTTCAATTACGACAGAAGTTGTTAAATGCTCCTTTTCACGTATTTGGTAATCACGACAACTGTTGGTAAGGATAAAACTTCAAATTATTAACATTTTCAATAGTTTGGAATTTATGAATTTTAGTAAATCCTTTTGCAAGCATGATAGAAATGAGACAAATATTTTAGAATTAGCAATAAGTACTGGAGTTTTTTCAGAAGTACAAAAGTACATGGAAACGATTATTCAAAAAGCGGATGGACTAATGTTTAACGAAACAACTAATCAAGCAGAAAGGTGAATAAAAAATTGTCTTATTATTTTAAAAAAATAATTTTATTTTAGGTTTATGTCGTTAGTTTCTAAGTGTACAGGTGGCAAACGGGTAAATTTTTCTAAAAGATTTTCATACCAAGCACGCGTAAACGCTGCTGCGTTATCGTTTATGAATGGTCCTTCTTGGCATAATCATAATTTGCAAAATATAGATGAGCGTTATATGATACAAAAGAAAGTGTTCGTTAAAAAACATGCGATTCTTGTAAAACAAAGAATTAATGTGCAACAATAGAAATATAAGAAACGCTGTCCAGGATCCTCAGACATGTATTACGGACCCAATGCCGCACAACCTGACATAGAAGAAGAACTGCTACAAATAAAAATGCAAGAATTTAAGAATAAGTTAAAAGATCGTGTGAACACTGTAACAAAACTAAAAGAAATTGAAATATTAACTCGCGGTCAACATGATAATGAAACGTGGCGTACCATTAGAAAAGAATATTTGACTGCATACAACTTTGGCATCGTTCTGAAAAGAAGATCTCCTACGTCGTGTCACAACTTCGTACGAAATTTGCTGTATGGAAAAGAATTAAATACCCCAGCAATCATGTACGGTAGATTACATGAACGTAACGCAAAAAAATTATATGAAGCAAGAACGAATACTAAAATTCAAGATTGTGGACTTTTTATTGACATAAATAATTACTTTCTTGCAGCTTCTCCCGACGGTATTGTAGAAGAAGATGGTTTAGTAGAAATAAAATGTCTCTTCCATTTGAAAGGGAAAAAACTGCTTGATCCCTTTGAAGATAATGAATCATCAGCGTTTAAAAACTTGTGCTACGAAGTTATTGATGAAAAAACACGGTAAGATTTATATTACTATTGAATATATCCAATTCACATTGTTTATGCATTATTACAGCTTAAAAAAAACCACAACTATTATTACCAGGTGCAAGGACAATTAAATATTAGTGGAAAATCTTTTTGTGATTTCATTTTTGTATTGCAGTCAGATATCTCCCTTGAACGCATTTATAAAGACGAACACCTTTGGAGTAGTTTTATGGTACCTAAACTCGAAAGATATTATATGGATTGCATACTACCCGAAATAATTGACCCACGCGTATGTAGGAATATGAAAATACGGGATCCTAATTGGATTATAAAAAAAAAAGAAAAAGAAGATATGTTAAAACAGATAAAATAATATGTATGTTATTATTAATTTATTATGAATACATTTATATTTATATATATATATAAATTTATTTAAAAATATAAAAAATAAATACATATTAAAAGAAGACTAAATATAAAATAATATATAAATTACTCATTATTTTGCCGATTTCTTATTAACCAAATATCTAAGCACTTTTACATATTTAAAAATGTTTAAAGACGACCCAAAAAACTTGTTTTTACACGGTTTTAAATTTTAAGTTGAATCAGCTTTTACCTGGTTTTAAGTTTTAAGGCGGAGCTTAGACAAAAACAGTATTTTTCTATAATAACGCCATCTGTTGAAAAACAGTTGTCCCTACAATGTATCGAACGACCTTAAAGCGAATAAACTTTGTGTAAATGTTCTTAGAGGAAATCATAAATCATTGTCGTGCAAAAATAGTTTTTCATGTAAAATTTGTCACAAACGACATCATACTTGACTCCATTTTCAAAAATCTACCTCTGAACCAGGTACAAGCAAACAAAACAATGAAGAACATGATGCAACTCAAACGATTGTAACGGCCCATTCTTATAACTTTATGAATCAAGTTATTTTATCTACTGCCATAATCGAAACAATTGATAAGTATAATATAAAACGCAAAGCCAGAACATTATTAGATTGTGGATCTCAATCCAATTTTATAACGGAAAATCTAGCAAACAAATTAGATCTAACAAAAGACAGAATCGACATTGGCGTCAGTGGAATAAATAAATCCTTTAGTAACATAAAATACAGTGCAAAGGTTCCAATAAGCTCTTCAAATAGTAGGTACCGGTCTATAATAACATGTCTAGTAATATCCCGGATTACTGACAACTTGCCGCAAACCACTATTAACAATGCGAATATTTCTTTACCCGAAAACGTTGAACTTGCAGATCCCAATTACTACGAATCGAGTACCGTTGAAATTCTTTTAGGTGCAGATATATTTTGGGAAATATTGCAAAATGAACAAATCTGTTTAGGTAAAAATATGCCAATCTTACACAAAACATTACTTGGATGGATTGTTACAGGTGCAATACCACAAAACTATATAAAAACATATGTTCAATGTAATTTGGTCACTAATAACGAACTGAACAATACGCTTTCAAAATTTTGGGAAATTGAAAATTAAACTACGCAATACACTAAAGAAATTATAACTAACAAATTTAATAAAATTGTTACTTACCAGAATTTAAATATCACTATAACTATAGATTTCAATAAACACTGTTTACGATAAGATTACGAAACGTGCGTAAGACTTGCTAAAATTGATTTCCTGAGTTTGTTTTTTATGCTTTTTGTTAATTTTTGATTAGAATATGTTGTTATTGTGTTTTAAATTAAAGATTCTCCAAACTCATGCATGTTTCAATATATATGCTTTTTTGGTCTAGTCTATTTTCTTGGATGCTTTTTTCTATTGCTAATGTGAGAAGTTTTGGCAAAATTATATCTTCTTGTATCACTCTTCTTCTGAGTGAGACAGGTTTTTTTATATACATTTTTGCTAATTCTTTAAAAAGTTTGCCAGTAGATACTGTAAGCTCTCCATGAATGAACAAAAAAGTCAAACTATTTAAACTTCTGAAAGAAATTAAAGTTTACCTTTTTAAAACCAGAATAAATACGCTCCATTGTTGCAGTAGATACATAACGAGTGCCTTATGTAAACAAATACTTTGTCTACTAAAGTTTTAGATCAATACCTAAGAATAAAGAGAATAGAAGAATAAAATAAGGTTTTAACGTTTCCATCTTTATAGCCATTTATATACTAATAAATAATAATCGGACAGTATCTTTTGCATTGTTATTGTAATTTTTTTCAATTGTCATAAAAGTAATAGTTTGAACATTAAAAACAAAAATTAATGTAAATTTGAGCGCAAAACAATAATTTTTATGTAGTGTTTTATTTAGCAAAAAGTCTCAATCGGCAAAGCTGCCTTTAGACATTGATAGCATCAATTCCTGGACGTCTAAAAGGATGCATTGATTATTAAAAAACGTTCATACTTATTATTAAATATTAATTTATTAAAAATATAGCAATAATTACGATTATTTATTGTTTTATTAAAAATTATTGAACGTTTATATTATTAAAAAATGTTTCTTTAGTAATGATTTAAATAATGTTTTCTAGATAGCGTTAGCCCAAATACAATACAATGCATTTTAAGTTAATAAATAATTTTCTTTTTTAATAGTAATTTCAAATTTTTGTTCAGTCTCTTAAGAATTATTTCAAGTAATTTAAAATCCTAATTGGATTTTAACTAACTTCAAAAAATACTTGATAAATAATTTGTTTAATGTAATAGTATTAATTTCTTTAGTTTGGTTTAACATAATTATATCTGGTTCAATCTATCAATAGATGGTATTTTTTTACGAATGTGTTGAAAAATAAGTCAAACTACCTGTTGAGCGGATTACTACTATTTATGATTAAAACCGTGACTTGTACCACTAAGCACAATTTACACGACTGAAACTTTCACACTATGAAAAATGTTTCGATTGTTTATTTCTTAAGTGTACAATGGATAATAAACCATTAGATTTTGTAATTTTTGATTCTGAGTGATTAAAAATATCTGTGTTGTACATAACAATTTTAACCACTAGTTTGTGTTTGGTAACAAAAAAATGTTTGCATTTGTGTTTTTAGAACTAAAAAATTTATAGTTTTATATGATGTTCGAATTTTAAAGTAACTAAGTGTTTGTGTTTGTACAGATTTATTCTTTACATCATTTTTAGTTAATATATATTTTACAGATTAAGCAAAAGTAAAAAAAATCCTTAGTTCTAGATACAATCCTAATAAATAAGAAGGATTTAACAAAACTGTTGGATATTAATTTAAAAGAAAAATTATCTAAAAAATCAGAAATATTATTTGTCGATTTTGTGGAAACGAATTAATTAAATCTTAATATTGCTTCGAGTATATCTACATGTTATTGTTTGTCCATTAGCTGATTTTGTTGATAATCAGATTAGGAAGTGCAGCAAATAGCTACTGCTTAAATAAAAATTAATCATATTAAAAAAATATATTGTACACAAATTACCAACAGAAAGAAAAAACATCTGTAATTGTTTTATATTTGCAAACCAGTTTGTAATGTTATAACTCGAACAATATTATCTCAGAATCAAAATCAAAATGTATCTTATAAAGCCCGCTTTGCACTTCTTTATATAGCAAATCGCAAAAATTATGTTTTATCAAAGTTGTTTTTTAATATACCTACTATTATTAAGTTACTGTTTAATAGTAATTTGTATCACTAGTCCAAAAAGTGCTATTTTGCGAGTATGAGCATTTTGTTGGCCGAGGCCAGATGTCCTACACAAAATTTTTTGTGCTGACCTTTATAGTATAAATTTATTAAAAACAGTTATTATGGTATTTTTTTTAATAAAATTTAATAACATGTTGATAAAACTGAAACCTGTAACGACGAAATTCAATTGTTTTTAAATTAATTTGACAATTAGGTACATAATATTATTACAGTTTAACTTATATTATTATTATTATATGAAACTAAAACTATTGTTGTCTTAACGAATTGTAAAACATAAGCAAACATGTGATATTTGTTTAAAAAAAATTTGTTAGTGTTATTTTAAACAATAACACAGATAATGGTGTATATTAATAAATCTGACAAAATGACAGATGACGTTTAATCAATTAATGATTATTAGTGCCAATTTGTAGTTATAAAATTCTACTACACTCTAACGGCCTAGGTCAGAAAAGTAAAATTTTGGGCCGATTATGATGCCTGTACAATACATCAAAACGGACGGAAGCACAAAAAAGTATTTACGTAACTGGATTTGAAAAACCCATAACATTGACACTATAATCTCGGTATATAGTATTTTAAAGCTTTGTTTTCTAACGGACTGCTTTTTTTGGTAAGATTTTTATTATAAATTATATACAAAACTTTATAGAAAAATTAACAATGTTGTAATTACGACACAAACTCTGAATTTTAAATTTAAAACAATAGTTTTTTATAATACCGCAAAATGAATTAAAATCACCATGATATCTGAAGAGTTTAGAACAGCATTCATTTGCATAATGTCGAGGTGACATCCAATTACACACTTTATGCAAGTCTGATTGAATCGATAATGTAATTGAAACCTCAAGAGCACTAAACACAATCAATAAATAATTACAATCAAAGTGCATTCTAATTCGTAACTAGGAGAGTTATTTTAGTAAAACAATTTTAGAATCGCATTAATATCTGAAACGATACGGTAACGCATTGGATGTTAGAATGTTGTGGATTTTAAAAACCACGTAAATTAATATCCTTTATTTATGTTAAGACATCAACAAGATCCTAAAACACGGAACAAACCGTAGTAATTCTCTAGCTTAACCCGTATAACCAAATCAATTTATTCTGTTTAACACCGACGGAAACATGGTCTTCAACGTTTTTTTTTACTTTTACTTATATATTTAAATTAAACTTTCTGTTTGTTTAACGTATTTTAACAACATCAATTTTTTCTGTGTATTTACAAATAAACAAACATCAGAATATCAGAATTTTTATACAATATTTTAATTTTGTACAATTAAGCTTTATTTAGATTTAAAAGTACATTCATTATTTTATTTTAAACATATTAAGGATGAAATGATAAATACTAATAAATTTAATGTCACTATACATAAAATTTCTGTCAGAATAAATATATTTAACTGGAATATAAATTTAACTAGGAATTTTACAAGATTCAATTAAATTACTTTTTCTTTAAATATTTATTTTACTATATTTTTGAACTTTTACAGCACATGTGCTTTTTCTTAAAGTACATTTAAAAAAACCTAAAAATACATACATGTTCTTAACAACATATATTTAAATTAAAAGTTATTAACACAATAATTGCTATGTAAATTGCCAATGGTCTCAGTTAAAACTGAAGTTACTAATCACATCGTAGTTTTCTATTTGGCATTTCTTATCTGTTAGTCTACAGTTTATGGGATTGTTAAAATTTTGCTCAACTTAAATTCTGTTCTGCCCGAACCTGTTGTGAATACTTAGCTCAAACTCAGTCCCAAGAATTGCGTAAGTCGACAAATGATTACTATATTTCGAACTTAGAGGTATTCGGTTTTGTTATGAACATGACGTCACACATTCGCGCATATACATACATCATTCCATACGACATAGTATAAATTCTGTAGGAAATGCTAAATTTGAAATTGTTACTGTAAAAGAATTACACAAGACCGGTTGGAGTAGTAATGGTATTTATTTAAATAGCCTACAACTTGCTTCTTACACCCTAACTTAAGAACTAACGTTTGTACATTTATGAAACAGGTAAATTTACCCCACGCCTATTTGTGGTGGGTTATTTTAGATTGGCGTTATTTACAAATCAAAAAAAATTTTCCACATCCTCCGCCCGCGGAAATAACGCTTCAGTCATTAATTTCTAGAGGATATAATAACTGCACTGGCCGTCTTAGGGTTTGACCATTTGCACACTTAACATAACATACTCTTATTTTTCCATCGCGACCCGGTATCACAATAGTCACTACACCCATTTTCCATAAAAGACGTCTAGAATCAACCCTGTGAATCATTACGACGTCACCCACGTTTCCAAAAGTAAATCACTGCGCGCTGTCGTTGTCGCCATTGTTGTCGTAAAAAATCCCCACTAAACGGTTTTGATATCGTTGGAATGGTCATTGGTGCAGGTCCTACAAGACAGTGTGCAGGCGTTAACGGATCAGATCCAACGTAAGTTAATGGTCGAGCGTTAACAGTAGCCTCTACTTCTGTTAACACAGTTGCCAATTCATCTCGATTTAAAGTTTGTCGTCCAATCGTAGCTTTCAAGCAGTCTTTAACAATCTTTACTAATCTTTCATAAAAACCACCCCACCAACTCGCACGTTCTACAATAAATTTCCACTGAAGTCTGTAACGAGAGCAAAATTCAGCTAACTCTACACTATTCAATAAATGACTAAGAGCTCTAAACTCCACAGAAAGCCTTTTAAATGTTTAAAATTGTCGGAATAAATAATTTTCGGTATTCCGCGTCGCGCAAAAAACCGTTTTAAAGCTAAAACACTAGCCGAAACGTACATAGAAAGTACCATTTCTAAATGAAGCGCCCTTGTCACGGCACATGTAAACAAAAATATATAAGCTTTATGTTGCTTGTTATTTTCTTTAAAATACAATGGGCCCGCAAAATCCAAGCCTGTTACTTCAAATGGTTAGAGAGCAATTTGCGAATCGCACCAACACTGTTTTAGTAATCGTTATGTATAAGTTTTTACGTAAATAATTTGTTAATCGCGCCGCTAATAGAGCAGCGGTAAGCTCTAGTCGCGGTAACGTCATTGCCTTATCACTATTTTCCTTTAAAGGTGCAACTCGGTTTTTCGCACAGATCAGCTCGGCATCCACATGACAGTACATATCTTCATACCGTATGTATGCTGCTATGCCATACGCTAATAAACTGGCGTCTGAAAATATGTGCAGTTGGCACTCACGTGTTTGTTCACCTTTAAAAACGCATCGTGGCACCGAAAATTTGTTAAGATGTGTTAATTGATATACCCAATTTGGCCACTCACTTGCTAGTTCAGATGGAAGTAAATCATCCCATCCTAATTTTAATTTCCACACACGTTGAAACAATATTTTAAATTTTATGCTAAATGGTCCGATCAATTCTAAAGGGTCGTACACCCGCGCTATAGTTTGCAACAAGTTTTGCTTAATCGCATTACGTACCGAATTCACATAATCGATTACATTTGTTAAATCAACACTTAGCCTGTCCTCTAAATTACACCATAATAATCCTAAAACTGTCACTTGCACTAATACCACTAATTACCCATTTACGCAGATTCATTGATGCATCGTAAAAAATGTCTGTAGAAAAGTTCATTAAATATTTTGCTTGCTCTAGATTGTTCATACTTACAACTAAGTCGTCCACATAAAATCCGCGTTTCAATAATTCTACCGTTTTTGAATCCTTTTCCTGGTTATGAACTAAATGTTTTTTAATAGCAACACTTAATAAAAATGGGTTACAGGTAACACCAAACGTAACACGCGTCATTCGATATGTTTGAATCTTGCTTTCACTATCGTACCATAAAAATCGATGAGCATCTTTATCTTCGTCCTCTAACAAGATTTGCAAAAAAGCCTTCCCGATGTCCGCCGTTATACCTATAGCACCTAACCTAAATCTTAATAAAACACTTAACAACTCCGGATTTAAATTAGGTCCTTTATCTAACACATCGTTTAGAGATTTTAATCCTGGTCCATGCAAACTAGCATCATAAACAACTCTCACTTTGGTTGTTACTTTATCATCGCGATAAACCGGTCGATGCGGCATATAATACACTCGTCCATTTACACCAATGTTATTATTGTCCACAACTTCTGCATAATTGTCGTTAATCAAAACATTAATTGCATTATTATATTCGGTTAACTTAACACTACGTTCTAATCTAAACTTAAGTTTTTCTGCGCGTACATAAGCACCAACATAGTTATTATCTTCAATAACATTTTCGTTTTTCCACGGTAATTTTACTTTATATCGTTTGCCGCACTTAGTAACTGACGATTCTAAGAAATTGTTTACGTAATTATTTCGTTCATCATTGTCAGCACTTTTATCTATTGCTTCCAAATCCCATAATTGCTGCGTTACTTGTTCTTCTTCTATCGCCGATGCATGTAAGACAGCTCAAACATTAGCTGTAACACACGTGATGTCGACAGGAACAGGACCATGCAACGTAAATCCAAACTTAGTATTTATTGCCATCAAACAGTCACTCAAACGTTTATTTTCACCCGTTACCACATTCCAATAATAATCTGCTCCTATTAAAATACTAATTGCATCTTCAAGTACAAAGTCTTCTGGAATAAAATCAGCAAACTGTAGTTTTGGAAATTCCTTTAACATAACTTCGTTCGGTATTTTCAAAAGATACATACATATATCCGGTACTTCCGCTGCTGCAATGGTTATTGGTTCATTTCTATATTGTCCCTTTAGTTGAATTTGTACGCAATTACAAATCCTTGCCGGTGCAGGATGCTTATTTCCAAAGGCTCCGATAGTGATTCGATGTTGACTAACAACAGGCAATTGCAATTTTCTTGATAAGGATTCTTTAATAAAAGTTAATTGACTTCCACCATCAATAACTAAACGAATTAATGTCATATTGTTGGTGTCTATTCCGGCAAATACACATGCTGTTTGTAACAAAACGTTTTTATGCATATTTGTCATTAAACTGTATACAGAAGTCAAAGTACTTGGGTTCGAGTTAGCAGCCGTTGTAACTGCAGGGGGTGTTATTACTTTAATCCTTTTTAACCATTCGGGATCGCACATTGAAGCTGCATGCCGGCCTTTGCATTTACTGCACACAATAAACTTATTAAAACATCTCTTTGAATTATGTTTTTCTCCGGTACATCGATAACAACGATAGGCAGCCTTTAGCATTTCTTTCTTTGTAACTAGTGGTATATTTGAATCGCAAATTGCTGTTTTGTGAGGTTTTCCGCAAAACAAACAACCCTGTTTCTTAGTATCGGTACTTAACAGGCTAGTTGCAGTACTATTACGCTTATGCATTTTATGACTGACTTCCTCTCTTTCCTTCTCAAATTGACATTTTGTCGGTATTATTGCTTCTTGTAAAGCGCCGAGTTCGTTTTTAATAAATTTCAACAAAGCGTCTACCTGCAAATCCGACTCTTCTTTAGCGGTACTTGCGGTGTTTTCATCTACACTTAGGTTACTAACCTCTAAAGCGGTTTGTTTGCGTTTTTCTGGTCGGAAAAAACCCAAACGTAGTTCCGTTGGTAACGATTTTAATAAATTAGATTTTAATATGACGTTATATCTATGAGCACGCACGTTAAGGATTTTTAAACTTCTGATTGTAGACGTCACTACGTTATAGTTTCGTTTTAAAGTGTCTATATCACTTCGCGACCGCACTTGATCTAAGTTCATTAAAGTATCAAAATACTGATTTACTAATTTTTCACTATTTCCGTATTGTTCTTTAAGTACTTTCAACGCTTTTTCGTAGAAGGCTTCGGAAGGTGGAAAACCTTCGATGCCGTCGGCGGCTTTTCCTTGAACACACATCTTGAGATACATTAATTTATCTCCGTTAGTTAGTTGCGCGTTATTATCCACAGAACACTGAAATTGTTCCCAAAAATGTAACCAACATTTAGGATTGCCGTCGAACTTGGCTAATTCAAGACGTTGTAACTTAACCAATGGTCCGTTTTGCGATGGTACGGTAGAGCGTACTGCGTTATCTACATTCGTTCTATTAATTTCGTTTAACGAGGTCGTTTCTTTCTCTAACCTATTCTTACGAAACTATAAACGTGCCAAAAGAGTTACACTAGTTTCTTCATATTCGGCAATCTTTAATAATTCTTCTTCTAGGTTTTCGTTTTCATTTAGTAAGTGTTCCATATTTCGATCGGCTTCTTTTAAGTTAGCTGTAACTAGCTCAAGCTTAGAAATTGAAGCACAAATCTCTTCTAAATTACGTTTGTGATCTAAAACACTCACAATACTATTCACAGTTTTTGTAAATTGCGTTCTAGCGACGTTCCGTTTTACGCGTTCCATTATGAGTCTTAAATTAGTTGTTACCGTTATATAAAACAAATGTACTATTTGAATTACGTTATGATACCGCTGTATCGTTAAATAACTCCGTCTCGGGTTTCGGCACCAAAATGTAAAAGAATTACACAAGACCGGTTGGAGTAGTAATGTTATTTATTTAAATAGCCTAGAACTTGGTTCTTACACCCTAATTTAAGAACTAACGTTTGTACACGGAGAGAAAAGTTTACTGTAATAAAGCAAAAACAGCTATATTTCATGCAAATAGGCTGTTGGTTTTGAGTCATGCCGATGTACGCTTAAATAAAGCTTTCATTTTATTACAACAAATATTTTGAAAAAGAATTGTATAGATTTTATAATATATCAATTTAAGAAAACATTGTTTTCTTTTATCATTCAAAAGTTGCTTAATGTGATCGTAGAGAAGAACCATAGTTATGACAAGTACTGCTTTTTCTTATCTCTGTTGATTGTTGTGTTTTATCATAAATAGGTTTAATAGTAATAACACTTCGTATTAATTTAAGCACGCAGTGTCATAATGTTTGCTTTTGTGCAGCTTCAGGGTATGAATGATTTCAGTAAATATACACATAGTTTAAACGTATTTATTTGCTAAATTCAAAATAAATGTGCTATATTTTTATCATCACTACAGTTTATGGTTTAATCTACATTAAAATTTATAATTATTGGTAGATAATATTACCGATCCAAATGATACTGTCCTTGACACCAAAATGTACACGCATCAGCATTAATAGTATGTAACACTTAGAATATTAGTCGAATCTACACCATCCGAGTTAAATAATCTTCTTGTAACTTTTGGAAAGTTATTTTTTTCTGTCAAAGGGTTCTCCAACTACTAAACTTAACAATCAACCCAAATTCACCTTCCTTCAATATGTCCAAATTATTTTCCGTTAGGCACACAAGGGATGTAACATCAATTTCTTGTTCTAAAAAAAAAGCAAATGCACGATAATTTCATTTCATTGCAAAAAACTAAGTCATACATGCCAAAAAATGTGCAAGCTTTGCGACATAATTCTAACATATAACGGCAGTGAGCAATATTCAAAATCAGAGTCAATACTTACTTGTAAGTTTTTGATAGTTTCCAATAATTCACTAATTGATGTAGTGAGTTATAGATTATATGCTGCAAGCAACTTGTTATAAAATGATGGATCCATGTCGTATAGTTCCAAACAAAAAACTGTCGGAGTCACGGTACACGTATATTATCTTTGCCACAGCTTTAGCAAAAAGTTTAGCACATATTGCAAACCTTAACGTAAATTAAATTGCTGATACCTTATTTTAGACCAGCGTGGAACAAATAGTGATAACATAAATGCTTACTTGAAATTCCTACTTGTGGTTTCTTAGTAATTTATTACGTACTTTAATCGCTGATATGATTTCTTATAATAATTAGTTGAATTTGATCAATTTGTAGTCTTAATTTTAACAAAAATTTTTTACTTGTATCATTATAATTATGAATGATTTAATAAAAACATGTTTGGATTGCAATAAGAAATTTAATTTAAGTTTTAGAACATGTAGGTTTAATTTTATTTGAATGTGAATCAATTTTGGAAAAAAAGCAAATGCTTTAAATATGAAATTGTAATGATTAAATTCAGCATAATATTTCTCTCCGTGTACATTTATGAAACAGGTAAATTTACCCCACGCCTATTTGTGGTGGGTTATTTTAGATTGGCGTTATTTACAAATTAAAAGAAATTTTCCACAGTTACAATCACAATATTTTTAAGTTGTTTCGAATAACAGATTAGTTTGATTTTATTTGAAATTGAAATAAATCGATTCAACAAAGATAATAAAAACCCTTTTTAAAGTTGTTGATATAGTGAAAGCGGAGGTTGCAAATATGCCAAAACGATATAGAAAAAAGAGAGTAAAAATTCAACAGAGCTTCACTAAAAAGATGAACATCTGAATCTTCTAAGAATATTCTGATATCACAAGCATATTTCTGGAATAAGCTTAATGTCTAATAGTCTATTAGGTTATCTCTAGCATAATATATTTCGGTGATTCTCTTACAAAATTATGCTTAGAACCGTCAATCAGGATGTTCTCGGGTTTTTGCCAAAGGTGATGTTCAGGATATTCTTTTGCACCAAATGTAAATATCCTAGAGCTATTTTTGGGATGTTTTAGGAGGCACTTACATATAGTATTTTATACAATTATTATAGTAATACGATAATAATGTATTTTACCATACAGTACAGTGTGTATTTCTTTCTATTATTCTGTTCAGAAGCTAAAATTGTTTTCTACACTTTTTTTAATTTTTAATAATTACGAAAGATGCAATCGTATACAATAATATATGTACGGCTTTTAATGTATGTGTATGCTATTATAAAAAGCTAAAGTGTGATTTTGTGCAAATTTGACTATAAAAAACAGGTAAGCGGTATTAATTGGTTTATTAATTATATCATAAATATACGTAGTTGAGTAAATTATTGGCTGTTAAGAATAAAAAAAATAAATAATTATTAATAGCTAAATCGTAACAGTACCTGACTATTTATCATCTGTTGTCATTGCGGTAAAAAATGTTTCCTACACACCATTATTCTTTTTTTTTAGTTTTAGATAAAATAAAAATTCCGTTTGTCAATGTTAAATTGGTTTCGTTGACCTATGTTTGTTTCTCTTAAATAAAATTGTGAATGAAGCTATTGATCTGACAAAAATGATGTATTTATTTGTGAAAAGTTTTTAATATTTAGAATTACTATGTTCCTTTTTGACGCAGTAGCAAAAATACAAAGGACATTCTGGATATTTGTCCTGCACAAAATGTACTCAGGATAGTGTCTATATATGTAAGCGTATCTGTTTCTCTCAATTAAAATTTACTAAG
This sequence comes from Aquatica leii, assembly GCA_035610365.1. NCBI lineage: Eukaryota > Metazoa > Arthropoda > Insecta > Coleoptera > Lampyridae > Aquatica > Aquatica leii. Next base: position 210,602,056 of record CM069432.1, on the reverse strand, counting down.
AGAACAAATAAGAGTTTTTCTGCACAAACAGATAGTGACTATCATGCTGGCAACTCAACTTTGTTAAATATTTCAAATGTTGGTCTTGTTTCTGATGTACCGGTATACTACATGCATCTAATTTGTCTAGGTGTAGTTAAACGTTTTTTGGTTAATACATGAGGTTATAGTAAAGTATCACCTCACAAATCGATTATGCAAACATTGAAAGTCAACCATTTTATCTGTTTTTTTTTGTACTTTTTATCCTAGTAGAGTTTAGTCTTAAACCACGTTCATTGATTGAAGCCAAGAGATGGAAAGCTACAGAATTTCGTCAAGTTCTTTTATATACCTGTTCAATTGTTCTTAAAAACATATTAAGTAATGTAAAGTATCATCCTTTTTTAACACGTTTTGGAAATTTAAATAATTTTGGTAATTTCGCGTGCAAAAATTATTTATAAGTTTTAAAAAATGTTCATAAGGAAGGGTGATAATATTTTGCCACAAACTGTAAAACGATTAGCAGAATTAGATGTCGATGTTATTTATTAAAAAAAAAACATTAACCAAGACGAATTTAGTTTAAAACAGTTACACACTTCTTGATATTTTTAATATAAAGTAATCAAATTTATAAAATTTACTATATCGTTAAAAAAAGAAGCTGTTGTGTATATTTACGTTCTGGAAAAATTGTTGAAGTTATAAACATTGCATTCTGTTCTAGAATTAATAAAGTAGTGAATATTGGGAAACGCTATACAGAAAAATTTGATTATTATAATAAACCGTGTCCTTGTTCTGTGGCTTAAGCTTTATTTTGTTAAAAAGTTTCAACATTTTTTATATTGACTATAAACAGACATTTAAAAAAAAAATTGTTCGGTTACCATATCATAATGGATTTTTAGTTCTTTTCCTGTTGTATATATAATATACAATAGTTACTTATGTTGTGTAAAATCATGTTTCTATCGAGTACTTAAAAAGCATTTTTATTTTTAAGTGCAGAATATACTTTACTGTAGTAATCTTATTACATATTTTTTTAATTATTTTTAAAGCCTAGTGTTTTACATACAACAATCGGTTATGTACTAGCTCTTATTAAATTACTTTATATTGCTCTCATTGCTACGTTTGCTGGATGTATTATATTTGTAACATTTTATACAAAATAAGTTTGTTTGTTGTAAAATTTGTCGACGAAGATTTTATAAAAGCAGTACCATGTGTACAGTTATGCAAAACAAAATGTTTTTGGCTACTTTATTTAAGGACAAAGTTGCAAGCAGCAATCAAATCTGGCGAACCAGTTAAAAATGATAAGATTGTACGCTGATGACAGCTAAAAGTTTGCAGTGGCTTCAGCATCTGCTGCTAAAGCGGTCTTCTCAGACAGGATAAACCACTATTAGCAAAACGGATTTTTTAAAAAAACGAGACAGTTTTCGAACGAGAACGAAGAGCGTATATGCCATTTACTAAAAATTCCATTTTTAATGATTAACGTACGTGGTCAATATGCCTATAATAATTGGAGAAAAAATCAATCAGTTGTGGAAAGTTATACCAATCCAAATTCATCATCACCGAGACCGCTACATATTCAAAGGGCATTCATTGCTTCTCCATTACGCGAACTATCAACGTCCGCACTTCCTACAACATCTTCAAAAAGTATGTGCCATGCTGTTATCTTTATAGTTGGATTTAGTTAAATTTAAATTCATTTTATATAATTTTTTCATGTTTTTCGAAAATATTTCTTTAATATATGTACAATGCATAATGTGTTTTGTTTTAGATCAAGATTACTCTCCAATATTAAAAATGCTACACATGATCAATGCCAGGGTAAAGCAGAATTCTGAAGTTTTAAGTCTACTATTGGAAAGAGTAAATTCGGAAGAACAAATGAAAGAGGTTTGCCAGAAACTGAAATATGAAAAAGTCTTTCAGAAAGCAGAAAGTACTTTCAAAATATTTGGCTCTATTTTGATTCATAAAAACTAATTTATTAGTGTACTATGAGAATATTTTAGTGATTGGTAAAATAGTACTATGTTATTAATAAATGACTTGAAATTTACTAACCCTCTTCTAACTAACATTGAAATAACCAGCATTCATATTATATAAAGTGTTTATAAAAAAAATAGTGTACATATTAGACTATTTAATTTACTTATTCTGGTGGCCGCCACTGAATGTAATTCTTCTGGTTCGTCTCTTGCATCGTATTCTCATTTTATAACAACTAATAGAAGTAATCTTTTAAATTGGTACTTACAATTTGATTATTTACTATTCTACTTACGAGTTAATTCGGGAAATTAAGTATTGTAGTTATATGAGTCTGTACAGAAATATATTTAATATAATAACAATGATGTGAAAATTGATGTTATTATTGTACATATCATTAGCCTTATAACGAAAAATGACTAAAAATGCCTTTTTATGTACAGTTTATGTCAACGTTGAAAATGGGTCACAGTTACGAACGGCATCGATAAATGCCTAAGAACTTTAAGGAATGCTTTCGACCAAGTCGGTAGCGTATTAATTCTGCAAAGAGCTTCAAATGCGACGAATTTTTTGATGAAGGTTTGACCAAGGTCGTAGAACGATAACGTATCTGCAAACAGAAGCTTCGTCCGTAAAAATGACATTGCTCCAATTGCGGTTCATATAATAGTACGTCTTAGCGAGTCATTTCGTCACGTGTTTTTCACCTAACAAAAGTTTTTGGATAGAACTGCGTCATTTAATGTCATGACTATGGGATCCGTTTTAATTCTACTGCTTCTTGACACACTGATAACGTAGGGATTCGCAAAAACAAGTTTACAGTCTGTTTTTTGACTTTATGGGTCGCTTTTTCTAACTTATAGATAACTTATGAGAATAATCTTAATCTCATAGTATATATTGCACAATCACCGGCAAATGATCGACCGTTTTTGTCTCTTTATAGCGTTTTGCCCACTTACTAACAAGTGACTTTGTCTTTCTCATGTACTTAACAGCCGCTAAAAAAGACTTTTTTTGGAACCTTTGGGTGGATCCAGAAGAACACAACCTCGTAACGCGGTACTCAACGCTTCACGTTTTACTCTTGCAAAAAATCAATGCCAACTGAATCTTTCGTGATAAAGCATTATTGACAAAAGTTCTCTCTATTGATTGAGAAAAAATTAGGGCGATATTTTACACCAACTGCTAGTTATGACGCATACGCTTACGCTTTACTTAACTGACTGTAATATACATATATACATATCGGTAAATCTAAAATAACGTTTGAAATCAAACTAAAAGCAAATATGAGATATTTATCCCACCCATCTAGATATATAGCAAAACCGACGTCGGTGAAGTCAACGTTTGCTGAACACATAATATACAACTAACACAATTTACACAGTGCTAACATTATACATCCTAACTATAACTCCAAAAAATTATTAAATTTGTTAGAAATCATATACATTCATTCTACACAGAAAGATTTATTACTCAACAATCAAATCAATTTTAATTGTAATTTCAAATTCGTTAAGCTTTATTTAACAGTTTAACAATTGACATATAATGTTTGTATTTTATTTTATTTATTAACTATTTTACACTGTTATGGCCAAATTGTTATCGGTAAGAAAATTTATTGAATCAATTTTGTTTACATATCATCGTTTATTTGTTTTTCTTAATTTTACTCTGATGATGACAAAAACATTTTATTACCAGGCGAAACATGTAACTAGTTAAATAATTGAATATACAAATACGACTTTTGATTATTCAAATACTTTAGTAACCTACATTTAATTAATAACATACCAATAATATATGGATGCATTTTACGAATTAAGTTGTAGTATTCACGACAACTGTTTTGTTTTGCTACAACATTTGTAAAAGCAATTACTTTTGATAAATTCAGTCCATTCTAAAATGATAATATATGCTGATTCTATAAACTGTAGAATTACTATTTGTGTTTATGAAAGTTGTTAAAAAATAAATATTAAGTTAACATAAAAGTTTAAGGTTGCATAGTACGAGGAACCAAGTTTTCTTTTATTAAATTGAATGAACTGAACTAAATAATACTTCTTTAAAGACTGTGTTTAATATCTACTTGTTGAAAACTTTGATTGTCTTTGAGTATCTAACAATAGTTTATGTTTTGAAACAAAAATGAAAAATTTTATTCATAAAATATGTTTAAGAAAATTGTTAGTACATTCTTTGAATCGTTGATTGTTAAATGTTTTCAAAGAATAATTTACTAAAAACGTAATCAGTTTATTCAAAAAAATTACATTATTTTAAATTTATACGATAGTTTTTAAAACGCTTGAGTAAGCTTTATGAAATAGCATAGTTTAATTAAATGAATAAACAATGTTAGCATTATTGTATCTTTGTGCTTTTTCCGTTTATTACTCGCTACTTTTTGTAAAATAAATGTTATGTATACTTAAGGTATTATGCCGCAGAGACAATAACTTGAATGTATTTGTTCAAAGTATTAAAATTCAAAAACTGTCAATACCAACCAAGTTTCCAGTAATATGGACTACATCACGTATTTTATTGGGGAAGTGTTGTACGTGTTGCAAACACATTGTACGATCATTTCGTTACACCAAAATTGTATTCTACAATATAGTTGAATACTTGAATAGAATTTTCTTGATATATCTCTGAATGTCATTAGACGCGTAAGATGTGTGAGTACCTAATAAAGAACAATGTCTTCAACAACAACAATTCCTATATCATTAAAGTTTATAGCGTTGGTCAGTAGTCTTGCAATGAAATATTACAAACATCGCACGGACACAAATATAACAAAAAAATGTTGAAAAATAATCAACGAAAAATGAATTTAATCGAGCATGTGCGTGTTTCTGAATAAATAACGTTAATACAATGATAATTGATATATGACTGCAACGTAGATATTGGATTATAAAGCGGCGCCGTTACAATTTACATACAAATGAATGCATATCGAAAATGTACAATCGTTTGTAACACCCGTTTCAAAATTTCCATCCAACCACATTCGTGTTTCAATTGGAATCGAGTTAAAGCGAGCGCAAAATGATTTAGTACTCGACCGGTAAGGGTAGGAGCGCTCGCATGCATTAGACCATTGCTGGAAATGGAGATATGCTTGTAGAGATTACACTTTTTGAGGCCATTTAGGTATAGTTAATCTAAATTTAATTAAGTTACCAGTAAATGTTTAAAATGAAACGACGAGTAGTTTAAATCTGACTAACCGCTGTCTAAATCCTACTAAATTTTGTCACATGTGTCAGAAACTGCCCAGACCTTTTCTCAAAATTTACTCGTTACATTAATAATTTGCTTTAAATTAATATTTTTAAGTGTTAATTGACAATCTAATATTACAAATTCTAGTAAATATTTTATTAATAATGTAATATGTATGTTAGTTTATATCACACAACTAAAACACGAATGTTTTTTATTTTTTTTTATACACGTTTATTGATACAGCAGATTCTTCGTTTATTTTTGTTTACATTAAATACTAGAAAACACCTAAACAAGCAGACCAAATGATATACAAAACTCAACTAATGCCAATCGATTCCTCTATTAAATAGATATAATAATTACAAATGTATATAAAAGAATAATTTTCGGCATGTTTTATAAAATTGAATAAAATTAATAGTTGTAATTATAAACGTATTTTTTAATTTTCTCTTACAATTATAATGTGCATGGTGAAGCACACTAAAGAGCGTATTGTTAAATGTCACAAAGAAAATACTCTTCGTAACAATTTCAAAGATATTAAATTACACTGACTGAGATTTTTTGTACTGCCGAGAAAGTAAAGACAAATACGATTCAGCTAACTTAATGACTGTAATTTAGTTATTCAATAGCATTTCCGTGCTTCAAAAAACACGGTTAAATCAATATGACGACAAATTTATTTTTATAATTAGAATAAAATACAAAGAACTGCTTTGGATAAAGTTATATAAAGAATAAAGATTTTATCGTAAATGAAAACAGTAATGTAAAATTGATACCTTTTGTATTGCCTAATTTAAAATAAATAAACACAAGTTTAAATGTATAAAACAATTTTGATTCCAAAGTTAATAAATGGTACATTAATTAAACAGGATTTTTTTAGCTCTTAAGAGTTCGTATATGAATTTCCGCGCATTTACATTTATGACGATAGATGTTTATTGTTGTTATTGCTGCATGTTTGAATAAAAATATATGTATTGTAAATTTGATACTTCATTAGCTTGCTGGTTCGATTCTTTAACTGTTTATATTTCGAATGCATCTTAGAGCTACCCTCAAACCCTCTTTATGCGTAACAAAAATTAAAATTATACAGTATATATCCACAAGCTTTTAAAAAAATATTTGTACAATCAATGTAAAAGTAGCTACCCTAGTAGAACAAAATGATTTCAAATCATTTTAATTTGTCACAACTATAAAGCAATGGTATTGTACATGAAAACAGTTTTGTAGTGTATCCAAATCAATTCCGTAATAACTAATAAGTGATTTAAAAAATAGTTACTTAAAATTGTTTATGTATTGCAGACAAAACGTTTTCATGATCAATTCTAAAAGTTAATAAAACATTATTTGGTAAAACGAATTTCTTATAATATAACATCGTTTTAAATCATCATTTTAACATGAATTCTTGAATTATTTTCAGTATCATTCTGGTAACAATGTAGATTGATACAAAATTATCATATTAGATGATCTAAAAAATGATTCGTAGAAACGTTTTTGATATATTATTTTGCCGTGCACCGAAATTAGCTAATGAAATATTTTGTAATATTTCTCAATCAATTCTATACGACATTCTTAGATAGTATTTGAAATATTTATGTTTTATTTAATTTTACAAAAACACAAATGTTTAAAAAATGATTTATCAAACCTTTATCGGATTTTGTTTATAGTTCTAGGAATAAATCTAGACACAAAGAAGAATTAAAAAGAACAGATTAATACGAATTTGTATAATACCAAGGTATAGCAAATTCTGAATTCTATATTTGTTTAATTAAAGTAATTTATTGATAGATTTTTTGTAAGTGGATTTTCGTCTTCAGCAGTTTTTTCCACCATACTTATCTATACGTTTTCAATGGAATTTTTAAACAGTTTTGTTTGACAATTCTAAGAAAAATATTTTCAATAGAGTATACCTGTTTTTAAAAGGTTTAAATAGGGTTACAGTTTGTCGACAGTAAATGAAATTTAATCTCTGTACAAGAATCCAGAAAAACTCATTTGTTGCAGTGTAGTGTTCTTAAGCTTTTAATAATGTCAATGGTAAGTTTAGTATTTTTATTTGAATTCATATATATTTATTATGAATTTTTACATTTTTGCTACTGAGATACTAATTAATCTTTTTTAATAAATACAAATATTATAAAGATAAATCGATCCATGTTTTTAACATTGAGTGTAATATAATATTAAATAAAGATATAGCTTTGTCCTTGCCAATAATTTATTTTTAATTTTCTTGACAATTGTTTCTTTTGCCTTAATGTGCAAACATTGAAACAATGAAATTGAAGGGTTTTAAAGATTTATGATTAAGTTTTAATGAGAATTTTTTTGATCATTAATTAATTTGTTTTCATTAGTTTGCATTATAAAACACATTTCTAATTCGTTTAAAATTAATAAATTTGGATTTGAAAAAAGTAGTTTAGATTCAATGAACGCCCTAGTAGAAAAATTCATTTCTGCAACATTTTCAAAACGATTTTTATGAAATAAAGAAATATACCAGAATCGTTTCACACTTGTCTCAAATTTGATAAATGTCCGCCCTTTGCAATGTTTCTATAAATCATTTCCTAAATCATTCTTGAAATGTTTTAAAACACTTCTAAAAATGATAACTAGAGTCGTTACTTATTCATGTTCATTTAATTTATTAAATTGTTTCTTAAAATAGCATTGGAACGATTATTAAGTTTAAATCCAAAATAAGGAAAGTATACGTTCAAAAAACGATTTTTGAAATGTTTTTGGAACGTTTACACAGGCGGGGTTTGCAACGATTATAAAGTTCAATTTCAAAATAATGCAATTATGCGTTCAAAATATAGGATAGGAAAACTTGCTAGAACTTGATCTTGACGGCCGATTGGACTTGTTTAACGAATAAAAAAGTCATTTGATATATTGCTTTATAAACAACCAAAAAATATAATGAGTATCACGAGTGAGACTCGTTATTTCTACGTTTGGCAAAGGTTACATACCACGAGTTTGGCTCGCTATTTTGTCCCAATGGATTAATACTGAATCGTCAAAAAGCAAAGCTATCTAATAGCTTTTTGTATTAAGTTTAGCGGTTTCATATGTATAGTTTTGGAAATACAAATACAAATCATTCAACAAATGTACGTGTAAATCGTTTCTAGAAACATTAAAAGATGATAACTGTGTATTATTCTGCAACGTTACGTAGATAACTCCGTAAATTATTTTGGACATCAACGTTTAATATTTAGTGGAAACTAACTGAAAATGTTACAAACACGATTTAGGCAATAATTTTTCAGTCAATTTTGGTATTATTTCTGAAATCGATTTGTATGCGCTTCAAAAACCGTCTAAAAAACAATGTTCGGATTCGCTTTTGAAGCAGTATGACATTGATTTGAAAACGTTTTATAAACGTTTTAGTGTACCATTTAAGCGTATTAAAAATATTACAAATGTAAATGATTTAGAAACGTTTTGCTCTACTAGGGTGTATGCTTATTTTTTAATAAGTGTCGAGCAAAAGTGGATTGTATTTAATTTGGATTGTTTCCTGTAGGATTATTGATCTATTTTAAAAGTTTTTTAATCTAGTTTTTTAAGACTTCTTAGTTTGAGCCATATAGAACATTTTACAAGAACTGACGAGTTTATAGACTTTAATCTTTTTAATTTTGGATATTGAAACTTTAGTTTGAGAAACATTGTTATATAAATTTGGTAGTTCTGAAAAACTTAATTTTAAAGGTGACTGTAATTTTATTTGTTTGTAGATCTGATCAATTTTATTGTTGATTTTACATCATGCTTGTTTAATTCAATTATCTTACGTGATCTTGTCTCAATTGACATTTTAATGTAATATTTCTTCTGACGATATTTACACATTAAGGCAAAAGAAACAATTGTGAAGAAAAAAAAATATACATTATTGGAAAAAACAAAGCTTTATCTTTATCTAATACAAACATTTTTTAATCAAATATGTTGCAGTAAAATATTAAACCTGAAGTGTTTATTTTGACCTTTCTATCAAGTTTATTAATCCATAATTTTGCAATTTGGGTATTAAGACTCTTGGTAATTTTCTATTTTCATTTTTATTTAAATTAAAAATTGATAAATTGAAATCGAAAAATTATAATTTTTACTTTTTTACTGTTTTATTTTTCATCAATTTAGTTTATTTGAACAGGATTGTAATTTATCAAACTTATTTAGAAACTTTAGAGAAACAAATTTATTCATTTCATTATTTTTAGCTATGTTGTAATATATCTTATTAACAGTATTAGGAAATAATTCAGCACTATTTTAATTATCCTTAGGCGGAGTATTAAAAAAATAATGTGTTATACTCGTTTACTGTATTCAGACATTCCACTTCATCACCTAGCATCTTTATTTTGTTTTTAAAACAATTTTACATCGACGACTATCTTAACATTCACACCATATAGTTTGGAGTTCTGGGGGCTTTTTACGGTTCGGGACCCCTAGGTTGGGGGATTTACAGGGCCGTTAATTTCGCAACTGCATCGCTGTACAATGTAAAAAAAGTATTGCTTCTAATTTATTAAATTAGGTAATCTATTAAATTTCTCATTTGTCATACGCAAATGGCTTTTGTTCGAAGCTTAATTTTCCAGTGCAAATTATTTTATTTTAATTTTATGTCCTTGTTTTAAAATCGTTATATGCATAATATTAGCATATGTAATTAAAATTTAAAATACATTTAAAAAATGTTGTAGGATTTGTTCAAGAGATATCCAATCTATCTACTTTTAGGCCAGTACATTCATTTTTCTGTCACGTACATACTACAATTTCCAAACTTTCGAGCTATCTAATCCATTCTACTGACAAAAAAGGGATTATACATAAAAATATGCATTGTTTTCCCATGAATGTATTTCTATTGTATAAATAAGTCTGTTTCTAAGGTTCGGTTTTTTTAAAAGCAGGTAATATTTATTTGTTGTGTTACTTGTTTCTCAATAACAATAAATGGGATTTATTAAATCTTGAAATTTCAAACAATTTTACAAAACACTCGGTTAATTTCTATATGAACGGTTTTGATTATTGTGTATATTATTAGCAATTATTAGTACTTATATTAGTAGTATTATTTAGTTCTAACAGTAAATTAATTTTTTATAGTTGTCGCTCGAAAATTATTTCCGGAGATGACTGAAAGCTAGCGTATGGTTCCGTTCTGCAACAACAAGAGTGAAACATTCTGATCTAAAACAGACTTCAACTGTGATCTCGGTCGATTTTGACTACTGAATGCACAAAACATTACTTAGCTATGTATATTTATGTATTTTATTAAATAATTTAGTTTTTATTTTAATTCATTTATAAGTCATTTCTGTTAATTACAAGTTAAAATATGTAATCTTTAGGAAATATATAAAACAACCTTTATGTAAAGTTTTCTATGAAAATATAATATAGTCAATAAGTATATAATAGTGTATTGTTTTATATAGGTATTATTTTTCGAAAATAAATGATTCATGAAATTATAAGAATTCGTGTTTTAGTACATGCTACGGCTGTGGAATAAATAGCGTGGAAATTTATTCCGAACCCTTAAATATCATTTATGAAAGCAAAAGTTAAATCACTTTGGTATGATTATAAAAACAATTTTTAGAATATTTACGAAATGTATTAAAGATGATTCGGTATGTGCAATAAAGTATTATTTGCAATCGTTACAAAAACGATTCAAAACATTATCTCCCTTACAATCTTTAATTGAATGTGCAACGTACACACAAATGATCACTTTTATTCTTCAAAAACAATTAGAAATGATTTTAAGAAATCATTTATGGTGTCATGTAAGCTATATAGAAACGATTCAAAAAATTTAATTACAGGATGTTTGAAATCATTTCAGAAACGATTCTATGAAACATTTTTGTATTACTATGTTTAATTTTACAAATGATCTAAGAGTGTTCCGAAACTAACTTTCTGAATCAAACTGGACATCATTGAAATAAATTTTTAAATCAATTCATGTTAATGATTTGTAAAAACGTTACAAAGGAGGGACATTTGGCGAAATTGTAACAAAATTGAAACGATTCAGAAACATTTTTTCAATTCTGAAAATCGTTGCTGTAATATTACAGAAACAAGTTTTTCTACTAGAAGCACTCCCGGGCGAGAACATGAAAGTCCAGCGTTTATTTTTAATCGAATAAACGATTTTGATAGAAAGAACATTGCTTTTGAAAGAAGAATATCGATTTTAAACAATTATTTCATGAACTTCTTCGATGAAGTATTTGTCATTTGTTTGGAAAAATTAAATGCTTTTGTATAGAAGAAACTTGTAACTAATGCATCAATATGTTCTTTCAGATAATAATAAAATTTTCCTAAATAGAATATTGTTTTTCTTAGAGCAATTTCTTATTATTACATTTAATAGTTCGTAAGTCTGTGAATTACTTGTAGATGACATAGAGTGTAACTCATCATCAACTACTCTTGTCCCATCGAATTTGTTATTAAATTTTCAGGGTTTAATTTTTCTTGGACATGTTAGCTTCTAAACTTAAGTTAAGGCCATTGTTACCAATACGAACAGTTTATGTAAGAAATATATTGTCGTACTTAAGAAAGCGGTAACAATTTTTAATGTGTATGTTGCTTTAATAGAAAAATTGTTCAAACGCTTTTTTTTAGTAAGATAAATTGACATTGTTTTTGACAAGCGATGGATAATAGCATACTAAACGTTCAAGAAATTTTTTATTAAATAAATTAGATAGAAAGTCATTGACAACAAAATTTTGTTTATTTGTCTTTTATTTGAAAAAAACCAAAAGCTGCTATTTTCAAAAATTTGCTGAAATAATTTTTATTTTTAAATGTATTACAAAATAGTTTTATTAATTGTTTTAGAATATGTTAGTTAAAATGATGTATGTTTAAAATAATTTTTTTCTATGGTTTTAGTTAAGCGCGAACTTCAAATAACTTACTGTGCCACCTGCGGAGATGCAATTGTGCGAGACGGTGCACAGCCCAGATTAACTCAAAACCTCGGCGATTATGGTCGTGGGTAAGGTTGAGACTGAGTTAAATAAAACCTATATTAAAAGCAATACTAATTTAATAAAACTTATTCGCAATTAAATGCAAAAAAAAACAATGGGCGCCAGCTGCCCGGAAAACAGCACTCTAAACGTTTTTCCTTGTACACCGGCGGTATCTTAATTATAATATTTATTGTACACAAAATGTAACGAGGGCTGGAAGCTTCCGTGACTCTCACACGTTGATAAATAATTTTTATATTGTACTTAAACTTAGATAATAAGAATTAAATTAAATTAAAGCCGCACAACATACAACGATTATAATCAAAAATAAACATAATATGAAAATTACAAAATAATTATTACTGCTTTTCTTTTAGGTGTTAAAGTAAAAATCTATTAAAATACGAAAGGGCATATTTTGCCAAATGAAAGAATGTCTTATGATAGCCAGAACTAGCCTTGACCTAATTGAACGGACTCACCGATATCGCCGCTGATAACTTTCCTTACTAAATACGTCATCAAACGAGTTAATTACTTAAATCGGAATAATAGTATTAGATACTGGCAATTCAGTAGTCCACTGCAACGGAAGCCGTTTCCCAAAAATCGCCTATTAAAATATTCAGAATTAATGTGGATATTACCGAAGAAAATAATCTTACCGTCCCTAAGAACGACGATGCACAATCAAATATAAATTACAATTTAATTATTATTCAAAAATGTGGAATTTACATATTCGTTAAATTACCGTCAAAGAACGCAAATTTTACAATTAAATTGTATGTTCACTTGACAAAATAATGATACCAAGTGCCCAAATTTTCCAAGTTTATTCAAAAAGAACCTCGAACTGCCGATAATAATAAATAGAAAATGAAAATGTTGTATGCAACCAACATCACTAAACAATAAATTTTACAATAAAGTTTAACTAAAACAAATTAATGTAACAGACTATGGATTGTTACATTACCTTTTCAAAATCAAATTAATTTATTTAAATTTTTAAAATAACATTAAACAAAATTTGTTGCCTGTGGTATATAGTTTTATAAACTATTTTTCTTTAAAATTATTTTCGAAAATGTAAGTATGTATATTCATTATTAACCAGTAGTTAATAATAAATATATTTACCTGCGCTTAAAATAGTTCTACTTCACAACTTACTATTATACGTAAAAATGAAAGCCTATAAAACTAGTAGTAAAAAAAAGTATTTTTACAAAAGTAATAACTATACGGGATGTATTACAACTTCTAATTTTCTAAATATTTGAGATGAAGCTTTTTAAAAGCTGATCACTGAAAAACAATAACATAAACTCTCTTATTGATAAAAATTTCTAATAAAATAATTGTTATGACAACTACAAATTGATATAATGGGCATGTAAAAAGAACCCGCATTTAATCGACAAGAATTATAAGAAAAGGTTTAATGTTTATTATTATATTATATTTCAAATTTAAATATTACTGAATATCTTATGAATACAAACAATAAGGACATACACATACTTTTTGTTAAATAATCTTTATAATATATAGCTGAAGTATTTGGGTTTTTTTGATTCCTATTTTATTATTTTGTATGCTGCTTGATATAGTTTGCGTTCTGTTGTACTGTTGAAACGTGTTCAAAATGTATGTGAAAACAAAAAAAAAACGAATCCGCTTTTTAGAATAATATATTTTTAAAAATATTATTTGAAATGTTATAGACAATTTACAGCATTACCAAAAAAATATCGTTTAAGTCTTTTATTTGAGACATCATCTAATGAGTCAAGGCAAGTTAAAATTATTCGATAATGATAGTTATTGATTACTTATTAAATATTATTAATAATTCGATAAAGTTTGTCTTTTGTGAGTAAACTTTACCAATAAAATGTATTTATTATATTATATCGTTACTTGCATTTTAAAATTATTGTGAGTATACAGAGTTGATTAACAAAGTTAGGCAGTACAAATCTGATGTTTTTTTATATAGAACACTTTGTGTATTATTTGATTTTTAAACTTTACGTGTAATTTTAAGGCTTTTTTATTAAAAGATTTAAAATGGTTTTTATTCAAAAGTAGTTTAGGTTGGTTACAGGTATAACGTTGCTTATAAGAACACCGAAAGCATTAACAACTCACAATACAATAATCTGTATAGTAAATTTGAATGGCAAGGACATATAAATTCTTTGTTGATTAATTAAATTAAAAAGGATAATTAACTGTTTACATATCAACATGCGATAAAAAATTAAGTTAGGATTACTAGTAATAAGATAACATTTATGAAAAGTAAAAAACGGAGTTTATTGTATGCTGTTTACATGGTACTTCCTTAAAAGTGGTGTTAAACGTCCATGCCTCGTAGTAAAGGTATCAATCGCATATTCACACGGTGTAGAAGTTAATCATTAGTTTCATTTTTCTCTTTAGAAATTTTCCACAGTTGATCCGAATGTTTCTGACCCACTAAAGAGGTATTTTAACACTTACAGATGGTCTTATGAAAAAGACATGAAAGTTACACTTAATCCGAACAAGAATAGAAAAAGCTTACTCTGTGTTGAATAAATGAACTAATTAAAGCTGTTTTTAAAGTACATTACACCACAACACGTGGATGTTTTAAAAATAATTTATTAAATTCAACCAGGCCTATTAAGTGTACGACCACGTAAAAGCAAAATGATAACTTGAAAGTGACAAACACGATACTCGTAAGTTGGCGTCGGGAAGTGAAAAACTAACTTCAAGTCAACCAAAATATATTCAGGGTAGCGCAAAATAATTTAGAGCACGTAAGAGTAAACTTGATGTTACAACATCCTCTGTCAAGTTCCACTGTAATTATAATTATTGATATCCCATAAATCGTCATCTTTTTCGTTGTTTTTTTCCTTCTGTGATATGTAGAAACCCTGAATTTCTAAATACAAAGAAATAGTTAAACATTATGATAAATTTTAAATTTGATAGAATTACTTGATAGAAATATGGATATTTACTTTTCGAGTTGATCTCTTCATTACTATAGGTAATCTCGATTAAGATCGCAGCGCCACTGTGGTGTAAATGGAAACCTGATTTAATGACATACAGTTTCAAATTTATTAGTTTTTTGGTGTTTACAAGTGGTTATAAAGTTGAATTTAAAGTATTTCTATCATCTTTAACGTTAAGTTTTTTAGAATAAAGTGTAATAAGTTTAATTAAAATAGGTATTGTAAGTAAAATGTACCGGTTAAGTTATTTAAGTATAATACTGTTGTATTAATTGCAATGTAGTTTAATACAATATTACCCATATATTGTCACAATCAAGCAATACAATTGAATAATATTATTATATGAAATAAAAAATATTTAGGTTTTTTCTAGTCGGTTGCTGTTTGTTTCAGGAGTAATATAAATCATTTCGATCAGTTACCGTAAACTGATTTAAAATGTACATGGTCTAGTGCAAATGTGCAATCAACTGATTATTCTCACTTTTCGCTGTAACACAGCAATAAGTAAACTATTATTGCAGTATTCAACGTCATGTTGTAGCAACTTCAAATTTTATAAAAAAATGAATTACTAAGACGTAAAATGTAATGTAATGTTAAATAATGTCTTCCATGGAAGCAGTAATTAAGAACCGTTGCAAAATAATTTTTATTAAAATTTAAAATGAGGTTGTGTTCGTATACCATTATTTCTGTTTATCAAAAACGCTACCAGATAGCGTATCGATTAGAAAGGATTGCCAATTGTCCAAATTTTCTAACTTTGAAAGTGCGTCATAACTGAAGTCACTTTTAATGTAAATGCCACTACCAAAGTATCATTTCAACTAATAATCACTAAATTATTATTTTAGTTTTTTTGGTAGAAAAATATAAATATTCTTAACATATTTTGTTTAAATATGGCAAATAAGTAATCTTTTGTATAAAACACGAGTATTTAGAATAAGCAAAATTATTCAAAATTATAATAACAGTAAATGTTTTATTTGTCAAGTTGGTACCGGTAGCGGAGATGCCGGTTTAAAAGTATTGTGGCGAATGCCAACATAACAGTAGGGAATTAACATACACGTAAGTTGAGGTTGGTAGCAGAGAAAGAGAAAGAATGTTCTCCTTTCCGGACTTCGGTTCTGCGGGTGAATCGGTGAACGTCTCCGTCAAGCGTTGTACAAATTAATGTAAAATCCTATGATGACACAATAAAGAAGCGATTGCGATTATTATTGTTTGTATTTTCTACAAATTAGTTGCAAATTAGTAACGCAACCTACAAGTGGTGACCCCGACGTGATCGCAGAAAAATGTCTCAGAGCGAAGAGCACGTGGTCAAACTCGTCGAATCGATACAAGTCGACAGAATCAGCATCAAGCCGCCGCCGTTCTGTAAAACGGACCCCAGGTTATGGTTTATTCAACTGGAGGCCCAATTCGAGATTGGCAACATCAAAAGCGACAAGACAAAATTCAACTACGTAGCGGACCTAATCATTGACCCACCAAAGGAGAACAAATATAATGAAATTAAGGCAAGGTTGATTGAGATACACTCGAACTCCAACGCCAGAAAATTAAAGAAACTCATATCTGAATTAGAGCTCGGTGACAAACGGCCATCACAACTCCTCACCGAAATGGCCAGACTAGGAGGTACGTCACTACCTGACGATTTATTAAAGACACTATGGCTACAGCGTCTACCACTGCACATACAATCGATATTGGCCACAAGCGCAGACTCGACCGACAAGCTGGCAGCGATGGCTGATAAGATTGCAGAAATCGAGCAGCCACAGGTATGTGCTGTCATGTCACAAGAGCCGTCCAACAGTAAGACAGATTTGCTGCATCAACTAGTAAAAGAAGTAGCAGAGCTCAAAGCATCGCAAAGTGATCGACAGAGCAGACGTTCGTCCTACCAATACCGTCGAAGAAGCTAGTCCAGATCCAGAACAAGACAATCGACTCAAGATCCTGAGATGTGCTGGTACCATTCCACATTCAAAGAGATAAGTGACAAGTGCATAGCTCCATGTACGTTTTTTAAAAATAATTGTGGCGACCAGGGAAACCCATAAGTGGCAAGGACATTGCCTCGCCTGTTTCAATATGTACTCTGGGAAATGAGAACAGTTCTAGTTTTAAGTTAGTTATAAGAGATCCCCTTAGCAATTTAGTATTTTTAATCGATACGGGAGCAGATGTTTCTCTAGTTCCTAAAAGCATTTTTAATAAGAAATTAGAACCATCTGGTCCGAAACTCTACGCTGCAAATAATTCCACAATCAATACATATGGCAGCAAAATATTTCAAGTATCGTTGAACCTCAGACGTGTTTATCAATGATCGTTCCTCATTGCTGACATAGACAAAGCCATAATTGGTGCAGATTTTTTATTTAAACATAATCTTTCAATTGACATACGTAACAGGAAATTAATTGATAGTTATACACGCCTGCAAGCACTCGGCACAGCAATTTCTTGTCCTTCTAATCAAATAAGCTTAATTAATCCGCAAAACAAATTTAAAGACATAATCAAACAATTTCTTGACATAATTTCTTCAAATGTCAAAGGAATCAGACACAATACTAAACATTACATTTAAACTACAGGCCCACCATGTAGTTCTAAACCACTTCGTTTAGCTCCCGACAAATTGAAAATCACCAAAGCTGAATTTAAATCAATGATAGAGCAGAGAATATGTCGTCCTTCAAAATCTCCATGAGCGAGTCCGCTCCACATGGTTCCTAAGAAAAATGGAGAATGGCGAATCTGTGGTGGTTACAGGAAATTAAACTCCTGTACCATTGCAGACAGCTATCCTTGTCTTCATATCAACGATTTTTCTTATATACTAAAAAACAAAAGTACATTTTCCACATTAGACTTGGTCAGGGCTTACCACCAAATTCCGGTACATGAAGAAGACATTGCTAAAACTGCAATAAATACACCATTTGGGTTATTCGAATTCACAAAGATGCAATTCGGTCTTCGGAACGCATCTCAAACGTTGCAAAGATTCATTCATGAAGTTTTAAATGACTTAGACTTTTGTTTTCCTTACGTTGACGACATTTTAATTGCCTCGTCATCGCAAGAACAACACGCAACTCACCTTAAACTTGTCTTCGAACAATTGTCAAAGTATGGCATATCCCCAAACCACGATAAATGTGTTTTTGGCAAACCCGAACTCCAATTTTTGAGATACCACATCTCACAACAAGACACTCAACCTTTACCAGAGCGGGTACAAGCAATCATACAATACAAACAGCCCACTGTAGTAAAAGAGTTACGACGCTTCTTGGGAGTTGAAAACTTCTATCGTAAGTTTATACCTAAGGCAGCAGAATACCAATTAATTCTAAACAGTTTCCTAAAACATAGCAAAAAAAGTGACCAAACTCCAATTGATTGGAACCCAACTGCTATCGAAGCATTTGAAAACTGTAAAACGAGTCTATCGAATGCATCACTACTGATCCATCCGTGTCCACACAGCCCACTATCTCTCACAGTGGACGCTTCAGACAATGCCGCTGGTGCAGTGATGGAGCAGCTACAAGATCGTATGTAGAAACCAATTAGTTTTTTTTCGAGAAAATTCTCTGATGCACAGAAAAAGTACAGTACTTATGACCGTGAGATGTTACCTATCTACCTCAGCATCAAATATTTCAGACATATGCTCGAGGGGCGAACTTTTACAGTTTTTACAGACCATAAGCCACTAACATACGCTTTTCAATAAAAACCTGACAAAGACTCACCAATTCAAGCCAGACACTTGCACTACATCTCACAATTTTCAACCGACATACAAAATCTTTCTGGAAAAAACAATATTGTCGCTGATGCATTATCAAGACTAGATGCAATTGATTTTCCACAAGTAATTGAATATCAAGTTCTTGCAGAGCACCAGGCTTCAGATCCTGAATTGCATACACTTCTTTCTAAACCCGACTCAGTTTCACTTAAATTCAGCAAAATGATCATGCCAAAAACAAATCACTCCATTTTTTGCGACACCTCTAACAATAGAATTCGTCCATACATCCCAGAACCATTAAGAAAAACCATATTTCAAACGCTTCATGGTATGGCACACCCCGGAATTCGTGCTACAACAAAATTATTATCGGAACGTTTTGTATGGCCATCTATTAAAAAAGACATCCACAACTGGACACGTGCTTGTATTCTATGCCAGAAAACAAAAATTCAAAAGCACACGAAAACACAACCTAGAACATTATCAATACCGGATTATCGTTTCCAGATAATACAATTAGACATTATCGGTCCATTACCACCTTGCAATGGTTTTACTCATTTTAACATGCATTGATCGGTACACAAATTGGCCAGAAGTCTATCTAATACCTAATACTCTCGCAGAAACAACTGCACAAACATTTCATAGTGGTTGGATTTCTCGTTTCGGTACTCCAACAACAATAATCACGATACAAGGCCGCCAATTAGAAAGTTCTCTGTTCGGTGCATTTACATCCCTATTTGGTATTAAACGTGCCAGAACAACAGCCTATCTTCTACAATCTAACGGGAAGTTAGAACGTTTTCATAGAACTCTTAAAACTGCTATTAAATCAAAAACTTCAACAAATTGGGTTCAAGTTCTCCCTACAATTTTATTGAGTTTACGCAACACATTAAATAAATCTCATACCACTCCTGCAGAACTGCTGTACGGAACTTCATAACGTCTTCCTGGAGAACTCATTCATCCAACGAATGATCCTCTAGAATCTTTAGATTTTGCTAGTCAGCTAAAAAACCACATGCGAGACCTGGCACCTGCAACTTCTGCACACCACAGTAATCCTCATATCTATATTCCGAAAGACTTAAGTACCTGCACTCATGTTTTTATTCGGCAAGACATGGTTAAAAAACCTTTAACTCCAGCATACAAAGGTCCCTTTCTTATACAAAATAGACACGATAAGTTTTTCACAATTTTAGTAAACGAAAAATCAAGTAATATATCGATTGACAGATTAAAGCCAGCGTATTTACTTCCCAATCACGAAAATGTAGATCACACCTATGCAAAAAATCCAGACACTCAGTATGTGGCTAACGACCATTCGTATGCACCTACTGAGGACAATATCAATCAAGAACATTCATATTGTAAAGGCATACCTAAAAAGGTTAGATTTAGTTTATAATTACTGCATAATTTTCAAGTTTACCAACTGAATTTTGAAAACAATGTTAGGTTAAGTTGTCAACTTTGTAAATCTGATGTAATCATGTAAATATTTTAAAATCTTAGAGGGGAGTTGTGTGGCGAATGCCAACATAACAGTAGGGAATTAACATAAACGTAAATTGAGGTTGGTAGCAGAGAAAGAGAAAGAATGTTCTCTTTTCCGGACTTCGGTACTGCGGGTGAATTGGTGAACATTTCCGTCAAGCGTTGTACAAATTAATGTAAAATCCTATGATGACACAATAAAGAAGCGATTGCGATTATTATTGTTTGTATTTTTTACAAATTAGTTGCAAATTAGTAACACAACCTACAGTATCATATTTATTCTCATTCTAACTTCGCTTTTGTGTTATTTAATTTTATTCATTTCTTGTTATCAATTAGTTCTTTTTAGAACTCTACTACTAAATATGCCCAAAGCACTACAACAACAATCAAACGAACTTTTGATCAATTATTTCGAACAGGAACAGAATAACGGGGGAACGCTTTTGCTACTAAATTGTGTTTGTGATGTAATTATCTACATATATTGTTTCTTAAAATTGTATTATCTGTTGTGTTTTCAATTGCATTAGCGCGTTTGTCAAGCACTGCAAATTAGTAAGACCACCGTAAGTGGTATATCATCTGCTGCTAAACGTAATGAAGCCTTAGCCGGTCCTAGCAAACACAGGCAACGACAACAACCAATACGCAGCATAGATACTTTTACTAGTACAGCAAGGAATGCAGTATACAAGATGTATCAAGAAAGTAAGTTTAGTTTACTAAAAGAATTTATTTACACTCACTTTTCTTTATAGAACAACATATTACGGCAGCTACTTTATTAAATCACCTCAAACAACACGATATTTACAATGGAAGCAAGTCAACATTATGTAAGATATTACATGATATCGGTTTTCAATGGAAGAAGGATAATCCACGAAGAGGATTAATGGAATTGCCATATGTAGCATTACTTCGTATGAGTTTTTTAAGAGAATACGTTCGTAACCTAAACAATCACTTTTGCGAATTTGTGTATTTAAACGAAACTTGGATTTATGAAAATGGTACAATCACCCGATCATGGCAAGATAATAATGTAAAAAGTGTTAAGAAAATTAAGGGCGAAGGAAAACGGTTTGTACAAACAACCTTTTAATTGTTTTATTACAGTTAATTGCTTATTTGGAGGTATATTATAGTACATGCAGGTATCAAAAATGGTTTTATTCCTGGAGCATCTTTAGTTTTTTCTTCTAATACAAAAAACCCAGATTATCACGGAGAAATGAATCAAAATAATTTTTTACAATGGTTTGAGAACCAGCTGTTGAAAAATCTAAAGAACCCATCTCTTATTATTATGGATAATGCTCGATACCATAGTTCAGTTGAAAAAACTACTTCGACAGCAACATGGAGTCGAAATACAGAATTGGCTTACAACTAATGAAATAACATATGACCCAGACTTGTTGAAACCACAACTATTGTCATTAGTGAAAAAGTGAGTTTATTGCAATCCAGTATTTTATTATTAATAAATAAATTTTAGACATAAACCACCAAAAAAATACATTGCTGATCAGCTGGCCGTAAAATATAAACATAAAGTGCTTTGTTTGCTCCCATATCATTGCATTTTCAACCATATTGAACACATTTGGGGTATAGCTAAAAATTATTTCAATAAGCATATAGGAAGAGATGGTAACGGTATGAATCATGCAGTTCGTATGTGGCATGAATCGTTAAATCATGTTACACCAGTGATGTGGTCAAATTCAATTAGTCACTGCGAAAAAAATATACAAGACTCCGACACTGAGTAGGTTCCTATATATTCTATATTTGAAATCGTTTCCTTTCGAGTAGGTAATTCCTATGTAAATGTAGAATTATTGTAGTTTTGTTGTAGGTATTTATGTTTTGCTGTCGATCCATTAATCAATCTTCAATTTTTTGTGAACTACACATGAGAATAATAAGTTATTTATAGAAAAAATAAAAGTTTGTTGTAACATACTAAAAATGAGATTACATTTAATCACCTAATTCGTTGACGTTTGCACACAACTTTAAAAAAGCTGGCAACCATGTATTCATTTTCATTGATGACGCACTTTAAAACTTATAAAAATTTAAGTATATATTTACGTACGTTTTGTTCACGTTTTACAATGTTATGGTTATTGATCATAGATTTATGATAAAAGGGATCGATCAAATGATTGTATAAAATTAATAGATTACGGATTTCGAAGATTTCGTGTTGCATCATCTAATAGAATCACGGATGACCACTATCGAAGTATGTATATAACTTGTATAACTTGTAATTAGTAGTTTTAAGATTTTTTTTCTTGAGTTTCAATATTTAACCCTTCTCAGTATAAAAAACATTTAAATTAAAATTGTAAATTTTATTGTACGACAGAATACCTTTGACCTTAATGTAATTTGTAAATTTGACATATTGCTCTATATTTTATATTTTTGTGTTTTTCTTGCTAATAATTACGAACTTTTTTCTTTGTTTTTAATGAGAAAAATTATTTGCGTTACACTGTTTTATATCATGAAAAATTGTTCATACGAAATTCAAAGAATCGATAAACAATTTTCAAGATAACTTGTGGACCTTACCTTACAACAGAAAATCAACGCTAATGCTGCAAATAAATTGACAGAAACACTTAATTCAAGTAATTTCATTTCACCTCGTCAGTGTTGGTGTAAGAGCCATAGCTTTCGACAGCGATTATAAGTCATACAATGAAACAAACAAGTTTACAAAAAAACCAAAATGTCATATAAAAGTGTCTTGGTTGACGCCATCTTGTGGTTAACGAGTCAACGTATAAAATTTAACAATTTGATGTTATAGAGGTCTTAGCATGTTGGTATTTAGATTTAATAATCGCGCAATTTGAAAATTCTATTGATAAAACACCATTATAATCCACCAACACATATAGTGTAACTAACTATATCAGTACAATTGCAAAAGCTACCACCAGAGAGAACCAGTGTACGGCCGTTTCACTTTTTTAGGTATCATTAGCACTGGGAAATACCCTCTGGTGTATTTCCACAATTATACTGACATATTTCTACAGCTTTTATTAATGTTTTGTCGTAGATACATTTAAAAGTGTTGTGGGCGACGCCATTTTGTGGTTAACAAACTCACGTATAAAATTTAACAAAGTGGTGCTATAGAGATCTTAGCATATTGGCAGTTAATAACCGCGCAATTCGAAAAAAAAACACGATTATAATCCACCAACAAGTCAAACATGTTAAAATCTCTATAGCACCATTTTTTTAAAAATTAGTTACATACATAAAACAAAATCATCTTTTTTCTGATAACTACAATGCAACAGTTTTATTAAATTATCAAATGGACCAGCAATTCAAGAAGATATAGCTGATTTTTTGGTCAATGTAGAAGAAAATAAAATGAACTACGTAAGAAGTTCATTACAGAATGTAGCACAAATCCTCATAGATTTGAGCAAATATTACTAAAACAAAAATCTTGAAATTTGCAAATATTGTGCCTAAGAAGAAATTAGCTATTTCAGGTAAATTAGTTGGAGTGCAAATGCAGCGTGATTTATTTGCTCAGTTGCAGCACAAGTAGCAACATTTATTAAAACTTACAAGATAAGTAAAAAAAAGACACATTTGTGCTAAAAAATACAATTGATGGAGCAATATTTCTTCTATGTTATCAGAGTTGTACCAGCATATACTACGCTCATCTTATATAGTACATCTTTGGAGTCATGCCTATCCGTCAGTTATCACTCTTACACTATGGGTAGAATGAAAAAAAAAATAAATACGTTTCTTTTAGAAATCTACGATGAGGAGGGGCATCAAAACAGTGTCTATAAAAGGCAACATTTTGTGTGGTTGAGTGCGCACTTCTTCAGGCCTTGTTATAGAACTAAAAAGTGGTGTGCACTTGAGGACAACTATAACAATAAACGACCTTTAAAAATAAATTAAACTAACATAAGAACATTTACAACACAACAGTAACAAACGTGGACTTGACAATACTATATTATATAAAATTCCTTTTTTTTTAACGTATGAAAATTCAGTTACATAAAGTTCATAAAGTGTAAAATGGTTTTATACTTGACATTGTATACGCGACTGATGTATAATTCCATCTCTTCAAAGCAGTTGATAATTATTTTTTCGTTGAAAATAATTTTACAGAGCAATCGATAAATTTTGATCCGGTATAAAATTACTGTAGCATAATTTCTTTAAAACACTTTTTACTTTCTGTTACTTTAGACTCTATTGTGGGTGTGACGTTCATTATGCTGATTGTTGAACATTAATCAACTATTTTATTTTATTTCTTATGAATATGGCTGAAAACACAGAAAAGATTTTTTATGGATCTAAACTAGACGAACTATAAAATACCTAGACCTAGAAATTTAAACCTGATTATCTCTAAACTTTTACATGTTTATTTGTTATTACAATAGGCAGGATCTGAACAAAGAAATTTCTATTTTGGTTAAAATTTCGTTGTTTATTGCAGGATAACCAAATCATTTTACTTTGAAAAATTTACTTTTTCAGGCCTTTTGATAAATACATTTGTAGATCTATTTCAAAATTACCTATCTTTTGATAGCATTTATGTAGTTCAATAAATACTTATTAAAATAAAATATTTTTTTAAACTAACAATTAACATTCATGTAATGAATACAAAATTATTATCGAATCATTAGGCAACTATGTTCACCTACATAATGTTTTAGATCAACTTAAAGAATACAAAAACTAATAGTAACTAAAAATTATAAATAAGACAATTATTAGCAATAATAGGATATTTTATTTTTTAGGCAACGAATACCTGATAGCTGCAGAAAATAAACACACTGTACGGCCAGATTCAGATACAAAACAGGAAAAAATCAACAATAAACTCAGAGTAAAGTCACAAGAGCAATGTGGAAACATAGAAAATAAGAACAGACAATTGAAAGCAACGCATTTTCACAAAGTTACAAATAATAAGATTGATGTTCTCGAAAAAGATTTAAATGCTTTGTATTCTGCTAGGGATACCATGTCAAACCGTGTTGCAATTGATAAACAGGCCATTCAGTCACGCGAAGAATTAAAAACAGCAAAGCGGTTTTTAAAAAAAGAAGATTTAAAACGCAGTTGTCCAAAAAGTACACAGAGATGATATGAAAAAAGTTATTTGTCATAAAAATCCAGAAATTTAGAAAAAAACTATCCATAAGAGATTTAGTAGAACGTCTTAGTCTAGAGAATGATCAAGGATTACTATTAAAATAATATCAGATATTGCTTTATTTAGCAGTGCAGCAGATGATAGAAGACGAACGGAATCAATTCGCAGTGTAAAAGCTCTTGATGAACTTGCACAAGAATTACATAATGTAAAATTCTACATTAGCCGAGTAGGACATATCTTCGTTGTTCATTGATCACCACAAAAGCCAGTTAGTTAGCAGTTTTATCAAAATATTGATCCATTATTTGGAGAACATAACATCAATACTTGGACCAGATTAAGTATTTTTCATATCTCAAGATGATAAAGCTTTAGCCCCTGATGTAACCGCGGAAAATAAGCAGCACCTCTTCTAATGCATATGCAATTTAGAGTCAAATTGTCTAATTACGTCTGACTAATCGCTGAACGGCATAAATTGATATTATGAGTTTATGTTGGTATCAAATACAGTCAGTATGCTAGGACAACAGCAAGCCGTTGGATATTATTAGTCAACATACATCGCCATTCAAAGTGGAAAATATAATTCGTCTATCGCTAATAGTCATGCTTAAGAATTCGACACGGTTCTAGGCCTTGAAAAGTTTCGAACATCCATAGATTTGTAAAATCAGTGGTGATCATGACGCTTGATGGAGGGCCAGTTAAAAATTCACGTTATGAAAAAGTAATCAGGTTTCCTAAGCTACATGATGTTGATGTATTGTTTATAGTTACAAATGCTTTTAGCAAAAGTCCGTATAACCGAGTAGAAAGCAGCATGGATCCTCTTAGTCGAGAATTGGCTGGTTTGATATTGTCTCACGACCGTTTTAGGTCTCATTTAGATGACCGTAGCATTATAATTAATGAACAATTAGAAAAATCCAATTTTGATTTTGCCGGAAATGTATTAGCGGAGGTATGAAGTTCAATGGCAATTGGTTCGGTCTAGCAAACCAGATCTTTCTGATTTTTTAGATATTAAACAGTATTCAGAACATGTGCGTGAAAATCAATACTTACTACAAATTGTAAAATGTAAAAACACAGAATGCTGTCGTCCAAAAAATGGCTTATTTAGATTACTAAAAAGCAGGTTTCTTCCATCCCAGTAAAAGTAAAACAGACAATTAATGACTTTGTTTTAAATAATGGGGACAATTTCTCAGTTTTCCAGTCAATTTAATGCTACACTTACATTCTTCACTCAATGATTTTCTGCTAATGCCCTACGAATATTTTTGTCCAACGGTAAAATTGAAACTATTAAGTTATACATGCAAAATGTGTGGTCTTTATCATGCTTTTGTCAAGTCAATTAATCGTCACATCGAGAAGATCTATAAAACAGTAAACAAGTACACTGAAACGAGAGTAAGGCTTATAAGGGTGGCTGCTCGTCGTGCTAACGAATTGATGTACATAATACAAAATTTACTCGAGTGCCAAAATCTTGAATGGCTTGAAGAGAACGATGTCAAAATTCCAAAATCACACGTAAGTGAGCAGATACACAACATAAAGCAGCAAACATCCAATGTCAATAACTTAAAGTCATGCATTGAAGTGTCATGAACTGAAGACGGTTAATTTGACTTTATACACCAAAACTTTAATAGAACAGAACAAATTAACGTGTTACTCGCTAAAATTTGTTTGAATAAATATTAAATGTGCATTAAATTTTTCTATAGGAACTATTATTATTAATAGCATGTTTGTTATCCAAAGTTTTTTGTTTTGTAGAAAGTATGACACATCATTTGGTTTTATAATTTTGAACACCTTGACAGCTTACATATTAATGACACGTGGCTGCTTAAATTTATTGAACACTTTAGGTGCTTAGTTTAACACTTAATACTTTGATTGCATAGATAAAATTGAATTTTCGTAAATGAGATTCTTTTGGTTTCCCTGAAGGCTTAGATATATCTGACGCTGACTGTACCAATATTTACGTAAGCATAGGAGAGGCGGTAAAAGCTTTGCATACTTTTGCTGACAAAAGGAGGGGGAGGGTTAATAATTACAAAAATTTTGCTTACGTAATACTTGAACGGCTCCGGTTTTATGTTATACCTAAAACCTATTTTATACGATCTAATTAGAACTCCACTTTGCAATCACAACATTCTTCAAAACCATACTCTCCTCTTAAATTCTATTTGTGAAACTAAATACTGTTTAAATAATTCTGAAAGTAGATAGGTTTGATAAGATAATATTTACATATTCTTATGTTTTAACCCAGAGATGGGTTCTGCCTCTGTTAATTCTCAAAAGCCAGAAACAAAGTCGATAAAAAATAATAAGCTCAAAAAAGTAAGCCACATTGATAACTTCTTTTGTTTTGCGTTAGCCAATAATGACAGCCGTAACGTCACCGTGCCTCACTTTCTGTTTGACCAGATTGTATTAAATTGGCTATTCAGGTTGTTATATAACACCCTTGGTATAATCTTAGTTTATTAGCCTCTTGAAGAAAGACATTAAGAGCGGGTGTTGTAGATAACTGTAATGTTTTTCAAGAGATTCCAAGAAAGATGTCGTTAAGTGTAATAACGTAAAATAAGAAATAAGGGGTAAGTTGTTTTTGGTTCTAAAAAAAAAGATATATTTTTGTAAATTTAAAGACAATGAACATTATTACAAGAGTGTGAAGTGTATTATTAACAAAAAGTTTGTGGTAGAATGACATATGTAAGTACATAATTAGATTTCATTTTGTCATTTATGCAAGCCCTTTAACATGTACACATATTTTCTCAATGTTGTTTGGGAAAAGCTTTACTTAGATTACGTGGGTCATTTTACAACATTAGCAAATAGCTACAAACTTATATTAGTTTTATATAAATCCGTTTTGTAAATAGTTAAAAGTTTACTCAACTTGAAAGTCAGCAGTAATTGAACGGATTTATTTTCTTCTTATGAACCTCCTAAAATTTTAGTTTTGTGTAATGCTAGGTGTTTGGCAGCAATCTCTTGTAGCAGATTCTTATACATTGAGGTGTTTGTCATGCATTTACATCTTGTTATTCTCCTAGTTCAAATGCTAGTAAAAGATGCAATAAAAATTTAAATAAATCAAACAATACTCAATGTAGCATAAACTGTAAAACCAAAATTTACTATTTTATGTGTTAAATTATAATAGCACTCATAATCGTTCAATTTGTACTTATTCAGCATTGGTTTTTTAAGTTAAAATGTTCAGACAATCGTTGGAACCTAGAATCTAATCTTCCAAAACCACCTTTGTTAGATAAAATTCGTTAAAATTTATTACAAGCTCATCAAAAATCAAAAAAAATTTACAACAAAGAAAAATTACCTATAAGTAAATTTGGGCTAATCAGAAAATTTTTATAAGGCAATTTTCTACTTCTTTTCTTAATTCGATTGATGAAAAATTTATACCTAATTAGTCTTTGTCTAAAACCGTTAGAGGTTTTACTACTCTTGTATCACTAATACTAAAGGATATGGATATTAATGAAATTTTAGAATCATGTGCGATTTTGTCATCCATATAAAAAAAATAATACTTAATTTGTGTTAGATCTGTTCCTGTTTCTTACTTATTTCTTTCTTTTTAGACGCTTCCCGTATTTGTCGTCAAGGGGAGTGTTACGTAGCACCTTGTATATTAATATGTTGTGCTATCTGCAAACCCATCTTAGGCATTATCATTTAGTTTTCCCGTTCAGTAAAACATTAAATCAAATAAGTAACTCAAACTCGTTGAACATTACTCGTACTAACCTTAAATCAGCGAATAACTAGAAATTACACCAGCTTTTAATTTGACATGAAAATTTTTCTTTTAATGCAAAATCTAAATTTGACTAATTTATATAGATCAAACTGCCCATCATAGCTTGCAAATCCAATTTAACCCACGGAATTGTTTAACGGTTTTGTAGTTTTAATTTGTAAATTTCATTAGTGTCCTAATTAATTTAATTTACTTGTTTAAAAATTTGTGGTGTCCTAACTTTAGCTATTTTTATGTAACACTAATATGTTTTTAATTTAAGTCACCTAAAATCATATATATTGTCAATAACTATAAATAATTTACTAAATTTGTAATAGTAAAATAAGTATTTGTTGAATTAAATACTTGTGACAATATTCTATGTTTAATTAAGTTTTTATTTGCTACAGAACCAACCATGACAGCTGTAAACATAATTTTTTACGAAAATCAATTGCATATAGTTAAAATCTGTAGAATTTTAGCAAACCCGACTTTTTGTTGCTACTGTCAGTAACAATTTAAATATCAAAGTTACACATTTTATCGCAATCGTCTTATAATTAATTTTAAATTTTATAAAGAACGTTACAATCGGTATTTATCCAGACTGCGCTAAGCACGTATCGTAAAATTGAACACTAAAGATCGGGGCTATTCAACACCATTGTGGTGTATGCATGTGTAGTCTGAGTCGACGTTGATAGTGGTTAGCCCACGTATGTGCAGCTCTGATAGCAGTACACGCTATTTTTATGAGGGTGTTTTACCCCTAGCAGGCTAACATGACCGACCGTGCAGAAAATTCGAGTCATTTGTGGCCAGTGAGATTTATGATAAGCTATACGGTCAATGCTTATGTATTTTGCAGCCATCGGTCCGTCTCGGAATTAACTTGTCGTCATAAATCAACGATCATCAAACCTCGTTAAGCTCTCATGCATCTTTAATAATTTACATCCTACGCATTATTGCGATAATGTTTAAACGAAGCGGCGAAACAAATTTTTTATGCTGTTTTGTAGTGGCGACAGAGTGTAACAAAACGCAACGTCGACTATATGAATGTAATTGTTTTTGCGAATACCACGGGGTGACGCTTTTAATATATGTTGTAACAAAGACCGAGCTTTGTGTTCATTTTCAATTTCATCCCTTTTGTTTCTCATAGCAACTATCTCTTCTTCATTGTGAAAAATTGAAAACCATATCGTCGCGTGGTGTATTTTTATACATTGTTATTGATCGAATACCGGAATTGATATTTCAGTTAGTTTGAAAATGGTTGGTTGTAAAAGATGATGGGCGCTCAAATGGTGATTGTTCTCGCGCGGTTCTTTGATGATAAAGTGTAGGAACGGCATAACGCATGAAGCAATATCGAAAATGTAGTCGATGGGAATAAGAATAGAAGAATATAGAATGAGCGGGATTGTAGCCGTCAATGCGGTCCAAAAGAATATTGCTGTTCATATACTACAATCGGGAATGGCACTTTCTACTACCCCTTGCAATATGTATAGGATCGTATTGATACCAGAGGGGCAAGTAATGTACGCTATCTATCGCACGTGTGCCATCAGCATATAATGTCACAGGTCGGTCCTAGATTGTGCTTCCTAAAATTGCGCAACTTCTAATGGCATTTACATAAATACGGCGCGTGCTTGATATTATGGTTCAAAAGAGGGTTTACATTTTTTAGCTAAAAGCTAAAGTGTAGATATCACAACGCGGACCTGATCGCGACGCCTTATAAATAAATCAGCGAGTCAACGATAGCATTAGCATATGATTGCTGAGCTCTGTATATCCACTTGTGTTGATAAGACGTGATAACAGTCACCGGAAGTCACGCTTCCTTTTTTATTGCTGTCCCGGATGTACGTGTGTATGCACCTGCGATGAAAGGTAGTTCGTTATTTTTCTACGAGGGCGGACTATAGGCGGTGATTATTAACATGTGTCAAGATTTTGTATACTCGCTTTTGTCTTGATTTATTTCATTCTTAAGAATTGTATGTTGGGCAGAAATAATTATACGCCATTCTGAAAATTTATAATATGTAATCAAACGCTGTTAAAGTTGTTATCGCTTCTTGTCGTTCTACGTTGTTGTTAACGTAACGAACGATAATATCTTTAGAATTCTAGAATATATTGAACAACACAAATGGAAAGAACGTCGCTATCTACGCGTTATTTAAGAGTGGTTATTTATTCTGTTCAAGTATAAATATACCTGTCCTCATTTCTCACTAGCTTTCAACTTAATGAAAAAAGTAATTACTTACATTTTTATTAAAGAACATATTATATATATTTATATATGCACAATTCGCGCACTCGAGAGTAAGAACATTACAATGATGAACTAATTTTCCTATCTTTCTAGTTTATTATATTCGCTGCAGTAAAATACGTTTTAATACAAAGAGTAAACGTCGAGAGACAGCATAAGAATTTTGTAAATTGTTGTAATGGAGATGTTTTTAAACACTAATGGATTAGATCTTAACGTGATTGATTTAATTGCTTATACAAAACGATTTTGATTGTTGATTACGGAAGAGTACAATTAATTTTCAATAAATAAAATTTCTACAGTAAACATTAAGAAAACAAACTAATGAATATAAATAAAATACACCGTTTTTGCCATCTCAATTTTATTTTTTCCATTTATTTCTTTAAAAATCTTTTTCAACAAGATTTAGTTTAAAAATATTATAAGTAAAATTATGAAAACGTACAATCATTCATGATTCTTTTAAATTCTTAACAGTGGCGTTTTTTTACGAATTGGTCACAAAATCATAACCAATATCATTTTATTCGATAATAAATTAATCGATTTTAATGAACAACGTAATTAATCACTTTATTTAATTTATCAAACAATTTTGTAATTTAGTTTTAAGAACACAAACGTATTTATAATTACTACAGGGCACGCAGCTTAATAGAATCACGTTGGGACTTGGAAAATTATAAAAAGTCTCTGTAATAATTATTTTACTTAATTTTATAGGGTGTGCAGATCATGACTGGTGATTTCCCACATTTGCGTGTCCTAGTACTTAGTAGTTTTATTTCTAGTAGTCGTCATGGGATACAGTCGACGTCGAATTCCTTTTTAAAAAAATACAGTGTGCTTGATTGATTCGTAAGCAATTTTTAGCATGCTTATGCAATTCAGTGGTAAGTTTAGTTACACTTCAGTTTTCTCTAAATTCTAGAATATCAGTAGCTTCAACTGCGCAAAACATGTCATTTCTAAAGACATGTCAGTTTACCCGATGCAATCACATTTTCTCAAATTCACAATCGAAGTTGATTGTGTAGCAGCTGGAAAAAAGCTTTTCTAAATAAAACGTGAACTTGATATATTATTACAATTTTTGGTTATTATTAAGTAAAAACGTTTCGTTTCTTGACTAGAATATTTTAAAGGTAGACCCAAAAGAGAAACATCTAAAAACTTTCTTTGTCTTATTAATTGCACTAATATTGTCCACGTGTGTTAATTTGCATTCAGCCTGTTGGCTGACAAACAACAACTGTTTCTAAAGTTGCTCGATTTAAAAACTGAGGTTTCATGCATACACGGGGGTTCATGAGAATTGCAGGAATATAGCTAATTGACAGCATTTATACATACTGCGGTACACAATGTTTCTCGTTCAGCTGAAATCAGTATTTCAATTTGTTTTTGTCTTTTGAACGGTCGTGATTCTCGTATCATAAACGTTGTTGATTTTTGATAGTGAAAACTTCTTTTAACCTTAATTTGTACACCTTAAAGAACTAACTGAAGAATTATATCTTTTAAAAAAGTTTTTAAACTTTGTTCATATTGTTATCGTTGTTATTTTCTTATTGCGATTAAATGGTGCTTTAGATTTGTGGCAACTTCAGTTGCAAGACGCCGCCAAACTGAATTTGTTTTTTTTTATGTTTTTATGCTTTAAGCTTATACTAATTGATTGTTTAAGTTAGAGGTTCCCAAACTTTTTTGTGTCGTAGACCCCTTGCCATGTTTTTCGGTTTTGGGTGGACCCTCTACTTACCTGATCTTGAATTTTTGTAAATTTCTAACTGTAGTAAAGTTTAGTGTTAAAAACTTAAAGTAAAAACACATGTTAAGCTTTATACATTTATTAATTGATTTTAATTTAAAACTACTCAAAATAAAATTTTGTATCTCTTATTTAAAATATACATAACGTAAAATGAACTAAGCAATAAGTAAATGTTTGTAGTGAGAAGGATGAACCTGATGCTTTAATAATAAATTATCAACATTTGGCGTCAATTTTGTAAGGTTTAATCTTAAATCTCCTCGGCTAAAGATGTCCAGTCTGTTTATTTTTTTCGTTAGGAGATTGGTAACAGCGCTGAACCCCCTTTCCACTAGGTATGACGATGGTAAGGAAATTAAAAATTTCCTCGCTATATTCCATAATACGGGATAAGTAACGAGTATGTTGTTTTGCAGCCAGAATTGCTGATATCTGTTTTTAAACTGAACCTTAAGTTCTTCGTTTGTACTTAGTTTAGTTTCTTTTATGTCACCATATGGGTTAATTATCCACGGTGGTATTACCATAGTCAAAACATCTTCAACCTAGTTTCAAAATCTGAATAAAGGGCATTTAAATGTTAAAAGTAGGTTGAAACGTCGTTTTCCTGGCAGTTTGTCTGTGACAAATTGGGAAACTGGGAAAATTCGCCCCGTCCAATAATTTGCTTCATTAGTTTAACACTGGCAAGAAATGCTGATAAAATGGACTTTGTTTTAATCAAATTTAGACTCTCGCTTTGTAACTGCAAATTAACCATATTAAATTTTGTAAACAAATCTGTTAAATAGGCGTGTCTGTTTTCCACTTCATTAAATTGTCTTTTAAAATTTTATCTTTAGTATCCAGAAATTCTAAAATAATCTCAAAAGTGAAAAAAAAAATCTCGTCAAACATAAGCTTTATTCAATCTAACACTCAAATTGTTAGCAACTACATGTTGTCGATGAATGACGCAATGTATTGCTAACACCCCTGACACATTTTGTTTTAAATAGCTTATAAATTCACGATAACGTCCAACTATGGCAGGTGCTCCATCTGTAGCTACTGATATTATATTTGATAAAGGGGTTGCTTTTTCAATGAAGTAATTCTTCAAAACATGAAATGTTGATTCACCTTTAGTGTCGGTTGTCAAAGTTCTTGCGAAGAGCAGTTCTTTTTAGATTTCTTGATTCATAATAAAACGAACATATGTCAATAATAATGCTGCATTACCAGTTAAAGTTGACTCGTTCAGTTGTATAGAGAAATGGGTCGTTGGCAAATAATTACACAAGAAGCTTTCAATACTAAACCTCATTTCATCAATACGTCTTTCACCAGTATTGTTGCTTAAGGGAATCCTTTTAATGATATCAGATGCAGGTTTGTGAAAACAGTTTTTCAAACCTCTTCAACGACTGGCAAAATTAACTTCTCTCCGATACTATGTAGTTTTCCGGATTTTGCTATAAGTAGCAAGATATTGTAAGACGCCCGCAAACCATCATCGTTTCTTTGTGACGTCAAAGCGAACATTCTATCCAGCGTGGGTCTCTTCTCAAGTTTATCTTTGAGTGTTTGAAAGTATTTCGAATCTTTATCTGTTTTATCAGGGTGACATCTTCTCAGATGTTCCTGCAGCTTAGATGGTTTCATAGCGTCATTGCCCAAAACCTTGTTGCATAAAAGGCACATAGGTAATTGTTTGTCCGACAATGATGGAATGAAGTCAAGTATCAAATAATCAACACTGTACTATCTACATTTCTTTTTAGATTCGGACATAGCATCAGTCATCTGTGGGCAAAATTAATCTATTTAAATAACATAAAGCCCAGCAGCTGTATATTAAAAAATCAAAGTCAAATTTAAATCGTATGGTCTTAGATTTTATGGCAGGCATAGGCGTACAGCCATTATAAATGAATGTGAGAAACGGAATGTTATGAATGTTACTTAAGGCTTTGATATGATGGAACTTTAAGGAAATTTGAAAGTAACGTGACAAAAATGATAAAATAAAATATTATACAACGAATAATAATAACAAATTGTTATGCGATTTATCTCTACGTACATTCGGCTGTTATGTGTAAAAGTTCACTGGTTCTACTTCAGCAATAATACAAAATTTTAATTTTAATATAGAGAAGTATGTACAGTGCAATATCCATAATCCGAACTTCCGTAATCCGAACATTCCAGTAATCCGAACTAGCCCACAGTGTAACGACCAATGGACAACAGTACTGTTTTTTTACTTTTTTTGTGAAGTTATTTTGTAAAATATATGTATTTATAAAAGAATAATAAATGCCTAGCGAGGTCGTAAATAAGTAAATATTGACACACATACATATTTATTTATGTGACCGGCCAAAATCTGTAGTTTAATTCCAAAATATTTTTTTTAATCTGTTTCTTGTATGTAAACATTTAAATTCTATGAAAAAAAAAACAAATGAGAGTCGTATTGAAAATTCTTCAAAAAACACGCAGCTGTACAATTGTGGATTTTTTATTTTCCTAATTTATTTTGCAAAGTGGTAACATATTGTATGTTAATAATAAAATACATACGTAATATGTATGTGCAGTTGTTTTTTTTCTAGATTTTTCCAAAAACATTCCATAATCCGAACATCTCCTTGCAACAATTAGTTCGGATTGCGGAGATTGCACTGCAATTATAATAACGATTGCTAAAGCTTAAAAAAAATTATTGAGGAGTACTCGTGTAATTTTGCATGATTTGAATAATAATAACTACTAATAACTGAAGTCATGATTGGCGTAATTTATCTATCTTTGCTAACTACTAGTACAAAACTAAAATTTAATAAAAAATAATGTACTTACTTTTCTCTGGCACTCTCAATCAAAATAACACTGATTCACTATAATTTGTGTGATAAACTACCAGTTTATATATTTTTTAATAATATTCTCTTAGCACTTTTCTTTTCAAGATTCAGGAAACGAATAAACGTATTTGTCTCACATTTGTATAATTATAGAGTGACGAATTGAACAAATCAGTGCAAGTTTGCGAAGCTCTGAGACTGCGCGTATGCTTGTAACAAGATGATACTGGTATACCATTATGTGCAGGCTTTTACAAGTTCAAAATGTATTGGGACCACAAAGCGAATGCCTACATCCTACAACTTACACAATTTTACAAATATATATAATAAATTTTTTATTTCATAGGTACTTTTATATATAATGTATATATCTTTATATTATAAGATAGCATAATTATTATTATTATAATGTATATATCTTTATATTATAAGATAGCATAATGTAAGTAACTAGGTACTATCAGTGTATGTTGGGATCCA
Source organism: Aquatica leii (assembly GCA_035610365.1). NCBI lineage: Eukaryota > Metazoa > Arthropoda > Insecta > Coleoptera > Lampyridae > Aquatica > Aquatica leii. The sequence goes on along the minus strand of CM069432.1, from coordinate 210,564,908 downwards.
CTATAGTACACCCCCATTTTTATTTCATGGACCATCAAATTTTTTTTTCGCTGACGTAGACCCCTTGCAGGTTGTCATAGGCCCCTGGGGGTCAATATAGACGACTTTGTGAAACACTGGTTTAAATTATTTGGTTATTTTGTTGTTATATTATTTTGAAGAGTTAATTTCATTTAAAAAATAGCTTGTCCAAATTTTTAACAAATGTATGTAACAAGTTCTTTATATCGTCATTTTATCTCGCAGAAACGTCAAAACATGACATTGTTAGAACCAACTTACATAACAATTCAAAATAAGTTTTTGATTACACCGAAATGTTACTGCTACCACCTGTTTGCAAATCAGCTAGATGTATCTTATGATTATATAGCGTAATAAAATATGATATGACAGGTACACAGTTTTATTGTACTTTCTTGTTCTTTATAGACGTCTTATATAGAACGTTTGTTTTTGATAATAAATTATGCAAAAATACACGTACACTTCTACAAGAAATTTTAATTATCATATAGTGCGAAAACAGTTTTAACTTAGAAGGTAAATCATCATCATAAATAAATTCACTGGTCTAAGCATTTCTTCTCAGTAATTTGCTGACACTAAAAATAATAATAAATACAAAATAACGTTATCAGATAAGACGTAATTAAACGTAATCGTTATTCTACGAACGCTTTCCAAGTTAATTTGCAAGACAACTGACAGTAACTACTTCTATGGTCTTTACGCCATTAATAATAAGAAATACCACGTAGAAGCAAATGGGGTAATTAAATTAAATTAATAAAAAGATAAAACTGCTGTCACAAACTTGTCTTTTAAATCTAAATCTTCTGCTCTAATTGGATGCCAATGTCATTAATAACGAAAAGACTTATTGCTTCTATCGTTTAAGGCACGATGGGTTTAAATACTGACTTGCGCACACCTATAAATCTAAAGGGCGTTTTTATAGTTCATTGATGTTATCTTCTGTAGATAATGTTGTATTAAATGAAGTTGTCACATAAGATCACATTTTTGTTGGGTCTCACTATTCCAATAATAAAAACAAATGTTAACGTGTTGAACAACTAATTTGGTTTTAAACTTATGATTTTTTGCAGTATCAAACAAGACTGTTTTTTTGCATTTCTTACGTTTAAGCGACTACAGAAAACACAGAAAAAATGTAATTTTGTTGGCACTTTATGAATAACAACATTAATTAAATTAAGTAAAAAACTGATTATCTTGTACAACCTTTCTAGAACAGAAAAATTTGAGTCATTAATAAAGCATTACACGTATACGAATATCATACATTAATTCATTTTATTTCTGTATATTTTATAACATTAAAAACCGCAAAAGTGCAAAACAATTTAGTGGTTAACTGATTGTGTATGTAGCTTTATATATTCTGAATATATCTGCATATCTACCTAACTGTGATTTACATTATTTGCTAGCAGTAAATTCTATTTGGCAATTCAACCAAATTATACCTAAGCAAATAATTACTATCAACAATTTGTTTTGCCAATAAATTTGTAAAGTTTTAAATTAAACAAATAGGTTATTTAAAATTTAATCTAACTGTACAAAAACGCATCGTTATGATATCTCATAAACCGCTGATTAATAATGAACATATTTGCGTTTTCTGATAATTCTATAACAGTTTTAAAGAAAAAAGTTTACAAAACTGTTTACTATGGGCAAGAGATTTTATTTAATGCTATTTTAAGAATTTAAATCGTTTATTAAATAAATTAATTTGATTTTTAAAATGTAAGTTATTTGAAGTTCGCGCTTAACTAAATGTGAATATTATTGAATTGAGTTTATTTTAGATATAATTAATGCTTAAAATAATAATGTTTTAAGCAATTTTAGTAAGTTTAGCAAAAAAAATTACGTGATCTGTTTATTTGTGTGTTATAACTCACAATTACGAATTACGTCAAAATTAATTGTATTAAACTAAGAGAACTGTCATAATCACTTACTTGATTTTCAATTTGGAATTAACATCTTAAATTGTAAATTTGATTTAGTCAGGTAAAAAGCTTTGAATAATTCTAGTAGTGCAAAAAAATTGTATATAGACTACGCTTGAGAAGACGATTATAACCTGCGCGACTTATATCCCTCGACGCTTCGCGTTTGGCGACCTAATCTGTCGCTTAGGTTATAATCACACACGTGTCAACCTTGGTATATAATATACTATTAATTATTTTTAATTACACTTGTAAAAATTTTCATTTATATTGTCAATCTTAATTTTTGAAACTGTTACGCTGGTTTTCTTGTAACAAACAATAAGCGACGGCTAACACAACTTCCCCGAAGAGGGAGTCGCAGGCTTTGTGATGCTAAATTATAAATTAAATATAAAAAGGCCCAAAACGATGTAAAAAACTAGATTAGAGAGATATCGTTTAACTCTACCTACAACTGTAAAAGAACAAACAACACAACAGAAGTGATAACACATTCTATTATTGTATCACACAAGCAGTTGAAGAGGACGAAGACATTACATAAGTATAGTTATATAAACGTTGCAAACAGTATTACATGGATTGATATAACCGGCCAATTATAAGTTACGCTTTTGACTGGGCAACACGTCGCACATCAAAGTGCTTTAATCGATCTACGTTTACATTTAACGAAGGAATAACTTTATTAAGTTAAATTACAAAAATAGGAAAATCAAAAGTATAGAGAATCAAAGCGCACCGGATAAGTATGTGACACACAAAAATAAGTTGAAGATTAATTGTAATTACAACCTAGTATGTACGAGTGGCTATTCCAATAATCGACATGACCAACGAAGTAATACTCGTATAGAAATAGAAAATGCAGTGCTTACAGTTGTGTATTATCCATTAGGGGATTAGCTAATTCCGTACCACTATGACCTAAAACGTAATTTGACACAAAGCGTACATACGGTGTTAGCACAAGTAATTTGATTTAATGCATACGATATTTGACGCAAAAGAATGCGCCGAGCTTCCTTCTGACTTGCACTTGTGTAAGTGTTTATTTCCATAGAATGGTGTTCAACCCTTTAGCTTTCATCGACCTGACGTCATGGAAAATTTTCGACAAGCAGGTGTTATTAACGTCACTGATAAGGTTACGGATGGAGGGATCGGACCCGCTAAAGAATTATTTTAAGCCTTCAATACAAAAAACGTTATAAAGTCACATACCCGAAAATAAGTTTTTACTCAACAATATGCAGAATTCGTCCACATATTCACGTGGGATGGCGTGAAACAATTTAATAATAAAAGCCTCGTTGGGCCAGAGATTACGACGAGGTTGAAAAAAAATGCCGTAGAAGCAAATTCTTTTACAAATGTCTAAAAATTTGCTGTCTAGTTTGATTGCTTAAAATCGACGGTCTCTAAAATCCTTATAGAACAACAATTGCATCAGTACCATCTACAAAAACTTCTTGCGTTTGTTCCTGCATACTTTTTGCAGAAAATGAAATTTTCCAATTGGATTTTCTGATGTTTTGAAAGTTGCATTAAAAGTTTTGTAATCGCCGTCTTCAATATAATTTATGTATTTAATTTTGTCTCATTTTTTTGCTATATGGTGTTTTACTACACAATGCTTTGATTGAACTGTTCTTTAAGTAAACTGCCTCGGTCCAATATTCTTTTGTCAAATCTGCATCTTGGAGTGTACATCGAGCTTGTTTGGCTATTTTACGGTTAGCACGCTCAGTCACTTCATTTTGTTGAGGAGTATACCGAACGAAGTGTTTGTCGATGTCTGATTTTATTATAAAAACCATTGATTTATTCGTGTACTCACTACCATTATCGTATTGCATGTCTTATTTTTTTTTCAAGATCCAAATACTTTTTAAAGGCTTTAAATACTTTTTTCGTTTTTAAAAAATAGACAATCTGGAACAATCATTGATGAACGTTTAAAAGTATTAATTTTTTTGTATAGAAGTAATTTCTATGGGTTCAAATGTATTAATTATAGAGGATCTTTAACTCTAAATTTATTTGATTTAAAAAGTAGACGAGCTAGTTTACCAATTACGCATATCTCACAAGGATCGCCACTTGTAATTCGTCGATACTGGTGACCATTGTCATAAATTCTCGTTGTGTAGTTAGATTTTGGCGTATCCAGTTGATATATACCGTTGCATGAGCTTTAATTTCACCATATGGGTTAATGATCTTTCCTCCACTAAAATCAAAAATAACTGTATTTTCTTTACTTGCAATTTTACTTACAGATAAAAGATTTGCTGTAATGTCAGGTGCATATGACACATCGTGTGCTTTGATTTTATTAATGCAATCACCAACTGATAGATCGAGATTGACATATCCGACTGTTTTGGTTTTGAAAGATTGATTATTTGCTGTAAATATTTCCAATTTAGATTTAGAATGTTCGTTTTATTGCTTGTTAAATGTACAAATTCAACAGGATCTAAAAACCATTTGTTTTTGTTTTTTGTCTTGATTTATAAACATACAGGTTAAGAATGCATTTGAACTTTTGTCGATGTTTTTATTTGGTTCTTGTCTTACATTATTGTCAGTTTCTTATTGTTTCAGAACGACGATTTGACGCGAAATGTCCGATTCGGTTACAATTATAGCACTTAGGAGGTTGTGTTTGTTTACTTTTGGTTTTTTAATTATTTTTTGATTTCGCGTTTTGCAACAATTTTGTTTTAATTGCCTCAACCTTAATAGAAACGCCAGATGTTTTTAACCCCATTATTATAGGTTTAAATTCTTATAGAAATTCTGCTAGCAATATTGTGCCAACCTATTTGTTCAAAATGTCAATTTTATCTCTTTCAGCCGCCGTGTCGTGGAGATGATTTTATTTACGTACTCGTCAATAGCGCTGCATCTTTTTAGGCGGTTTATAATTAATTGTATTGATAATCCTACTTTTCTGGTGAGCACTAAATATTCGAAAAATCTTTGAATGATTCTCATGCTTCTATCGCGGTTTCGAATTTTTCAATTTATTGAATTAACTCGTTTATATTAATAAAGAAATTTTTAACAAAGCTTTACTGTCTTTATCTAAAAAAATTTCTGATCTTATGGTGCCTGTCCTCACGTCTCATTGGTCGTCTAATTGTAACAATACTTTTACGTGGAATTTCGAGAACACGTAATTCTCACGCCATACAGTGGGACATTTGACTTTATGATTGGAGTTTCCTTCATCATGACCATAAAGAGATTCCATCGAAAGTAAAATTTCTAAAGTCTCCTTTAAAAATGTTTTTTTTGTGGTTCTCATACACGTCAACGCTAGGTCCGAACTAAAAAGCAATCTGTTGAGAATATCCTTATATCTCTGAAAAATATGTGAGTTAAATTTTGACGGAATGATCGAAAATCATTTTTTCAGCTGATTCTTCTTCTGACAATTGGCCGGTTAGTGGTATAGCATTTTTTATTAAAATTGGATCATAAATTAAGACCTTGTGCATTGTGGGCTACATTGGGTACCAAAGAAATAATTGCACATACAGGCTCATTTGTTTCCTTCGTATATTTCTTGTACTTTCGCAAATTAATCTTGTAGCCACTAGATATGGTTTCTAGAATTACTTCAAAACGATATATTAAATTTTAGTCAATCTATTAGAGAAGGGTCAGTAAAAATCTTTTGCGTGTGTTTCCATTGTCAGTGTTGCAATACGTTTACAATACGATTGTTTGTTTCGAGTGAAAAATTTTATCATTGTACCCTAAAATACTTGTTTTGCAATTTTAGCTTTATTTTTGCAGTGTTTTTTATTAATTCAAGTACTTTTATGTAACATTACATCTGTTCAGGCCTACCGTCACAAAGGTAATCCCTCTATTGTACATAAATATATAAATACTAGGCAGGTAGTTTCTTAAGTTAAGTTTTTCTGTAAGCTTCAAGTAGAAGTGTTCTACAAGCGTAAACGTAGACAAATTGTACGTAGCAAAATAAACGTAATAAATACAATTAACAATCGTTTAATCAACGTCGAAACATTGGTCCTTCGAACAAAATTATAATTTAATCGTATTGAATTAATATAAATAAATCCAAACACAATCGTATATACAACGTGAGTGTAAAGTTTGTGAGTGCAAATATCTGGATCCAAATGTATTTAAACAAATCGTATACTGGTTGCAAATTAAAATTCTCAAATTCAGGAAATACTAACATATCGAGATTCCCAACAACGCACAATTGGAGAATCAACGAATACATCGGTGAGTTTATCCTTATCTTATCACATTAATTTACTGATTACTACTTAAACATTTACATTTCTTATAAAAAATTCAAATTGTTTTAACTTATTACGTACAAAATGTCAATAAGTCAAATAGAAACACTAATTTCAAAACGTACAGTTTTAAAAACAAAAGTTACAAAATGTCGTTCTTTTATAACAAAATTTGAGAAAAACGAACTTATTGCTCAAATAAATGTTACAGAAAGATTTATCACAAATTTATTCAGATTATGAAACAATTCAAAGCAAAATCAAACTAATCAATCCAAAATAAGAAAAAGATCGAGACGAATTTGTTGATAATTATTATATGGCCAAAACTGAAGCTCGTTTATTTTTGAATAATTTCCTGTCAAATCAACCCACTTTAGGTAAATGCGATAACGACAATCTTAATAGCAAGGAAATAATTAGCCAAACTAAATTGCCACCACTTTCTCTAACTTCGTTTAATGGCATGCGCGAACACTGATTTTCCTTTTATGAATCTTTTTTGTCAATGATCCATAACGATCGGCAATTAACTAATATTCAAAAACTTTATTATCTTAGATCGTGTTTGAAAGACGAAGCGGCAAAAATAGTCAATACATTATCGACTACTAGTGATAATGATAACATTGCACTTGTTTTATTAATTAAACGGTACGACAATAAGGGTCTTACAATAAAAGATCATGTAACCGCATTATTTAATCTTAAAGAAATCAATACACCGTCATCACAATCATTACGTAACTTAGTTGATAAAAGTAACGTTCATATTAAGATTCTTAACAATTTATCTTTGCCAACCGATCACTGGGATGTTTTATTAATACACTTAATTTGTTCAAAACTAGACTTTGCCTCCAAACGAGAGTGGGAGCAACATAACGTCGATGATATTCCTAAATTTAGCGATTTTTGTAATTTTTTATGTAAAAACATGTAAAAGAAAGCATCAGTCGCTTTTTCATATAAATTATGTAGAAAACAACGAAACAAAAGATAATGGTAACGAGACCATATTGAATATTCCCTCAATTAATACATTTTGCAGAAATAACCAACAACATTCAGAAGTATACTAACATTAGAACTTAAAGTGTGGTTTAGGTATGTTGACGACACGTTTATTGTTTGGTCTCATGGTCATCTTGAATTGTCTAAGTTTCTTGATCATCTTAACAATCAACACTTAGATATCAAATTTACTATGAAAATTGAAAGTAATGGTTCTCTTCCATTTCTTGACGTTCTTGTGACTCGTAAGCCCGACGGACTTCTCGGCCATTCTGTTTATCGCAAACCCACCCATACGGACAGATACCTTCATGTTTCGTCTCATCATCCTGCACAAAAACGTTCTGTTATTGAATCTTTGGTCCATCGTGCCTTTTCTATTTGTCAACCTGAGAATCTAGACTCAGAACTCCGTCATCTTACTAGAACCTTAGTAAACAATGGTTATGTAAAGCGAGATATTCATAGAGTTATTAATCGTCGTTTACATCCACGTACTCGATTACCTAAGGACATTTCTACTCCCGAATCCAACCCGAAATTGGCTTTTTTACCCTACATTCACAAGGTTACAGATCAAATAGGGAAACTCCTTCGTAAGAATGTTATTAAACCCATAATTAACTCGACAGGCAAAATCTCTCAGATTCTTCCTTCTCCCAAAGACAAATTTCCTACACTTTCATCTCAAGTTGTATACCAAATTCCTTGTTCTTGTGGTTTAGTCTACATTGGTGAAACCGGTCGTTCCGTCACTACTCGCATTTCAGAACATGATCGTTGTATAAGAAAAAGGTATATTTCCAAGTCTGCGGTCGCTGAACATCATTTTACTACAGGTCACAAGATAGATTTTGATAATGTTTCGTTGATTGCCAAATCTCCATTCTTTTTCAACAGGAAATTCCGAGAAAGCATAGAAATCATCAAACACCCCAATAACTTTAATTGCGATCATAGTTTCGAACTATCCCCTCTTTGGTTCCCGGTTATTAGTCATTTATCAAAAACACGCCCCCTAGCAACCGTAACCCAATCAGGGTCGAGCTTAACCATCCGTGACGGTCATTTTTCTTTCAATACGGAGACTATTTCTTCTTAAGTCACTTCTACAGAGTTTAGAATCTGGTTTGGTTCACAAGTTGATTACCTAACTCGGTAGTCGTTCTTTGTTAGATTTTCGTTTGCTTTTTCAAGTTATCGTTTTCATTCTTACCTTTTCAGAGTTTAGGTTATGGCTTGTTTCACAAGTGGATAACCTAACTTTTGAGAAGTTCTTAGTTGGATTTCGATTGCTTGTTTAAGATTTGCGATTTATCTCACGCCTTGATGAAACCCCTTACGAAAGTGGGCGAAACGTTGGCAGCTTTGGTTGCAACAAATATGACACGGTCCAAACCCGGAAGACATTCTAATGTTAATATAGATTCCAGCCGTGGAAGCCTTCGCTATTACATTAACATTCAGAAGTTTTTTTGTCAACTGCAGTAGTCAAAACAATTGATAACGATAGAAACGTAAATTTAGTTAGAACATTGTTAGATGTAGGTAGCCAAAGCAATTTTATTACACATTCAACGTGTCAAAAGTTAAATGTTAAATTAACACCTATATGTTATCAAATTGCTGGGATTAGCAACGCAGGAGCTAATATAACCATTACGCTACTGTAACTAACCATTCACGTTTTAATTCATTCAAACGAACAATCGATTGCTTAGTTTTACCAAAAATCACAAATAATTCGCCTCTTACAACTATTAATTTGTCTCAAACTAACATTCCCGATTGTATAAAACATAAACTAGCAGACACGTATTTTAATATATCATCTCCCATAGACATATTAATAGGGGCCGATTTATTTTGGGAAATAATTCAAACGGAGCAAAATAAAATTAATAAAAATCAACCATATTTTCAAAATACCGTACTTGGTTGGGTAGCTGGAGGTAACATCTGTCCTAAAGAAATTATTTCAAATTTAGCAATTACAAATATTTCTATAGAATCTCCAAACAAAGAACTCGAACGTCAGTTAAGTAAATTCTGGGAAGTTGAACAATACGCGGACAAAAAACATTATTCTAACGAAGAAAATGCATGTGAAGTACATTTTGAAAACACAATTTCTAGAAACTAACGGCAGGTATATCGTAAGCTTACCGTCTAAAAATAATCTTAAAGACTTAAGAAATTCCAACGAAGTAGCTACAAAACGATTTCTTCAATTAGAATAGAAACTTAACGCAAATCCCAGCTTAAAAGAAAATGATTCAATGTTTATTTCTGAGTATTTAAATTTAAATCACATGGAGGTAGTGCCAAAGCATAAATTAACGTAAAAAACTCTTTCTTTCTTCCGCACCACGCTGGGTTTAAATTTTCGACAAACAAACTTAGGGTCGTCTTTGATAGATCGGCTAAATCGTCGTCCGGGTTAAGCTTAAACGACACTTTAATGATAGGTCCGACAATACAACATAACTTGTTTTCAATATTAGTACGTTTTAGAACTCATAAAATTGGATTATCTGCAGACATCTGTAAAATGTAACGACAATTTCTTGTTCAAGAAGGTCGTTGCAATTATCAAAGAATTTTGTGGCGACACAATTCTAACGAACCAATTCGCGAATATAGATTAGAAACAGTAACGTATGGAACTGCATCAGCACCATTTTTGGCTATTAGAGCAATCATTAACTCGAACAAGATGAAGGAAGCGAATTTAATTTAGCGTCTAAAATAATACTACGCGATTTTTATGTTGATGATTTATTAACGAGTACCGATTTAAAAACGGGACGTGAATTGCATAGTCAATTAATTGCACTTTTAAGTTGAGGAGGATTTTAATTAAGTAAGTGGGGGTCAAACATTACCGAATTAACGTCACATTGTAATCAATCAAATAATAATGATGTAAATATAGATAAACAAGATACAAAAATATTAGGAGTTACTTTGAATTGTACGGAAGATAAATTAAAATATTCGGTGAAACCCATTTTACCTTTAAACTCTATTACGAAACGCAATATTTTAAGTATAATTTTACAATTATTTGATTCTATAGGTTTAATCGGACCGGTCACTATTAACGCAAAAATCTTATTGCAATATTTATGAACATTTAAAATCGATTGGGACGAATCAGTACCCGCTAACATTGAATTGAAATGAAAACAATTTTTAGAACAGCTGCCAGATATTTCATCTATTAATATTTCGAGAAACATAAATCCAAATCAATCATTTTTTTTAATTATACGGACGTTGCGACGCTTCTGAACGAAGCTACAGAGCGTGCATATATTTAAGAACATCGGATAGAACGGTTGGTATCGTATTAAACATTATTTCTATTCCTCGATTAGAATTAAGTGGATCACTATCATTAACGAAATTAATGGAAAAACTAAAAACAGATTTTTGTTTAAATATAAACTCGTATCATTATTGGACATATTCGTCAATTGTTTTGTCTTGGCTAGCAGGTTCACCAAATAAATGGAAAACTTTCGTAGCCAACAGAGTTGCCGAAATACAAACCTATTCAAATTTTGAACAATGGCATCATATCGATAGCAAACAAAACCCTGCAGATATAATATTGCGAGGTACTACCGCTAATAAATTAAAAAATTGTAAATTAGGGTAGGAGGGACTATCATTTCTAAAAACTAATAATTTATCGTTTAACTCAGCGGTCGGCAACCTTTTGGTAGTCAAGGGTCACATAGTACAAAATAAAGTTAAGGCGGGCCGCAATTCCTATTAATTTTGTGAATGCATAATTTTGATATTAAAAGTCAACTCTTGCATGAAAAAACACAATAATTTATGGATATACTCTTTATTAGGGATCATAAACAATGAAATGATTTTTTTTGAACATACAATTCTAATGTAATATCAAAGAGAAGGACAAAAACATTTTGTTAATGAGACCTTTGAGACTGTATTTGACTGGCAAGTTGTTGAATGTTTGCTTTCAAATTCGATGTGGAAATTCGAAGTATGGCACTTAAATGTTCACCAGTGAGACGAGAGCAATGTTTATTTTTTCTATAATTCATAATAGAAAAAGTTTGCTCACATATGTACGAGCTGCCAAAAAATGTAATTATTTTTTAAGCAAACGTTTTTAGTTCGTTAAAATTAGATGGTAAATTGCCATAAAAAGTTATAAGATCACCGATTTCACGAAATGATGTTTTCAACGTTTCATTTGATATCAATTCAGTTATATCCATTTGTAAATTACTCGAAACCTCTTCAACACTACAAGAAAATGGATTTACAAAAATCTTTAATTGGTCAGAAATCTTTTCAAAATACTCTGCAATTCGGGAAATGGTCGAGTTTTTTTTACGTCAATATGATTCATGAAGAGTTTGGTTTTCATTCGAAATGCCTTAACGTCCGTGTACATATCACATATCAATTTGTGTTTATCTTGAAGTTTCTTGTTGAGTGTATTCAGCTCATTAGTTAAATCTGTTAAAAATCCAAGGTCTATCAACCACTGAGGTTTTGAAAGTTCTTGGACAGGTTTGCCCTTCTCAACCATAAAATTATTGATTTCTTTTCTTAAATCGAAAAATCTTTTCAATACTGCGCCCCTGCTTAACCATCTCACTTCGGAATAATAAAGAACATCTCCGTAATGTGCTTCCATATCCGACAGAAAATTTTGAAATTGACGATGTGTTAATCCATTTTTTCTGATATAATTCACTGTAGATATAACGATGTCCATTATTTCTTGCCACGCAAGAATTTTGCTGCATAACGCTTCTTGATGTATGATGCAATGGAAAAATAATAGGATATCGCAACTTATCTCTTCCATTTTAGTTTTAATTCTACCTATCAAACCTTTGTTTTGTCCACTCATGTTTTTACCACCATCAGTTGTAACGCTTACCAATTTTGCCCATGGTAATTGAAACAATTCCAACGTCTTCTCTAAGTGGCGAAATAAATCTTCTCCTGTAGTCCTTCCTTTCACACTGTATAATTGTAAAAGCTCTTCACAAACATTAAAACTTGCGTCAATTCCACGAATAAATATTAATAACTGCGCCGTATCTGAAATGTCAGTACTTTCATCTGTAGCTAAAGAGAACCATTCAAATAATTGCAACTTTTCTTGAAGTTGCTCGCTTAAATTACTACCCAACTCCTCAGTACGCTGAGTGCACGTTCTGGCTGACAGACTAATACTTTCATATTTATTTTTCTGCTCAGGACACACTTCTTCAGCAATAACCAAAACGCATTGTTTTACTAGTTTGCTGTCAGTAAACGGGCGGTACAACGTGTCAGTACAAATCGAAGCATGTTTGAACTCCAGACCTCTAACTCCTATGTCACCCGATCCAATCGATCTATCCGCTCTTATACCTGGTCATTTTCTCATTGGTGGCCCACTAATATCATTCGTAAAACCAAACGTCACGGATTAAAATTTGAAGACCTTATCAAGATGGCAATAAGTAAAACATTTAAGACAAATGTTTTGGAAAAGATGGACAAAGGAATATCTCACGCATCTACAACAAAGAAACAAATGGAAATCGGTGTCTAACAAATCGGTAAAAGTTAACGACCTGGTTTTAATAAAGGACGAAAAACTTCCTCCATTGAAATGACCGTTGGGACAAATAATTAAACTGCATCCTAGATCAGACAACCGAGTGCGTGCAGTGTCAGTTAGAACTACAAATTGTGTCAAAAAACGCGGCATTACAAAAATATGCAGTTTACCTTTACAAAGTGATGTGCAAGTGTAATAGTGTATTCGAAGTGATAAATAATGTATGGATTCATGTATTAAATTTAGTTTAAGCAACAAATTATCATCAGCTGTACATATCAGATGGCAATTGTTAAATTTTAGATATACCATTAATCACCACATTATGTTAAACTTTATTATAAAAATATTTAACGAATAATCATTTGTCATTCTATTAATTGAGTTATTGAAACTAATATTTCAATATAGGCCGGCATGTTCAGGCTTACCGTCACAAATGTAATCCCTCTATTGTACATAAATATATAAATACTAGGCAGGTAGTTTTTTAAGTTAAGTTTTTCTGTAAGCTTCAAGTAGAAGTGTTCTACAAGCGTAAACGTAGACAAATTGTATGTAGAAAAATAAACGTAATAAACACAATTAACAATCGTTTAATCAACGTCGAAGCAACATCATTTAAACATATATAAATACTGTAACGAATTTATTATTAAAACTAATTTATTTAAACTACTAAAAATATTTTTACTTATACTAAAAATATGTATACTTTTAAATTAACCAAACTAATTAAATCTAATAATATTTAATAAAAACACTTACAGTATAATTTATATATAGCGCTATCACTGACACAAACATAAGATAAAGTCACACGCTTGTTTAACACTTGTTTACGTTAAAGTCACGTACCAGATTAATCACCGTAGATTTATCTCACACGCGTTAACGATTTATTTATTTAGACTTGAATAATCTTCTTAACACTGCTGTCTTCGAATTACGGAAATAACTGCCCTACGATTTGTTTATTCCGTATTTATACACATTTTGGAAATCCTTCTCGAGAGTTCCATATCTTTCGGTATACGTTCTAGAAGATGGATAACAACTTTGAGAAGGCTCTTGAATTTGAGAACGTTTCAAAACTTTGAGAATTAACTTGGAAAGTATATGCGTTTTTAGAACGACAACTTCATTTAACTACGTCCTATGTGATAACGTTATTTTGTATTTATTTTTAGGTTCAGTAAATTACTAAAAAGAAATGTGTAGTTCTTAGAACAGTAACTTAAACAGCATAACGTTGTTTTTTATTTCTTTTTATTAAGGGTGTTCAACAAACTATTTAATGTTACAGGTCCGTAATTTTCGATTTATTTGGCTCCGTTTTAATTCCTTTAAACCATTTATAAAATTTTTTATATTGACATTTTCTGCTCGTATTGATGCTATGATTTTACTTTCTAAATTAACAACTTGTTAATCAGATACAGGTTGTATATATTTACTGCTTTCTCACCAATAAATATACACTATTTGTCTTTTTATAAGCTTTGGGTATTGTTATAATTCGGTTATTGTTAACAAAAATCCCATGTCCCAACGTGATTCTATGTGCACTATATATAACCATATAACAATGCCAACTGCTGACTGAACTGTCATGGCGGGAAAATACAAACTTAAAAGTAAAGAGTAAGGACAAGATATTAATTCACATATTTCCAACACTATGAATAGTTTTGTAGTTTTATTTTTTTATAATCTACAAGACTAGACAAAACTACATTCTTTATTATTCAATTATCCTGTTTTGTATCCTAAAAGTAATGTAACTTTTGAAGAAATAGCTACTGCAAAATAAAATAATACCCAGTAAACACGGATTGATACTGTTACAGTCACAAAATTAAAACAATTGTTTCATTACGTTGTTTCGTGTTAGTTCAATTTTTATATCATTTACATATAACTGACAGTGAATAAATTGAAAGAGTTCCGATTTTTCACAATCAGTTTTAAACCGTTTCAGTACTTGCAATTTTTATCCCATAATCAGCAACCGTCTAAAAACGGATTTATTAAAACCGAATATTTTTTAAATAACTAGAATTGGTTAAAGATTGATTAAATAAGATTGAATTATTTTCAAAACAGTGGAATCGTTCTAGGAAAAACGAATACTTAGTGATTAGTCAGCATTAGTCGTTGCTATACTGTGGCTATACTTTTGATTACTGTCGTCAACGCTTGCGCTGCAAATTGATATCTTTTCACTTGTTCGGTTGCAGTTTGATAAGTGATGCTGTGTGTACAATTACGAAATGGAACAATAAACGGTAAGTCGAAACATTTTATTATAATCCATAAATGTAATCAATATTATTATCATTTCTGTTCTTTATGTATCATGTTTTAATTTGTATAAAAAAATGTAAATTAACACACATGGTTGCGTTAAGGTAGATTATTGCGTAAATCTGATGATACTTTAGGATTTATAATTACAGTTCAATTCTTCAAGTTTTCTATACGATTATGTACAGCTAAAGGTATTCACAGTGTTTTTATAACTTTCTAATGATTGCTAAAGTGATATTTATATTAAGTTTGTGTTGTTTTTGATTAAAAAAATGTAATTAATTTTGTGTAACTCTATGATTATGTATGTATATAAATGAAATATTTATTTCTATGTTACAGATGCGGTTAAAAGTTGCTACCCTACAGTAACTGATGCAGTTTTCGAGGCTTCTGTGAAAAGACCACATCCAGGAAAGTTGCAATATGTAAAAAACTCAATGTGATATTGTATTTAAAAATATTTATTGTGCAATAAAATTTGAAACGTGCATTCGAAAATGTATTATTATATTATTGAAAGAATTGTTTTAGTTGATTATTGAAACAAAAAAATCATACATGTATCGATCATTTAGTATCAGTTCAAGAACGAAGCTTTTAAAACGTAAACCGAATGCAACATTTAGTTTGCAACAGATTTGAATTTAAAATACCGAAACTATACTGATTCAAATAAGTGAAACAGCGATGGACTTATAGCTTTTTTATTGCAGTTAGGTTTCTTTTATGTTTGAAACAAGAGTGAATCATAATTTTTTTGTTTTGAAACGGTTACTAAACATTATCAATTTTGTGTTTACTAGGTAATTCTTTGAGTTTATTAAATTTAAAAATGAATCGTCTGAGATATGGAAATGTAAAATTGTGTCACATAAAAAAAAATCTTTAACGAATTAATTCAAAACAATTAACGAATTTGTACTCTGTAATCAAATAATATTTATTCCTACTTCAATGTTTCTAATATTATTGTAAATTTTCTTTTTAAATTTATTTTAATTGACTAAATATTTTATTTATTTTAACATTATCATTGCGTTGTTATTTTAACATAGATTTTTTTTGTTTGTTTCTATTTTTTATTACTTACAAAAGCTCATTTAGACTACAGCAATTCGTAATTTATACTTTTAACGTGACCGGCTTATGTCGTTTTACCCTAATGTTTATTTAATATTTAGCAACATCGCTGAATTGAAATTTTTTAGTGCGTTGAAATAGAAACGGATAATCGCTAAAAACTGTTTCTGCTTTTATCGACAAATTCTTAAGATTATCTTTATTGTTTTATGTTTTTATATTATTCTTTATACTTTATATTTTTTCTCCAATTAAATGTATTTATTAGTATAGAAACCTTGACGAAAACTGTGCAATAAATAACAAAATTTACTTACTTTTATTTTGTTACAAGTAAAACTTAACATTGCTTAAACTTGAACAAAAAATTTTTTAAACAATTTGCAATTTGTTAATCACTGCCTAAAATTGGATTTGTTAATGTAAACTAAAAATCTTAAAACACATTTTTCTTCAATAAGCGCTAAGTTTCTAACTCACGGCAAAGTCTCAACAAAAAACTTTAAATTCTAATTGGTCAAATACTACCTACCAAGTAGATAAAAAAATATAATTATTTTTTTGTTATTGCCGAAACAATAATTTTACTAAACTAATTTTTTAGAGTAATTATTACTAAAAACTTCAAATATTGTTTTTTTGTATCATGTAAATACGTAAATTACAGTATATAAGTAGTCCAGAATAA
Source organism: Aquatica leii (assembly GCA_035610365.1). Taxonomy (NCBI): domain Eukaryota; kingdom Metazoa; phylum Arthropoda; class Insecta; order Coleoptera; family Lampyridae; genus Aquatica; species Aquatica leii. The sequence goes on along the minus strand of CM069432.1, from coordinate 210,547,922 downwards.
GTTTTAGTGTACTAATATGTTGACAAACAATGCTTGCTATAAATTGACACATTCTGTGCTATGATTACTATCAGGAAGCGGCAAAATTGCCGACTTTATGCTTTACTAATTGTATTGCCTTGCTCATCTTTCTGGAAACAGAATTCAACGATTAACACCAAATTTAATTTGATATTAACGCAATTTGTTTAAAAAGTTGTTCTAATACATTGAGAAAACTTTTTTATGTATGTTAGAAATACGGTAACAAACAATTTGTTTTGTTAATTAATGAAAAAAAAGTTTCTTAGAAATTGCACTAAATCTATGATCAGTAAACCTTAACCATAAACGGGCAGTATAAAACAACCCTTTTTTACTTCAAATGATTGTCCTTCATTTTATGAGACGTGCAAACATAAAACACAAGAACATAAACCCAAAGCTAAAATGGCAGTGACAGCTTTAGTTAAAGCATTTTATTTAAGGACATTGTTACCAAATTTTAATTACATGCACAAATGTTCTTAAAAATCAAAAATATTTATACAAATAGGCATTTAATAATATATGACAACATATTATTTTAAAAACTACGTTTATCGTCGTGTTTAATAGTATCCAAAACAACAGCAAAGTATTTGTAGATATTTTAAACATATATAAATTAAAGAGTAAATCCGTTTTACTTACATTGCTGTGTAATACAATAGCAAATAACATGTAATACTAAAATTTAATATCCCTCCACTTGACACTCAAATAACATGCGCGAGTGGAGATGTACCAAGTTTTCTTCCGGTTTCTTAGCCCGTAAAATATTTGTTTACAAGAACATTAAATAATCTAAAATTTAACGTCCTGCAATTGTTATAATACTTCAAGTTATCGCTATTATATTGAAAGAAAACGGTTAAATAACTATTAGAGTCGGGTGTGCTCATAACGCTAAATGATATATAAATCATAAGAGAAATAAGTATAATAAAATTCACTTTTATGTAGTCTTAAGAAGGATTTCAAACAATATTATTACAAATAATAACAACAGCATTCAAATATTTTCATGTTTTGTATGGCTGTAGAAAATTCCTAATTCTTTTGATTAGTCATCGCGTTACGACTACAAAGGCAGCGTTTCTTTTGTCAGCAATTGAAAGCATTCATGTCTAACTACAGCAAAGTTTCTTGCTAATGACGGTTCAAAAAAAGTAACAAAATGATAAACATTATTCGTAACAAGCATTAAAGTGTCGTAAAGGACCGGTTAAGGCTACAAACGCCATCTGTGAACGGGGTCGACGTCGTCTCTTCAACGCTTAGGGCAATTAGTGGTGACGCCGCCCGCAGAACAATACGCTTCTCCTTGTTTCCTAGCAACCCCTCTTATTTAATGTAATACGTATCTTGTATGTGTTGTATTCCCTCTTCTAATTTATCTGGCCGCGTATGTTGACGTCAAATGTCGGAGACTTTGGGAATATCCCGGTCCCAAAGTATGTTTTCTGATGCGATATTAGACTGCAAGTTCTGTATACGGTCTAATAAAAAGAATTGCTTACGATATATTTAAAAACCAAACCGATTAGCTTCAGCTTTGTTTAATTTGACATTACAAATTATTTATTAATAAGCAAAAATTCATTACGGTATAAATATATTTTATTAATAACATTCTGCAGTTGTAATAGTCGTTAAGGAAAAACTGTATTCATAAAATTCTGACATATGTCTTTTAAACAATTGCACGCTCGATTTTGTTTAAAGCAATCTTCTTACAATCTCTAAATTGAATTCAGTTTCAATCCTCTTCTATTCTTTATTTATGGCAAAGATTGTAAGAACATGTACAGGTGTCAGTTTTATAAAGCATTTTACGATACCAAATTTCTTTTTTAACAATTTGTTATGGAGTTTCTATGTAAAACTAAATCCTAAAATATTGTCTTAATAAAGTTTTGTATTTTATTAATAAAATTTTATACATATAAAATGTTTCTATACAACTTACAAAACAAAATTTATGCTTTTAATAATGCAATTAAGTATTGGTGCATTTCAACTAAATTATAAACTTGCAGCATTTCATGTAATCTACATAAAATTAATTCATTTTATAACATTTAACCAAGAAACAAATATTATTAAAAAAATGTAACAAAACCTATTATAGCTAAACAAGGACACATTTAAAAACTAATTAAAACAATTGCAAGAAGAGCATGTATAAAAAGAAAATTAAAATTACAATAAATCTATATCAACATTTTTTTTTCAAATTTTTTTTGCGCTTTTAACGGTACCAAAAACCCAAAATCATTTTTCGGTCTTCAAAAACATTTAAGTTGGTGTAGTCTAACAGCAGTGAATCCGATATTTTGATTTTAATAAGCACGTTGTCTATCTATGAATCGGAAATGGTATATTTTAAAACGAGTGTTACAATGACAACAATTATTATATGAGTAATTTTGTTTTAACGAGTCACGTAATTGCGCGTAAGGTAATATATGAACGTTACAAAAAAATTTGATTTTGATGTGATGCAAAATAAATAAAACATTTCATACTACCACTGCGTATTATGATTGCCAACTGATCTCAAAATTATCACAAAAAATATGAAAAATAGCACTCAATTCTTTTTTAAGAGTTAATTGACAAAAACAAGTAACATAATTAAAATTCTGCAAAAAATACTTTTTTACTGTTATTTCTAAAAACAAAAAAACAATAGAAATAATAATTTCTTTGCGCCCGATTAATATTAAAAAACAAAAAACTAATATAAATTTAATGTTTATAACTCTTGAAAAAACGTAAAATAATGTATTCAAACGTATTGCAAATGATAAAACAATTAGTTGTATTAGAAAACTTTGTAATAAACATAAAAACAGATTTTACAAACAAAAATTAAAAATATAACAAAAATTATATTACTATCGCAATCAGTGAAACCTACTATTCGGGTGTTAAATTTATTATTAATTCAAATATAGTTCGCGGTAGTAATAACAACTTCATACCTTCCTACGTAGTATTTTAGAATACTTAGAGTATTCCAGTGCTGAGGAGTCTAACGCCCGTACACACCAAGGTCGGTTGTTTATGTAACGTACTGTTATGTCAATAACTGTTAGTTATTCATTCAGGCATTCACTAATCTCAGTTTAAAGTTAACAGTCAGTTAAAATTACAGTTAAAATAACTCGTCCCCTTAGAGCAGAACTAGCATATGTTCACTTTTTTGCTAAAACGGTTTTTGTAGCCTATTTGTTCTTTGACTAAGTCTGCATTTGGATGCCGACCTATTGTAAACCACAAACAAACGTTCATCTTTTAATACAACAGAATCAAAGTATACTATAAACACCAAGCATTATTTAAAAAAATTTTGAAAAAAAAAATTAAAAATTTGCAAATTGTGACTTACACTAGTTCTGCTCTAAGGGGACAAACTAGAGAATATTGCGTAGTTATTGGTAACGTCAAATAAAACTTTGATTTTCTAACCTATGAAAATAAAATTGTCAATTTACAATTTTAGTCGATTACAATGAATAGACTAGAGTTAGATTTTCCACAACTGCAAAACAGTTCATCTTCGTCTGATGACGAAATAGAAAGAATTGATGTCGATCGAAGAGAAAAACCAGATTTCGCTTTAGATGATCTAAAATTTAAAAAGAGATTTTGTCTGGATAAAGAAACGGTGGAAGTTTTAGTAAATAAGTTACCTGCAGCATTGCAACCATTAGATAATCGAAATAAACCAGTACCAAAAATGAATGAAATGTTGATTTGTTTAAGATTTTATGCTACAGGATCATTCCAAATTACAATTAGAAATTTATTTAGAGTTTCTTAACCGACTATGTCTAGAATTGTTGCAAATGTTACTCGACATATTGCGAGATTGCGAATTTTTAATGATGTCTTAAACAAATGAAGAAAAAAGAAAAACTGTAGAACAATTTTATGAAATTGCCGGATATCCCAGAGTTATAGGGTGATTGTACCTATGTTAAAATTTGTTCACCAGGTGAAAACAACGTTAAAGTTTTTAGAAATCAAAAATCGAAATTTAGTAATAATGTGCAAGTTGTAGGTGATCCTAAGTTAAAAATAGTTGATATAGTTTCACGTTGGCCAGGTTCTGTACATGATACCACCATATTTAATAATTCCTTAGTTCTGGAATTTTAGCAGTATTGTTTACTTGGTGATAATGGTTACCCTTGCCAGACATATTTATTAACCCCAATTTTAAACCCAAACAATGAAGCTGAAGAACCATATAATAGATCTCATAATTGTACTAGGAATACCGTGGAACGATTATTCGGTGCCTGGAAAAGAAGATTTCCTTGCTTATCCAATGGCATGAGAGTACACGTTAAAAAGGTGTGTAATAATTAGAGAGCGGAATATATGCAAAGTGCATATAGATGCATATATTGCATATTTTTCCTTATTTCAAACAACATTGCATATTTAAGCTAAACACGATTTATTTTGCATATTCTAAAACTAAATTAATATGAAATTTTAAAATTTCACTGTTTTACAATAAATTAGGTCGAATTTTATAATTTGAAATGATATGAACGAACTCTGGACTTTCCCGTTTCTACCTGAATAACAATGCGACAAAAGATTGCATTACAATGTCATTGAATTTGTTTCTGAAATTGAGGGGTTTTTCAAGAAAAAGATTATTAGCTTAGTATTCAAAATACGTATTGTTAAATAATATTTACGTAGAAACAATTTCTAAAAATAAAGTAGGTACCTACCTGCTTTAAAGAAGCTAATATTATTTTTTCCGTTTTCCGAAAATATTTGTTTAAAGTAAACGTAATATCGTGATAGTGCTTTTAAAGTGTTTTGTATATTTTCAATTAAAATATGTCTACCATTCAAAAAAGTGTTTTCCCGAGTTAAAGTTAAGTGGAGAGAAAGTATTTTGCAAGACCTGTTCTAAAATCGTAAGTTACATTCATTTTGACATGTCATTATCTTAAAATTTACGTAGGCATCAGAATTTCATATAATATGCTTCTTCGCATCAGAGCAATTTCAGAAATAAAGTTCAATTCTGTCACATTTTTAAAAAATATAATATTTGACTGTGTGGACTTTAAAAATTCTTATTTAGTTTAGTAAATTCGTCAAATTGTAGCTTTTGTTCATATGAAAATTGATTTCTCTTTGATGCATGAACATTTTTTCTTCTACAGATTTTCTGTTAGAAGAAGTTTCAAGTCGACCAACATTTAAAAACAGTAAGTCATAGGTTGAAGCTAAAAAAATAGCATATGTATTAAACATAAATGTATCTATTTAAGATTTTGTTTTATTTATAAGTATTTTTAATAAATATGCATTTGCATATTTAGGAAAATTTTGAAAAAATAGCTGCATATTTTTAGCAAAAGTAATGCATATATATGCGCATATTTTGGTAATGCTTTGTTGCATATATTCCGCCCTTTAGTAATAATTGTTGCTTGCGCTGTGTTACATAATATATGTATTATTAACAATGATGATATAGACTATTTTAGATGGCAATGATGAACTTGATAACAATATGGATAATTACCCTGGCAGTATTAATAACAGGACACGAACAACATTTGATAGTGTAGCAGTTAGAAATCATTTAATAACTACTGTTTTTACAAATTAAATTGAATTATACTACACTTCTACAAAAAAAAATTACATATTTTTTAATTTTGCTAATTCTAGTTTACTAATTTCTAATAGTATTGATTCATTCTCTAAAATTTTTGACTTGATTTCATTGTCAAGTTTTTTTCCTTTTAAATTTTTTTTCTGTTTCCTCAACTATCGTTAGAATATCTATTTTTTTCAGTGCAACACTTTTTTTCACATCAACAATTCTTTGTGTTTTTGTTGTAAACATATTTATTCTCTTACGTTTTTGGCCTCCAGGTATTTTATTTCTAGTAACTTGCGTGTTCTCGCACACAGAACTGTAATAAGATGTGGAGGGTATTACAATTGACTGGTTTGGCATAGTTTCTAAACCAAAATCATTGATTGTAAATTTTTATTGTACTAAGCATTTTCAAATTATATATGGGGAAGAAGGTTTAAATAGCAAGTTCGTATTGAATTCATTATAAAAAAACTATTAATATAATTAGACACAAATTTGATTTATCATTGCCCTCTTCCTAAACTTTCACAATGGAAGTGTCAAGTGGTATATTTGAGTCTGTGCCGTTCTGCACTGTAGAATTTTTTTCGTCCAATATGGATAGGATTTTGTTATCAGTTTGGGTCGTTTTTGGTGTAAAATAGCCTCCACCTGTTTTGTATCTATAAATATAAAATTAGTACAGGTTTAAAGTACATAATTGTAAAAAATATTTCACTTTATCGTCAGATTTGTTCTTTTTTGCAGATTTTTTCATCTGTTCATACAGCGTTTTAAGCTGAAGTGCATTACGGATGCCAGTAGACTGTGTGCAGTTATATTTTTGCGCAATGTATTCCCAGCATTCTTGCTTTTCTTTATTGAAAACAACATTAGTTTTTTTTATTTTCTACAACATTTTTGTTTTGTTGTACCAGTTCCATTATTAATTCATTCTCAACCTCGCTGAAACGCCGAGATTTCTTTCGCTTAGATTCCTCCATTTTTTGTAAACACGCATTAGAAATTTTAATTTATGTTTTATGACTTGTGTTTAATTTAAACTTACCTGTAGATTATTATATTTGTTACTAAGGCACAAAATGTGTCAAAAATGATTTAATTAATAACTTAAAATTTGCACTACAATACAACGTGAAGGTTGAAACTTAAAAAAAATATTATCTGGAAACTGCATTAGAATATTTTAGTGCTGAAGAGTCGAAATAGGACAAAACAGCTGTCCATTGGTATCTAATAATGGTTTCTGGAATTATTTAAACGAATTTTTGCCATTGTGCCATTGAACCTTAAACCTTCTGTAATTTGAGTGATTTTTGCTTATGACACAATTTTTTTAAGCTAAGTTAAATTAAGATTGTATGCCTGTTGCCATTGTCAAGTTCAAAAATAGTTACTCTTTTACCAGTTACTAAGTTTTTGTACTACAGAAACAGAAAAAAAACTAGTCGGATATTGAATCTTTACCATTACTGTCGATAAAACTTTTATTATTGTAATGCGATGCATTACGTTTGTTTTATTTCTTAATTTTTTAATTAAATTTTACCAACAAAATCAGTCACGAAATAAAATTTTATTTCAAGTTTGTAACTGGTTGTTCTAGACCTTTTCGTAAGTTTTTAACCCCGTAGTTAAAACACATACAATTAGTTTTTCAACAAGCATGAACAAATGATGGTTTTATAAAACTAAACGTTCTCATTCTTGTGAAACAAGGTCAAACAAAACTAAGTAGCTATGGATATTAAAACTGTCAAATATAAATGCGGTGTCTCAACTTTGACATTTTTATGTGATTTATAGCTGAATATATGTGTAACATCATACATTTATAAAAAAATTTTAATGTTCAGTTTTAAACTTTAATAATTGTATACACTTTAAATACAAATTTTAATACAATGTAATAAATTACTTTTTTATTAAAGTAGTCACGGTAAAACGTAGGTTTTGCATTTGACTGAAGTGCAATAAATTCTATGTAACTAAATCTACAGCAGCGAAAAGCGACGGCAACTTAAAGCTCCGGAGATTAAAGTGGGTATAATAATTAATAAAATTCAGCCTGTCTTTAATGTGTCGATTTAAATTCTGTTGAAAAAGCGTTAAAACGAGAAAAATTGATTCCAGGTGATGGTTTACACCTGACATGAACAAATCGGTCAAAACTAACCTAACAAGAAATACATTTAAACAGAAAAAAATAAATATAGAACAGCGTAAGCTACTTGTTTAAATACAAAAGAAGAGTACTTACATGCTTCAATAATGTTCTTAGAGTTAGTAGAATAAAAACAGTATCCTAAAAAACTGAAAAATTGCGAAGGTTACATTAAATATTATAACAAAATGTGCGTTAGTTTTTAATTTTATTTAATTTTTAATTTAGATCTGTTAGCTGGACAGATGTGCTACCAAATGTTTATAAAAATTCACCAAAGCCAAAATGCTAAATTTGACTTCTTCATTTAATGGATAATAGTAACTGAAATGTTTGCATTTAATAAGCAACAATTTAATATATGAGCTCTTACATTTCGTAGTTGTCGACTATTCACAGAAGTAATTCCTGAACGTAGTAATTAGCAATAATAAAAGAATTTCTTGAGTTAACACATGACGGTACCAAAAATTTTATTAAAAAAAATTAAATTGTGCATCTTTACTTCAACAATTTTTTTTTATGCAACTATTGAATTTTTATCGATTTACACCATATAAATGTGGATGTTTAAAAATTCTTAAGTTAATGTTTCACTGAGCTTTTCGTTAACACGTGTTGTCTGCTTAACGTTAATGGTAACAAAAATAGCGAGAAAATCCAATATCGCAGACAGAGTTTAAACTGGGGAAAATTTATACAGCGCGAAAAACAATAACGATAAAAAAATATGTATTTACAAAGAAATTAAATCAATTATCCTGTTTATATCATATTTTAACAGATGCAACTTTACCATAATGTTTAATATAAATCTAAAAATAAGAAAAAAAACTTTTGTCATTGTCTTATAGAAAACATTAATATTTACGTAAGTGTAGATAAAGTACAAATTTTCAAATTTTCAGAAAAGTAAACATAATTACTCTTGTTAGAATTTTACGTCTCCTCATATCCAACTAACTACAGATGGATTTGTTTTATACATACTTGTGTTACAAGCTTTTTGGTATCGCTTTATGCGCTTCGGAAATTAGTAAACCGTGTTGGTATTCTTCTTTGCTTTTAGATCAAATTACTCTTGGTTTCTTGGAGATACCTTTCGCTTCGTGCGCTTCTGTTACAGATTTGATTGTCGGTATTCTTAAGATTCTGGAAAATCTCTGTCTCTTCTGTATTTGTGGTAATCTGATGAGATTACACGGGGTTGGGTTTCTTGGAATTGGGTTGGTTTTGGATTTTAGGGTTTTATCCTTGGCGTATGCCTAAATTTCTGTCTTCATTTTAGCTTTTGTTTTCGTTATTCTCGCTCCACGCTTTTATCTTGCTGGGGGGGAATCTGTTACGGTCGAATTTTCATTATGTACGCCTATGTGTTTCGACGTGAAATTAGATTCGGGTTTTGACGCCCTCTAACGATCCTTTTCTCGTTGGTTGTCATTTGACGAAAAATCGTCACACGTAAATGATATAAAATGGTCTGTAACCATTGAATATTGATATATATCCGTTACCATCTGGAAAAGAATGGAAAACCAATTATAATTAGTTAATTATCTAATTTCTTCGAAGCGTTACAGGGTAAGCTACTGTCGTCTTTTAGTAAAAATTTGTTCGTAATTCGTTATTCCTTTTAACAGCCATTTTGCGTTCCTTCATTTCGCACCTGTTATATTCTCGATAAATGGATATCGTAAACTACTACTAAATAAGGCATCACGTTGCCGTACACGGGCGCTGGCGGAAGGCAATTTCCACGCCACGAAATTGGGGCCTAGCGGAGCCGTCCAGGGCAAATAATACGACACGTGGATGACACGACGTTAAACATATTAATAACCACCTATTTTCGATCTCACTACATACAGTAGTCGATGCACGTTTTGTTTACTTTTGAGATAGATTTCAGGAATTATTTAATATAAAATTGTTTTAGCCGAACTATCAATTGTGAGTTGGGGTGGTGACACGATTCGTGTTAATATTTTATTGCAGGCCACTGAAGAAGAAAAACGTTTTTCTTCGGGCTAGTGGATGCTGGAATTCGGGTGAGTGATTTGAATTTACTTTAGATATCGTGGTCACGTACAATTACTCACGAACTGTGGGATTACAATTTAACGTTAGTAAATAAGTATAACGCGTAGCTACCAATAGGGTATTTAAAATCAGTGAAATCAATGTCTCGCATATTGTATGTAGTTGAAAGACATGTACTTCGGTTCTTTATAATTGTGTGTGGTGGGTTGCCGATGTTGTAGGCATCGAGATCTTAACTTTTCTTGTTTCTATAATTCTCTAAATTGACTGTTCCGAACTCAACCGTTAATACCGTTGTAAATATTTAATGTAAATTTTTCTAGTCTTTAGTAACTCCAACTGTGGGGTGTAATGACTTTTGCTTAGTACAACTACCACTGTGATAACTGTTAATGATAGACTGAGGGCGATTAAAGTTGTTAATTCTTTTTTTGTGTGCTATTGTTCCCTACGAACCCTTTTGGGCTACTCGAACAGCTGAGTAGAGGTATTACGAATCTTCGAATTGTTACAAGTTCTACACCATTCTGTTGTAAGCGGACAGAAGTATTACTTTGGGATAAGCTCTGGCGCCCTGCAACATCTTTTCTGTATTTAGTGTGGACCTCCCCTCTCACCGACTATTGTGAGTTGGCCGTGCAAGGTTCGTAAAACCAAAAAAGCTTGTAACACTTGTTAAAACTAAAATAAAAAACATTAGATATCAAAACCTAAGCTTTTTAACAAGTTTTTGTTATGTTAAAATTGTTTGTATATAAGTTGGGTACTGTATGAGTTTTGTCCCGGAACATTGATTCTTATTTCTTTTTTTGACATATGTATAAATTAATAAAAAGGGTAATTCCTCTTTCAATGTAAGAAGGGCTGCATGTGAAAATCTAACACCTAGAGAGAGAGCTCTCTTTTTAAATATTCGCATATCATCTACGTAATAAATGAGTGCTTTAAAGTACGTTTTGTATGTGTTACTTGTGAGAAGTTTGCTGGGGTAAGAATTAATTGTTATTTTTACGACGCAAATTAACTTCACGTATAATCTTAGCGACTTGGGCTACTGCTACGTGTTTGCCCTTTTGAAATGACATGTTTATTAAATACATCTCTTTGGAGTCGACAACTGGGAACACGCACTAAGGTCAAGTCTACAAGTCGTGTGTGACTATTAAACACACTATTAAACTTGGAAACACACCTGTGATATGAATAGTGAAGGTCCTTTGGAAGCTTGACGCGTTGGGTTTACAACGTTCATTTATTGACTTACGAGCAACTTATTTGTGATATCATCTTATGTCTAATTATTTCTCTTTAAACTTTTAGCAATTTTAGAGGACGTTGCGGATACGCTATTAGCTATTAGCATATACTTCGAAAAACGTGCGTAACACTTTTTTTTATTCTTTGTATTGGTGTCGAACGTTAAATACGTACGACGTAGATATATATGTTGTCACGAGTTTGTATGCACAATAATGTTTTGAATTTATTACAAGTGCGCATGGTTCTGATTGCGAAATCACTAAATTCGCATCGATTCAAGTTTTATTCTTAGCTTACTTATTAATTTATATTTTCATATTGTAATACGATAATTATTTGTACCCTCAAAGGTTGGCATCAACATTATTGTCTGTGATATTTATTGGCAAACTCTTAATTGATACCATCTACGTAGTTCTACATTGCTTCTTTTTTTAAATCTTTCTTTGTTAAAATAAATATATTTGCTGTTACAACATGTGTTTTGCTATTTGTTCTTTTTCAGTGTTCGACTGATTTAAACGGCACCTGTAGATAATAGTTTTTTACCGTTTTGGCGTTTTTTTAAATTTATGATTAGCACACCGAGCATCACCGGCGATTCTCTCTCAGAAGTGTTCTAAGCTGCCGACCATACTAAGTTATCGTTAAATTTACTTACACACCCTATTATCTTTTTAAAAAAACTTTTGTTTAATTAATAAAGTGTTAGATAAAAATCTAATGCAACAAAACAATAGACAACAAGAAGAAAACACTTTCAATCAATAACCTGTCTTATCACAAGAACAAAATCAGTAGGTTTTCAGAGTTAAAGTACGTAATCACAGTAAGCAGAACTGTTAACAGAAGAATTATTGTACTAAACATATAGACAGTTATTGTCGAGAAATAGATGTTTTGTCTACTGTTACCGTAAAAACAACTTTGTTATAATAACTTTTCTCAAAATTTATTATCAGATAATCAAAATTACATATCTTTTCTAAAAGTTTAATCTGCCTCGATATAGGCGGTTCGGGAAATATTTCAGTTTACTGTATTCTGACTAAAAATATAATACTACAAAAAATAAAATAACTAAGAACTTAGTAAATTAAAAACTACGTATTAATATAGTCTTATTAAAAGTTTCATAAAATTAATTTACGTTCTTTGTGTAATTATTAATAACTTGTTAACTATACAATTATATTTTTAATATTACCGTTGATTTTAAACAGATTTAGTAGCAAAATTAAAAATAAAAACAGTTTTTATATAATCGTAAAGGAAACACAAACTTAATGAAAGTTGAAAATGTAATAAATTTCAAGCAAAATGTACTCCTTCGCTATATGAAGGACGAAAACAATTTTCTGCTAACATAATAATATGTAGCCGTTCTAATATTGAATGAAAGTTTGACATGAATGAAATCAGCTATAAAAGGGGCGATATCTAATATGAAGAAATCAAAAAAGACCACCAAAAATAAACAATCTCTAAATTGCAGAAGCAATATGCCAGAGTTCGATCAAACTCGACAAACCCGAATATACTCGCCCCTCGCACACAAAAAGTTGAATCCAATTTTCCACTTGGTCTCCCGCAAAACTTTCTTTTGCAATTTTGTCGGAAAATAAAACAATTTAGAACATATTGTCGCATTGGACAGACGGGCCGAGTGTAATAAGGGAGAGATCATGTCTGTGTTGATATAAAACTGTAGTTCTTTTGTTTTTTCAAATAACATTCTCAACTAAAATTGCAATTTTCTGTTAGTCTAAAGTCTGAGATTTTTACGTTTGTAGTTTTATTTCGACAATCGTTTGAAATTTATTTTCTTACAAGTGTAACAAGTTTAAAGTGCAATCTTTTGAATAAAAGCGTGCGGATTTCAGGTAAATCCAGCGAGCATTGTTTTGTAGTCATCCTTTCAAATCTGCGTGAAACTGTGAGAGGTTCGGAAATGTGCCGAGCATCAATTGAAAAACAATTCCATTGTCTGATCGAGGTTTGAGAGTTGCGGCTTAGCTGAATCCCCCGAGCATCCACCCTACACATGCTACAAACCCTATTACTTCGAAACGCAGCAGTATATATGTATATATTTTAATTATTTTGTTTTTAACTTTTTTAATACTAAATCCACAGCAACAAATATTTTAAAGTAGAACTAAAAAACACTTAAAATGATAAATGACTCAACGACATTTTACGCGGATTGTCGATGTTCCTTTAGTTATTTGCATTTTGAGAAAAGCATATCATTAATTTTTCAATTCACTGTATCCATAATAATTTGTCATTTACTACAGTTAGAGAAAATAGTGACGTAATCAATCATCATGTTTCATTTAGTTTGCTTTATCATTGATAAATTACCAAGTTACAGGTGTGCATTTTCACTAACTCATAATTAAACTGAAGTTTAATTGCGAAAACAGATGATAACTGCAAATAGTTTATTGAAGTTAAAATAGCCATTATTGTAAAAGTTATCACCTTGTTTATTTTCTTTATAAGTTTTTCTTTAACAAAATAGTCGTTACAATAACTTACAATATTTCTCTTTTATGTTCTGAACGAAATTGATTTTATAACTTCAATTTTCTAACACTATAAGTACTTCGTAGGATTATATATTTGCTTAATATAAAATTAAATTATAAACAACAATGCATTTTTTTTAATAATTGTTTTTATTTTTATGTTTATTCTTTACATTTTAAACACATTTAGTTATATTATACTAGTCCTGATTTTATTGCTTAATTGGTGAGCCATAAGAGCGTTTAGTACGTTACTTCAAAGTAACGTTTCAATTAGATGTTATTAATTACTTTAATATTGTATTTTAAGTTTTGACATTCATTGTAATAGCCTTGTTTATATACATTATAGTTAGACAATGACTGCGCTAAAATTGGAAACATTTATTTGGATTCAAAAGGTGTAGTTTTGGATGCAACCGCAAAATTGGCGCTGTTTTTATTCATATTACAGATTCCTAAGTTACACGTCAGTATATTCTCTTACAGTAATCTATAAAGATACAGTTTCAGAGATTTGGAAAAGACATACGTTCTTTTTTAATTACATGTGAAATAACCTTGAAAGAAAATTATATCTATGCACGATAACACTTATGTTATGAAATTCGGTCTACGTAAACAACTAGCATTCTGAGAAACATAATTATTCCCCTAATAGAAGACAATCTTATAATTGAATGTACAGTTTCTAATTTGTATATATTTGTTTATAGTATTCGAGCGATCAAAACAATAAAATAAACTACCAAATTTGCAAAATTTTTACTCAAATTTGATATAAATTAGATTAAAGTTAACTAGTTAATGAATACACATTCTGATAATAAATTATAAAAGATAATTTGGGTGGACAGGCATGTTTAGCTAAGGATGGTCCTTTTATGTCAATAAACAGAAATATTCTACATGACTACATGTTTCTGTTTATTGACATAATAAAAACACATCTGGGATCTGGTATATTGTAGATAATGCTGGTATTATTTTTGGCCGAATGCCTGCGTTTTTACTATGCAGTGCACGCTGCTTAATAGAATCACATTGGGACTTGAGTTTTTTATAACAATAACCGAATGATAACAATATACAAAATTCAGGAAAAATGCTTATTTGTTAGAAAGCAGTAAATACATACAGCGTGTATGTGATTAACAGGTTGTTAATTTAGATGGTGAAATCAAGGCGTATATACAAGAAAAAATTTTTTTTATAAAACGTTTAAAAAAAGCAGCATTTTGAGCCGACAGATCTGACGCATTAAACAGTTTGTTGACACCGTTAATAAAACGAAATCAAAAACAACAAGGTTATGATGCTTCATTCACTGTTCTAAGAACTAAACAATTGTTCTCAGAAATTTGCTGATACTAAAAATAAATACTAAACAACGTTATCACATAAGACGTAGTTAATTTACTTTGTTATTCTAGGAAGGCACGTGCTTTCCAAGTTAATTCACAAAGATAACGTATTTACAGATATGTACAGTTTCCAAATTATTTTAATAAATAATTAACACTGCAAAAATAAGATAAATGTGCAAAACAACAATTTTTCGAGTACAATGATAAAATTTTTCACTCTAAACAACCGTATTGTGAAATTCAGCTCAAAAATGCATACAAAATAAGTTATTGATCATGTATAGAAACAAACCTGAGAATAAATTGACAACATAAACCTATATTATGATTACTATGTTACTTTAGTAAAGAGATAACATTACTCGATTAAAAACATTATCCGTGATTCCGATAAGCGGCGATCGCTGTAAGTAATTCATACGAAAATTGAAATCAATATAATTTGGTTCTGAAGTCCGAATCTTTGAAGCATCGCCCTGAATTTATTACTAAAGATACATCTAAAGTGCTAATAAGCTTGTATATTTATATTTTATGGGCCTTTTGAGTAGTATAAAAATTTAAAAAAAATTAAATTAGTATATCTTCCGGCTTGAAAAGAAAATTAAACAAAGTAAATGAAACAAACCACTCAACCGATTATAATTTTATTGAAACGTTTGCAGGATTTTATTTATTCTATATTTTGTTTATAAACAGAAATTTAAGTGTACGAATTATTTTTGCAAACTCAGAGTTTTAAGAATCAAAGCAAGTTAAGTAGTAAAACATTGCTTTGCATGTATGTCGAAACTAATAGCGTGTGTAAGTAGCTTACTTGTGCCGCCATCGTTTGCAATCTTTTAATAACAAAAAACGGTTTGAGGCTTTGCATTTAATTATTACCTTGTTTCCACTATCGCCATCTAACATGACTAAAAAATCTGTTTCCATATAAAGCTATCTCATTGTCTAACTATAATGTATATAAACAAGGGTAATAGTGATAACAACAGTAAGAGGCGGAATGGGTATAAACTTAGCTGCAGAAACCTTTAATATACCTTCAAGAACATTGCGGCGTCGAGTAAAAAACAACCACTCTTTGAAGAAAGCTGAAACTTTAGGAGAAACTCGAGTTAAAATTAGTATCTCACATAAAAAACTTGCAACAGCGAGGATTTGCTCCAACTAGAGAAGACCTGAGATCGATGGCGTATAATTTAGCAACAAAAATTGAATTTGAAACACAGATTTAATCAAGAAAAGGAGCAGGCTGGATATGATTGGTTGAATTTATTTCTATCGCGTTACCCGGATTTAACAATAAGAAAAGCCTAGAGAGTGTCAGTAGCTCGATCTGAAGCTATGTCAAGGGAGAAAACTATGGATTATTTTCAGTTACTGCAAACGACACTAGAACAAAATGGTTTGTTTGATAAACCAGGGTCAATCTATAATATACATGAAACTGGTCTGTAACTAAACAATAAAGTAGGTCACGTTATAGCCCAAAAGTGATCCAAAGATGTGTCAGCTATTACATCAGGAAAGAAAGGAGAAACAATAACTGTTATTGCTTGCTGTAATGCAGAGGGGACTTTGTTATTACCTGCTTGCGTATTCAAAGGCAAGTACAAAAAAATGAATTTGAAGATGGTATGCCCAATGGATCGATTGTTTACATGAATCAAAAGTCTGCGTACGTTAACAGCGATATTTTTCTTTTGTGGCTAAGAGAACATTTTATACCTCGAAAAAGTTTGGGCAAATCGCTTTTGATTGTTGACGGTCATACTTCACATTGTAGTGCCGAAGTACTGGAACTAGCAGAAAGTACTGATATCATATTATTATGCCTACCCAGCCATACCACCCACTATCTCCAACCTCTGGATCGTGGAGTATTAAAATCGTTAAAATCTGCGTTCAGTTAATTTTATTGATCGATCTAGCACACCTGAACCTGAACCTGGCCCATCTTTTGCGCCTGATCCACCTGAATCTGCTGGCAAGGTACTTTCAATTATATCGCCTTGGCCCGCAATTCCTAAAGGATTTAAAAAACGAGGTAGAAGCATTGCAACCATTTCAACTTTACCTGAAAATATTGAAAAGGCGCAATCCCATAAACAAAAACTTTTAAAAAAATCTAAATGCACCAAGTCATGATCTACTCTAAAACCTGCCAAGAAATTTAAAAAGTCAAAATCTAAAACGGAGTGAGAGGAGGAAGAACATGAAGAAAATGATAGTGAAAGTGATGACAAGCTGTTCATGAATTCAATGAAAACGAATGTGCAGGATGTTTGGAAGATTATAACGCTACAACACGTTTGAATGATTGGATTAAGTGCGTTAATTGTAATAGATGGATGCATGAAAACTGCACAAAATATGAAACAATGTGTGATCCGTGTGGAAAGCATAACCGAAAAACATTTAAATTATTTCAAATATACTATTTTAGTTTGCGCCATCTATCCCTGACATGTTGAAATAAATGGCAAAGTTAACAATATTGTAAAATAATTTATTTTTAGTTAAATAAATCATATTTTGATGTTTTTGTTATGCTTGATAATAGATTAAAGTTGACTTGGTTTACCAATACTATTTATTTTGCGATAAACAAAATAATATAAGAAAAACAATTTTTTTCACAATTGTGGGGCATCTCTCCCGGACTTACCCTATTATTATTTGAATTATATTATTTCTTCACAATACTTTTTTTGAATTTTATTTTAATTCATTAATTGTTCATGTTTTGCTAGCAATAGCATTAACAGAATTGTTATTGCAAAATTAAAAAAAAAATATTTACGTAGTCTATTTTTGAATTTTCTACCTTTTTGACCAACATATGAAGACTTACAAAAAGTTCAATTAAGTTTATATGTGATAAATAGCAAGTGAGTATTGCTGAGTAAACATGTCCTACACTATCAAAGAAGAACGGTATCAACTGTAACACAAATAACAGCAAGGGAAGTGTACAGTGGAGTTATATAAGAGTTTTAATTTGTACTAAAGATAATTCGTATTGGTTGTTCTACCAGTATGATTATGATCACCTAAATTATTTTGTGATTGATGTCAAAAGCTATAACGGTTAACAATCTGTGGATGTTCAAAATAATATCATAAAGATACGTTGACTAAACTCAATTTAGTGCTGAAAACTATAAAAAAACGTAGAAACCTTTTTGGGTGGTAATTTATGTTTAGTTGCTTACCTGTCTCTGAGGAGCTTAATACACAAAACCAAACCACCTAGAATTTATTATTAGAGGAAAAATTTACGATTGATGACGAATCAAAGAAAAAGATTTTTTATACTAAAAATAAATCTAATGATCAAAAGGCCTCAACATACACAAAACAAGTAGTGTAAGATAACCAAAAAATTAACTTACAAATTAAATAAAAAATTTCAAACAATATCAAAATACACAGTAAAAGGTTAATGAACTCTAAACTATTAAGCTAAATATGGCTTTTAGAATTATTTGCAAAACTTCAAAAAAATGAACTAAATTTACATAGATGTAGGTATGTATTAACTCAAAATTGACCAAGATTAGAACGTTTGCAAATCTGCACTAATCGACTCTAATAATTACAATGTAAGAAGTCTAAAAAGACCGCAAGCTACTAATTTGATTGTGGTCGCAGCAAAAACTAAAGAAACTGCTTTACTGTATACAACAAAAACTGAACTTTACTAAACTTTTGCAATAAAACAAGTCCGAATTATCTTTATATATAAAAAGCATGTTTTTAAAGTAACTACCGTTTCAAAATATTAAAAAAAACTGTGGTACTTTTTATAACAATTTTATTTTTAAATGAAAGCATGTACTTTAACCTACATTTTTACATAATCGCCGCTATTATTAAGGTATTTATCATATGAAACAACAAGCTTTTGCATCCCGTTGCCTTAAAAGTCTGCCGCTTGATTTGACAACCGTAGATTTACAGTCGTTTTGAACATGTCATCATGGCGCTGACCTTCGAGATGTTTCAAATTCAGAAACAGGTGGTAGTCAGTGGGCGCAAGATCTGGACTGTATGAAAATGCGAGCTGCTTGCGGTCGACACTGTCATGAAGCAAAAGGATTCTTTTGCTCAATATGCCGCGTCTTTTGTTTTGGATTGCTCAACGCAGTTTTGTTAATGTCTCACAATAATCTTCAGAATTTAGTGTTTCATCACGAGGCAAAAAGTCAACAAGCAACACACTCCTCCTGTCCCAAAACACTGTACACATAATTTCCTCGGCTGAAATTGTCTGTTGGAATTTCACTTATTTGGGTAATGTTGCTTTAATTCCAGTGTAACGGCAGTATAACGCTGAAGAAATGAGAAAACACTGTTTAAACAGTTGGTTTTGTGCTCCTCCGTCAAAATTTTGGGTACACACATCGAGCACAGTTTATGATAATGTAAGTGTATGGTCAT